>CM060355.1:19742846-20942846 GCA_030545235.1 Helianthus tuberosus
ACCAACTTCCCCCATTTTAGGAGTATCTTTGGTCCGTTTGATAACACACTTGATCCCAAAAGGTTGAAAACCAGACAAGTTCGGTTTCTTGTTTTCAAGCAATTCATAGCATGTTTTATCTTCTCTTTTGAACGTAAGCACATGATTTAACACATAACATGCAGTGTTTACCGCCTCGGCCCAGAAGAAAATTGGCAATTTTGATTCAGAAAGCATAGTTCGGGTCGCCTCAATTAGGGTACGATTCTTCCGTTCTGCAACTCCGTTCTGTTGAGGAACATATGGAGCGCTGAACTGATGAACTATTCCCATTTCCCGACATAACTCATCCATATAATGATTTTTAAACTCAGTGTCGTTGTCACTTCGGATTTTCTTAACAGGAAGTGAATAATTTTTCTCAAGTTGTTTGAACAAGTCTCTTAAAATACCAGCAGTTTGGTCCTTTGTTTTTAAGAAAAATACCCACGAGTATCGTGAGAAATCGTCAGTGACAACTAGGCAATAAGACATCCCACCAATGCTAGCAACATGGATTGGGCCGAAAAGATCCATGTGAAGCAATTCAAGTGGTTTTTGGATTGAGTTAACAGTTTTTGGTTTGTGAGGCTTTCGTTTGATTTTTCCTTTTTCACATGATTCACATTTGTTGTGCATATTGAAACTACGTAAAGGAACCCCCAACACTAAGTTGTTTTTCACTAAGTGGTTCATTTTTCGCAGATGCACGTGGCCCATTCTCCTATGCCAGAGATACGATTGATCTTCAGTCGCCTTCGAAAGTAGACATGTCACTGGAGCAGACGAGTTAACCAACGGGCGCATGTCCATGACATATGTGTTATTCACCCTTGGGGCCCTCATTACGATCCAATCTTCGGGAACAGCAAATCCCGGTCGCAACACGAAGCAAGCTTTATCAGTGAACAACATTGTGTATTTGTTATCGCAGATTTGAGAAACCGACATCAAGTTATGCTTCAGTTCTTCAACGTAGTTCACTTTATGCAGCGTAATTTTTCCATTTGACACAGAACCTTCACCGGTGATATAACCACCCTTCTCACCGGCAAAGTTCACATAACCACCACGAATTTGTTTAAAATTGTTCAATAACTCTTTATTTCCTGTCATGTGTCTGAAACAGCCACTATCGATATACCAAATATAGATAGCCCTCTTCAGCTGCTCCTACACTCCCCAACAAGAAAATTTAGTTAGAGTGTGGGACCCAAGCCATGATGGTCTTGGGTCGTCCCGATTCGTCAACATAAGAAAACTCTTTGAAATAACCATCATCGCCTCTTTGTCCTCCATTTCCATTTTGGAAATTGTTGGAGTGACTCCCCGTAAATCGTGAATTATACGGAGTTGACGATCTGTTGGTATAACCAGAGTTTCCATAACCTCGGCTTCCATAGTTTTGGTAACCGTAATTTTGATTCCTGGGTGGTTCAAAATTCCTACCAAATCTAGGAACATCATCGTGTCTTGAGAATGACCGTGAATGATTATCCGAATGCTGTCTTTGATTTAGAAATCGGGGGGGGGGGGGGTGACATATTTCGGTCATTCACGAATCTGTTCTGTGCATGAGGTCTAACATTGTTGTAACTCGAACCTCCAGAACGTTGGTCATTCTCATGTGTTTGGAAAGTAACATGATTTTGTCGTCTGTGAGGGGTTTTCTCACGAGTATCATGTTTTTTAGATGAACTTTCCGATCCTTTACCACGATTTATAACAACTAGTTTCTCCCCATGATCCTGATTTAGTTGTGTTTTAACATTCGTTTTGACAACTGCTTTTACTTCTTGTTTAATCACTTTGTTTTTCTCAGCCTTCTGATTTTTACCGTTTTTCTTTTCAACATTAACTGTTTCATTTTGTGGTTTTTCAACAAAAGGTTTCTTCTGATCAGGATCAACAAGTGATTTACCCTTGTCATCTGGACAATCTGCTGCTAAGTGTCCTTTCCCACGACACTTATAACATTTGCGAACTTTCGCAGCATTCTTTGGACGTTCCTCATGACTGGTCGAAGATGATGAGGTGTTAGTGGGATTTTTCAAAATTTGGTTGACAAACTGAGAGTTTGAACCTGTTTCGATTTTCTCTTCTTCTTTGATAAAATCTTCCCCTTTAACAAACTCAGTTTTAGGGATATTTTTCAAATTCTTTTTGGGTTTCCCACGTGACTTTGGTTTTGACTTCGCATTTTGAACTTGATTAAAAATTTCCAAAATTTTATTGCTTATCAAATTCTCAATGTTATCAAAAGTTAGCTCATTTTTCTTAGTAACTTCACTCACCTTCGACTGTTCTGAGTCAGAAGCCTCATCTGGCTCAGATTCTGACTCACTTTGCGGGTCAACCGTCAGAGGGGTCTTTGGCACAAAATTTGCCAATTCAGGATCAATGCTTGGCATCGATGTATAATTATGGTTCACCGGTGGAGGTACTTTCTTATAACCGATGCCGAACATTTCTTCCTCAGATTCTTTGAGACGTTGGTTGTTAATACAGAAATTCATCACTTCAGATGAATCCCCTAACTTCTCAATTTTTCGTTGCAAGTCTAAAATCAGATTATCTTTTTCCAAAATGATTTTGTTCTTTTCCAAAACACAATTTTGATTCATTTCAAGTTCAGATTTTAATTCCTGATTTTTAACAGTTCCCTGAGCCACAAGTCTCTCAAATTCAGAGATATCATTTTTCAGCGCTTTTATCTTAATTCGGTGTTCTTTATCCGAATTAGACAAAACAGCAATGAGTTCTCTGGATTTTTCTAAATCTGCAATTAAGTTTGTGTTATGAAGTGCATATCTATCAATCTTGGTGACAAACTCAACACATCTAGCACATCGCTTATCTACAGAAGATGATTTTACCTCAATGCCAGCCATGAATGCACACGCTTCATTTTCTCCGGAGTTTTCTTCCAACCTTTTAGCTTCTGCATCCGCAAATTGCTGCATTTCAGCTGTGGAGATGTTGAACTCAAAGCATTCTCCCTTTTCTCCATCTTCTGTTTTGTTAGCCTTTTCAACAGACTCTTCATTCAAGCTATCTTCATTCTCAGCAACATTACCCGAATCCAACTCTTCCCCAAAAACCTCAGCTACAACCGCAAGTTCCTCAATGCTAGTCTCTTCGACAACCTCTTCACATACTTCTTCGGTCACAATTTCAGCAATAAATGCTTGTGACACAATAGCTCCTGAAATGTCTTCCAAAGCACAACCCCAGTCGTAAGGCTCAGTCACACTTTGTAGAGGTTGAGCCACCATAGCATTGTTTGTCGAAGGTGTATGATTTTCAGAACCACTTAGACGAGTACTTGAGTTAGAGGTAGCGGTTGATGCATTGTTGTGAGGTCTTGTATTGTTTCCTCGAGAGTTGCTTTCTCTGTCAGATCTTTCCATTTTCGGCTTTCGACAATCACGTGCGAAATGCCCGTAGATGCCGCAGTTGTGACATTTCACCTTTGACATGTCGACTCCCATTCGAGTCTTTGTCTGACCTCCTATGAACTTCCTACCCGTTCTCAACAGAAATTTCTTCGCTCTACGGACTAAGAGTGCCATATTGAGTTGTAGATCAAGTTCTTCCATTTCGTCTTGGTCTATCTGGTCAAAGTCCTCATCGAGACTTGACGGTTCAACGAGCTTTCCAAGACAGAAGTTCTCGTAGGCAGTCATGAAGGACGCCAAAAGGCTCATGTTTTCTTCTATCAACTTTAAGCCGCTTGCATCTAACTTTGGAATGTTCAAGTTTGTTGCTTGAGATTTCTGAGCTCCACTAGAAGAGTACATTCCTTGATTGGAATTTGTTGTTCCACTTGAACTGACATTGTTGCTCATAAAGGCGTGTTCACTTGCAGGAACTTCATTATCTGAATATAGGGCAACACCGTTTACTCCATTACTACCCTTATCCGTCGGTTTTGAGGCTTTATATAACTGAGGATCTTGAATCTTCTCGAAATCAGATGCTTGATCTTCCATATTCCAAGCATAACCCTTCAGTTTTTGTACAACTTCTTCCAATGAGAGCTCCTCATAGAGAACACCTTCTCTAATCAAAGCGGTGTACATATTCCATTCTCTGGAAAGGCAATTCAGAAACTTCTCAACCTTCTCAAATTCAGTGTAGATACCCTCTTGACTTCTATCAAGTTCGCTCAACAAATTATAAAACCGGTTCACTGTATCATCAAATGATTCATTTCTTAAAGCTTTAAACACAACGAATTGAGTCTTCAAACGTTCGAGTCGTCGTTTCTTGTATATTGCATTTCCTTCATAGCGCTCGATCATGCTATCCCACAACTCCTTCGAGCTACTTCTCTTACGAAAAGTGTGAAGTATAGATTGTGTCATAGCCATCGTAATCATTGACATAGCTTTCTCTTCACAATCATAAAATTTCTTCTGGTCGTCAGTGAGTGCCAAATAAGTATCAATCGTTAACGTACGTACTGGCGTAGCTCCACATCCTTTAACGATACACAACCAGATTTTGATGTCTTTCGCTCTTACATACCTTTCGAAACGCTCCTTCCACTCAGGAAAATCAAGCTCGTTTATCAACAAAGGAGGTTTGTCGTTACTCCCTACCTCAGCATTGTGCTTGAGGTTTTGCACCATTGCAGTCAGATTGTTGTTTGCCATTTCGAATAAATTGTAAAAGAAACAGAGAGTGTTTGTGAAAGAAACAGTGAGTTGAAACAGAAAGTTTTCTTTGAAAAAGTTTCTAAGTTGACAAAAAACCGTAGACACAAGCGAAACTTGGAAATACTGAGTGAAAACTCGGAGACAATCAGAGTGGTATAACCCGGATCAAACCTGATATAAAAACTCTGACAACACTCTAAACTCTGAAATTAGACTATGAAAAACCTTAAACACTAAACTCTGAATGGACTTTGAAAATAAACTCTAACAAATTTTGAATAGCTCAAACTCGGATCCTAGTAATTTATTTTTTTTTTTAAAACTCGGACTCACTTAAATACTAAACTTGGACACCTAAACTTGGACACCTAAACTTGGACACTAAACTTGGACACCTAAACTTGGACACTAAACTTGGACACCTAAACTTGGACACCTAAACTTGGACACTAAACTTGGAACCTATTGGACACCTAAACTTGGACACTAAACTTGGAACCTAAACTTGAAACTCTAATGAAAAACCCTGAAACTTTAAACTCTGAAAGGGAAGGAAACTCTGACCTGACCTCTTAAAACGAAAAACTCTGATCTCCAAAGCCCTGACCACAAAGTCCTGACTTCTTTATCCTGACTTGTTAGTCGGACAAGTGGAAATTGCTTCAGGTTATCTCACAAGTGTGACTTCACACTAGTTCATCAATAACCCTGAAGCACAAACACTGAATGGAAACTCTGAAGGAAAACTCTGAAGGGAAAACACTAAAGGAAAACTCTGAACAAAATAAAATGGATCAAACACGGAATCTTTACTAACCTTCAAAAACCCTTCAAAAGCCCCTGATGAAGATCTTCAAGCTCTGTAAAAACCCAGATGAATGTATATCCTAAATAGCTCTTTTCTAATCACAATCCATCATCCAGAATGAATAAACACAAGAATGATTGATGAAAAACACTCAAAACACAGCAAACAACACAAAAACCCAATCAAAATGTGATCTTTCTCAACTAAACCTCTAAACCCAAACCTACAGTAGTATGAGCACACTGCTCTGATACCACTTGTAAGGTCACCTAATCCAGGATCTCACTCAACAAAGACAACCAACAGGTGTGCGGAATCCACCTGATGATCAACCACTGTAGGATGAAGAACTAGAATGCAAGATTTGTGAGATAAATCAAGAATACACAGAGTATTCTTGATGTAGGAGATGAGTGACGTCACACACACAGTAGCCGCCAGACAAAACATACACACAATGATTAGGGCACAGATTTCCACAAAAGAATCGTTCTGTATAACATATCACTAAGAGTATATATACAAAGGAAAGTCCTGACTACTAAAGTCAGGACATGGGCCCAAAGCCCAATACAATAGAAACCCTGACTAACAAATGCCTAAATTTGGACTATGGAAGAGGAACAAAGTCCTGACCATTAACTTCAACATAATTCAGACCATAACATAAAGTTTTAACAATTACAATAAAGGACCCTTGAGTTTGAGAGCCTGCACTTATCACCCAAAGTGCATTTACATTTATTCTATTCATCAAAAGGAAAACTTCACAAAACAGTAAGTTTTTTATGTGTTTCACTAACGTCACTCAAGCTTTTATTTGTCTTTATGAAGTCGCTCATCAAACTTTTTGGGGTCAAGAATTAGTGTTTTTCTGATGTGACAGCTGACTAAGAATGTTTTTTTGGTGTTTTCAAGTTTCCTTGTGAATGCTCTTATGACCATCACTTATCTAAGCACTAATCTAAGTTAAGGTGTTTTCCAATGTGATGTTTCTTCGGATTGTCCTACATGTAGAAAGGACGAGGTAAACAACCTTATTCAAAACGATGAACCAGTTCTTTACATGCAAACATGCGTTGAATGTGTTAAACACGTGTTAACGAACATGGAAAGGATCGTTACAAGGATGTACGCTTCTAGCCCAAGTGAAACCAATACACGTTTCTTGACTACGGGGCGAGTAACCACATGATGGTAAAACCAGCGGCGGATGTACTTTGTGATAAGGGGTAGCCTCCGCTACCCCTTGACGCTTCGGCGGTAGTGTATATTTTGGAAAAATTTGGCGTTTTTTTGACGTTTTTTCAATTTCGTTACCCCTTTATTTTAAAACGCTACCCCTATTAAGGTTTTCTAGATCTGCCACTGGGGAAAACAAGACTGGTTCACTAACCTCAATCACCAAATCAAGGGAAGAGTGAATTTTGGAGACGGATCGTGCATGGAGACAAAAGGACGAGGTATGGTTGTCTTGGAAGGAAAATCCGAGAAACAAATGACGGTTCACTATGTTTATTATATTCTTGCACTTAAAAGTAATTTGGATGTTTAAGTAAGACGGAACTTTGCGAATGAAGGTACCTGATCACCAAATCGCGTTTACAAGGTTAATCTAAAGGTTGTGTATCCGGTTTGCTTACAGACAAAAGACGGCGAGGCTGAAAATAGCGACCAAACAGTGGTCGCTGGTCAGACCAGGGGTGGACCTACCTCTTTGGTAGGGGTAACCCCCGCTACCCCTTGGTCGGAAAAAATTTGGAAAAATTAGTGTAAATTTTGGAAAAATTTGACGTTTTTTCGATTTCGTTACGGCTTATTTATAACACGTTACCCCTTGGTCGGAATCCTAGATCCGCCACTGGGTCAGACCCCTACTGCGACACATCAGAAAGCTAGCGACCAGTCTGTGACAGGTCAACAGTTGGACAGGCTTAGTGTTTTTTAGTATAACAAGGTCTATATCTTAGTTGTTAAAACTTCAAAGCTGTCAACTCTTTTAAGTCGTTGTTTATAGTAGTCAACAAAGAAAAAAAAAATACAATGATCAAGTAGTCAAACGTTGAACGCATGCTTTGAAAAGGGGGAAAATATCAAAAATGTGCATTCTTAACAAATAATTGCCCAAATGCTCTTTTAAGTATATTTTTATTCCTTTTTTATACTAAAAAAAAGTCACGTATTCCTTTCTAATATAAGATTTCAAGAGTTTTGGTAGGGAAGAACACAACCACATCCGGTATGTTATCCATATTCCATAGACCCTCATTCGCCTTTACTTTTCATGTCCTGGGAAGTTAACCATTGCGAGGACCACACTCTTCTTTGGCCTCGACTCGGGTTACCAGACAAGCACTTACTGGCTACAATCGACAAATTTTGTGTAGACTCCAGCGAGGACCCTACATTTGCGATCGATGCAAGCAACAGAAACAAATTGATCATTTAAGCATGAGATATTATTTTAATTTTGTTACCACTTCTCTTTCTATATTGCTTATGATCTCTTAATTCGAAAATATACGACTTCGTTCGAAATTAGGATAAACAGATACAACAGTTACCGTTGTCACGTTACACCGGTTATACAACCCTTACGACCTACTACTTTTAAGGTATGTTTAATCTATAATTACAAATGTTTTGTTTTTTATGTTAAGAAATTTTTTTAACAAGAAGGTTGATCATGTTTATGTTTTCATTGTATGCATACATGTAATATCTTTATAAAAATGATATGTTTTGATATTAAGCTAATTAATACTAATAAAGAATAGTACTACTTTCTGCATCTCCAAAGCTACATGTGTAATATTTGATATGAGCTATTATGAAATGAATGTTTTACATAATTTTGAACCAAAAAAAAAAAAAAAAAATTACTTCTTTAATATTAAAGTTAAAAAAAATAAGCTCAATTCCAAACTTCTACTTTGACGAGCCAAGCCACTAGAGTCCATATCTAAACCAAATAAGTAGGAAAGTGGTTGGGTAATTTGTCACAATTATGTGAGCACGAAATTTTGTTTTCTGCTTCTCTAATTTCAAGGATTCGTATTCTATTTTCTAATAGAAATACTTCAAACAATGTTCACTTTGTATCATTTCTTTCACAAGTTTAGGGGAGTGGGGCGGTTCGTTATGGACGTCCCACCACGCGTTGAACTTGAGCACAACACCGCCGCCACCACCCGTATCACGCGTGAACATATCAACGCGTTGAGAACATCATGCGTTGAAAAGTAATGTTACCGTTTCCTTTTTTGACCGTTTGGCAATATTTGACCGTTGGGATTTAACTTTTTTGATGGTTTTTTATATAAAATCCAAATTATTCCCCCACTCAATCAAAAAACTCTCCAATTCAACTCAAAAACTCTCCAATTCAACTAAAAAATTCTCCAATTCAACTCAAAAATTATACAACAAACATGGAAGGTTCAAGCAAGAGAGGTGGGGGTTCGAAAAAAAGAGGTTCGAGTACGAAGAAAAATCCCGTAAGACCCAAGGTTCGAGCGAATCTTGGCGAGCCGACGCGCTTTAGGTTGCAAGACGAACCCGAGCAAGTCCCACCCTTTCAAACCCAACAATATCCACCCTTTCAATCGCAAACGTATCAAAACCAACCGTTCGTTCCACCGTTTCAACCTCACCAATTTCAACCCCAATCGTTTCCAAACTTTCAAACCCAACCCCACCAACTCGACCCACTACTAGAAGACAACACCCTCATCCGTCAATTTGCAAACGCGTATCGTGAACCACAACAAAGTCTTGACGATGAAGATGATGATTACGTTCAAGAACAAGAAGAAGAAGAAAAAGAAGAAGAGGAAGAGGAAGAAGAAGATGACGTTCAAGAAATTGTCCCAACCGTCCGACAACATTGGACGAGCGAGGAGGAGGTGGCCTTGGTGAAGGCGTACATGCACATCTCCGAGAACAAGAAACATGCCAACGAGCAAAGAAATTATTCGATAATATATATACCACTGCAGTATATTAAATATTATGTGTAAATACTTAGTTTGCATTGTTAGCTTTTAGATACACATATAGGAAATCAGTTGGATTCCACACAGATAGGAAGTCAGTTGGATGACTTGTATTATATATTACTGATTCATTGAATGAGAAAGTCAACCATTCAGATCAATACCTATATTCGTATAGAAATGATACGTTTTGGAGACGGGTCATTAATCATTTTAGCCGACTTCCCGGTGCAAAGGAACGAAACATGGACCAAATGACGTCGAAATGGACGGATTTGAACGGGAAAATTAGTAAGTTCAACGGTTGTTTCATTCAAAATGTATGTTTTTTTTATAAAGTTTAAATCTTTTTTTTAAACTCTTATTTAAAAAAAAGTTTTTTTTTTAAATACAGAAAACTGTTTTTTTTAAACAGAAACAGTTTTTTTTTAAATACATAAAACTGTTATTTAAAAAAAAAAGAAACAGTTTTTTTAAATAAAACAGAAAACAGTTTATTTTAAAAAAAAAACAGAAACAGTTTATTTTTTTTTTAAACAGAAACAGTTTTTAAAAAAAAGAAACAGTTTTTTTTTTTAAATAAAACAGAAAACAGTTTATTTAAAAAAAAACAGAAACAGTTTATTTTTCTTTTAAACAGAAACAGTTTTTTAAAAAGTTGAAAACGGTAGAAAGACAAAATGATTTAAAAATCTTGTGTGAGTCGCACGCCCATCTCGACGAACCATTTAAGACGGTTGTAATTCAACAAAAGCGCGAGATTTGCGAAAGGTGGGGTTGGGAGATTTACGAACCGTTTAATTTAAGTTTTTTTTCCAATGTTTAGTTGTTTTTTATTTTGCTATGTAATTTATTTTTTTATTTTAATGAAATTTATAATTTAGTGTTTTATTGTTAATTTCTAATTTAAAAAAAATTAAAAAAAATGGAATTCTATCACTAGTGATGACCACCGCCACTACAAAATGCTTGTGAGACTGAGTGTAGTGGGGTGACTCCCACCCCTAGGTCGCCCCAAGTCGCTTGGAACACCGCCCCCGGGGGCGACTTGGGGGGCGACCCCCTCCAGCCCGTCTCAATCTCGTCGCCCAAATTCAAACCTTTATATCCGTTGCCAACGGTTATGTTGGCTAAGCTTTTTTTTTTTTTTTTTTAATAATCCAACCTTTATAAAATACCCCATATCAAACACATTTTTACCACAATTTTCTCTCAAACTCATCAAAATTTATATCAATCTTCTATCAACTCAACAAAATTTACACCAATCTTCTATCAACTCATCAAAATGTATCCCCACAACATCCCTCCTTTCAACCAAAATACACAATCTTCCAATCCACAACCCGATCTGACGGACCCAAACGTTTTAAATAACCCCGCTTTTTACGCCTATTTCAATAATATGCACGTTGCTAGCCCTACACCGCAAGTATACTACAACAATACGCCCATACCGCAACATATGGGGTTCACCACTTGGAACACACAACAACCCGGTGGTTTTCAAAACGTTGGAGGATCGAGCCAACAAAATGGTATAAATTTTTTAGATATTTTTTTTGTAAAGAATATGTTTTTTTTTTTTTTTTTAACTTTGTTTGTATTCCATCTAGTGGTTGATTTAGGTGACGAAGAAGTTCCGGAGACCCAGTTCGATGTCGGTCAAAAAAAGAAACGTTCGCACAAGAGGAAAACAACGGGTGAAGAACGCTTGAAAACCAAACCGATACCATGGACTTCCAACGAGGAAATGAGCTTGTCCAAGGCTTGGCTAGAAATAACCGAAGACCCGAGATGTAGTAACTATCAAAAGGAAAAAACATATTGGTCTCGTATTTACAACCTTTTCCTCAAGTTGGAAGATCAAGAAGATGGATACCGTGATGCCGATGGTATCGGCGCGAAGTGGCGTAAAATGCCTTTTGGTTATCATAAGGTTAAATTTTAAATTAATTTGGTCTCATTCTTTAATAAGCTTATAATTATACTTAAGCTATTAAATTCTTGACGTTAGGTCTCAATGCACCTAATGACAGCAACCATCATTGAGCCATCACATTCTTTCCATTTACATTTCAGGTAACGGTTTTCCTTAATACATCTCGAAACTTAGGTTGTTATATATGATTTTTCAATGTGGTTTTGAAACTTACGGGATAGTAATTGTCAATTTCAGGTCGGTTGGGTATTGAGATCAAGAAATTTAGTGCCACTTGTAGATATGGTTTCAAGGTCAATATTTGGCTTGAAACAGTGACAGAGGACTTTTGTTTCTGAATGTTTTGTAGCTCAACTTATGATTTATATGCCTGATGTTGTTGTCAATTCATAACTATAATGCGAATGTGAATTCATTAAATAATTTCACATCATATTTTACATATAGATGTAGCTAAAAACTTTGCACATTATAAACTACTTAGTTTATTTCTATATCAAACATGTACACTAACACATACTGTCTTTAACATTGTTTTATAAAGATATGTAACTAAACACAAAGAATTTAAATAATATATTATAATATGTTTTTTAGTATTTTATTTCGATCGTTATTAAACAAACCCGTGTATTTACACGGGTGTACAACTAGTATTTATACATTATAACCAAATGAGCATTTTTCAAAAGTACTAATCGGTATACCCCGGGTAAATAACTGACGAGTAATAAGCTAAATATGGGACAAAAGAATTATTGTAACCACTAAGAAAAACAAAAGAATCATTACTTTAATCAAGCTTTTGATGATCTTTTCAAGTTTGATGAAAAATTATTCCATGGCTATTCTTGGCTAAGTTTCTTGTGGGTGCTTGGGGAAACTTTCCCTTTGATGGGGAGTTAACTAAAGGCAAAACATAGGTGAATAAGGTGTGTGCATTAATGACTTTGGTTAATTAATAGTATATTGAAAGTGAGTGAAATATTAGTTTCATACTAGCACCAAAGCGCAAAAGACTTGGTTATTATAGAAGTGACTACCTTAGGGGAATCACATCGATAAGTAATTAAACCTCTTAAACTATCTAATTAATTAATACTAAATCATAATTGTATATGCTAAATCATCTGGTACTATTGATACCTTGAAACGATTCATGAATGTTAGGTATGCAAGCTCAATATCTCATAAACTGTATAATGTGTGTAATGATCATACAAGATTCCTACTATCTCTATATATACATGAGAAAAAGGGTGAGGGGAAGAGCTAACTAACTCATACACAATCCAACATACTCTCAACAAGTGTACTCAACTATATACTCTAATACCCACGGTCTAATCATTAAACTTTGGAAAAAAAAAAGATAGCAAATTAAGACGGAAGTTTATAAAAAAACTTTTGTACTTTATGTTAACACTATTTTTTCAGGCGCTGTATTTTGGCGTAAAAGTTGACGAGTCCTGTACTTAATGTTTCAAAATCTTGCACATTATATCCTTTAGCCATAACTTAGTTAGAATTTTCTGTTAAATCATACAAGGGTAAGTTAGTCTATTTACTTATTCATTATAATATACCTATTTCTTTATTACTCTTTCTTTGCAACTCTCTCTCCCTACCACCATCAAGACCACCATTCACCACCGCCTCAACCACCATCCACCACCATCACCACTATTCAGTCCCTACTGTCACACCCCGACCCGCAGCGGAATAGGTGACCGGGGAATGATTGGTTGATTCAAAACTTATGACTTGCTATTAAATGGCTAAATATTCATTAATTCCATGTTAAAGGTTTCACATAACAAAAAATAATCCAAATGAAACACATACATAAAAGACATTGTACAAGCTAGATAATCAACTATAAGTCCATTTCTTGTTACTAAGGCTCAATCCTATGTTAATCTTCTTTTCATTCCTGTTTACCTGTATCATGTGTAAAAAATAATTTTTGGGTCAACAAAGGTTGGTGAGTGAATCTTATTGTTTTTTTTTTTGTTGGAAAGCTATAGCAAAAAATAATTTTTGGGTGTAAATGGGTATACAAAGTAAAGTATAAATCAAATGGTGAAATTGATAGGTTTAAAGCTAGGCTTTTTGCCAAAGGATTTAATCAAGTTGAGGGTATAGATTTTGAGGAGACGTTTTTCTCCCGTGGTTAAAATGGTCATAGTTAGATGCATCATCAATCATTCTGTACAAAATAACTGGTCCATTTACCAACTTGACGTCAATAATGCTTTTCTTTATGGTAACCTAAGAGAAGAAGTTTACATGAATCTTCCAGATGGTTTAAATATTGATAATAAAAACAAAGTGTGTAAACTAAAAAGGTCTTTATATGGGTTGAAACAAGCTCCTCGTATGTGGAATGAAAAACTTGTTCAAGTTCTTGTTAAAATTGGCTTCGTTCAATCAAAGTGTGATCATTCTATGTTTATTAAATATGTTAACTCAGTGTTTATTGCTTTGTTGGTCTATGTGGATGACATTCTATGTTTATTAAATATGTTAACTCAGTGTTTATTGCTTTGTTGGTCTATGTGGATGACATTGTGTTAACTGGAAACAATCCTATTGAAATTGATAAAGTTAAATCTTTATTAAAAAAAGAGTTTCAGATTAAAGATCTTGCTTTATTAAAATACTTTCTTGGTATTGAGGTCATTAAAAATGATGATGGGATTTGTCTTTCTCAAAGAAAATATTGTATGGACCTATTAAACGAATATGGTATGAATGGATGTAAACCTGTTAATTGTCCCATAGAGCAAAACTATGTTTTAACACATTAAGTAAAAATGAAGATTTAAAGGGTGTAAGTGTCACTGAATATTTGTCTCAGTATATGCATAAGCCAACTGAGGTTCATTCTCATATAGCTTTTAGACTACCGAGGTATTTAAAGAATGCTCCTGGTTCTGGTATTATGTTTAAACAAATTGATTCTTTTCAATAAACTGCTTATGCTGATTCTGACTGGGCAAAGTGTGTCGACATCAGAAAGTCTGTCACAGGGTACTGCATTTTTCTTGGAAACTCCTTAGTTTCTTGGAAAAGGAAGAAACAAAGTGTGGTTTCCCGCTTGTCTGCTGAAGCAGAATATAGATCCATGTGAAGTGCTTCTTGTGAAGTGTTGTGGTTAGTGAATGTTTTGAGGGAATTGGGAGTAAAAGTTGATCTTCCAGTTACCCTGAGATGTGATAATAGTGCAGCTATCTTTATAGCCGCAAACCCAGTATTTCATGATAAAACAAAACACTTTGAGGTTGACTTGTTCTTCTTGCGAGAAAAGATAGCAGCTGGTGTTATTAAAACAGCTGCATAAAGTCTCAGTTCCAACTTGCAGACATATTTACGAAGGGCATGTTGCCAAGACATCATGATGAAATGTGTAAGTCCATAGGTCTTACAAACCCGTTTAAACATTTAAACTGAGGGGAGGGGGTGTGTGTGTTAAAATATCTTATATACATTTCTAGTTTCAGTTTAAATGTCAGTATAATATTTCTCTCCTAACCATTTAACCGTTTACCTTTACTTGTTTTTATTTGAGGTTTGGTCTGGTTTATGTGGGCTTATTGTCCGGGCTTGGTGCTTAGTTGGGCTGGTCCAAGATCAAAGTTTATCAAGTGAGCTTAAGGGTTTCGTGGTTTGTACGCGTATAAAGAAGAGGCTGCATTGGGATCATGTCACACACACACCGCCTCTCTTCTCCTTCTCAGTTATCTGGTTTCTTTCTCTTTGTTTCTCCTCACACGTTCATTCGTGAGGTCTTGTAAGAAGATCATCTTGTTTGATAATCTTTTGTTCTTATTGTTCACTAGTCAATCTATGATGACTGGTTGATTTCTATTTGTATTTGTTCGTGAAGATTATTAATAAAATTGTGCTCTGTTCGTTAAATCGTTGAAGTTCTGACACCACCACCTCCGTGCACAGGGCCGGCCCAAGCATTTTGTAGGCCCAAAGCAAAGTGAAAATCCGAGGCCCTTTTTTATATTTTTTGCGTCCATAAGTTGGATTTCTATTTGACATGAAAATTAATAAGAAAAAACCTATATAGTCATTAATCAAATAAAGTTGATTATATTAAACACAAATCAACTCAAAATTGGTTACAAAAAATGGAATAAAGGGTTAAATATACATCAAACTCCATAACTCCACCCATATACATGTCAAAAGAACAAAAAAAAACATGATACGATTTCTAATTTTTTTTCTCAAGGTATGAGGATGCTGAATTCGGTTTAATACATACTTATATTTATTTAACAAGAAAGTGTTAACAAAATCTTTTTCGTTTATTATTGTTTATTTCTCAAGGTACGAGGATGCTAGTGAATTCGATTTAATACATACTTACGTTTATTTAACAAGAAAATGTTAACAAAATCTTTTTCGTTTGTTCTTGTTTAAAGTTAAATAAACAAAATATTAGGCTATTTAATATAACTAAATGTTAATGTCTAGTTTAGGAGGGTGAATTAAAAAACTGAAAAAAAACTATTGTTTAAAACAAAGTCATAACTGCACATTTATGCTTTTGAACTCAGCACTCTGCGAAACTTGTTTTCAAAATTTATTCACAAGGGCCTTGTTTTTATAATATCATTAACAAAAAATTGGATTAAAAAGTTTGTTGGTGAAATTCGAACCCAGCACCCTACGAAAAGTCTCTTTCTTTATAGCCACAATGCTACACTGAGTTTGGTTTTTGAAATTATCACACTATATATAATATGCAATTTTTTATAGATTTATTTTTTTAAAACTGGAGGCCCTAATATTATGGAGGCCCTAGGCCCAAGCCTTACCCAATTATATTGTTGGGCCGGCCCTGACCGTGCACCACTACCACCACCCACAGTCCACGTCCACCACCCACCACCACCGTCCACCACCACCACCCACCGTCCAGCACCACTGTCCACCACCACCAATTTATTTTAGAAGTCTACATACTTAACAAACAAGCTTCTTCTTGCAGACTGTAGATGTTTGGTCCACCTTTTCTTCTACACATGTCTGCAGATGTGGTCCGCGGACTGCAGACATTTTACCTCTTAAAAACAAACAACACCTAAGAGTTTGTATGGTAGTTAAGTTTGAAAGAATCTAAAGTCGAAATCATATATAGGTGTGTCTAATTACGAAAAATTTAGAACCTGTTTTCTAATCCAAATACATTGTGTCTTGAAAACACGGGTGTTACACACTATAAACAAAGCCAACTTTCTAATTTTGATATGATTAGTTAAGAGTTTCAAGAAAGAATTCTTGTGTTTGAATCTTTTAACAAGTAATGAAGTAAGGATGATGTTGGGTTCAACAACTGTATACATATTATAACTTTTTATCAAGTAAATATAAATTATACTAAACTTTAAAGAAACATATAAAATTATCATGAAGTGGGTTCAGATTCATCAAAGAAATAGAAATTGTTAAGGCCACAGGGGTGGCACGTTATTTTAGCGTGATAAAATCCTTTCACGCGTTATAAAACATAGCACACCGCCGCCTCCATTCTTATCACGCATTATAAATTCAACTTGTTGAGTTTATCACGCGTTGATTTGAAATATATGACCGTTTGCACATTATTTTACCGTTTGATTTTAAGGGTTTTTATATAAAATCCAAATTATTCCCCCCATTCAATCAAAAAACTCTCCAATTCAATTCCAAAACTCTCTAAATTCAACTCAAAAACTCAAAAATAATACAACAAACATGGACGGATCAAGCAAGAGAGGTGGGGGTTCGAAAAAAAGAGGTTCGGGTACGAAGAAAAATCCCGTAAGACCCAAGGTTCGAGCGAATCTTGGCGAGCCGACACGCTTTAGGTTGCAAGACGAACCCGACCAAGTCCCACCCTTTCAAACCCAACAATATCCACCCTTTCAAACCCAACAATATCCACCCTTTCAATCGCAAACGTATCAAAACCAACCGTTCGTCCCACCGTTTCAACCTCACCAATTTCAACCTCAAACGTATCAAACCCAACCCCACACACTCGACCCACTACTAGAAGACAACACCCTCATCCATCATTTTGCAAACGCGTATCGTGAACCACAACAAAGTCTTGACGACGATGAAGATGATGATTACGTTCAAGAACAACAAGAAGAAGAGGAAAAGGAAGAAGAAGAAAATGATGACGTTCAAGAAATCGTCCCAACCGTCCGACAACATTGGATGAGCGAGGAGGATGTGTCCTTGGTGAAGGCGTACTTGCACATCTCGGAGAGCAAGAAACATGCCAACGAGCAAAGAAAGGATACGTTTTGGAGACGGGTCATTAATCATTTTCTCCGACTTCCTGGTGCAAAGCAACGAAACATGGACCAAATGACGTCGAAATGGACGGATTTGAACGGGAAAATTAGTAAGTTCAAAGCTTGTTTCATTCAAAAGGTATGTTTTTTATAAAGTTTAAATCTTTTTATAAACTCTTATTAAAAAAAACGGTTTTTTATAATAAATAGCGAAACTGTTTTTTTTTATAATAAATACAGAAAACTGTTTTTTTTTAAAAGAAACTGTTTTTAAAAAAAAAAGAAACTGTTAAAAAAAAAAAAAGAAAAACAGTTATTTTTTAAAATAAACAGAAACAATTTATTTAAAAAAAAAACCGAAAACAGTTTATTAAAAAAAAAACAGAAACCAGTTTAAAAAAAATAACAGAAAACAGTTTAAAAAAAACAGAAAACAGTTTTTTTATAAAACAGAAAACTGTTTTTTTTAAACAGATTTTTTTTAAAAATACATTACCTTTTTATATTTTTTGTAGAACCGAAACCCACAAAGTGGAGCGAGCGATGCGACAATCATGCGACAAGCCACCGAACAGTATTGCGATCTCTACAAAAAGAGGAGTTTTCCACACTTGGCGGCATGGGAAGTTGCGAGAAATCACCAGAAGTGGGTCCCGGTTGAGTTGGTTGACATGCGTGGTCCTACGGCTCCAAAAAAACGAGGAGGTTCGAAAAGATCAAAGACATCCGATTCGGGGAACTACACGACTTCCGCGTCGGATAACTTGCCCCAAATGAACTTAAACGACGACCCCCTTGACGACCCCGTTGAAGAAGATACACCTACAAGGCCACGACGCAAGAAAAGTTGTGAATCGTCAAGCAAAGGGAAGGAAGCGGTGGCGGAGTCGATCTTCAGAATCGAAGAGGAGAAAATGACCCAATTCAAGAAGGCCGAACAAAGAAAAGAAACATTTATGTCCCTAAAAGTTGAACGCAAGCAGGCGTACAAGGAACACTTGAAAACGATTGAAAGACAAAATGATTTAAAAATCTTGTGTGAAAAGCACGCCCATCTCAATGAACCGTTTAAGTCAATTGTAATTCAACAAAAGCGCGAGATTTGCGCAAAGTGGGGTTGGGAGATGCCACCCGTTTAGTTTTTTTTCCCAATGTTTAGTTGTTTTTTTTATTTTGCTATGTAATTTATTTTTTAATTTTAATGAAATTTATAATTTAGTGTTTTATTGTTAATTTCTAATTTTAAAATAAAAATTAAAAAAAATTGGAAGTGATAGAATTCTATCACTAGTGACCACCCCCACTACATTTATATCACTAGTGATAGAATATTGGGTAATGACATGACATGAGTTGATTGGATATTGGGAGTGATAGAATTCTATCACTAGTGACCACCCCTCCCTGTATAGATGGAGAACGCATACTCGTGTTTGTTATATTCTCTCTTTTCTTTTAACCAATGTTTATATTGTTATCATTATAATCATTTGATTTAAACTTACAAAACAAATCATGAAATAGGTAATGACAGGTTTAACTTAATGCAATGATACACAACAACCCTTTTTAGAACACGATTTCAAGAGCTTCAAAGGACACATCCGAGGCATGCAGGCATGCTTTTTAAGTTGAATCTTCATGGAACCTTTTTGGCCTTCGTGTTTTGTTTCCTTAGTCTTTTCACCCTGGTTTGGACCCATAAAAGTTTTATTTGGGTCGGACGCAACCTGTGGAACTAGAGGTGATGCAGCACTGGTTGCTTGTGATGGAACCTGGACGACGAGTTGGTTAACCATTTCAAGGACTTCACTCATCTTTGGCCTGGACTTCGGGTTCGCAGTTAAGCACTTGTCGGCTATAATAGACAACTTTTCTGCCGACTCCAATGGGTAATTACCTTTTAGAAGCCTTGGATCAACGATTTGATTGAATCTTTTTGATTCTACGTAAGGTTTCACCCATTCTACAAGCATCCGCTCCTTCAAAGGCAGGCCATTATCGATTGGGCGCCTACCCGTGATAAGTTCATATAGGAACACACCATAGCTCCATACATCACTCTTGAATGTGTGATGCCCTTCTATAAAGTACTCTGGAGCTATGTATCCCATCGTTCCTAGACCCTGATGCCATTATATTACTCAGATTTAGAAGTTTACTTACGAAAACAAAAGGTTAGTAACATACCGGTCTGGTCGAAACTTGAGAGTTTTCTTGTTGAGGACGTAACATAGCCAACCCAAAATCCGCAAGCTTAGCATTCCATTGATCATCTAGAAGAATGTTGGAAGGTTTGAAATCTCTTAAAACAATCTACCAAAAAGCAAAGTTAATGGTCTTGTAAAGTTGTAATTAAGCATCTTTCATTTATAGTGTTTTTTTTTTTTTGGTATTGCAGGACTAGACCTGAACATCCAATTCTTCATGTAAATATGTCAAGCCACGGGCAGCATCTTGAGCCACTTTCAGTCTCATACTCCATGAGAGAGGTGTTTTGGATTTTGCATATAAATGATCTTCAACGCTTCCATTAACCATGTATTCATAGACTAAAAGCAGCTGTGTTCTTGTTTCATCATCGTCTGCACAGTAACCAATTAGTTTGACAAGATTTGGATGCTCAACTGCCCCAAGAACATTAATCTCCGTCTCCCATTCTTTGCGACCCTGTTGTAATACATTTAATTTAAGATTCAAGATCATCAACAAAACTTGTAATCAAAACTTCACATACAACTTTTTTTAAGGTATACTCCACAAATAGGCAATTGGGCCCTATAAATTAACAAAATAGGCATCATGTTTTTACATTTGTTCAAACTGGTAATCCAAAACAACCAATCAGAGGATCACAAATAAGCAAAGATAGCTCCTCCATAGCCCACACTCCGATAATCCGGCTCCTCCATAACCAACACATGTAAAAGTCAATGTCTATTTTGTTATTTTTTAGTTCGACTTGCCTTTTTAATGATTTTCCCTTTTTTTAATGACATGCAGAAATGATTTTCCTTTTGTTTTTTTTTTTTTTGTTATAGAATGATTTTATTTTTAGCAATATTATTCCAAATTAGCAAATTACAAACAAGTGGCAGGTAAACGGGCAACAAGCTGCGCCGCAACCCCCTTTTGAATTGCAAAACCAATCCTACTAAAGACGAAACGACCCTTAAAGGTTGAGAGATTACTATTCACAACCTGTTGGACCCTGTTTAGAAATTCCACAGCCTCTGGGGCTAGGGAACCAAATGTATCAAAAGCGAATGGGATAAACACATGTTGATTCTCTAAACAAGCCTTCTCGTGTTTAGCGACTTTGCTTGATTCTGCTTTCAACGCAGCTTGGCCAGCAGCAAACCCATTATCCCTGAGCCCAACAAGAGGGGACACTCCTGTAAGGTCCACACAAGCGTGTTTTCCCCTGGCCCACCCAAACACAAGAATATCAGCTGGTCGAAGAGTAGACCTCCCATCGAGCGGATCCGTCAGAAAGTTCACCGGAGCCTCTTTTTTCGACGAAATACCCGCCCGCTTTAAAACATCAAACAGAATATCCCTTACCAAATCATGTCTGTATTTAAAACCAGGCAACTCCTTACAATGCACCGCATGTTCGCCAAAAGTATCTAAACAAACCTTGCGGCAAACTGGGCAAAGGCTCATCAACCGGAAACAGAGGGATCATTAGCCGGTACTTAAGAATTGCCCGGTATTCCACTGCCGACATGTGTTGGCCTCGTCCTTCAATGGGGATGACTGTCAGGAAATCCTGAACATGAGGAGGCCGGAGACAATCGAACACGGCTTTCTGACGAGGGGATAGACTAAACTTCTCTCCCAAACTTTGGACAGTTCTACTAAATAGGGCACTCGCCAAAGCATTCTGGGCTTTAGGAGGGGCGGTGTCCTTATTAGAGAAACCGCCAAGATCGAAATCCAGAAGGGACATATGCATGCAATCCTTTTTTGTAATGATATGCAGAAACTAGAAACTTGACATACAAAGTAGCAAATGGGCATAAACTAGCATAAAGTTATTAGTATCAACAATGAGATTTATAACTACTGTTTCGTTTCAACCTGCCAAAAAAAAGAATACAAAAAAGATAGGCGTAGCAGCTAATTCGAGTTGCAAACCTGCAATGATATGTGGGAACGGGAGCGCTTCACAGCCACCTGAATCTTACCGAAAGGAGGCTCTAAACTTTTAATCACACCCTTATATACACTTCCAAAACCACCCTTGCCAGTGGCCAGTGGGCGACCGAAAGTTTTTAGTAGCTGCCTTGAGCTCAACCACAGTAAAAACCCTCAGATTGCTTCGTTTCTCAGCCGAATTTTGTATTTCTAATGTCCCTGCATGAGAATTGTGTTTGCACCGGTTAGGATCCGAATGAGCAGTATAAAAGGTATCAGTGGCGGTTGATTTTGTTAGAGTTCTGGTTTCATATTCGATATCTTCTTGTAACAAGAAGGAGAAACATCGGCAATGAAACACCATTTGTTCCTTCAGATCAGACACTTGAGAAAGATAGAATTAACTTCTTAAACGTTCTTGGGTTCAAGTCCCACAAGACGACATGAATAAAAAAAATTTGTCGTTAGAAATAAAAAACTTCTTAAACGTTGACTCCATGGAAATTGGAAACCATTAGGAATCTGCAACGCGGTGAAACTTTTGACTAACATAATACCTTCCGACTTTTTTTCTTTTCCTAAGGTTTTAACCATTAAAAATGTGATAACTCTTAAGTGTCCCTTGCTACACCTCTTGCTCAATTATAGGGCTAGCAAATTGTAAAACGAAATAGAGTTAAATGCCCGGATACTCCCTGTGGTTTGCCCTTTTTTCACCTTTAGTCCCTAACTTTTTAAAATTACAGCTATAGTCTCCAACTTTTCAATTTTCGTTCTCGGATAGTCTCTGGGCCTAACATCAGTTAGTTTTCTCATTTAAGAGGGTGTGAAATGACATAAATACCCTTTTCTTTAAAACATTAAAAGAAATATATTATTTATTTATTTATTTATTTATTTAATCAAGTGGGGCCCACCATCCTTATCTTCATCAACCCAACCCAACCCACCTCACCCCACCCACTTCATCTTCCCCACTCGACCACTCCTACCAACACCACCACCACCACCACCACCACCACCACCATCTCCACCTTTCGTAGTCTGGAAGCTAGCGGCGACACCATCAGAGATCTACTTATGCAAGGTTATTGGCATATATTTTAGTCTTGTCCGTATAAAAGATATGTGATTTCTCTTGAACGTTCAAAAACTATAAAGCTTTTCTATGGATAAGACATCTAACTATTATTGGCCTCTATTAACAATTGGCTGGTTTTTATCCCAGTCAGAATTTTGTTAGAGTGAGATTGCAAACAAAAATGAAAGTTGAAGTGTCATTAGTTACATTGCCACTTGGAATATCATCGGCAGATCAACCTCAGTGAGGGCCGGCCCAACAATATAATTGTGTAAGACTTGGGCCTAGGACCTCCAAAATATTAGGGCTTCCAGTTTTAAATTACATATTATATATAGTGTGATAATTTTAAAAAGAGTTAATAGCCAAAATGGTCCCTGAGGTTTGCTCACTTTTGCCACTTTAGTCCAAAATCCAAATTTTTTAAATCTGGGTCCCTGAGGTTTGCATTTTTTTGCCATTTTAGTCCAAAAATGAAATCTGGTCAGATTTCTCAAAAAAAACCTCAAGTTTTGTCCTTTTGCACAGGGGTAAAATGGTCATTTTCATTTTATTATAACTAATTATTAATTAAAAATAATAAAACCCCTCACCACCATCAACCATCTCTCTGTCTCCCTCCTTCACCCACCACCTCCAACAACACATCACCACAACCACCTTCAAACCTGCAACAACCCTAATCACCAACCACCTGCAAACCGAGGTAAAAAGAAACGAGGCTCCAACAACAAATCAAAACAAAAACCGATTTGTAAAAAGAAACGAGGCTCAGATCTGTTTCACATTGGGAACAAGGAGGAATAACCGCCATGGCTGCAAACAGAGGTTGCAAGCGCACTTGCCCTCCTCCGATTCTGCCACGCCAAGCTGCGGAAAATCTCAAATGTTGACCCAATTTTGACTCGGATTAGGTGAAATCATCACAGCCTCGTGGTGAATAAAAGGACTGGGTTTAAGTTTTGATTATCCTGTTTGTTACAACCACCTTCAAACCTGCAACAAGAAACCCAGGTTGATCAGACCTGCACCCAATTACATCACCACCACCATTAATCCACCACCATCAACCATCTCTCTGTCTCCCTCCTTCACCCACCACCTCCAACAACACACCACCACAACCACCTTCAAACCTGCAACAACCCTAATCACCAACCACCTGCAAACCGTCTTCGACTAACCCTCCCACCGCCATCGTCTCCACCGGAACCCTAACCCCAAACCCCAAACCTGCAACAACCCAAATCAGCAACCAACACGATTCAACCCACCACCCCTACTGAAAACCCTAATCCCAAGAACCTGCAAACCACCACTATTAAACCCACCACCCCATCCA
The DNA here is from genome assembly GCA_030545235.1 of Helianthus tuberosus. Classification (NCBI taxonomy): domain Eukaryota; kingdom Viridiplantae; phylum Streptophyta; class Magnoliopsida; order Asterales; family Asteraceae; genus Helianthus; species Helianthus tuberosus. The sequence continues at coordinate 19,767,139 of CM060355.1, forward strand.
CCATCACAACCCCCACCGTCTCCACCATCACCACCCTCACCGAAACCCTAATCCCAAACAACCTGCAAACAACCCTAATCACCAACCACCTGCAAACAACCTAGATCCATCCGGAAGAGAGAGAGGGAGAAGAGAGAGAGACAGAGGCGGTTTTGTTATTGTTGTTCGTCGATTTACACCTGTAAACACTGCTACTGCCGTTAGCTTGATGAGTATCAGCTAATAAAGGATTTACACAGAGGTTAGTGTCGCCGGCGTGAGAAGGTGGCGCTGGTGGCGGCAGAGAGGAGTAGAGGGAGAGAGAGAGGTGGTGGTGGTGCTTGTGAAGAGAGAGAGAGAGAGAGATGTGTGTGTTTATACCTCAGAGAGAGAGATGGGAAAATAAAATAATAAGGGTTTTATTATTTTTAATTAATAATTAGTTATAATAAAATGAAAATGACCATTTTACCCCTGTGCAAAAGGACAAAACTTGAGGTTTTTTTTTGAGAAATCTGACCAGATTTCATTTTGGACTAAAATGGCAAAAAAAATGCAAACCTCAGGGACCCAGATTTAAAAAATTTGAATTTTGGACTAAAGTGGCAAAAGTGAACAAACCTCAGGGACCATTTTGGCTATTAACTCTTTTAAAAACCAAACTCAGTGTAGCATTGTGGCTATAAAGAAAGATACTTTTTGTTGGGTGCTGGGTTGGAATTTCACCAGCAATTTTTTTAATCCATTTTTTTTTGTTAATGATATTATAGAAACAAGGCCCTTGTGAATAAATTTTAAAAACAAGTTTCGTAGAGTGCTGAGTTCAAAAGCATAAATGTGCAGTTATGACTTTGTTTTTAACAATAGTTTTTTTTTCACCCTCCTAAACTAGACATTAACATTTAGTTATACTAGTGGGGAGCCCGCGCGTTGCCGCGGAATCAACAACACATGCAGGAATTTATAGTAGGAAATCCGTGCGATGAAGCGGCGACAACAATTTACAACGCGATACTAATTTTCTAGTTAGTTTATCAATCCCCTTGTGATATATTGTAGTGTATTTCAGTTAATTTCTTTATTCGTATGATATTCTACAAAAGTTTAGTATGTTGATTTTAATGTATTCTTATCAAAGTTTTTAAGTTATTAGCATTAGTGATCAACTATCTAGTGATATATGGTCTTATTGGATGGGTTTAATTTTAACCACATTTTGTGTTTGGATCATTTTATTTGGCCCAAACCAAACTAAACCGATACATTTATCGGCCTTTTTAATCTAACAACGATAATTGGAACATTAGTAGAAAAACAATGAAAAATCAATAGAGGATCATGAGAATGCATGGGTTTGAAGAACAATGCGTGTACAACTGGATTGAAAACGACGTCAAAAAAATTGTTTTCGCTAATTTTGCATTCTAAGCAAAAACACTAAGCAAAAACCGAATACCGACCCATACCCTTATTCGGTTAGTCGGGTTCAGATTGTTCAAGTTTCGATTTAAACGGTTTCGGATACATTGGATATTTAGATTTTAAAAAAGCAAATGGGCTGCTACAAAGTAAAATTTGAACAAAGTGTTAGACTGCTAAAAATAAAGTATGTAAATCCAACTGGGCTTGTGCTACATAGTAAGTAAATCACATCATGGAAACAGATTGGCATCTCTAAATCATGGAAACAAAGTGACAACAAAGATGGTGACTATTTCAAGAGTCTGGAGTAAAAAAAAAACCACAAACAAAAAATCAATGCAAATAACAAAGGTTTTAACCACAAACAAAGAATCTTCACCTGAATTGTTTGCTGATGAAAAGAGTCTCTAGAAGTAAAGTGCATGGAATGATTGTAAGTTTGGTCATCTGCAATGAAACCATTCATCAAAGTTAAACAAACTACACTACAAACAAACCTATTATTTAGCTCCAACTTCCACTGCCTCTCCACTCACACAATTCACCCACTTACAAAGCCCAAAATTCATAAATATCAAATTCAATACGGAGACTGTAGGAACTATTCTTAATTCCAATCATGTGTGCCTCAGGCATGTTCAGTTGAAATGCGATCACAGTGAGCTCTATAAACCTCTTCAATGACAAAGTGTATTCAAAATTACCTGTGAACAGACAACTTTGTGGGTTTCCTTAATAAGGAACTGCCTGCAGTCCTGTACAAAAGAAATGAAAAACACAAGTTCATAGATATGGAAAGAGAACGGACCGTTACGGATAGAGATGGTAGGCTGCCCGTTGCTGCTTGTGATGGGAGAAAGTAATCGCCTCTGTATCGCCCATGCCGCCATGACCAGACTCTAATAACCCGCCCTACAAGTAATGCTCATATTAAAAGTGAAAACAAATATAGAGACCAATTTTAGAAGAATAAATTACAAAAATCTAGATCAACCATGCTTGTTATTGGGAGACATGTTCCTTTTGGAACCTAGATGGTACCTCTCAATTGAACCTTTAAATGTACCAAACACTTAAAAGAACATAATCAACTTCATAAAATATAAGATCCACCATGATTCCGAACCTATTATGGTCCCAAACACAACACCAAAGACACCATTACATAACAAAATCATAAAAAACACAAGTTCATCGACAGCTAAAGCAAGATGAACATACCTGCTTGACATTCTTCATTTTGCAACTGCCTGACCATACGACTCAACTATAAAGGTGTCAACCGTGAAAGGTATCAGTGGCGGACCCAGTAATTTTTTTCATGGGGGGTTAAATTTTTTAAAAGTCATTCGTCTATTGCTATATAATAAACTTTCGGTCCGGGTCGGGTCGGATCCGGGGCGTAAAGTCTTATCATGATTCTTGAAGAAACACGGAACTAATTAGAGGATAATCAGTTTGGTTTATGTTCCTTGCATAGTGGTTAATCTTCTTATGGCTTCCTGAGCTCCTTAATGACCGTGGTTAACTGCAAAACAAAACACCGTTACTCGTTAAGAGGGGAATGTGGGGGTTTCCCTCTTAACCGGGCTCCGGCGTGAGAATAAGCGACTGTGCTTAGGAGATAATTAAGTATTAAGTGAGAGAGTAGAGGGAATGGAATGTTTAACCTGTGGAGTGAGGTCCCTATTTATAGCCGGAGAGGTGTAAGAGGGTGTGGGCTGATGGGCCTTGGGCCGGAAGGCGACAACATGGGGGATATGCTCCTTGTCTCACTGGTGTCAACCGTTAGTGGCTTCTAGAAGCTTTGTGGAGTTGGCGCGACGTGATTGGAGCCACGTGTCACTGTTGTCGGCCTGGTCGCCCTTCTGCCATCAGCAGGTAAGTGGAGATCGTGGGGCAGTTGTCTCTGCCCTATGATTGGTGCCACATAGGCGTCCTTCAGCACTTTTGTCTCCTGCATGTCAGACGATCGTGGAGCACGATTGCGCAGGAACAGAAGGACCCTGATTGGCTCCTTTATTCTGCCACTTGTACCTTGTGTACTACCTGGAAAGGCCTCGCGCCTTAGTCACGCACGATTCTTGTTGAGCACGTTATTATCATGTGCGCGGCATGGGCTTTCAGATGTCCCTTTTATTACACAAGTATGTTGTAGGCCGCGCGAGGTTGGCGATCAAGAAAATTGTTGATTAAGGAGTATGGTCCCGCGCGACCTTACAGGGGATTGCGCGGCTTTTTGGGACCATACCCCTTCAAGTCCCCCCAGTCCAGTGCTGCACCATGCGCAAGGCAAGTGGTTGGAGCTCTGGACTTAAGAAAATAAAGTAGAATGATGCTTTTGGCTTTGGTAGACGTCGCGCGTGTAAGTTGTTAATTACTACGGCGCGGCTACCAGGCTTGTTGTTGGCTTTTACATGAAGTTTCTAATGATTTTGGGCGGGAGAAACCTCGAAGTTTGAATTTTCTAACAGGTTGGTGAAAAAGTCGCGGTTGGTGACGTTTGAGTTGACCCCTGACTGTTGTCATCAACTTGTCGCTGACGGTTCAGATTGTCGTCAGGAGAGTGAGGCCCATGCGCGCGTGGTAACCGTCACACCGGGAAACGCGCCTTACGTGGCGCTTTCTGGTTGGCCTTGCTTGCGGCGACTTCGGCACATTTACCCATCGCATTAAATGCGATGGGTATATATATCTGAAGGGATGTGAGGGGTCGTCACTTTCTTCTACTGTTTTTCTCCATCTCTTCTCAAATTCTTTGCACCTTCAAACCGTTTGAAGAACAAATAGCAGATCTTCAAGTCTTCAAGAAGTGTCGTAGTAGGCCTTCAACCCGTTTCCGAAATATTCAGGGTTTCTTTTGCTGACTATCAATGGCTGAAGAACAACACGAAGATAATCCCGGAGAAGAAGGTCCTGTACCTGTTCTCCGGTGGGATCTAGGGCTGTTTGAACAGCTTTCCCGAAGTTTCCGGTTCCCACCGGAGTGGGATGCCCGGTACCCCGGCCAGAACCAGACGGCCGCTGATGCACCGCCGGGGTACATTACCTTGTTCGAAGACTTCTTCCATCAAGGTAATTTCCGGTTGCCGGCGACCAACTTTATGGCACATATCCTTCGATATTATGGGTTTCATATCTCTCAGATGAGCCCACCCGGAATGGTCCGGGTTCGACATTTTGAGTTCTTGTGCTGGGCTCATGGCATCGAGCCCACTGTCGAGAAGTTTCGAGCCTTTTATCAACTTCAGAGAAATATGGGCTTCTACTCTTTTGCCAGTCGTGGCGCCGCCAAGAAGGTATTGCTAAATCCTCCCAAGAGTTTTCATGACTGGAAACCGAAATTCTTTTATATTCGAGAGGAGGTTATTCCCATTGCTATGACGTTCCGTGATTGGAATGAGGCGATTGTTAAAGAAGACTTGCCAATCCCCAAGACCGAGGCTTGGTATCGGGAGCTTACCCCTACCCCTAACCGGGTGTTCGGGGAGAATGTCTTGGTGGCGGCGCGGATGAGCGACCAATGGCTTCCTGATAGCCAGGAAGTTCCTATCTTGATGATCGATGATAGAGGTTAGTAATTTCCTTATCGTCACTGATCTTTTTTCGTTGCTTGATTTTTATTTATGTGATTTGTCGTGTAGAGGCGTGTTTATATCAAGCTGCCTTTGCCACTTTTGGTGGTTCCATGAGTGTGCGCCCGCTTCGAGACGGAGAAGAATACTGGTATCACCAGATAAGGGTTAACTTTATGTACCCTGTTGCTGATGCGTTTGCCACGCCGCCTACCGCCACTGAAGGTGCGCATATACCTAACCCTCGTCCCTTGCGCTCTATCACTTCTGCTGGGAAAGAGGTTGTCTATCTTTCCAGCGAAGAGTCTGTGGGGTCTTCAACCGGGGAGTTAAGTTCCTGGTCTACCATCTTTGCAGGTGTGTTGCGCGACCTGGGTATCGACCCTGAAGAGAAGAAAAAGAAACCCCCAAAGAAGAAGAAGACGGGTGAGCCCGAAGTGACAAGCAAGAAGGGCGGGAGTAGCCGCGCAGCTGCTGGTAAAGGTAGTCTTCGTCTTCGTCAAAGTGACTTAAAAGATTATGTGATAATTAGTGACTCATTAGAGGGTTTGTCGCGCGTAGGCGAAGGTAAAGACGGAGCAGGTCGCTCAAAAGGTGAAGGTGGCGCGGGTTCTCGCAACCCGGATGCTGGCGCTACTCCTTCCTCTGCTGAGCATGCGGAGGAGGAAGAAGAGGAGGAAGAAGAAGAAGCTGCTGGAAAGTTGATCAGCAGAAAAAGGACCAGGAGCGGGGCGACTGCTGGTGTGACTGTGGCGTCGAAGGCTGGAGGAGCTCTAGTGCTTGGTAAACAGAGCAATTTGCGCTCACTCTATCAGTTCTCTCCTGGTAAAGTTTGTTTTTAGTTCTTTTTTTTTTTTTGTGTCTTTCCTTGTCTTGACCCTTTGATTTATGCAGAGGGCAAGAAGAAGACCCCTGAGAAGGGTGTTGTTTTTACGGAGCCAGAGCCAAAAAGGCCTAAGATTATCATCAAATCTTTCGAGACTGCTGGGGCTGAGCATGACAAGGGCAAACATGTTGCTGAGGTCGATAAGGCAAAGGCTGCCGAAGAGAAGAAGAAGGCTGATGAGGAGCGTAGGAAGAAAGTTGATGAAGACAGGAGGAAGGAAGCTGAGGCGAAGAAGAAAGCTGAGGAAGACCAGCGCCAGGCTGAAGAGGCGCGCAAGAAAAAAGCTGCTGAAGAAAAGAGGAAGAAGGCAGAGCAGGAAAGGAAGAAAGCCGATGATGAGAAGAAAAAGGCTGAGCAGGAGAGAAGAGCTGCTGAGAAGGCTCTTGCTGATGCTGAGAAGGAGAAGGGAAAGGAGAGAACCCTGGAGAAGGAGAAGGAGAAATCTGCTGCTGAAAGGCCTGCTGGTATTTCTATTGCCAGAGGCGCGGGTTCAGGTTCATCTGTTGGTCGGGGTGGCGTGAGAGCTGACGTGCCGCCGCGCTCTCCGATAGGCCCCCGGGATACAGTGGGGGATATCTATTACAAGTCTTACACTGAAGAGAGTCGCGGTGACGCTCCGCACAATCCGCCTTGGGGTTTGAAGCAGAAGGATACTTTCCTCGAGTTCGCGCCTTGCCATGACTGGTTGGTGAATTCGATTCCTCCGGGGGAGATGGATCGTCAACGGGCGCGGACTCACAGTGGGCTCTATCATGCCTATGTTGTTGGTGAAGCCAACACCCGCGCCGCTAACCAAGAAATTGTCCGGGAATGGCGAACCATGGTTAGGGAGAGGGATGATTGGGAGAAGTATCGCGACCGCATACTGAGGCGTGCTGCTGACTTGGAGAAGTCTAGAGCTGCGTTTGATGAGCAGAAGACGAAGTTCGAGGCTGACCGAAAGTCTGAAGAGTGGGGGCGCGAGGCCCTGAAAAATAAACTTCATACTGCTAAACAGCAACTGGCTAAGGAGAAAGCCGAGTTCAAGCGCATATGCGCGAAGGATAACGAGCGCGCGGCTGCGGATCGTAACAAGATTGTCAACCTTGAGGCTAAGGTTGTGGAGTTGACGGCTAAACTCGAAGATGCGCAAGCTGCTACGGTTGCTAAGGAGCAGCTTGAGGTTCGTGCAACCTTAACACTTTTTTCTTGTATGGTTTGTTTGCGATATATCCTAAGTCCTATCCTTTTTTAGGTTGAGCTTGCTGAAGTGAAGGGTCAGCTGTCTGTTAAGGACAAGGACTTGCAAGCCAAGGATGTCGAGATCGCTGAGCTAAAACGTCGCCTGGAAGGGCAGGTTGATAAATGCGAATCCTTGGAAATCGACCTCGAAGCTGAGAAGGTTAAGGCTGCGACTGCTGAGGAGGCCAAGCAACGTGCTGAGGAAGCGCGTGATGTTAGCACTTCTGCCCTCAATGTAGCACAAACTAATTATGCTGAGGCTCAGGGCATTGTTGACACTCTCGTTTCTGAGGCCGAGTGGATACGCGGCCGTGGAGTAGTGCTGGTATGCTTATCCTTTTTTCCTTCCAAAGTGTATCGTTAGAAGTTGTTTTTAATGCGCAAACTCCGCTGTAGGTTGCCAACTCCATTCTCAATGCTGGGGAGCTGGACCGTGCTGTCGCTGCTTTGACCGATGCTGCGCGCGCTGTTGGTCACCGAGGAGGGTACCTGGAATGTGCACAACATGTTGAAGAAGCACTTGGACAGGAGTTTGACGTCAGTCATTGTTCGGTTACTGACCAGGCTAGTGCCGCGCTGACACGCGCTGAACATGCTTATGACCACTTGTCACTGCCTGTGATGGACTTAGTTGCCAAGGCTTTGGAACATGATGACTGGTGCCAGCGCCTTAAGGGCATTCTTGATCCACCTATAACGATTGAATTATCAGATGAGGAGGCCGCTGTGGATGATGAAGGTGATGGTGGCGACAAGCATGATGGTGATGATGTCTGAGATTGTTTCGAGTAGATAGGTTTTGTATGGCTTTGTGCCTTATGAATTTCTGTAGGTTTCTGATGTAATTTCTTGCGCGGTCGCGCCTTTAAATGGATGACGTTTGCTTTTATGCAATTGTTCTGATTGTTTTTGAACATGACTTTATTCCGTTTCGTTACAATTATTGCATTGTTGTTAGAAACTTAGGTTAAATTAGCGAGAATAAATGTAAGCATGGCTCTTGTGTGAGTAACTGCCCGGTCTCGCGCTATGTTCGCAGAGGACCTTGGAGGCATGGCTGGAGTGTTTTCTTGCTAATCAGAAGTTTAACATGCATTTGTAACGAAAGAAGTCAGTCGTGATAAAAGAGCATGTCGTATGCTTTCATTGATTAAGTAGGCGCTTAGGCCAAGATACATTGCGTAAGTAGCAAAATAGGCGCTTGGCCAACATGAGTAATTACAAAGGCGTGTGGCCAACATGGGTGGGTAATGGTGCAAGGCCGATAGTAGTTATATATAGCACTTGCGCAGTTGTTGCGCATTCCACGTGCGCGGAATGATGTGTCCGTCCAGGGTGCGTAATTTGTAAGCCCCTTTTCCTAGCACTTCATGAACCAAGTATGGGCCTTCCCATTTGGGTGCTAGTTTTCCTGGGCGTTCCTCGTTTGAGGCTTCGTTGTCTCGAAAAACATATTCCCCTGGAGTGAAGGTACATATGCGGACTCGCGCATTGTAGTACCTTTCTAGTTGCGTTTTGTACTTGGCTTCTTTGATTCGTGCAATTTCGCGCCTTTCTTCTAGTAAGTCCAAGTCAAGACGACGCTCTGCCTCGTTGTTGATTGCGCTGACTGCTGTCAAGCGCGGAGAGGGCAGGCCAACTTCTGCCGGGATAACCGCTTCTGAGCCATAAACTAGGCTAAAAGGGGTCTCGCCGGTGCTTGTCTTTGGCATGGTCCGGTGGGCCCACAAGATACTTGGGAGCTCATCCACCCAGCCTCTTCGCTTCGTGCCCAATCGGGCCTTTATCCCATCGACGATACATTTGTTTACACTTTCGACCTGTCCGTTGGCCTGAGGATGCGCCACGGAGGAGAAAGTGTGTTCTATCTTCATTTCCTTCAACCACTTCTGGAGGTCCTCGGACGCAAAGTTGGTGCCGTTGTCTGTTACAATCTTGAGTGGGAGGCCAAACCTACAGATGATGTGTTCCCAAATAAACTTGCGCACCATCATGGCTGTAGTTGAAGCAAGGGCTTTGGCCTCCACCCACTTTGTGAAGTAATCGACGGCTACTATTATAAACTTGACGGCGCCTGGAGCCTCTGGGAAAGGTCCCACCATGTCGATTCCCCACTGCTGGAAAGGCCAGGCAGTGGATACAGGGATCAGGTCGTTCTTGGGGCGCAGGGTTTTCGGAGAGTGCCGCTGACAGGAGTCGCACTTGCGCAGCTCCTTCAGGGCATCAACATGCATCCCTGGCCAGTAATATCCGACATTCATGATCTTCGCAACAACCATGCGTGGTCCCGCATGGATGCCGCAGATTCCTTCGTGAATCTCCCTTATCAGATAATTCGCATCTTGGGGGTCCACGCAGCGCAGTAGTGGCCCCAAGAAGGACTTGCGGTATAAGATACCACCATTCATTTCGTACTGCAGAGCTTTGTTCTGAATCTTTCTTGCCTCTGCTTTATTCTCTGGGAGTATTCCTTCTTTCAAGTACTGAATGATAGGGGTCATCCAGGATGGCTGCCCTAACTCAATCACATTGACTTGTCGTAACAAGACTGAAGGGTTCTTGAGTACCTCAATCCTTACATCTTTGGCAAGATGTTGGAAGGATGTTGAAGCAAGCTTGCTCAAGGCGTCGGCTGGTTTGTTTTCGGAGCGATTGATGTGGATGACTTTGTGAGACTTGAATTGTTGAAGCAACTCTTTTGCTTGTTCCAGATATAGGGCCATGACTTCACCCTTTGCATCGTATATACCGTTGACTTGGCTGGCTATCAAGAGTGAATCAACATGTGCTTGTAGATTTTTAGCTCCCATTTTGATGGCAAGGCGCAAGCCTGCCAGAAATGCTTCGTACTCCGCCTCGTTGTTGGTGTTTTTAAAGTCCAACTTGATGGCGTAAGTAAATTCATGGTTTTCGGGGCTTACGAGGCGCAATCCAGCTCCCGCGCCATCTTCGTTTGAAGCCCCGTCAGTATAAAGCATCCAAGTCTTGTTTGTCGTGTCTTTCACTGGAGTTTCAACAAGCTCACAATCCTTGATTTTATCAGCTGGGACTTCTGTGATGAAGTCCGCTAGAACTTGACCCTTGATAGCTGGGCGTGGCCGGTACAGAATGTTGTGGCCTCCCAACTCGATTGCCCATTTGGCGAGCCTTCCTGATGTTTCTGGTTTCTGAAGTATCGTGCCGATATGGAAATTGGTAAGTACGGTGATCACATGCCCTGTAAAATATCTGCGCAGCCTTCGGGAAGCATGTAGCAGCGCAAGAACCAATTTTTCCATCGTGGAATATCTCGTTTCCGGGTCAGTGAGTACCCTGCTGACATAATAAATTGGAGTTTGAACTCCATTTCTTTCCACTAATAACACCGACCCTACTGCCTTATCGGAAGAGGATAAGTACAATACGAGTGGCTCTTTTTCAAACGGCGCCGTCAGGGCAGGAAGTTCGATCAGACATGCTTTCATTTGCTGGAAAGCCTTTTCTGCGTCGGGTGTCCATTTGAACTCTTGCTTCTTCACACAATTGCGCAGTGTGCTGATAAAAGGGTACGACTTCGCGGCGTGATTCGACAAAAAACGGTTAAGCGCGGCGAGGCGGCCGGCCAACCGTTGCATTTCTTTGATTGTTCGCGGCGATGGCATCCGTTCTATTGCCTGGACTTTTTCTGGATTCATTTTGAAGCCGCCGTTGGTGACTATGAAGCCTAGAAACTTTCCTTCTTCCATGCCAAAAGAACATTTGGCTGGATTCAACTTCATGTTTACGCTGCGCAGTGAATTGAACGTTTTCTCGATGTCTTTCAACATTTGGTCTTCTTCTGGACTCTTGACCACTAGATCATCGATGTAAACTTCAATATGCTTTCCGATGTCACCTGTGAATGTCTTGTCCATCAATCGCTGGTATGTGGCGCCAGCATTTTTCAGGCCGAAAGGCATCTTCGTATAGCAAAAAATCCCCAGATCCGTGCGGAAAGCTGTCTTGTCTTCATCCTCGTGCTTCATTTGAACTTGATGGTACCCCTTGTAGCAATCCAAGAAGCACTTCCATCTATATGGCGCGAGAGAGTCTATCTTTTTGTCGATCTCAGGCAAGGAATAGCAATCCTTAGGGCATGCCTTGTTGAGATCGGTATAGTCGACGCACATTCGCCATCCGCCACTAGACTTCTCTACCATTACGGGGTTCGCAACCCAACTCTGATAACGTACTTCTCGCAGGATGCCGGCTTTAAGTAACTCGCAAACTTGCTCATTCATTGCTTTTGTCTTGTCTGCCCCTAGGCTGCGCCTTCTTTGGACCTTCGGCTCAACCGAGGGGTAGGTGTTTAAACAATGCTCTGTGATGTCGCGCGGGACTCCGGTCATGTCGGCCGGGGTCCAGGCGAAAATATCCATGTTCTTGAATAGGAGCTGCTTGAGGCGAGTTCTGATATTTGGTGAGATAGCGTGACCTATCGTCACCGTTTGCTCCGGATATTTGCGATTTAAAACCCATTTTTTGGGCTCGGTTGCTGAAACCTTCGCCGCTTTTGTTGGGCGCATCTCTTCAGTTGACATCACTTCTTTCTTTGCATAAACGATTGCCACCCCCGTCTTGGTTGGGAAACCAATCGCTGAGTGGGGGGTGGAAGTAATCATATTCAGCTCACCTTGCGTCTCTCTCCCGATCAGCACGTCATGTCTTGACTTAACAGGCATCACCATGAAGTTGACGTTTGTTGTCCTCGAATGCTTCCCGTCAGAGAGTGTGACGGGGAAGCTAATTTGGCCTAACGGGAAGACCATTTCATTACAGAACCCAGACAGTGGGTAGTCAACTGGTTCGAGTCTCGCTTTGTCTTCTTCGTCGAACTGGTTAAAGCATTGTTCATAGATGATGTCTGCTGTACCCCCCGGGTCAATGAAGACGTATTCAGTTTCATAATGTCCGATGATACCGGTGATGACGATGGGTCGTGTGGCTCGGGGACCCCCGCGCACCACCGGGAAAATAACTTGCTGTTCTTGCCATGAAGGCTCATAAGGTCTCTTGCCTTTTTCTCTTGCGCTATACCTTGGTCCATTGACCATGTGTGTTTCCAGGCGTCGAACCTTCTTGTGATTTCCTTCATCGTGGCGATGGAGCTGTCGCGTTTCTTTGCGCACATTCTTCACTAAGTGGCTCAGCTTTCCACTCTTTAGTGCTCTCTCGATCTCTTGTCGCAAGCTGTAGCAATCATCTGTCAAATGGCCTGTATCCTTGTGGAAATCACAATACAGATTGGGGTCTTGTCCCTTTTTGTTCGTCATAGGCCTGGGAGCCTTAAAGTCATGGTTCTCCGTCATTAGCACCTCTTTTGGTGTTTTTATGAGCGGAGTCCAATGCTTTTCACGATTATCGTCTCGGACTGCCTTTCTATAACCGATGCGGTCAATGGTGTCACGCGCGTCTTCTTTATAACGGTATCGTTCTTCGTAACGGGGTCGATCGCTATAACCGCTGGAGTGGTTGGCCTTCCACCCAGGGTTTTTGCCTTTGTTGCGCCTGTTGTCATCGCGCGGGTGACCCCCTTTGGAAAATCTATCTTCAGAACGATAGTTGTTGTTTCGTGCGAGAGACTCTTCCGTTTGCGTGACTATCTTCGCGGCTTCCATGAGTTTGTCCCACTCCTTTGGCATTCCATCTTTCCCAGTGATGGTTCTAATCAGGCTATCACAACGGATTGCTTTCTTGAAATGGCAGCGCATGAGTTGTTCACTCACGCCACCAATCTCCAAACATTCTTTGTTAAAGCGCGTAATGAAATCTTCCAAACCCTCATTATCTCTTCGCCAGATATCTTCAACTTCAGCTGTGTCGCGCTGGTATCGCCTTTGCTGACTGAAGTGACTCAGAAACTGGGTCCTGAAATCTACCCATGATTTTATTTTTCCCGGAGGAAGGCTGTCGAACCAGGCGCGAGCAGCCCCCGTTAATGTTTGGATAAACAAATGACACCACATGGGCATGTTCCAACCTCCCATGCAGCCCACGCTAGTAAACACTCTGACGTGATCGTCTGGATCAGTCAACCCGTTGAACTTTCCAACGGTCGGAGGCAACTTTTCTCTCTTGAGCGGCGCTAGTGCTATCTTTGGAATGAACTTGGAGTGCTCTATAGCTTCTTCTGGTCGATAGGCGAGGCGAAAGTCGCGCTCCGCCTCCTCGGTATAACCAACGTGTTGCCTTGGTTTGTAATACTCGTGATTTCTTTGCAAACGATTGAAGACCGAAGATTCGTCATCGTTTTCCCAGGTTGGATCGTTCGGGTCAGTTTCTTCCCACTCATCGTTCATGTTGCGCGGCGTGAGCCGGCTATGAACTGGGCCTCTTCGGGAATTTGACGGTTCGTCATAGTAGCTTTCTGTCTCCCCCCGCGTATCGCGCGTGTCCTGCACGCTTAGTCTTCGGGTAGGGGGAGGTCTGTTGGCTCTTCCTTGAATATTTCGCGGTGGTTGCATCGGGCGCGGCCCGTGACTTGGGCCGGTTGGTGTAACCAAGGAAGGTTCTGCCGTTAGAACTGCTTGTTGCGCGCTCAAGGATTGATATGCCGCGTTAATGGTGGCGAGTTGCTTGGCGTACCATGAGGCTGGGGTTTCGCCCTCTGGTAGCCCCAATAGCTCTGAGATATTCTGAGGTGGAGCTGGGTTCGATGGTCCAGCACCGTTGTTTCCTGGGGTAGTTTGATTGATGCGGGTGAAGCTCCCGCGAGGACCCCCGGTGTTGGCCATCTCGATCTCGCCGATTTCTTCAACGTGTTGGGGTTGGATGTTTTGATTATCCACCCCCAACGCTGCGTTAGGGTCTGCTCCGAGACCAACAAATTCGGGAATGATTCCTTGACCAGCCATGATCGAAGGAAGAAAAGCCGTGAAAACTCGGGAAATAAGAAGATGAAAGTGGTTTGTAGAAAAAATCGGTGGGCGCCAATGAAGAAACACGGAACTAATTAGAGGATAATCAGTTTGGTTTATGTTCCTTGCATAGTGGTTAATCTTCTTATGGCTTCCTGAGCTCCTTAATGACCGTGGTTAACTGCAAAACAAAACACCGTTACTCGTTAAGAGGGGAATGTGGGGGTTTCCCTCTTAACCGGGCTCCGGCGTGAGAATAAGCGACTGTGCTTAGGAGATAATTAAGTATTAAGTGAGAGAGTAGAGGGAATGGAATGTTTAACCTGTGGAGTGAGGTCCCTATTTATAGCCGGAGAGGTGTAAGAGGGTGTGGGCTGATGGGCCTTGGGCCGGAAGGCGACAACATGGGGGATATGCTCCTTGTCTCACTGGTGTCGACCGTTAGTGGCTTCTAGAAGCTTTGTGGAGTTGGCGCGACGTGATTGGAGCCACGTGTCACTGTTGTCGGCCTGGTCGCCCTTCTGCCATCAGCAGGTAAGTGGAGATCGTGGGGCAGTTGTCTCTGCCCTATGATTGGTGCCACATAGGCGTCCTTCAGCACTTTTGTCTCCTGCATGTCAGACGATCGTGGAGCACGATTGCGCAGGAACAGAAGGACCCTGATTGGCTCCTTTATTCTGCCACTTGTACCTTGTGTACTACCTGGAAAGGCCTCGCGCCTTAGTCACGCACGATTCTTGTTGAGCACGTTATTATCATGTGCGCGGCATGGGCTTTCAGATGTCCCTTTTATTACACAAGTATGTTGTAGGCCGCGCGAGGTTGGCGATCAAGAAAATTGTTGATTAAGGAGTATGGTCCCGCGCGACCTTACAGGGGATTGCGCGGCTTTTTGGGACCATACCCCTTCAATTCTCATTCAAGTTAATAACTATCAAATATTCACTCACAGTTTTAGTATTAATAATAAAAAAAACTACACGATACAATTTAGTATATTAGTTGGTAAGTAGATCTTTTAAGATAAATTTTCCATACCCAAACAAATGACTAAGGGTGAATTTCAAGTACTATAAGAAAGGAAAACAAAAATCTAAAAGACTAAAACTGGAGAAGTTTAAAGTGTAATTCTGACCATTAAAGGGTAGCAGTGATCCTTGTCATAGTTAGGCCAGGTGGCATTCTTCTTGATGAAGCTTTCATGGCGTCTCCAAATTTCTGGATCATGCATTTCATCTACAGTGAACCGCAACCCGTTTTCTTTGACCTCCTTTAGAAAATCATCCAATAAGTTTCCCCTTTTAGGCCCTCAAAATATCTTCTGAGGGCCCTTCCTTCTTCAGCAAGCATTTAATAGTCTACACAAGGCCTTTGTGGAATTCTTTAAAGAAAGTGTTACGAGATTACAAACTAACTTTGCTATCAATCAAAGGAAGGCAATGGAAGGTAATATTGTAATTAGCACTAATAAGTTGTAGAGATTACCAATCACTTGCAACAATGATATCAAAGCTGTTGGAAAAATCCGAGAGGTCTTAAGTCCTACCTTACAAAATCATTAGATGTAAAACTAAAAACAGTTCAGAGGTGACAAATGAGCAGGTCAATGGGGCAGGGCAAAACATGTTACTTTTATATCGGAAATGTGAATCATACCAAACACATTAAAAAAAGTGAGAGAGTTTTATATAAACGACATCTAAACTCGAGCGCTTCTAACAGTTTGGATGAGCAATTGGATGAGCAATTGAACTGTAATCAGCAACATTAAACTCTTACAGTAAGTCAGTCAATAACAACTAAAATCTAACATTGTAACAACTATATTTTAAAAACCATGACCTATCAGTTCAGTATATGCAAATCAATGTGTACTGAATTACAAATAATATTCGGTACCTTTCAAATTGTAATACTTATTTTCAATGTCCAAATCTTGCTCTTCAGCCTCAGGTTCCTACTCGGAGTACTCAAAACCATATTCCTCCATATCTGCGTCTAAATATGAACGTGCATAAGAACAGAAGCAAGGGGTCTGGAAAAGACATAGAGATTCAATGGAACCAAAAACGAATCGAAAAAAATGAAATTGATTCAACACTGAAATCGCCCCATCTCTTTGCCAATCATCTTCTTTCGATTCATATACGAGAATGTCGTTGAGAAGTTGTTGCCACAAAACCTTATACGAGCAATTTTTGGACCAGATCAAAAATATCGAAAGAGGAACTCACGGGAACCCTAAAAATATGTTATTCTGTAACCTCCTTAATCTATAATTGAAGACAAAGAGAGGCAGAAAGTCTTGTATATGTGTGTGGGAACCGCAAACGATTCATCGGACGCATTCAATCCCAAAAACGATGGAGGATTTTAGGTGGTTTCAAAGAAAGCTGAAAGGGCTTATCTTCATGTCTGACGTCTCAGTAACCATGGAATTGAAATTCAGCTTTAAAACCTAGGTAAGCCAGAATTCCAATTATACCCTCAAGTGTCTTAAAACTTTGATGGAATGCCCCTCTAAAAAGGCTTCATTCTCTTGTACATATTGTTGTAAAGTTTGTACATCATGTAAAATTACGTTTATGTACATCACTTTTCCTTTAGATAGTATTATAGATTAAATAGACTAATATTTTGTTTATTTAACTTTAAACAAGAATAAACGAAAAAGATTTTGTTAACATGTTCTTGTTAAATAAACATAAGTATGTATTAAACCGAATTGACTAGCATCCTCATACCTTGAGAAATAAATAATAATAAACGAAAAAGATTTTGTTAACATTTTCTTGTTAAATAAACATAAGTATGTATTAAACCGAATTCACCAGCATCCTCATACCTCGAGAAAAAAAATTAAAAATCGTATCATTTTTTTTGTTCTTTTGACATATAATGTGGGTGGAGTTTGATGTATATTTAACCCTTTATTCCATTTTTGTGACCAATTTTGAGTTGATTTGTGTTTAATATAAACAACTTTAATTATTTGATTAATGACTATATAGGGTTTTTTCTTATTAATTTTCATGTCAAATAGAAATACAACTTACGAACGCAAAAAAATATAAAAAGGGCCTCGGATTTTGACTTTGCTTTGGGCCTACAAAATGCTTGGACCGGCCCTGACCTCAGCACAAGGTAAACTGTTGAAGCACAATCTTGATTCTGGGGTAGTGGATGCCCTTAAGGACCTTAGAAACAAGCTTTCCGAACTCGGTTGAAGTTGATTCTTTTGTCACACATTCGATTCGAATTTATGTCAGTAAATTACAAAGTTGTTTTTGTCATGCTTCCGTGAATTCGTCAAAATCTACTGCACTGATCATAATCACATGTGTTAACTGAACTATTAGTTCACAAGTAAATAACCTTTTCATAGCAATGCCAATAATAGACATTGGTGGTGGTGGTGGTGGTGGTGGTGATGGTGAGGATTGAGCAGTGGGGAAGATGAAGTGGGTGGGTGGGGTGGGTTGATGAAGATAAGGATGGTGGGCTCTACTTGATTAAATAAATAAATAAATAATATATTTCTTTTAATGTTTTAAGGAAAGGGTATTTATGTCATTTCGCACCCTTTTAACTGAGAAAACTAATTGATGTTAGGCCCAGGGACTATCCGGGAACGAAAATTGAAAAGGTAGGGACTATAGCTGTAATTTTAGAAAGTTAGGGACTAAATATGAAAAAAAGGGCAAACCACAGGGACTATCCTAGCATTTAACTCAAAAAACTATTTGAATTAAATTGGCATTTTTTTGCCAAAGCTCAAGGACTAAAATAGCAAAAGAAATAATACGGAAGCTGGATGGCAATTTACTCAACAATGAAATAACAAAAAGTACACTAACGGAATCGGGATAAACACCATGGAGCCAAACTTACTCAACAAAGAAACAATAAAAAGTACACTAACGGAATCTGGATAAACACCATGGAGCCAAACAGGTAGGTGTCGGCAACTTTATTTCTACGTTCCCGTTTCTGTCGAATTCTCAAGTGAAGGAACAGAACAATGGTGTTTCACTGTCGATGTTTCTCCTTGTTGGAAGAAGATAAAGATAAAGATAAAGATAAAGATAATGACAAAGAGTACTCACTTGAATCCATCACAACTCAAACAAAATCAAGTACAAGTTATTATACTGCCGCTTCGGATTTTAATCAGTGCACACACAATGCACAGACGTTACAAGTCTTGAATTTAGGCAACAAAGGAAGCAATCTGAGGGTTTTCACATTTGCTGAGCTCAAGACAGCTACTGAAAACTTTTGCACAGCTTCGAAGATCGGGGAGGGTGTGTTTGGGAGTGTATATAAGGGTGTGATCAAGAGTTTGGACCATCACCATCCTATGCAGGTGGTTGTGAAGCTCACCAATGAATTATTGCAGGTTCTAACGCCTCTCCTTTTGTAGTTTTAAGGTGTTGTTTTCATCTTAATTATCAAAGGTTGATCTTGAATCTTGATTGCTTGTTATAATGCGATAGGGGCACAAAGGGCGGCCAAGAGAGATTAATGCTCGTAGGCCGGTTGAGCATCCAAACCTTGTCAAACTAATTGGTTACTGTACTGAGGATAATGAACTTGGTACAAAACTACTTTTTGTCTATGAATATATGGTTAATAGAAGCGTGAGAGATCATTTATCTGCGAAATCCGAAACACCTCTCTCATGGAACATGAGACTGAAAGTGGCTCAAGATGTTGCTCGTGGTTTCACATTTCTACATGAACAAATGGAATTTCAGGTTAAGTCCCTCCTCTTAGCGATAATTATTATGTATTATTATATGTTTAGTATTATCTTTATTATTGGTGTAGATATTGTAGATATCTCCTGTATTTTTTAGAGGATTGTATTTTCCCCTATGCAGGCTGAATTTAGTGCATTGCAGGATAATGAAACGTGGGAATTAGTCCCCCGACCGTCGGACCATCCCGTCATTCGTTGCATGTGGTTATTTAAACACAAATTTAAATCTGATGGTTCGTTAGAAAGGTACAAGGCCCGATTAGTGGTAAATGGCAACTCTCAAACTGCGGGCATTGATTGTGATGAGACTTTTAGCCCAGTTGTTAAACCGAGCACGATTCGTACCGTTCTCTCTTTGGCGGTTTCTAGGTCTTGGTCGATACGACAATTGGATGTTAAAAATGCTTTTTTGCACGGGGACTTAAATGAAACCGTATACATGCATCAACCACCAGGTTTTGTTGATCGTCGTTTCCCACATTACGTTTGTCACTTGAAAAAATCATTATACGGACTCAAGCAGGCACCGAGGGCATGGTACACACGGTTTGCCAATTTTATTCTTACACAGGGGTTCCGAAGCAGTGCGTGTGACAACTCTTTGTTTGTCTATCATCAGGGGGATGGTAATATTGCTTATTTGTTATTATATGTAGATGATATTATCCTTACGGCATCGAATGACGCTTTACTTCATAATATCATCTCTACTCTTTCTCGAGAGTTTGCTATGACGGATTTGGGTCGTCTTAATCATTTCTTGGGTATCTCGGTGAAGTATACCGGCAACGGCATATTTTTAACACAGTCACAGTATGCTAAGGATATTATTGCACGGGCCTCTATGACAGAGTGTAAGCCATGTACCACTCCCGTTGACTTGTCTTCCAAGCTGAGTGCCACGGATGGCCCTCTATTTGCAGACCCCACTTTATATCGCAGCTTGGCTGGTGCATTACAGTACTTGACCTTCACCAGACCTGACCTCTCTTATGCCGTTCAACAAGTTTGTTTATTCATGCATGAGCCACGGGACTCGCACTTTGCCTTCATGAAGCGCATCATTCGGTATGTTCAGGGGACCGTTGACTATGGTATTCGGATTATTAAATCCTCCTCCCATTCGCTGGTTGCTTATTCTGATGCGGATTGGGGTGGTTGTCCCGATTCACGTCGTTCTACCTCAGGCTATTGTGTCTTCCTTGGTGACAACCTTCTCTCGTGGTCGTCTAAACGACAGCCTACAGTATCCAGGTCAAGTGCTGAAGCGGAATATCGCGGGGTAGCAAATGCTGTGGCAGAGGTTACTTGGATTCGTAATCTGTTATTTGAGCTGCTTACGCCTTTGAAACAAGCTTCAGTTGTCTATTGCGACAATGTTTCTGCCGTTTACTTGTCCAATAACCCGGTCCAACATCAGCGTACTAAACACATTGAGATTGATATTCATTTTGTCCGAGATAAAGTGCGTGTGGGTGACATTCGGGTTTTGCACGTGCCTTCGGCTTTTCAATATGCAGATATTTTTACCAAGGGTTTGTCGCGGCAGCTCTTCCAATCTTTTCGGTCCAGCTTGAGCGTCTGTCCACCGCCCGCTCAAACTGCGGGGGTGTCTTAGCGATAATTATTATGTATTATTATATGTTTAGTATTATCTTTATTACCTCCCACTATACTAAAGTTTATCAATGGAGAAGCTTATCTTACAAGCCACTAAATTTGCTTTCTTGTAGATGATTTTCATGAATTTCAAGTCTTCTAACGTTCTTCTAGACAATCAATGGAATGCTAAACTTTCGGGTTTTGGTGTGCCTCAAATGCAAAAAGAAATCACTCATATCAAAACCAAGGTATTAGGACTCATGTTAATAAGAAATTTAATTCTGTAAAAAGATCGATATGCTTGAAATTGGTCGAAAGAACATGTTTTAATTAGCATTTTTTTAGGCATTTAAAATCATGTTGGCATTTCAGTTTCTTCATAAAATATCTAAATCTCAGTGATATAATGTCACCAGACTGCAGCGCCAGTATTCATAGACATCGGATACTCTTCTCCAGAGTACATTGTAAAAAGGCATCGCACATCCAAGGTTGATGTATGGAGCTATGGGGTTTTTCTGTATGAACTCATCACGGGTAGGCACCCATTTGATAAAAAGTTGCCTTTCAACGAGCAGAGGCTTGTACAATGGGTGCAAAGATTTGAGTTAATCATTGATCCAAGACTCGAAGGTAATTACCCTCTGGAATCAGCACAAAAGTTGTCTATTATAGCCGACAAGTGCTTGTCTGAAAGCCCCAACTCCAGGCCAAAGATGAGTGAGGTCCTTGAAATGGTTAACCAACTCATTATGGTTCAATCACAAGCAACCAGTCCTGCATCAATTCAGGTCCCACAGGTTGTGATCGACCCGAATAAAGTTTTTGCGGCTCCTGCCCAAGGTGAAAAGACTCAAGAGGATATAAAACACGAGGACGAAAGAGGTTCCGTGAACATTCAACCTAAAAAGCATGCCTGCCTTCCTCAGATTCGCTATTCCAAGCTCTTGAAATCTTTAAAATCTTGTTCTAAAAAGAGCTGCTGTGTATCATTGCTTTAAGAAAAACCTATTAGTATCTTTTACATGATCTGTTTTTTTAGTATATGATATATAAATATAGATAATAATGTGTGGTGTGTAAAAATATATAATCTTAATTTAAGGCATATTTGTAGAGATTGTATGTGAAATGTGGAACTTAGGATAAAGCTAAAAAATTTATTTATCTACGTTTTCTTTTTTATAAAATTTTCGTTTTAGTTTGCTATCTTTTACACTTGGGACCAAAGTTAATGTAAAAGTGGTTAGGATATACTCATGGGATTGAATTGACATTGCTAATTCGCATGACAAAGTGCAATATAAGAGCGTTTGGCCAAATATACTCGCCATGTACGCTCTCTCCATGAAGTTATCAAAGGCAATAAGTGTTCAAGTTATCCAAACAATCATTTGTTGTCGTCTTTAAGACGTAGATGATGCAATTTTAAATTTATTATTATTAAAAAGAGAAGTGGATCAGCCCTTGGTAAAGGATCTAAATGTTCGATAATGAAAAATTTATAAATTGATTATTTGACTTCATGCCAACCTTTACATATGTAGTCATGGTAGAATTGAGGAAGCCAGGAAGGACTGTCAACGTGAAAGAGAGAAGTGAAAGAGAGAGGGTGCGAGAGGGAGAAGCATGTGAACCTCCAAGGGTGGATAGTCTTGGTGTTACATTGTCATATTGAACTTAAAACACTAAATTACTTTTTGAATTCTTATCTTTTAGTGGTTCTACTTCAATTTAAAATTAAAAAAAAGAGTTAATTGCCATTTTAGTTCCTGAGTTTTGTCCAAATTTACCATTTTAGTCCAAATAGTTTTTTTTCGTCTCTGGGTCCCTGATTTTTCCCTTTTGTTGCCATTTTGATCACATATCCTAACTCCATCCAAAAATCCCATTTTTAACCAGGGGTATTTTGGGGATTTTCATTTTAAATCTTTTCAATTGCCATTTTGTTCCAATTCTAAAAAATCCAAAAAATCATAAAGATAAAAAAAATCATAAAAATATAAAAATTCTAAAAATAAAAAAATTCTAAAAATAAAAAAAAGTCTAAAAAATAAAAAAAAATCTAAAAAATCAAAAACTATAAAATCCAAAAATTCCAAAAAAATCAAAAGAATTCTAAAAAATCAGAAAAAAATCTAAAATGGTGAAGTGGTAAAATGGTGAAACATGGTAGTTATAAAGTTTGGAGAAGTGGTAAGATGGTGAAACATGTAACATAATGTAATTAGTAGACTCACTCAATTTGGAGAAGTGGTAAGATGGTGAAACATGGTAGTTATAAAGTTTTATTTTCATTCAGCATCTTGCTAGACTTTGATTTGTATTGTCTTTGGTTTTAATGGAGGTTAGTTTTATTGTTAAAAAATTGATTATAAAGTCTTATTCTTTTATAATCAAAGGGTTCAACAGAGGGGTCATGGACTCCTTACCTCTTTTGGTTCCGTCTCTAAGCAGATTGACAGTAGAAATCCATTTATCCATTTAAAAAAACAGAGAATCTAACATGGTAAAAAAATAAAAACTCTAAAAAGCGGCAGAAATCCATTTATCCATGTTTGTTTATTTTTTTGATTTTTTTTTGGTTTTTTAGAATTTTTTTTGATTTTTTGATTTTCTAGAATTTTTATGATTTTTTTTTTATTTTTTAGAATTTTTTTTTTGATTTTTTAGTTTTTTAGAATTTTTATTTTTATGATTTTTTTATTTTTTAGAATTTTTTTGATTTTTTTGATTTTTTAGAATTGGATCAAAATGGTAATTGAAAAGATTTAAAATGAAAATACCAAAAATACCCCTGGTTAAAAATGAGGTTTTTGGTTGGAGTTAGGGTATGTGATCAAAATGGCAACAAAAGGGAAAAGTCACGGACCCAGAGGCGAAAAAAAAAACTATTTGGACTAAAATGACAAATTTGAACAAACCTCAGGGACTAAAATGGCAATTAACTCTTAAAAAAGTTTTACGTGAGTACCTAAATTCTTATACTATAACTCTTTGAGTTCAAATTACTAACTCGATAAATTTTCTTAGTTAACTTTTTTGAAATGACTGAAATACTCTTTTACATAAAAAAACAAAAATAAATACATAAAACTACATGTATAAATGTGTCTAGGTCATGTCTCCCCACCAAACAAGCACAAATTCTCTATCTGTCTCTCTCTAACCACACTCCCGATAACCATAAACCACCACCTCCACAACCATCATAAACCTGCACCACCATACACTATTACCACATATTTCTCTATTTCTGTTTCTATGCCCAATCACCAACGTAAAATTTAGCTCCCATGCCACGTGTGTTTCCAAGAATCGTTCCTAGCGTTTTCACAGTTTTTGTTGTTTTTCACCAAACCCAACACTATATATATATTAAATGAAAGAAATTATATCGGGTATATAGTCGGATAATCAAGTCGAGTAAACGGGTATATCATTAGATCTCAAACCCACGATAAAAATAAAAACTTATCCCTAATCCGATCCTGTGTCTATTTACACGACCCTAAACCGGTCCCAAATATGTCAAGTTTTGGATTACCCATGGAATTTGAGTTCGATTGTCATCCCTAAACGACTCATCCCTTAATAAAGTAACATTTCTTTTTATCATAATACAAGAATGACTAGTAATTAGACCCGCGCGCGTTGCGGTGCGGGTATATTTTAAACCTCGAATGGATTAGTCCAAACGTTATGTGATCGTTAACCATATGAAAACGTACGTTTTGACGTATCCAAGTTAACTCAATAGCATTCTGATATTGGATCAAGATTACTTAAAGCAATCAAATTTTTAATGTACAATCATAACGTATCTATATGTGACCGATTCATACATAGGAAATGTACCAAAAAAAGCATTAAACATGTATAAATGGAAAAGTGATGCGTGTAACCAAAAGACATAATCACATCAATGAATGAAGTTTTACTTGTAGCACGTTGTGGCGTGGTTGAAACGTAGAGTAACTATAATTTATACCGTCGAATGAAAATGTATTATATTTCATCCCACTCGATTCAGAACTAAATTTATTATGAAACATAGAACAACTGGAAACATACACAAAATAAGCACGAAAGCATATTATATTTTATCTGACTTGTTTTAAAAAAAAGTACTTCGAAACGTATACCAACTTAAATTTATACCGACACGTATATAAAAATACGCAAGTAAAAATAACTTTTCTTAAGTAAAGTAACAAAAGGGGCAAACGCACAAAACGGACTTTCCAAAAAAAGTTTACTTCAAAACGTATACCAACTTGAATTTATACTTACACGTATACAAAAATACGCACATAAAAATAGTTTTTTTAGTTAATGTTTTGAACAAAATGGAGTAATAATGCAAGGGTTAAAAATGCAAACTTCAAAAGTTATTGTAAAATTATAAAATGTAGTAGTTTAGTGGTGAAAATACTTGTAACATAAAGTAGTATTCTAGGGATTAAAATTGTGATTTTCAAAAGTTAAGAAAGTATAAAAATAAAAAAAAGGTCTAAAGGGCAAATGTCTAAAGTGGAGAGGGTCAGTGGGAAATCCGACCACCTTTTTCTTTAAGATTATAGAGTTAATTGCCATTTTAGTCCCTGTGGTTTGGGCCAATTTGCCAGTTTAGTCCAAAGATTTCATTTTTAACATCTGGATTCAAAAAGGTTTCATCGTTGCCATTTTGGTCCAACTGACTTAACTCCATCCATATCTGTTAAGTCTGCCAAGGGCATTTTTGTCATTTCATTTTTCTTTTTATTAACCCTTTTTTCTTAATTGCCCAAAATGCCCTTGGCAGCTTTAACAGATATGGATGGAGTTAAGTCAGTTGGACCAAAATAGCAATGATGAAACCTTTTTGGATCCAGATGTAAAAAATGAAACCTTTGGATTAAACTGGCAAAATGACCCAAACCACATGGACTAAAATGGCAATTTACTCAAGATTATAGATAATTTCGGGGAAATGAGACTCCAGTACATTTTGATTTGGAGTTGTTGAAAAGCTAGTTTGAAATCGACAATACTTTATATTATTAAACAAAATTTAGGAAGTTTCCATGAACCAAACCAGGTAGACGCTTGCAATTTATTTCTCCTCCGGTTTATGTAAGTGAATGATTGGAAAGAACAAATGGTTTTTCATTGCCTATGTTTCTCCTTCATTTTAGAAGAGGATGATCAGATCGAATATGAAACCAGAACTCATACCCAATCTGAAACCACAACTCAAACTAACTCAGCTTCAATATATTATACTGCCGGTTCGGATTTTATTCAGGAATATCGAGTCATGTCAAATATAATATCTTTTGTAATGTTATGAATAATAGATGATTATATAATAATTTACATCGAGATAGTTGGGAAACGGGCAACTAGTTGCACCGCTACCCTTTTTTTAATAGCAAAACTAAGCCTTTTAAAAACTACGTCCATAGATCTCGGGGTCATAACATTACTATGCATGACCCTTTGAACTCGACTAAGTAGGTCCACAGCCTCTGGCGCCAGAAAACCAAAAGTATCAAAAGCAAATGGGATAAACACGTGCTGGTTTCTCTTTCGGTTTCTATAGCGAATATCAGTATCGTAACGAGCCGAAACAAAAACCGATCAAATTTCCGACACATATTGCAAAACCGAGTTGGCTCAAGTATTACATATATCTTTATGTTTCCTGTTTAGTTGATATAGCGAGTGTCTGTATCATAATGAGTCGAAATGAAACTGGCCGGACGTAACGAGCCAAAAAAGGAAATCAACTAAATTCCCGCCACATAGCGCGGATAACGCCACTAGTTAAATTTAAAACATATTTGTAAATATTGAATGTGAAACTTTGAATAAATTCAAATTTTTGTTTATATATGATTGTTCTTTTGTATAAACCTTGAGTTTTAATTTGTTAACTTTGCCTATTAAGACCAAAGTATAGTGATTGGGCTCACGGTGTCCTATTTTCTTTAAAAAATAAAAAAGCTACATGGCTCTATTTATAATTTGTAAAGAGAGACACAAAACTAGTAATCTTTTGTAGATAGGAGATCAAATAGAAAGTTTAATTTGGCTACTAATGATAGGAAGCAATAGAATTATGATATGTGGCAAAATCTTCCTATATAATAAAGCAAAAGTTTGCTATCATAGGTGTCAACATTTGAAGCCCCCTCCCCTAATTACATCCTTTGTTTCATTTTCTTAGAATTTTTTTTTAAATAATCATTGGTTTGGGCGGCCAGATCTTTGATTTAAATTTGAATTCCCGCTTCACATCCCCAAAACCCATTTCTAACTTCTTCTTTTCATTTGTAGAGAGAGAACGAGAGAAAAAAAAGAAAGTTAACCTGATTTCCCTCGTACGTTTCATCACCGCTACTCTGTGAAACCCTAGAACTTGCTAACCCTTCAGATCTTGAATCCCCCAAATCTCCTTTTCTTCAATCATCGCCACCAAAAGTTGCTTCTAAAGATCGTATGTATGGTAAGTTTTTGTATCTGATTTGATGTTCTTAACATTTGATTTTGATACATTCGTTTTCATCTCAATCTCTCTCTCTCTTCCAAATCTTAAACTTTGTTCGATTGATTTTAGGTTATGTGTATTCACCAAGCAGGTCTCCCACATGACTTCTACAAGCAGGTACACAAGTTATTTTATCAGTAAGTTTGAAATATTAACTGATTAAGGTAATAATCTCTTAATTTTCTTATGATTTTATTCTAAATTTAATGTTTATATATTTGATTATTGTTTATATATTTGATCAGTATTAGTGTATATATAGTTGAGTTAGTTAGATGATGTGGCACTAGAGTTAGTTGAGTGCCTATATATATATATATAGTGTATTCTCTCATTTGAATAATAACACATAAAATAATATTATACTTTACATACCAATTCAAGCCTTTATGGTATCATAGCTTTGATACATAGGGTTCCGGCAGTATAACAAACTTTTCCGGTGAAGATTCCGGCTGCTCTTCTTCTTCTTCTCAGATCATCATTCTTTTTTTTTTCATTCGCCATTTCTTTTTCTCCAACCTTCATTCTTTCAGTGATTTTGCTTCTTCTCTAATCTATCTTTGTCATTCTCTCTATTCTTCCAATCGATATAATGGTTGATACTACATCTGATTCTTCTTCTCCTATCAACAATTCATCAAACTCAAACAATACACTACCTAATATCACCAATTTCTTGTCTATAAAACTCGATGATCAGAATTTCCTCAATTGGAGACATCAAATAACAACAGTTTTGAAAACTTTAGGTCTTCTTCAATACTTGAATGCTGATACAGTTGTTCCTGATGTAAGTTCTGCAACTTATGAACAATGGATGAGATCAGATGGATATGTAATGGCTCTAATCACAGCTACTCTTTCACCATCGCTTATGCATATTTGTCACACCCCGATATTTCCACGTATTACCGGTGGGCCCGGTGGGGAGTATCGTGACGTAGTTGATATCATCATAGTCAAATAATCACAGTTCAATGCACAGCGGAAGTCTAAAGTAAAAAAATTGCAAACCGATTCAAAAGTAACATCAAAT
Source organism: Helianthus tuberosus (assembly GCA_030545235.1). Taxonomy (NCBI): domain Eukaryota; kingdom Viridiplantae; phylum Streptophyta; class Magnoliopsida; order Asterales; family Asteraceae; genus Helianthus; species Helianthus tuberosus. Next base: position 19,795,032 of record CM060355.1, read on the forward strand.
ATTACAAACGGATTGTAAGATGGATCCACAGGCGGATCTTAAAACAGAAATATAAACACTGTTCAACAGACTTTAGACGTTTAGAACTTGCAAGATTCCTTATTAACGCCCTGAGCTCCCAGCCAATTACGTACAATACCTGTCACTTAATCTTTTTGGAAAATACGTCAGTTTATACTGGTAAATACAATTAACTGACTGTTGGTCCCCTTCGACGGCCCTGTTATAACGATGCAACTTTCTTCGCTCGTTGAGACGGGTGTTTGTGAAGTATATAAACAATTAAAGAAAAAAAAAATAGAGACAATGAGAGTGATATATCTTCAATGATTAATTCTTATTAAACAAAGAAGAAGGGGCGATCCGAGAATAAACTCGAATCTAAATGTCACCCCCTGGGCCAAACCAGGGGGTAAACTCACAAGAAAAACTCTATTTGAAAATATTACAACAAAAGACACACTTAATTCCGTTGAAGGAAATATGTATTTATAGAGAATTTTCATATGCCTATCTCAAATATGATTGGTTGATGGGAAGTTGGTATGTGTGCCCATAGCCTTATCTTTCTTTTTGTCACCAACTTGCTTCTTTCTTTTCTGATGTAGTCTTCACATTTGAGATATTTATTTATTCTTTTCTGGTGAAATGCTTTTTGAAAAGGAAATATTCATTTTCCTTTCTGATGAATGCTTCATAAAAGAAAAGATTCATTTTCTTTACAAAAGGAAAGATTCTTTTACTTTATGAGGATTTGTTTTTCCAAAAGGAAAATTCATTTTTTTTTCTTATGAAAACCTTTTTCATAGAAAAAATTTAATGTGTTAATAAGATATATTATCTTATTAACATAATTCTTTGACTTTGTATCTTGTATACTCCATAATGTCCCGCTAACATTTTGAAGTCTTGTAACTTTGTCGTGATCTTTAATCAAAGAATTAGAAGCTTGATTTTTTTCTTTCTCGGTCTTCATATTTAGTGCTTCTGGGACGGTTCGTCGGTCGGTTCGTGTTGACGGAATTATTTCTAAGTAACTCAAACTATTTTTAACAACAAATACAATAAAGTTGCCTAACAGTCACCCCTTATTTGTTGTTGAAAATACAAACAATGCACTTATACTTAGAAATAACAAATAAACTTGCTGAAAATGTATCTTTCTTTTCTTCTTGTCACGTTATCATGTAGGCCCCTTTTTAGTGATATTTGTTGATAGTATCTTCATTGGCATGAAAGTTTATTTGGCAAACGCCCGACATTTTATGGATGATCATCTGATTATATTTCTTTTGTTGTTATAATTCTTCACCTCGATTTATAATTCCACCTAAATGTAAGCATTATATCTTGTATCCCCACCAAATAGGATACAAGTATCTTCTATCCAATATAGGATAAGTGTTTAGGTTATCGATTGACGAGGCTTCAAAAAATAACGAATCATGCAAGCTATAAAAAATGATCTTGAACCGTCGAGGTTTTTTTTTTCGGATCAGAATATCTGATGAATCTGATGAAGTTTCTGATAAAACCGAAAAAAATCGTTTTTTTAACAGAATTTCTGATGTTTTCTGATCAATCTGATGACATTTCTGATAAAATAATCAGAAAATCTGATAAAAGTTTTTTTAACAGAATTTCTGATGGAATCTGATAATTCTGATGAAATTTCTGATAAAATAATCTGAAAAAAAGTTTTTTTTTTTAACAGAAGTTTCTGATGGAATCTGATGAATTCTGGTGAAAATCATATAAAAAAATCAGAAAATGTGAAAAAAGTTTTTTTTTAACATAATTTTCTGATGGATCTGATGGATTCTGATGAAAATCTGATAGAAAAATCAGAAAATCTGAAAAAAAGTTTTTTTTAACAGAAAATCTAATGAAATCATAATGAATTCTGATGACATCATCATAAATTATGGTGACATCATATCTGATGACATCATCAGAAATGCTGATAACATCATCAGAAACCCTTTTTTTCACCAGAAATTCTAATAAATTTATCAGAATTTACTAGAAAATCTTAGTAAACTTAATTTTTTTATGAGATGAGAGGGAATAAGTAGATAAAAAGATATTAATTACACATATTTTTCTGGTGAAAGTCTAAGTACTTGTTCTTTTCTTCAAAGAATATTTTGTGAAAACTTTATAAAAGATAATAGTCATGAGTATGTTTTCTAAAGTTATACACAGTTTTTTTTAAATCTCTTTTTATCATTCCTTTTTTTTTGAAGATTAACTAACCAGAATTTGGAGTTATTTCATCAGATACGATACAAATAAACTTTATTTTATCATAAACTTTCTTTTTAGATGTCAAAAATTTTCTTTCTGATAAACTAAAGTTCATTTATCTTTGTTTAACTCCTTTTTTTTTGTGTTTTCATATTCTTTTTCTACACCTCTTTTTATACAAGAAAAAAAAATACTAATAGAGATAATAATAATAATAATAATAATAATAATAATAATACTAATAAAGCAAAAATAAAAGTAATGAAACTAACGAAAAAAAATAACTCTACTACATACTTTTTTTTTGGATCTGCAAAAAAAAATCATTTTACCTTTAACAGATCATGAATATACGTCTCTCTTACAGGAGCAAAGGATCTTGGAAATAATTTATCCAATCTGCTCTGATACCAATTGTTGGTCCCCTTCGACGACCCTGTTATAACGATGCAACTTTCTTCGCTCGTTGAGACGGGTGTTTGTGAAGTATATAAACATTCAAAGAAAAAAAACAGAGACAATGAGAGTGATATATCTTCAATGATTAATTCTTATTAAACAAAGAAGAAGGGGTCGATCCGAGAATAAAGTCGAATCTAAATGTCACCCCCTGGGCCAAACCAGGGGGTAAACTCACAAGAAAAACTCTATTTGAAAATATTACAACAAAAGACACATTTAATTCCGTTGAAGAAATTATGTATTCACAGAGAATTTTCATATGCCTATCTCAAATATGATTGGTTGATGGAAAGTTGGTATGTGTGCCCATAGCCTTATCTTTCTTTTTGTCACCAACTTGCTTTTTTCGTTTCTGATGTAGTCTTCACATCTATATCTCTAATAAAGCAAACCATTGGGGGACACATGTCACCCAATGGAGCAAGCCACCTAAGCATCCACATAAGCTATGATGTGGCAAAATGTCTAATAATTTGACAAGTGGCATATCTCTCGGATGGGGATTCAATTTGACGCGGGATCCGTTTGAGTTCGGGTCATCCAATACCCTGAATTCGGATCTATATAAAAGGCACTATCACAATTATTCAATTGGCTTCTCACATACGCTAGATCCTCTCTCTCTATTCTCTCAAAATAGCCGTATAGAGATTTGGGGAAAACCCTAAACGGCGATTGTCAATCTTAGCAACATCCGGTGATTCCTTTCCTCACTGTAACACCCCGAAAAAGGGTTTGGTAATTAAACCCCGTTAATACTAAAAGACGGGTAAAGTACCGTTAGTGGTAAAATTTACCCGGTGGAATATTAGGATTTAAATAATTAATCCTAATAATAAATAAAAAATGAATAAAAGCTTTAAAGAAATAAAATGGACAAAAGGCCCGAGTTAACGGGGCCTAAAATAAACTTAGTCATAAATATTCCCGAACCCGCTAAGTTAACTAGGAATATTAAACCTAGTTAATAAGTGAGAGTATTGTTGAAAATAATTAGGTTGTGACCTAATTAATAACTAACCAAACACGAGGGACCAAAGCCGGGTAACTTACAAATGGTTTTATAAACTTAAAAATAAAACAAACACACACACATATGTGTGTGTGCGTGCGTGAGAAGCCAGGAGGGAGCTCCATGGAGCAAACCCTAGTTCTTCAACAAAATCTTCAAATTGGAAGATCAAATGAAGGCCAAATTCGGAATTTAATACATAGAAACGATCACCTAGTCGTGGGGATCGTAAGGTATGTCGAATTTCTAACATTCATGAAGTTGTGAAAATTTGTTAAATTTGCATGATGCGATTTATGCAAGAATCATAGAGGCTATGGCCAAATTAATGAAGTATGATTGCTTAGGAACAAACCCTAAGTAGAAATTTGAAGTAAAATTGCTAGGATTTGAGTAATTTGGTGATTTACCACTTTTAGTCAAGTGGGTTTTTATTATATAGTGAAGATGATGATATACACAAGTTTAAAATCATCATAGTTGATAGTAGAAGCAAAATACTTGAACAAATTGTAAGTTTGAGTATATGATCATAATTGCCATGAAATGGGTTAGTTGATTTGATGAAATTAATGTTGTATGGGTGTTTATAAACACCGTAGTAACTCGTACGAATGAACTACTTGAACAAAATAAGGATTTTGTTAAGAGTTCATAATTGTTTAGAAGTGAGTCTTGATACAAGAATTAAACTCAATGATTTATGATTGAGTTTAATAAGAAAAGTAGTCAAAGAATCATAAGGTGTGAAAGTCATGATTTGGAATGACTAATCTAACAACCTTGTGAATAATGAATGATAGTTGGCACTTAACAAGCTAGGTGAAGCTTGAGGAGAAAGCGGGTCGAACGAATCAAGAATGAAAAGGAAAGCGTAATTCGGATGAAAGGTAAGTGAAACTTACACACTTTTGTAGAATACTTGTTTACTTTACAAGTAATAAATGCGATAACGATAATAATGAAAATATGGTTTCCGACGCGATTAGGGCTGTAAACGAACCAAACGTTCGACGAACAGTTCGTGAACCGTTCGGCGGGAAGTTCGTTTGTGTTCGTTCGTTTATTAAACAAACGAACACAAACAAGAAATTTCGTTCGTTTAGTTAAATGAACAAAACATGAACAGAGATCGTGTTCGTTCGTTTATGTTCGTGAACGTTCGGTAACGTGTTCGCATATGTTTGATAGTTCATTAGTGTTTTTAGTTTATATATTTATTTGAATATATCATAAGTCTGACAAATTAAATATTTAATAAGTGTTAGTCTATTATATATTATGTTCATAGACGATTGTCTGTGTTCGTTTATTTCCATTTGTGTTCATGAACATTAGCTTGTGCTCATTTGTGTTCGTCAACGTTCGTTGCCTAAAATTAACAAACAAACACAAACGAACACGAACATGTTCATTTCCTTAACAAACGAACACAAACATAAAATCCAGTTCGACAAGCGTTCGTGAACGGTTCGCGAACACATATGTTTTTTAACAAATGAACACGAACAAGGTCTTGTTCGTGTTCGTTCGGTTCGTTTACAGCCCTAGACGCGATTGGTACGAGTCGGAACATATAAAGATGATAAAAACCATGGCTTATGGTAAAAAGGATAAATCGGTAAATCGGTCATGTAATGACTAAGAGATTATGAGTTTTGATAAAATTACCGCGTAGTGTAATCTAATATTGAGAAAAAGGGGTAAAAAAAATGGAAATTTAGTCAAGTGTCGACTAATGTAAATTGACAATAAAAAGGGCACCCATGGCGTAAGCCGAACGGGTCAAATTTGTAAGAAATGAGTTAAAGAGAAAAGGAGGGGTCAAGTGGTAACATCCGACGTGGGCCGGATGTGTAAATTTGAAAACCTCGTTTTACTACATATGTAAATGTTTGGTCATATGAGCCAAACGGGTCAAATGGGGATGATAACACCATTTGACAATAATGACTAATCTTGGTTGTCAAGTCATATGTAAACAGGAACGAGTAGCAATTCTGGGATAATTGTGATGCTATAGAATATTGGTTAATAAATGCGAGGTATAAACGGGTCTATACGTTGATCCGAGCCAGGTACGCACAAATAAGTTGTAGTAAGAAGTGCAATTTGGTCAAATATTAGGGGAAGTCCTTTATCGTAAAAATAAAGGATTAAATGTGACCAAAACGCCCTTGTTAGCTAATTCGAACAAACAACCTTTAAAGGTTGTTTGGAAACAAGTTTTATGATTAAGTAAATACTTAGATTAAGTATAGAGGTTGAAAGAAGTATTATATTAGTCAAACGGTACTATTTGAGTTTTACCGTAAAATAATGATCCAAGGGGTAAAACTTGGATTATATAGATTACCACATTAAATCCACCATAAATATACTTGTGGTGGAAGATTATATGATAAGAAATGTGGTAATGCAAATGCTAGAAACAATTGTCAGCGATTTATGATTGAAAGTGCTTAAATACCCTTAACGGGTCAAAATAAGCATACGAGCGAAAACGGGTTTAAATTGTGTGATAAACCTATGATTAGACCCTAATATAGTAGGTAACATTAATTCGAAGAAGTTTATGAGATATAGGAATCAAATAAATATGTTTGTTTGATAAAATGCATAAACGAGTTAAAATTCGGTGAAAAGGTAACGAGTCGAAGACTTAGAAGTCTCAAAATTTCTTATGTTGGATGTAGGATTTTAACTCCATTAGATGGAGGATTAAATTACGGACGCGTAGGAAAAAGAATCGGGTAAAACGGATCAATAACGAAGAAGTTATGGCCGTTTCCGTGAAATCAGGTTACGCAGGGAATTTGCAGCACCAGCAAACGAGTTTCTGTCGAAAACAAGCGCTCGCGTAGCGCGAGAATCAGTGGCGCTACGCGAGCCCCTAAACTCCGAAAATTCTTAAATTTATCATTTTTAACCCCTGTACTTGTTTGGACTTGATATTTGACTATCGAAACTAACTTTTAAGTTGGTTTTGATCATAGGTGAATGTCAAGAGTGCACGGATGAAGATCAAGCAGCTACGAAGAACCGAACACACGAGATTAAAGCTTCCGCACAACATTACGTCATAACTTTTAAATGGCGAACTTATCTAAATTTTGTTTAAAACTTTTAAGTTGTAAAAGTTTTAAATTACTCGTATTTTTCTAAGGATACTTAATGATAAATTCATGTTTGTTTTCGTTAATTGCACGAAAACCTTTAGATTAATAACATGGGTGTTACAAGTTGGTAATCAGAGCCCAAGGTTAAAGGGTAAAGTGTTCGGTTCGAGGCTTGATCGCAAATCCGGTAAGTACAAGTACGTTAATAGTTTAGCATGCTAAAGTGTTGTAAACAACACATAGGGCTATCGTGTGGTACACGTTACCCCAATTAAAATGATGGATATGGTTGACAAAAATACGCGCGTTGACGCGTATAGTAGAAAAAGCCTTGTATTATAATACGGGCGATTATTGAAGTTGACATTAATAACTCTTGTGAATGTTTTAATTGAAGGACACTCGCGTCTGAAGATGACGGGAGTGAACGAATTATGGATATGATGATGGAACGGTCCGAGGTATGACAGGAAGAGCATACTCATCAAGGACCTAAATCGCGTAACGGTCGCGAACAAGACTAATGACAAGAGAAGCCCGTTAGGGCAAGCATTACCAGGTGCACACTTTTAAATTTAATCGCACGAGTCGTTATATGCAACAAACACGTAAGTAATAACGGTTGCATACACATATGATAGAACTTGGAAAACCCGATTTCCAAGAGAAATTTAATAGGAAATGTGTTATTCACAATGATGAATAACAAATGAATAACAAGACTTGTTTATATAGAAACTTGGACGAGAGTGATCATCCAAGTAAGTATTCTCAATATAAATCCTATTGAGAAAAGTAGTGATCACATCAATAAATGTGAATAAATGTTTATAAAAAGGGACATTTTACATGTTCAAGGATAAACGACTAAAACTAATAATTGTTAACTAACAATTAAATAAAGTTTTACCAAATGAAACCATAAACATGGAAATAAATTGAGGAGTTACTTACATGGGACGTGATGTGGTAATTATAATAAGGTCACGCGTACCATGTGTTGATCGCTTACTCTGGCCAAGTAAGTAGTGAACACATGATAGCATGAGCTTCTTATAATGAGCGCAGTTATGTCCGATGTAGTAAGGTCAAGATGAATGAAAATTTAAAGGATCCTTAGGGTCAAGAAATCTTATGGGCATACTCGTATAAATGGTTTCCGCGGGAACCATAAAAACGATGTATGGCGCACATAGAAATAAAAGACCCAAGGAAATTCGTGACATAAGTCATTTTTGACGAAACAACCATGGTAGACAAAAAGGGCATTGTAAAACCAAAGTATAAATGACCCGCGGGGTCATAGAAACAAAGGTATTGCCCACATGGGAAAAACGATAAAAAAACCATGGTAGACGAAAAGGGCATTGTAAAACCAAAGTATAAATGACCCGCGGGGTCATAGAAACAAAGGTATTGCCCACGCGAGAAAGACGATCAAAGTCGTTGACTTTGGTCGTAGTAAAGAAATGATGATGATGATAATCATCATTCATAGTCTATAAGACTGTCAAGGATGGTCAAATAAGAATAAAGGTTTGGTTGAATAAAAGCGATGGCTTCCGCTAAGACAACCAAACAAATTACAACGAAAACTTGATGTATACCGGAATGCTTGCACTAATAATGACTTCGGTAAAGTACCCGGTTGATGGGTAAGGATTTAAACACATGCGTAAACCGAGAAACGGGAACACGAATTTAAATTCAAAAGACTCGGATTATGAGTTATGACTAAAAGACCATAAAATTTCGTAAACATAAATTTTGATAATAATATTCAACTATTTTGAGGTTGAACTGGTTGATTAAAGTATAATGCTTAATGGCATAAGTAAGCGCAAGCCGGATAACGGTGAGCTTGAGACAAACCGATGCTTAATTAACATGAGAAGTCATAGAGTCGGAAGAATTATCCAAAAGAAAACGATTGTAGATACGAACTACAGTCAAAAGCTAATGGTTTTCAAGTGTGAAAACAAATGGTTTTCAAACATAAAAAGAGTGCTTTAACACCAAATATATATTTTTAATAAAGACACGAGTAAACAGAATGATCTACGGGATCATCATAACCTACGGGTAATAGTGTGAAACAAGAAAAACTGGTTATAACTCCCCGCGTAAAAGATAAAGGGAGGTAAAGTTAGTATTTAAGTTAATTGAATGGGTTAAAGCGAAGAGATTATGAAAGGTCTATGAGACTAAAACGACCCACGGGTCGTGATTAGAAAGAAATTATAAGGATTTCGCCCTAAGGAGGTGGAAGTCTATTCAAAATAGCCCATGAGGCTAAGTGATAAAACCTACGGGTTAAATTAGATAAAGCGAGGGAATCAGTTAAGAATTCCCGCATAAAACTAAGACTGTAAAAGATTAAATTATGGACTGTCAATATCCCGGTATGGATAATTGACACAAGTTAAGGAAAAGATCCTAAAACTAAAACTTCGGTTTTAGTAAGAGATAACGTTTTTACAAATATAAATCCTGATAGGAACTTGAATAGTAAGCCTGAGAGATTCAAGTTTTGATACTTATAGGCGCAAGATGATATATTCGAAAAGTGATATTTTCAAAATAAAAGATTGATATAAAATAAACGTGATATGACACGATCGCAGTCAAGAAAAGTAATGTGAATTATAATCACATTATAGCCTAAGCAATGGGCATAACGTAACGGGACTAATAAGTCTAGTTAGTAAGACCGGTTAAGGCCAGTAATTCAAATCAATAAAAAAAATTGGTTTGATTGTAAGCGGTGGATTCGGTATAACTGAACCGAATAGATAAATCTGAAAACAAAAGAAATTATTGCTAAAAGTGAAATATTTCACTAAAGACCCTTAAACGGGTCAAAGTAACGGATTCATAAAGAATTCGATAGTATATGAAAGCGATGGATATCGCTAAGTTAACTAAACTAGTGGAAAGAACGAGATTATGTTATTTCGAAGTTACACTAAGTCACATGAGATATGTAGACAATTAGTAACCAAAAAGATGTTATCGTACTTTTCGGTAATACTAACGATTGGTTAAAAAAAAGGTATAGATATTGATTAAAAGACTTCTTGGCTCAAATACATTGAGTTTAAACTCAATGAATTATGTAATAAAAGGTTTCGAGGACGAAACCTCTCTAAGGGGGGTAGACTTGTAACACCCCGAAAAAGGGTTTGGTAATTAAACCCCGTTAATACTAAAAGACGGGTAAAGTACCGTTAGTGGTAAAATTTACCCGGTGGAATATTAGGATTTAAATAATTAATCCTAATAATAAATAAAAAATGAATAAAAGCTTTAAAGAAATAAAATGGACAAAAGGCCCGAGTTAACGGGGCCTAAAATAAACTTAGTCATAAATATTCCCGAACCCGCTAAGTTAACTAGGAATATTAAACCTAGTTAATAAGTGAGAGTATTGTTGAAAATAATTAGGTTGTGACCTAATTAATAACTAACCAAACACGAGGGACCAAAGCCGGGTAACTTACAAATGGTTTTATAAACTTAAAAATAAAACAAACACACACACATATGTGTGTGTGCGTGCGTGAGAAGCCAGGAGGGAGCTCCATGGAGCAAACCCTAGTTCTTCAACAAAATCTTCAAATTGGAAGATCAAATGAAGGCCAAATTCGGAATTTAATACATAGAAACGATCACCTAGTCGTGGGGATCGTAAGGTATGTCGAATTTCTAACATTCATGAAGTTGTGAAAATTTGTTAAATTTGCATGATGCGATTTATGCAAGAATCATAGAGACTATGGCCAAATTAATGAAGTATGATTGCTTAGGAACAAACCCTAAGTAGAAATTTGAAGTAAAATTGCTAGGATTTGAGTAATTTGGTGATTTAGCACTTTTAGTCAAGTGGGTTTTATTATATAGTGAAGATGATGATATACACAAGTTTAAAATCATCATAGTTGATAGTAGAAGAAAAATACTTGAACAAATTGTAAGTTTGAGTATATGATCATAATTGCCATGAAATGGGTTAGTTGATTTGATGAAATTAATGTTGTATGGGTGTTTATAAACACCGTAGTAACTCGTACGAATGAACTACTTGAACAAAATAAGGATTTTGTTAAGAGTTCATAATTGTTTAGAAGTGAGTCTTGATACAAGAATTAAACTCAATGATTTATGATTGAGTTTAATAAGAAAAGTAGTCAAAGAATCATAAGGTGTGAAAGTCATGATTTGGAATGACTAATCTAACAACCTTGTGAATAATGAATGATAGTTGGCACTTAACAAGCTAGGTGAAGCTTGAGGAGAAAGCGGGTCGAACGAATCAAGAATGAAAAGGAAAGCGTAATTCGGATGAAAGGTAAGTGAAACTTACACACTTTTGTAGAATACTTGTTTACTTTACAAGTAATAAATGCGATAACGATAATAATGAAAATATGGTTTCCGACGCGATTGGTACGAGTCGGAACATATAAAGATGATAAAAACCATGGCTTATGGTAAAAAGGATAAATCGGTAAATCGGTCATGTAATGACTAAGAGATTATGAGTTTTGATAAAATTACCGCGTAGTGTAATCTAATATTGAGAAAAAGGGGTAAAAAAAATGGAAATTTAGTCAAGTGTCGACTAATGTAAATTGACAATAAAAAGGGCACCCATGGCGTAAGCCGAACGGGTCAAATTTGTAAGAAATGAGTTAAAGAGAAAAGGAGGGGTCAAGTGGTAACATCCGACGTGGGCCGGATGTGTAAATTTGAAAACCTCGTTTTACTACATATGTAAATGTTTGGTCATATGAGCCAAACGGGTCAAATGGGGATGATAACACCATTTGACAATAATGACTAATCTTGGTTGTCAAGTCATATGTAAACAGGAACGAGTAGCAATTCTGGGATAATTGTGATGCTATAGAATATTGGTTAATAAATGCGAGGTATAAACGGGTCTATACGTTGATCCGAGCCAGGTACGCACAAATAAGTTGTAGTAAGAAGTGCAATTTGGTCAAATATTAGGGGAAGTCCTTTATCGTAAAAATAAAGGATTAAATGTGACCAAAACGCCCTTGTTAGCTAATTCGAACAAACAACCTTTAAAGGTTGTTTGGAAACAAGTTTTATGATTAAGTAAATACTTAGATTAAGTATAGAGGTTGAAAGAAGTATTATATTAGTCAAACGGTACTATTTGAGTTTTACCGTAAAATAATGATCCAAGGGGTAAAACTTGGATTATATAGATTACCACATTAAATCCACCATAAATATACCTGTGGTGGAAGATTATATGATAAGAAATGTGGTAATGCAAATGCTAGAAACAATTGTCAGCGATTTATGATTGAAAGTGCTTAAATACCCTTAACGGGTCAAAATAAGCATACGAGCGAAAACGGGTTTAAATTGTGTGATAAACCTATGATTAGACCCTAATATAGTAGGTAACATTAATTCGAAGAAGTGTATGAGATATAGGAATCAAATAAATATGTTTGTTTGATAAAATGCATAAACGAGTTAAAATTCGGTGAAAAGGTAACGAGTCGAAGACTTAGAAGTCTCAAAATTTCTTATGTTGGATGTAGGATTTTAACTCCATTAGATGGAGGATTAAATTACGGACGCGTAGGAAAAAGAATCGGGTAAAACGGATCAATAACGAAGAAGTTATGGCCGTTTCCGTGAAATCAGGTTACGCAGGGAATTTGCAGCACCAGCAAATGAGTTTCTGTCGAAAACAAGCGCTCGCGTAGCGCGAGCATCAGTGGCGCTACGCGAGCCCCTAAACTCCGAAAATTCTTAAATTTTATCATTTTTAACCCCTGTACTTGTTTGGACTTGATATTTGACTATCGAAACTAACTTTTAAGTTGGTTTTGATCATAGGTGAATGTCAAGAGTGCACGGATGAAGATCAAGCAGCTACGAAGAACCGAACACACGAGATTAAAGCTTCCGCACAACATTACGTCATAACTTTTAAATGGCGAACTTATCTAAATTTTGTTTAAAACTTTTAAGTTGTAAAAGTTTTAAATTACTCGTATTTTTCTAAGGATACTTAATGATAAATTCATGTTTGTTTTCGTTAATTGCACGAAAACCTTTAGATTAATAACATGGGTGTTACACTCATCGTATCAATCGATCGTTTAGCAAGAGGTTCAATCATTCTTCAATACACAAAATTCATCATCGACGGTAATTTTCGAACTATACTCAGTGAATCATCTACTGTTTTTAATCATTCTATTCATCGATTGTTCTTCCTTTACATACTTTTTCCGTTTTGTTTGATTTATTGTTTCCGATTTCGTTGTTTTGTTTTAATCTCTGTTGGTTGGATTATCGTTGCCGATTTGATGTTGTTTTTGTTTACCGTTTCTTTGTTAGGGTTTATAATCGGCATTTTTTTGGAGTTCCTCTATATAAGTTTCGTGTATTAGGGTTTTTAGTTGTATATGTTGATTTTTGAATTCTGATCTTCATATTTACAAGATATTATAATCTGTTAATAAGTAACCGTTTTGTATGTTTGAAGTTTTATTCGATGCAGTTTGATGTATGTTTTGTTTTAATCTCTGTTGGTTGGATTAGGGTAGCCTATTGGTATTGATATTTGATTTGGTTTACCGTTTGTTTATTAGGGTTTATAATCGACGTTTTTGAAGTTCGTGTATATATGTTTTGTGTATTAAGGATTTTCAGTTGTATATGTTGAATTTTGAAATCTGATCCTTATATTACCAAGATTTCAAAATCTGTTAATAATTAACAGTTTTGTATGTTTGAAGTTTAATTCGATACAATTTTATGTATTAGTTTAGTGATTATGTTCTTGAAAAAACTGTGATATACTGTTATTTTACTGATTATGTTATTGTATGTTTGAAGCTTTCTGTGTATTAGTGTTCCAATTACTGATTTCATCTACTGTTATTGGTTGGTTACCATCAGCTGTATTCATGTTGAATTTGATGTTGAATTTCTTATATGATTCCAGCACTTCATAACTGATGAATGTATATTGATCAATGTATGTTTTCAATTACTTTTCATACGTTGCAAGGCGTTATGGTTTACGGATTCGCTGCCCGTGTATGGAGGAACGACAAAAAATCGTTGGTGAGAATTTATATTATAAGCATTTTATTGCAGTAAATGACTGTATTTTAATAAATCTTTTCTGAATACTGATTGTCTAATTAGCATTAACTTATCTACATTTTATTTTAACATAAACTTCCGGCAGATTATGGTGACTGGATTAAGAAGTTTGCTTATCCAGCGAAGAATGCAGTCATTCGGACAATCGATGGTAGGGTATTCGAAGTCAAAATTTTTAAACTTTTAGATTTAATACTTCTAGATTTAATATGGTTTTAATCAACTCTAAAAATCAACCAATTAAAATTCTATCTAATGATTCTTTTAAAATATACTTGCTAAATTTCGATGTTGTTTTAATTTTTTTTGAATATAATCAGTGTTTTTTTTTAATTGGTATATATGCCTAAATATTTTCGAAGTTACGGAATTGTCAAATTGTCACACCCCGAATTTCCACGTGTCACCGGTGGGCCCGGTGGGGAGTATCGTGACATCATGGTTGGCAACATAATAGTCAAACAACACAATATTATTAAGCACAGCGGAAGCAATTGAAAATATAATACAACCGAATTTATTATTGTAATATCAATTGTCACAATATTCGGAAGTTTATCCACAGAAGGATCGAACATAAAATGGAAACAACAGTTCAACAGACTTTTAGGCATCTTAAGCTTGCGAGACTTCTATTGATGCTAAGGAGACATATCCAGCCAATTTCGTATAGTACCTGCATTTAGCCTTTTTGGAAAATACGTCAGTTTACACTGGTAAATACATTCAACTGACTCATTTTGGAAAAAAGAGTTTGTAAATTGTTTTGAATGCACGTGGCACAAAATATCTTGACACATTGATTAAAATGCACAGAGGCAAAATTAATCTTTTTAACTTGGGAGAATTATTTAATATTATAATCTTGTGAACGATTTACATGTTACTTATGCGTTCAGTAGCCCGGAACGTATCCGGGTTAAAGATCAATAGACACACCACAATAATGAGTTATACACCGACAGGTGTACGCCTACACCCCGTGCTCAGGTCGTGGCCATCTTGTAAGATAACGCCGAGGATATCCGGGACATGGTCATTAACCCCCCAAAGGCTGTAAAGTAAACAAATCTGTTTAAAACGAGCCGATCAAATTATTCAACTACCCACTAAGCGTGGAGATTTGATGCCCGATCAAGCGGTACGCTATGTACCGTAACCCAAGCCCGTATAGGGAAAATAAGTTAAAAGTATTTACCTGAGCTAAATATAAATTCAATCCCAGCCGTATATCAAATCAGCAAGTACAGATAGCTTTTACTGGGCTCCTAATCTGGAACGAAGGATTTTAATAACCTATTAGAATCCTAACGGGTCTTTAATTAAGCTTAAGCTTAGACCGGCTAGTTTCAAAGATACGGTTCGTACGCACGATTAAGCGAAGACCGGATAGAATGTGATTCTGACCCGACAAGTTTGAAGACTTGTTTAATATGGGTTTATTATTCACATTCTGGATTTTGAGATAAAACCGATAAGGTTTGACCCGTTTCGGCTAATTTATGTAAACTTGTTACATAAACCGAACCGAACGCGAAATAAGCGTAACGGGTATCCGTAAGAGCCATATACAGGTTTCCTAAGTTAATATGCTTCAAATATGTTGTGACATCAGTAGGATGTCTTTCGTTATGCCCCGAACTAATTTAAACACAAACTATGCCCCGTAGGGGTAGTTTGGTCATTTTAAAGTTTGTAAGAGCGTTTAGATGTTTAACTGAGTTACAGGACTGATGTAAACAGCAAACATACTTAATTTGATAATTTATATCAGTAGGCTAAAGCATATATGTGAAATTTATCATCTTTAACCAAACTATGCCCCGTAGGGGTATTTTGGTAATTCCACATAAGCCGAAAAGCTCAAAAACGAAGTCTGAGTTTATCAACCTTTGCTTACTGTTAAAATATCATAATTTGCCTCATATATCAGTAGGTATCAACCCGGGTATGTCTAATATGATATTAAGACATACTATGCGTTAAAAACGCTAATTATGGCCATTAAAGGCCATTTCCGGGTTCTACACTTAAATCTGATATTTTTATATTTCCAGAAGGCTTAAAATAATTTATTAATCATATGTGATCAGTAGTAAAAGGTTTGGAGTCGTTTAGATATGTAAAACTCATTTTATGGCCCGTAAGGGCAAAACCGACAATTTCCGACTCCTAGTTATGCTCAGCCTAAAATTAATTAAAAATCTTTAAAAATCCTAAAATATTATATTACATTAGTGGGTATTAAGTTTGATACCAAAAAGTAGGCTTAACTAGGCTATACGCTAATTACGCCATTTTATTAACATAAAGCATTAGATTTGCGATATTGAGCATAACTCTAAATCTACAAGTCAAACTGATGTCAAACTTTGCATACAAGTTTATATATCAGTAACTAAGGTTTCTACACTTTTACATTTTCATAAATCATGTTTTAAGGTAATAAGGGCATAACGGTCAACATATGAGCAATTAACGGAAATATGCATATTAATTGGATAACTAGTGAACCAAGGTGAATGATCACAGAGGGTTGTTCTAACATGTATCCTAATCCAATTAAAGCTCTGAGGCATTTCTAAAATATGCCCAAACGGGTCAGAACTGAAAGTCAACGGGAAAGTCAAACTATGTGACTTTCGGTTCCGAACCGGGTCTAAACAGGAAATAGTCGGGTTGAACATGTTGGGACATGTTCTTACACTTATTTCTAAGTTATAACAATGTTCAAACATGTTATATATGTTCTAGATAGCTAATTATGCATAAATGACATTTTAAGCATTATGTTGACTTTTTAAGTAAAGGTTTGACCCGACATTTGACCTGCTTAGGATGGTGATCAGGGGAAACCCTTTTGGGGTTTTATTACCCACATAAATACCATCCTATAACTACTTTTAATTCGAGATATGACTGAGCCATTATAGACTAATCTCGAAGTCAAACCGTAATTACGACGGTTTGACTTTTAGCTAATTAAACAAGCTAAACTCAATTAAAGAAGGACTAGTACACTTACAAGAGTCCTATGCACTAGATATGATCACTTGGAAGCAGGTTTGAGCTCCAAATTCGACCAGAAGTGCAGATGAAGTGTGAAGAACAATTGTGAACTTAAAGGGCCTTTTATAGTGATTTCAATCACCACAATTGCTTGACACATAGCCCTATGATCGACCACAACCATTCAACATGTGTCTCTAGTGTCTTAGGGTAGTGTAGGGGTCGTCCAAAGTGCAGAAAAACCGGCCAAGTGGGTCTGATTTGCGTAAAACAGGCTGCTGCCTGTTTTTTCTGCTTCTGATGCTTCCACGCGGGCCGCCTCATGTTTTAAGATTTCTCACGCGGGCCGCCTGGCCCTCTGAAATCAGAATTTCCAAATTTTCATTTTTGCAACTTGTCTCTTGGCTTCACGAAGGGGCAACTAGGGTTATTTCTTGCATTTTGACCCCCTTATATTTACCCACAAGGGCTTTAGGACTTATACCCACTTTGCCAAGTCCCTGAACACTTCCGGTTAACCCGAAAAGTCATAACTTTCAACGTTAACACTTTAACCCCTCGCACACGAATTTGATCATAACTTTCTCATACGATAACGAAACTTTATGAAATTTTAATCGTGCATTCTAGTGAGCATAATTTATATTTACAAAGCTTCGGGTTTGTCAAAAGGTCACTCAGAGGTATATCTTTAACATGTTGACACATTTAACCCCTGTAGTTTGTAATCTCTCACTTTTAGCTTCGTATGATCCATGATTTATTCGTTTGATGTTATGAACATCATGTAGGGTTATTATGAAGTATATTTATTCACTGTTGACACTTAGAATCCGTATAATCTCATACTTTCCATGTTTGTCAACTTTAGTCCTTTTATAACATTCTTTCACACGTTCAAACTTTATGACACGTGTCAACACATTATAGGACGTGAATTTTCGAGGTGTTACATCCTCACCCCCTTAAAATAAATCTCGACCCGAGATTTACTGAAACAAGTAAGGGTACTTTTCTTTCATCGTGGATTCAACCTCCCACGTGAATTCGGGACCTCTTCGGGCATCCCACTTGACCTTTACAATAGGTACATGCTTTCTTCGAAGCTTCTTTACCTGTCGATCTTCAATCGACAAAGGTTTTTTTTTTTCCCACAAATTTTAAGCTCTCATCTATATGCACATCTGTATGCGGTATAACCAATGATTCATCAGCGAAACACTTCTTCAGATTGCAGATGTGGAACACATTATGAATTCCACTGAGCTCTTCCGGTAAGTTTAACTTATAGGCAACTGACCCGACACGTTCGATAACCTCGAAAGGTCCTATGTATCTCGGGCTTAGCTTGCCTTTCTTACCAAACCGCATCACTCCCTTCCAGGGTGACACTTTAAGTAGGACTTTGTCATCTACTTCGAAGTGAAAATCCTTACACTTAGGATCAGCGTATCTCTTCTGCCTATCCCGGGCAGCTTTGAGACGGTCACGAATCTGGACCATCTTGTCCGTCGTCTCGAACACTATCTCTGGTCCTGATAACTGGACATCTCCAACTTCTGCCCAACAAATGGGCGCTCTACACTTTCTACCATATAATGCCTCGAAAGGCGCAGCCTTTATGCTGGTGTGGTAGCTATTGTTGTAGGAGCATTCGATTAACGGTAGGTTCTTATCCCAACTACCACCCAAATCGATCGCACATGCACGTAGCATGTCTTCTAACGTTTGAATAGTACGCTCACTCTGGCCGTCTGTCTGAGGATGGTAAGCCGTACTAAAATTCAAACGTGTGCCCAAAGATTGTTGGAAGCTTTTCCAAAAAATGACGTGTACCTAGTATCTCTATCAGAGATAATAGCTACAGGTATGCCATGTAAGGCTACAATCTTATCTACGTATAACTGGGCTAACATATCGGAGCTATAAGTCTCCTTGATGGGTAGGAAATGTGCTGACTTAGTCAGTCAGTCAACTATAACTCATATCGTATCATTTCCTTTCCTTGTCTTGGGTAACTTGGTAATAAAATCCATAGTTACCATTTCCCACTTCCACGTAGGAAGTTTAGGCTGTCGTAGCAAGCCTGACGGCTTTTGATGCTCGGCTTTGACTTGCGCACATGTCAAGCATTTAGCTACATAGGTGGCTACAGACTTTTCAAGCCTATCCACCAAAATTTGCCCTTAGATTCTGGGTAGCTGATGGCAAATTCTTAATCGTTGCCTAATTAGGGTTGCGGCATTTAATACGTAAGTAATATGAACCGTCTTTCTTATTTAATAATATAAAACTCTCAGAAGATCGAGTCAGGCTATATGAGCCTATGTCTTAAAACCTACTTAATCAAGGTTTCGTTTATTCCATAATCAATATGGAGTTTTCACAATACTCCATCCCACGGCGGGATACAAATCTTAATTCTACCTGCCTTCCATGAGGTAAGCAGGGAAAACTTTTGAGAAGATAATTAAGATACAAGGAGGCTGTAGAGATTTTCCATATCTCAGGCTCCAGTTCATCCATCATTGTTCGTGTCAAACGAGTGACACCTTTATGTTATAAGTCCACGACTTCCTTAATCGGGAACATTTACTTGGAAATTTTTTTTTTTTCCATTTTTGGATATCTTCTTTGAATACTACTAGTCGACTTTAGTACAATATGATCATTGGGATATCTTAGGGGTTCCATGTATTAAACCTCCATGCTGATCAGACATGGAAATAATCTATGGGACACACTAGGATACGCCAATCCTCATATGACACTTTTATCAAACATAGTTTGGCATTCGCAGGCGATAGAAAACAATGAGAAAAATAATTAAAATAACATATGTTGTCGTACTCTATGCGAAGAAAGAGTACTCTTAGATTTTTCGGAAGAATTCCTTGCCGATACTAGAAGAATCGGTTACTATGGTTTCCTTGGTAGTTATACCTTGTGGATGATAAAATTTTTTTTTTTTTTTTTTTGCTAAGTTTATGGTTCATGAAGATTTATTATTGCCTGTATTAAAAACAGGACACTTAGCAGAAATTATCATTGATAAATGATAAGGAAGTTTATTGTACAAGTGCTTATATTTAATTAATAATGGAAGTTTCACAAACTAGGCACCTAGCTCAGTTGGCTAGGCGCGCGAAAGGGTGCGGCCTAGACCCAGGTTCGATTCCGGGGACGGCCAATTCCACCATTTTTTTTTAATATTAATTACTCGTACGGATACGTGTAATTATGAGAGTTGTCTCATAAGGAGTCGTGATAATTAATTTCTTCTTATCACCCACAATATGGGCTTGATTATTATCACTATATTGAGTCCTTGTATTTAACGGAACTCGGACATCAAAAAAAATGATTCCTAATGGATATAAAACATCCATCTAATAATGCTGAAGCAGTCTCTGAGGTATACAGGCTTCTTACTGAACTTTCGTTTCTTTTTATTAAGCATGTACTTACTCTCTTTCTCAGATTTCTGGGAGTTATTCTCCTTCTTTTGGTTCATCCTTCATATACGAAGTGTGAACATAGCTCTCCTCATGAGCAATTAAACATGGTTTCGAATGAGATTTAGAGCGAGAAGCATTCGGCTCTTTGGATTATCTCATGACCTTTTTCCCATGATCCCTCCAACTGTTGCGTCAACCACAGCTTGGAGATTAACTTCATCAATATTGAGGTTTACGTTTGTAGTTTTATTAACTTTCGTCGCCTTATAGTATTGCGACTCTCGTCTACCTCCTCCGAGTTTTTGATACTCGAAACTTGGTACTAATCACCAAGATTTAACAATTATTGGTCATAATCCTGATGACCTGACTTAGGTTAGCCACGGCATTCATAAACCCTATAGGCTATTCTGTTCTGAACATTCATAGTGAATGTTATTTGAACGTATTTCCATTATATTTAGCCTAGGTCACAACGGGACCATCAACGGCATGCAAAGTTTGGAGCGAGTCCAATACCTGCTTGACAGGGGACCATAATGTCACAACTGTCTTTGTCACTAGGACAATTATAAATAGCTCAAAGGCTAGTCCTTACAAGACTTTTATTATATATATATGCATATATGGCATAGAAGCCTGTCTCGAGGGACGTAGAAAAATATGGCATAAAGCACAGTCATGAAGGACATAAGTAATCATATGGCGCGAAGGCCTTGTCGTGATGACATTTAGATATGGCACAAACGGCCTTGTTATAAGGACATTCATCAAATCTGGTACAAAGGCATGTCACCAGGAATGTTAACATTTAATATGTTAACTTATCACGAATGACCAATTATAGCACATAGGCTTGTCATGAATGACTTTAAAACACAACTTGATGGTCTATTACCAAGGACCTGAATTTATAAGCCGCAATCTTATTAGATTAGGGCTTCAAGGTTTGAACGTGGTTCTTCACCTTTGGACAGGGAGTCATAGACTACAACTGTCATCGTCTGGGAAGACGATTCTTTTGGCAGAAAAAATATGCCAAGCAACATCACTAATGGATGTTTATATATAACCATCGTATCTAATGATATTAGTTATGATCACATCGATCATATTGACTATTAGGTTTGGGTATAATCACACCATTTTGAACAGGGGATCATAAAGATCACTACTATCTTTGTCTTACCGACTCTAGAATAAAGTATAGCCCGTAGGCATTTCATCACGAGGGATGTTAATATTATGATCAGCATACTGAGGATACTAGTCAGGATCGCACTGATAGTATAGACTATGGGAATTGAGTATAGCTCACCCCCTTGGCAAAGAATCACAAAAGATTACAATTGCCTTGTCTCAGTTGGACGATCTAACATAGCCCTTAGGCAAAACATCATTACGGATGTTTAAAATTTTTAATCATCATGATCGTATTGATCATATGAACTATTAGGCTTGAGCATAGCTCACCACCTTGGACAGGGAATCATAACGATAACAACGTCAATGTCTCAAATGGACAATATATTATAGCCCGTAGGCAAGACATCACTAAAGGATGTTAAATAATATGATCATCGTATTAGATGATATTGGTCATGATCGCATTGATCACATAGACTATTATGTTTTGGCATAGTCCAACATTTTAGACAGGAGGTCAAAGACCACCACTGTCGTTGTCTTATCGGACAACTAGTTTACTCCGTAGGTGCTTCATTACTAGCGGATGTTTATAATATGATCATCTTATAGGATGATATAAGCCATGATTCCTAGATCACTAGGCTAGATTTGAGAATTGGAAGAATCCAATATAAGGATGACTGTTGTGATTTTCTCGAATCACATTTGTCAGAAGTGCTAACACATTCCTAGGTGTTAACAAGGATTTGAATCCCTTGAGTAGGTTTCACCATCTTGGCCGCGTAGGCTAGGTTTCACCTTTAAGATTCCCTTCAATTGCATACTGACAGAGAAGGAAGGATATTTATTTTATCCAGGATTTTTATCATAAATCCTAATTCATAAGTTAATAATAGCACCAATGGCCTTGTCGCGTAGACAAGTTAAATTTATAAGCCATGATTTCAGAGAATCGTGGCCTTAAGGTTTGAATCAAAGTTCATTACCTTTTCTTGACAGGGAGCTGTAGGCTACCACTGTCTTTAGTCTCAGAGGACATTAACTATAGCCCGTAGGTACTTCCCTTATAAGAGATGTTTATTACTGGATTACCCCCTTAAGGAAATTCATTAACCATGGTAAACAGAGACCATATATGGTTAATTTATTAATCATATTTATTTAGGATTTCTTTTATAATTTATCCTAATTATAAAACATTAACAGTTTTATTAGTGGCACCCAATGGCCTGGTCACATGGACATTTATAAATTATAAGCTTATGATTTCAGAGAATCAAAACAATAATAACAGTTTTATTTTATAGCACACAAGGCCTAGTCACAAGGACAAAATTTTTAAATTATAAGCCATGATTTCAGAGAATCAAGGTCTTTAAGTATATTAGCACAACTGGCTTAGTCACAAGGACATATATAACTTATAAGCTATGATTTCAGAGAATCAAAGCATGAAAGTATATTGGCACAATAGGCCTAGTCACAAGGACATTTGTAAATTTTAAGCTATGATTTCAGAGAATCAAAGCATGAAAGTATATTGGCACAATAGGCCTAGTCACGTAGACAATTATAAATTATATGCTAGGATTTCAGAGAATCAAAGCATTTGAGGTTTGAACCTAGTTCATTACCTTTATCTGACAGGGAGTCATAGCTACCACTGTATTTTGGCTCATGTGGAAATGAGCAAGGCCCGTAGGCACTATATTACCACGTATGGTTAAAATATGATCATCGTAATTGATGATGTAAACCCAGGATTCAGAGATCATTAAACTGGGTTAGGAATCTTCTAAAGAATTCCTTTATAAAAATGACATATGTGATTTTTAATAAATCATGTCTGCTAGAAGTGTTAACATATTTTCAGATGTTAACAGGGATAAGAATCTTTTAAACAGGTCTTACCATCTTGGCCAGGTCTTATAATTGACCCTAGGCTAGGTTTCACATTAAGATTCTTAATTAATGATTTGAATCTTTTTAACAGGTCTTACCATCTTGGCCCGGTCTTATAATTGACCCGAGGCTAGGTTTCACACTTAAGATTCTTAATTTATAATTAACGCAGAACAATTTTAAATTGAGGTGTAAATATGGATCTGAATCTAAATTGCGGAACTGCCATCTTGGCCGGTCTTAATATGACCCGAAGCTAGGTCTTGCCCTTTTAGATTTTGCCATTTTATTATAATGGTAGATCTTGCAAAAAAAAAGAAATATTATTTTTCCATTTATTTAATATTTCTTATTTAGAATGAAAGTTTAAACTTAATCATTCCATTTATAAAAATAAAAGTATAAAGTTGCCCTAAGCGGGACTTAAAAGGAATAATGTGTCCTCGGAGGGACTGAAAGGTAATTATGTCCTTATAAGGACTATTAAGGAAATGATCTTCAGTAAAAGGAGTTTCTTCTTCATTTTATTTCTGAATGCTTCCTCCTTGGATGCTCGTTTCATTCTAGTCGCGGTACGAAGCTCAGCATCTCAGGGCTCCTGGTGTGGAGAATTCTTATTACAGCTTCTTCGCTTGGCGACGTATCCAATATATAAAAATTTGGAAGCGGAAATTTTAAAATTAGGATTGAGAATATTCCTAAGTTAAGTCTAGACTCAGAAGTTTAGAATTGTGCAATTGTGTAACTGAGATTAAACACTAAGGCTAGTGTTTAATTCACTCAGTGTTGGCTCTGATACCAACCTGTCACACCCCGAATTTCCACGTGTCACCGGTGGGCCCGGTGGGGAGTATCGTGACATCATGGTTGGCAACATAATAGTCAAACAACACAATATTATTAAGCACAGCGGAAGCAATTGAAAATATAATACAACCGAATTTATTATTGTAATATCAATTGTCACAATATTCGGAAGTTTATCCACAGAAGGATCTAACATAAAATGGAAACAATAGTTCAACAGACTTTTAGGCATCTTAAGCTTGCGAGACTTCTATTGATGCTAAGGAGACATATCCAGCCAATTTCGTATAGTACCTGCATTTAGCCTTTTTGGAAAATACGTCAGTTTACACTGGTAAATACATTCAACTGACTCATTTTGGAAAGAAGAGTTTGTAAATTGTTTTGAATGCACGTGGCACAAAATATCTTGACACATTGATTAAAATGCACAGAGGCAAAATTAATCTTTTTAACTTGGGAGAATTATTTAATATTATAATCTTGTGAACGATTTACATGTTACTTATGCGTTCAGTAGCCCGGAACGTATCCGGGTTAAAGATCAATAGACACACCACAATAATGAGTTATACACCGACAGGTGTACGCCTACACCCCGTGCTCAGGTCGTGGCCATCTTGTAAGATAATGCCGAGGATATCCGGGACATGGTCATTAACCCCCCAAAGGCTGTAAAGTAAACAAATCTGTTTAAAACGAGCCGATCAAATTATTCAACTACCCACTAAGCGTGGAGATTTGATGCCCGATCAAGCGGTACGCTATGTACCGTAACCCAAGCCCGTATAGGGAAAATAAGTTAAAAGTATTTACCTGAGCTAAATATAAATTCAATCCCAGCCGTATATCAAATCAGCAAGTACAGATAGCTTTTACTGGGCTCCTAATCTGGAACGAAGGATTTTAATAACCTATTAGAATCCTAACGGGTCTTTAATTAAGCTTAAGCTTAGACCGGCTAGTTTCAAAGATACGGTTCGTACGCACGATTAAGCGAAGACCGGATAGAATGTGATTCTGACCCGACAAGTTTGAAGACTTGTTTAATATGGGTTTATTATTCACATTCTGGATTTTGAGATAAAACCGATAAGGTTTGACCCGTTTCGGCTAATTTATGTAAACTTGTTACATAAACCGAACCGAACGCGAAATAAGCGTAACGGGTATCCGTAAGAGCCATATACAGGTTTCCTAAGTTAATATGCTTCAAATATGTTGTGACATCAGTAGGATGTCTTTCGTTATGCCCCGAACTAATTTAAACACAAACTATGCCCCGTAGGGGTAGTTTGGTCATTTTAAAGTTTGTAAGAGCGTTTAGATGTTTAACTGAGTTACAGGACTGATGTAAACAGCAAACATACTTAATTTGATAATTTATATCAGTAGGCTAAAGCATATATGTGAAATTTATCATCTTTAACCAAACTATGCCCCGTAGGGGTATTTTGGTAATTCCACATAAGCCGAAAAGCTCAAAAACGAAGTCTGAGTTTATCAACCTTTGCTTACTGTTAAAATATCATAATTTGCCTCATATATCAGTAGGTATCAACCCGGGTATGTCTAATATGATATTAAGACAGACTATGCGTTAAAAACGCTAATTATGGCCATTAAAGGCCATTTCCGGGTTCTACACTTAAATCTGATATTTTTATATTTCCAGAAGGCTTAAAATAATTTATTAATCATATGTGATCAGTAGTAAAAGGTTTGGAGTCGTTTAGATATGTAAAACTCATTTTATGGCCCGTAAGGGCAAAACCGACAATTTCCGACTCCTAGTTATGCTCAGCCTAAAATTAATTAAAAATCTTTAAAAATCCTAAAATATTATATTACATTAGTGGGTATTAAGTTTGATACCAAAAAGTAGGTTTAACTAGGCTATACGCTAATTACGCCATTTTATTAACATAAAGCATTAGATTTGCGATATTGAGCATAACTCTAAATCTACAAGTCAAACTGATGTCAAACTTTGCATACAAGTTTATATATCAGTAACTAAGGTTTCTACACTTTTACATTTTCATAAATCATGTTTTAAGGTAATAAGGGCATAACGGTCAACATATGAGCAATTAACGGAAATATGCATATTAATTGGATAACTAGTGAACCAAGGTGAATGATCACAGAGGGTTGTTATAACATGTATCCTAATCCAATTAAAGCTCTGAGGCATTTCTAAAATATGCCCAAACGGGTCAGAACTGAAAGTCAACGGGAAAGTCAAACTATGTGACTTTCGGTTCCGAACCGGGTCTAAACAGGAAATAGTCGGGTTGAACATGTTGGGACATGTTCTTACACTTATTTCTAAGTTATAACAATGTTCAAACATGTTATATATGTTCTAGATAGCTAATTATGCATAAATGACATTTTAAGCATTATGTTGACTTTTTAAGTAAAGGTTTGACCCGACATTTGACCTGCTTAGGATGGTGATCAGGGGAAACCCTTTTGGGGTTTTATTACCCACATAAATACCATCCTATAACTACTTTTAATTCGAGATATGACTGAGCCATTATAGACTAATCTCGAAGTCAAACCGTAATTACGACGGTTTGACTTTTAGCTAATTAAACAAGCTAAACTCAATTAAAGAAGGACTAGTACACTTACAAGAGTCCTATGCACTAGATATGATCACTTGGAAGCAGGTTTGAGCTCCAAATTCGACCAGAAGTGCAGATGAAGTGTGAAGAACAATTGTGAACTTAAAGGGCCTTTTATAGTGATTTCAATCACCACAATTGCTTGACACATAGCCCTATGATCGACCACAACCATTCAACATGTGTCTCTAGTGTCTTAGGGTAGTGTAGGGGTCGTCCAAAGTGCAGAAAAACCGGCCAAGTGGGTCAGATTCGCGTAAAACAGGCTGCTGCCTGTTTTTTCTGCTTCTGATGCTTCCACGCGGGCCGCCTCATGTTTTAAGATTTCTCACGCGGGCCGCCTGGCCCTCTGAAATCAGAATTTCCAATTTTTCATTTTTGCAACTTTTCTCTTGGCTTCACGAAGGGGCAACTAGGGTTATTTCTTGCATTTTGACCCCCTTATATTTACCCACAAGGGCTTTAGGACTTATACCCACTTTGCCAAGTCCCTGAACACTTCCGGTTAACCCGAAAAGTCATAACTTTCAACGTTAACACTTTAACCCCTCGCACACGAATTTGATCATAACTTTCTCATACGATAACGAAACTTTATGAAATTTTAATTGTGCATTCTAGTGAGCATAATTTATATTTACAAAGCTTCGGGTTTGTCAAAAGGTCACTCAGAGGTATATCTTTAACATGTTGACACATTTAACCCCTGTAGTTTGTAATCTCTCACTTTTAGCTTCGTATGATCCATGATTTATTCGTTTGATGTTATGAACATCATGTAGGGTTATTATGAAGTATATTTATTCACTGTTGACACTTAGAATCCGTATAATCTCATACTTTCCATGTTTGTCAACTTTAGTCCTTTTATAACATTCTTTCACACGTTCAAACTTTATGACACGTGTCAACACATTATAGGACGTGAATTTTCGAGGTGTTACACAAATGTTGGGTTTAATATTTTGTTTTTTTGGAAGTAATTGAATTTTCCTTAAATGTGCATATTAAATATGTTTCTTAAATTAAATCTTTCAGATTTGTAATTGATAAATAGTCCGTTTTATAGAAAAGTTAAAAAAATTAATTTTTGTATGTCGGTTTTTTCAAAACCGTCGTTGACCTTAATTATTTTGACTTTTTAATAGTCTTTTCTAAAAATATTATAATCATGCCTTATTTAATAGTCATTTCTTAAAATACATCAGCATAATTTCGGTAATAATTTTTCATAATAATAAACTGATTTTTTGACTTTACAAAAATAATTTTCCGAAATTTGTACATATATTTGCTTGCTACATTCATTTTAATTCACTTACTAAGCATTTTCTAACATCAATCATCTATTTTCAGGTCAAATTTCATAGAAATGGATGAAAACAGTATTACTTTTTTAAACAATCTTGATTGGAGATCCAAGTTGTTTACCATAAAGGTCAAGGTGTTAAGACTTTGGATTCGTATGAATCCAAAGAGAGAAGGAGAAATCCTTGGTATTGAAATGGTGGTCATGGATGAGCAGGTTGGTTTGAATGTCATTTGTTTTTTAAAATGTAGCATAAGTTTTATATTGTTGTTTATACTAACCACTTTTAGATTGTGTTTTTGATTAGGGTACCAGGATGCAGGCAACTGTTTGGAGCAAGTTTATGAAAAAACACGAAATTTTATCATGTTGATTATGTTTCTTTCTAATCGTCATAAAAAATGCTTAACAGAATATTGGGCATGAGGTGTTTGATGTTGTCGATACATTGATTCAAATTCCGAATAATTTTTTCCGTATTTGGATATTTGTGTATTTATTTTTAATTGACAATTGTTTTGACATGTGTGGTTGCTTTATCCGAACATCTAGATTTTGTGGTTCGGTTTTTTATTCGAATAACAATTGTGTTTTGGTAATTTGTTTCGTTTATTGTATTTTTGTTACAAAAAAAAAAGACAATTTTTAACTTTGGAAACTCAAAATCATATAAAAATTAGTAACTAAAACACAATTTTTAGTTGATTTTAAAAACATAATTTAATTATAGATGTAATATGTTTATTATAATTATTGTTATGGAAATTATGTAATACATATATAAACTTTATTTTATATATTTTCTAATATTGTTTATAAATATATAACAAATGTAACAAATATTAAATACTAATTTTAAATAATTCTTAACGTTTTCGTATAAACAAAAAAAAATCCGTTTTTTAAAACTAAATTTAAATATAGTCGTAATATATTTTTGCACAAAATAGACATATAAAATTTCCATAATTCAGACTATTACTATAATCTTCAATAAACTTATCTTATAAATATACATAATAAGTATATAAATCTTCATCCTCTACAGATTTCATATGTCAATGTAGTTGCTAAAATGTTTTTTAGTTTATCTATCAGACAACAAGATGAAGTCTCGGGTATGTTCATGTTATCTTTCAATTTTATTTTTTTGAATAAAATTTTGTTTTTATTTTTTAGTTGGTATACATATTTTACCAAGGAATTACCACAATTGGGTAGCTGATTTCAAGTTAGCTCCTGATGGGATGGTTAAAATCATTACCACTGATCGAAGAGTTTTTTGTGTCAGAGTTACGAAAGCAGGCTCTTCATATTTTTTTCACGACGGATGGTTCAACATGATACAATCACTTCTATTACCAAATAAGTCATTGCTTTTATTTCAGTACGAAGGTCGTCTTAGTTTTCGCCTGATATACTTCTATCAAGATTTGGCACTTGCTCAAAATGATTTGTTATATTGCCAAACATCACAGTTATCTGAACATAAAGATCATTTGGTAATTCATTTGTTTTATGTTTGTACTATATTACTGTTTTACTAAGTTTATAAAACTTTTTTTAATATAATTTTTTTTTACTTGCAGCTTATCGATAGAGTTTTTGTTCATCATAAGTTGAAGAACATAATACCTACTAACCATGTTACTATAAACTGCTTATCCTAACCGTACATGGTTGGTTTTTATGGAGAAACATGGTCAAAATTTTTATATGACTACTGGATGGAATCAAATTAAAGAAGACATGAAAATTCAAGACCAACACTATATTATATTTGACATGATTTCGGAGTCAAAATTGTATATGATGGTTTTTAGAGGCACAGAAGATTTGGTCCGTATTCCTGAAGGACGTCTTGCACGTGTTAAACTAGAGGTTATATAAAAACTTAATGAATAAGATGTTGCTTAAATTGTTTAGCATTTTCTATCATATGATATAAAAAGAATAAAAAAACTTTGTTTTTTCTTAGTATTAAATTTTTTCACTTTATAGTCATACACAAGTTATTATCGTTTACTAATCCTCCTTATCTATCATGCAAACTTACATTATAAATATATATGTATATATATTTTCTATATTAAATATACATTAACAAGCATTAAGTATTCACGGTTTATATGTTGGAAATCAGTTGAGATGTTACAGAAAAGTTTTGGTTAATTAAAAAACATTTAACAGTTTACAACTTCTCTTAATTATGTATTTATAATTTCACACTTGCTTAAAATTATATAAAGATTTAGTAAATAGAATGGTGTTGTTGTAAGTGATGGTTAGATTATTCTTAATTTTGTCACATTTGAAATTAAAGGGGGTGTAAATGTAAAATTCTAAAATGACGGTTGATTCAATAGATTGTATCATTACATACATGCTATTATATCATATCATCTCTCAAATCATCATTCTAACTCTTTGAAGACAGTATCTAGGGCTCCAAAATTCCGTCGGAAGCTTCATCGGAACAACAGTCGGCGCCGATTTTGTTGTCGGAATTGACATTAGCAGGTTTGCGATAGTCATCGTTCTTTACTTTGTTCATGAAATTGGTTTAATCAGTTACAATCGTTGATGTTTAAATCCTTATTTGCAAGTAATAACAGTAATCTTCCTTTAGTTTTAACATTATCTTTGAGTTAATCACTTCCAATCGTTGATTTAACACTACATTGATGTATTTGAGAGATGATCCGGTTATACTAATGTGTTACTAATATTGACTGTTTAAAGGTTAAAGATTTAGTCTTTTGAGTTTGTTTTTCTTATGATGTGTTCAACATGTGTGTATTTGCCGATCTTAATGTAGTCAAAGACGGACAGTGACGATTTGATATTGAATGATTCACTTAGAGTTTGTTAAATATTGTTATAAGAACAGTTAGATTCCGAACCATTAAAGTTAGTTATAATAAAAGTACGATTATAGAAATTCTTGATTTCTGAACCATTTACGTTAGGTTTTTTCATGATGTCTCGAGACGAGATAGAAATAAGGTTCAGCAAGAAGGTTGAATATGATGATGATGATGATTTGTTAGAGATCTCTAAGGATGATTACTTGGGAACGCTTTTGAAGGTGCATATATATTAACTATTACATTTTGTATCCATTTTACCCGTCATTTATTTATTTTCATAATGATGTTTTCCAGGACATAGAGGAGGATGATAACATATATATTCCTGAAGAAAATCCATCTTTCAGTAAGGTAGTTAATTAATTATATCCAAACAATAGTGCTTTTTAAATTGCATTAAATTTTTTGATTTTTAAAATTCATGTTAATGATTTTCTTACTTTGTATAAGAAATCAACAAGCCTACAAGCAGGAACAGACCGATCACCTACACCGAACAAGGTTCATGTTCAAGAGACGTTGAAGAAAGGTGATGCTTCACATTTAAAGACAATGCAAGATGTAAGTTTACACTACTAACAATTCATTTATATTAATTTATTTATGATTAATAATTTTTGAAGTCATTTTTAGAAACTGAAGGTTGAATAAAACGATACGAAGTTGAGTATTGAGTTGAAACCTGAGCTTGAATATAGATTCTTAGTGTTATATTATCTTTTTGGTTGTTTGGTTCTACAAACACATTGTTAAATCAATGTGCAGGATACATAAGGTATATGAAATAGGTTTAATAATCACATTGGTTGTATTAGAGGTTTAACAACTAGACTGTTCATTTCGGAGGTTTACCAGTCAAATAGTTTTCCAAGTACTTATGACATTATACAATAAATTTAATGTCTTTATTATATTAGTTGTGTAAGTAAATCTGCAGCTCGATAAGAACGTATTGAAAGTCGGTCTGGTATGTTTTTTTGCTCTATTTTTCTGTCTGTTTTACTCTTGATTACTATTCCGATTATGTTCATTGCGATGTTTCAGTATGTAATGGTTTTGTAACATCTTTAGTTTTTTGCTATTAATCTGAAAATATGTGTTATTGATCAATAGATGCTACTTAATTGATTACCTTTTGTATATGTTGTGTATTGCGGTATTGTTTTATTTATACATTTCTAAAAACATTTAAGTTTAAAATAATGGATATACTAATATTATTATTTCACAACAGGTTAAAGGAAAAGGAAAATCTAAAGTTTGTGCTGACATATCCGAGACTGTCAAGAATTTGAAGAAAGAATGCAAAGGTCGACAATGTAGTCAAAAATCTGATTCGATTCCGTACCGTCCGTTTGCTGATTACGTCAAGGTATTAAATATTTAATATATGTGTTATTGATCAATAGATGCTACCTAATCGATTACCTTCTGTATATGTTGTGTTTGCGGTATTGTTTTATTTATACTTTTCTAAAAACATTTAAGTTTAAAATAATGGATATACTAATATTATTATTTCACAACAGGTTAAAGGAAAAGGAAAATCTAAAGTTTGTGCTGACTTAACCGAGACAGTCAAGAATTTGAAGAAAGAATGCAAAGGTCGACAATGTAGTCAAAAATCTGATTCGATTCCGTATCGTCCGTCTGCTGATTACGTCAAGGTATTAAATATTTAATATATTTTTATGAATGTCACTAATATCCGGTTTTTATTGTCATTGTCTGGTTAGTCATATTCATAACGTTTGATAGAAATTTGATAATTCTTGGTGAATAACATGTTTAAAATTCAAATTTTAGAATCTTTCATAATTTTTTTTTGCTGGTCAAGTTGAATCAATTGAGATTCAAGTATAATGAAACGAGTCTTAATTTAGTAAAAAGTGAATAGCTTTAGATTCAATGGTGTAAATGGTTTATAAGTCATACAAAGTGTAGATAGTATGCGTAAAATTCTTTAAGTGATTTTTTATTAAAAGATTTCAGATTATTGATTATTAGTTAATATACAATTGTTTCTCTAATATGATACTTTATACATACATTAACATTAACAATAAAAGTGAATTTAAGGCAAAGCATTGTGTTAGTCATTTTCATAATTACTCTTTATACAAGAAAACTTTAATTGTACAGTATATAGTATATTTGCTGTTAACCACGTTTATATATTTTTTTTTCATAAACAAGGGAAAGAAACGGTTAAAGGATGTTAAAAAAGTGAAGCATTGTAAGAAGATTACAAGGAATACACGCAAAGTTTCTGGTGTTGGCATGGATCCTGAATTCTTCAATTTTAGTCGTAAAGGAGACTATCGTCTGGTATGTTTTTTTTACATCATTTACCATCATATTTATTTCATTTTTTCCATTGACTTATATTTGTTTTTCTTTAAACGCATTTAGCGTCTTCCTGTTGAAGTTGTAAACAGAGCAGGCCTGTCTGATAACTTGGAACCTTTATATGTTCAAAACATGACTGGAGATGTGGAGGTTTATGAGACGAAGACGGAGTTAAATGGTGGTGCATTACGTTATGCCGTTGATGGTTGGAGAAAGTTCATGGCAGATAACCAGTTGGAGTTTGGTGATATGTTACATTTCACTTATGTAACATCCCAGAAGAAGATTGTGTTGAATGATGTAACGTCGATCTAAGTAAGATTGGTATGCATTTTGTTTATAACAGCTATGGTTTGTTAAGTTCTTGGTTAGTATATTTGATATGTACATTTTGGATGTTGGGTTGATGGACATGAAAACTTTGCGTAACTTATTATGGTTTAGTTTTTGTTGATATTTTGTAATGGTACAAATAAGTTAGTTAAATATGTGGTTGAATGGTGTTATTTTTTGATGTTATTATCATTGTCTTTATATATGTTTACAATAGTTTATGAAGTACTTTTGTTTTTCTCATATGGCCATTTTTAACTTTCAGTTAGGTTAATGTTTTCTTATGTTTATAATGTTACGTTCTTGATTTATACAATAGTTAGATGATATTCTTTTGTATAAATTAGCTATCGATTCTTCTAACCATTCACAATGTTCATATTTTCGCAATAAAATTTTGTTATTTTATTTGAAATATGTGATCACTCTTATGTACTTTTGTAAGCATTGACAATCTTCATATATACTATACAAGGAAGTTTTTTCCGAGATTGAATAATTTTCTGTTTATTTTTTCCAATGTATGTGTTTGTACACAACATTTCATTTCAAAGTAAATAATATGGTTTTGGTGGAAGCCCGCGTATTACGCGGGCATTAACCTAGTTTGAGATATTTATTAATTCTTTTCTGGTGAAATGCTTTTTGAAAAGGAAATATTCATTTTCCTTTATGATGAATGCTTAATAAAAGAAAAGATTCATTTTCTTTACAAAAGGAAAGATTCCTTTTACTTTCTGAGGATTTGTTTTTCCAAGAGGAAAATTCATTTTTCTTTTTCTTATGAAAACCTTTTTCATAGAAAAAATTTAATGTGTTAATAAGATATATTATCTTATTAACACAATTTTTTGACTTTGTATCTTGTATACTCCATAATGTTCCGCTAACATTTTGAAGTCTTGTAACTTTGTCGTGATCTTTAATCAAAGAATTAGAAGCTTGATTTTTTTCTTTCTCGGTCTTCATATTTAGTGCTTCTGGGACGGTTCGTCGGTCGGTTCGTGTTGACGGAATTATTTCTAAGTAACTTAAACTATTTTTAACAACAAATACAATAAAATTGCCTAACACTGACTCTTTTGAAAATATTTATGAAAATTGATTTGAATGCACAAGGCATAATTATCCTTTTATAACTTGGGACAATTATATAAAAAAAATCTTGTATACAGATTTACATGTTCGTTATACATTCAGGGCCCGATATAGAAACCGAGTCAAGATTAACAGACACACCACAAGTATAGGCCCACAAGAGAGTGAGATACCGTTTTTCCTACGCAATTGTCAGGTGTATGCCTACACCCCGTGCTTAAGACGTGACCATTTCTTAATAATGATGCCAAGGATATCCGGGACATGGTCATTAACCCCCACAGGCTTTGTTTCAAACAAGACAGATTAAAACGGGTTACCTCAATAATTTAACCACTAATCGATTAAACATTCAATACCCGACCAAGCGGTATTATTATAATACCGTATCCCAAGCCCGTATAGGGAAAATAAGTTAAAAGTATTTACCTGAGCTAAAATGTAATTTTATTCTCAGCCGTATATTCAAATCAGCAAGCACAAGTACCTCTACTGGGGCTCTCAATTTGGAACGAAGGTTTTATTAACCTATTAAATTCCTAACGGGTCTTACTTAAGTATAAACTTAGACCGGTTAGTTTTAACGAAATGTTTACGGTTCAAAACGCAAGATTAAGCGAAGACCGGATTAGAATGTGATTTAGACCCGACAAGTATGAAGACTTGTATAATATGGGTAAACTAAACACATTCTGGATTTTGAAGCAAAAATGATAAGGTTTGACCCGTTTCGGTCAATTTATGTAAACTAGTTACATAAACCGATCCGAACGCGAATAATGCATAACGGTTAACCAGATGAGTCATATACAGGTTTCATAAGTTAATATACCTTAAATATGTTGTGATATCAGTAGGATATCTTCCATTATGCCCAAAATGGATTTAAAGACAATTTAAGCCCCGTATGGGTATTTTGGTCATTTTAAAGATTATAAAAGAGGTTAAATGACAATCTGAGGTTCTGGTCTAAAAATGATCAGTAAAATATTTATTTTAGTAGCTTATATCAGTAAGATATCATATATGTGTGAAATTTATCATTTATGGCCAAACTATGCACCATAGGGGCATTTTGGTCATTTCACATAAGCCTTAAAGGTCAAATTTGGAAGAGTAAATTGCCATTTTAGTCCCTGAGTTTTGTCCAAATTTGCCACTTTGATCCAAATAGTTTTTTTTGTGCCTCTGGGTCCCTGACTTTTACATTTTGTTGCCATTTAGATCATTTTGTCTAACTCCATCCAAAAACCCAGTTTGTAACAGGGGTATTTTGGGGATTTCCTTAAAAAATGTTTTCAGTTGCCATTTTGATCCACTTCCAAAAAATCAAAAAAATTCCAAAAAAATCTAAAGAGTTAAATGCCATTTTAGTCCCTGTGGTTTGGGCCATTTTGCCAGTTTAGTCCAAAGGTTTCATTTTTAACATGTGGGTCCAAAAAGGTTTCACAGTTGCCATTTTAGTCCACTGGGTTACTTCATCCATTTTTTCTGTTAACGAGAAGGCCAATTCGGTCATTTAAAAAAATTCTAAAAAATCATAAAAATTCTAAAAAATTCAAAAAAATCTAAATATCAAAAAAATTCTAAAAAATCATAAAAATTCTAAAAAATCCAAAAATCATTAAATGTTTCGGCACGAACCGTTTCGACCCGTACCGTATCGAACAGTACCGTTTCGACCCGTACCGTTTCGAACCGAACCGTTTCGACGCGAACCGTTTCGACCGAACCGTTTCGACCCGTACCGTATCGAACCGAACCGTTTCGACGCGAACCGAACCGTTTCGACGCGAACCGTTTCGACCCGTACCGTTTCGAACCCGAACCGTTTCGAGCCGAACCGTTTCGACGCGAACCGTTTCGACCCGTACCGTTTCGAACCCGAACCGTTTCGACGCGAACCGTTTCGAACCGAACGGTTTCGACCCGTACCGTATCGAACCGTACCGTTTCGACCCGTACCGTTTCGAACCCGAACCGTTTCGACGTAAAGCGTTTCGACCCGTACCGTTTCGAACCGTACCGTTTCGACGCGAACCGTTTCGAACCGAACAGTTTTGACGCGAACCGTACTGTATCGAACCGAACCGTTTCGACGCGAACCGTTTCGAGCCCATACCGTATCGAACCCGAACCGTTTCGAGCTGAACCGTTTCGACGCGAACCGTTTCGAACCGTACCATATCGAAACGGTTTGGCTCGAAACGGTTCGGGTTCGATACGGTACGGGTCGAAACGGTACGGTTCGATACGGTACGGGTTCGAAACGGTTCGCGTCGAAACGGTTCGGTTCGAAACGGTACGGGTCGAAACGGTTCGGTTCGGTTCGGTTCGAAACGGTTCGGTTCGATACGGTACGGTTTGAAACGGTACGGGTCGAAACGGTTCGTGCCGAAACATTTAATGATTTTTGGATTTTTTAGAATTTTTATGATTTTTTAGAATTTTTTTATTTTTAGATTTTTTTGAATTTTTTAGAATTTTTATGATTTTTTAGAATTTTTTTTATTTTTAGATTTTTTTGAATTTTTTGGAATTTTTTTGATTTTTTGGAATTGGATCAAAATGGCAACTGAAAACATTAGTGATTAAGTACAAACTGGGTTTTTTGGATGGAGTTAGACAAAATGATCAAAATGGCAACAAAATGTAAAAGTCAGGGACCCAGAGGCACAAAAAAAAACTATTTGGATCAAAGTGGTAAATTTGGACAAAACTCAGGGACTAAAATGGCAATTTACTTAATTTGGAAATCTGAGTTCAAAAACTTTTACTTACTATTAAAGTATAAAAATTTATTCATAACATCAGTAGGTAACAAGCTTTAGGTGCCAAATATGGTTTTAAACCATACTATGCGCCTAAATCGCATAAAGGTCGGTATTTGACGGTATTCGCGTTAAATAAGTAAATCTGAGATTTTGAACAGCCTTTACTGTTTAAAATAATTTATTTAATATATAAAATCAGTAGAAAAAAAGGTTTGATATGAAAAGGAAGTGTAAAACTCATTTTATTAGCAAAAAGGGTATAACCGTCAATTACCGAGTCAATGCAAGAACCCTATCTTATGATCAGTTTAAAATTCAACAAAAATCTTCAAAAGTCCCTAAATATTATATTATATCAGTGGGCAAAAGGTTTGGTGTCAAAATTTGGGTTTAAATAGGTTTTATGCCAAAAATGTCGTTTAATTAATAAAAGGCAAATTGGATTTAAATAATCCCAACTTGCTCAATTTGGCCGATAGTAATCCCAACACAGTTATTGGCCGATAATAATCCGAACTGGTTCACTTTTGGCCGATAATAGTCCGCAGTTAAAAATAGCTTAACGGAGTTAAACTTTTTTCCGAATTACAAACCGATGTTTTATGGATTTTGATTAGAACGAGGATACTAGTTGATTGATATAAAATTTACCTTGAAATACTGCCCCAAAAGACGAAAACGATGCTTCAATTCGGGTGTTTAAACTTCCAATTAACAAAAATCAAGTCGTTTGAAGCACCGTTTCGAGGTAAGTTTTACATAAATCGAATCGTATCCACGTTCTGATCAAAATCCATAAAACATAGGTTCGTAATTCGGAAAAAAGCTTAACTCCGTTAAGCTATTTTTAAAAGCGGACTATTATCGGCCAAAAGTGGACCAGTTCGGATTATTATTGACCAATAACTGACTTGGGATTATTATCGGCCAAATTGAGCAAGTTGGGATTATTTAAATCCAATTTGCCTTAATAAAAAGGCTTCAATTTACGATATTGAGCATAACTCCTAATTTAGACCTCAAACTGATGTCAAATTTTTAGGACATGTTTATAAATCAGTAAAAAGGTTTTTGTCCTCTCACATTTTCAAAAATCTCGTTTTAATATCAAAAGGGCATAATGGTCAACAATTAAGCAATTAACGGAACATGCATACGAATCAGATTTAATAGGAACCATATAGTATAATCTCAGAGGGTTATACTAACATGAAGTATGGTCCCAAAGGAACCCTAAGGCATATCTAAACTAAGCTAAATCGGGTTAGAATTGAAAGTCAAAGCAAAAGTCAACTTTTGCGCCTTTCGGTTCCGGACCGAGCCTAAACTCAGAATTGTCGAGTTGAACATGCCTAGACATGTTCAATTAATATTTACCAAGTTCTTAAAGTGACAAAACTAATTTTATTGCCATTACATCATTAGTTATGAATTTTATTTAACAAA
Source organism: Helianthus tuberosus (assembly GCA_030545235.1). Taxonomy (NCBI): domain Eukaryota; kingdom Viridiplantae; phylum Streptophyta; class Magnoliopsida; order Asterales; family Asteraceae; genus Helianthus; species Helianthus tuberosus. The sequence goes on from CM060355.1 coordinate 19,834,176, forward strand.
GACTCGTTTGACTTTCATTTTAATTACTTTGACCAGACAATTAACTAAGCAAACGTGGTAATTAGGAGGTGCCCTTTTGAGGGTTTAATACCTACCTAATTACGATCACGTAGCCATGTTCGTTGCGAACAATGGATCGATTGTTTAAAAGTCAAAGCGTTTATCGCGAACGCTTGAATTTTCGGCTTTAAGAGCCAAACAAGATAACTAAGCACGAAAGGAACACTTACAAGTGGTCCTTAGGATTGAAAAGAACTCAAAAGGAGGTTCCAATTGATCAGGATCCTCAGATTTGAGATAGAGAGCAAGAACCCAAGAAAAAATGGTGTGAATTTCAAATGAAATCAAGGTCCTATATATAGTTTTCGGGATCGCATAGGATCGTGACAAGTGTCGGGAAGTATAACCAGATCAAAACAAGTGTAATATGGTTTTACAAATCAGTGGACAAGCCCCTAGATTGAGATATGTGTGTATGGAGACCAGATTTGATGAAAATCAGCAAAAAAACAAGTTTCTGCAGCTGATCTGTCCTCGCGGCTCGCGTAGGAAGTCTAGGTGGGCTTACGCGGCCCGCCTAAGCTTCAGGCCCAGCCACAAGTTTGGCATAATTGCTGAAATGGTCCCTGTCTTCATGTAAATGCATTTCTGACACATCTAAGGCCCGTCAAACCATTTTTAAGGCTCTACAATGATGCCTAAACATAGGGAACATAAAACATGCTCAAAAATATGCCGGATGTCGGTTCGTTTGGTTGTACGGTTGCGTTGTTCGGCTAATTACGACGAAACACGAACGGATGCGAAAAATGATCCAAATTACACGACGAATAGAATTTTATCATGCCAAACACTAAAATAAAATATTTTAGTGATTACATGAATTTTTGGATGTCCGGATATATTCAGAAAGTAAGATATGCGCGAAAATGCAAACTTATGCACTTTTTGACGCTTTCAGTCCCTGTTGATCAAATAAGTTTATTTTTGCGCACCAAACACCTCTAAGCTTATTTCTAAGATATGTAAAGGATATTTAGGGAATGTTTAACTTATGATCATATTCCGGAAGGTTAGATACCATACGAATCGACAGACTTTTGCAGTTTGACGCAAATAGTCCCTCTAATGTGCACATTTGCGCATATCATCGTTTAATAGCATAGAAGCCTTATCTAATCCGTATTAGGCATTATTGAAAGTATTATTAAACATCACAATGTTTGGGTTCGTAAAAAGGTCATTCAGAGGTATAATTAAACATATTGACGGTTTTAACCCCTTAAACTTGCGAAGTTGCGCGTAACGTCACTTAAAGGCATAAAAACCTTAAACGGCCAATAATTGGCATTCCCGAGAGTATAATCAAATATCATGAAGCTCCCGGTTTGTTAAAAGGTCACTCAAAGGTAAGAAATAACATGTTGAGACTTTTAACCCTTCATCGCGCAACTTTTAATTAATTATGCGAACGGCCACTCTTGATCAACAAGTGGTTCATATATGAATAGGAACACCGTGTAACATCATTTGAAGGCTTATACTAAGCACGTTGACACTTTTAGTCCTTTCGCATTCCAAGTTTTCGATTTTTCGAAAAATTAGTCCCTTAAATTCAATGTTTGACTTTATTAGGGTTTATTACACGTGTCAATACATCATTGGACGTGATTTTACGAGGTGTTACATCCTCACCCCCTTAAAAGAAATCTCGACCTCGAGATTTGCTCAAAAGATGGAAGTACTTTCTGTCTTATAATGGACTTAATCTTCCACAGCATATCTGGGGCCCCTCTAGGCACCCAAGATGTTCTTTTATAATAGGTACATGTATCCTTTTGGAGCTTATAATCTTGTCGATCCTCAATCGATGCTGATTTCACCATAACTATAAGTATTAATCCGCCTATCATTATGTGACAATGCTCTTGACCTATTGTCTAACCATATCTTTAAATCACAAGTGTGGAACACATTGCGAGCTCCACCAAGCTCCTTAAATAGGTTTTAGCTTATAAGCTATTGATAGGGTTGTAAATGAACCGAACGAACACGAACAAGGCCATGTTCGTGTTCGTTCGTTTAGGAAATTAACATGTTCGCGAACTGTTCACGAACGCATACCGAACATAAGTTTATGTTCATGTTCGTTCGTTAAGGAAATTCAGTTGTTCACGAACAGTTCGTGAACACCGATCTCGAACGCAAATGAGCGCAAGCGAACACAAACGAATACAAGCAAATAAAAAAGAACGCAAACGAACATTTAACTTGAAAATAAAAAAATAAAAATATTGTTATCCTTAAACATTGGATATAAGTAGTTAAATACAACCATCAAATAATAAATGAAAACACAAGAAGTCTAATACACCACCAAACGATGAATCAATTTTAACTAATTTAGACATAATTATCCCCAAAAATGTCTTAGCACGTCCAAATTTTAGCTAACTTAGAAAAAAATTGGGTTTCAAGTTTTCAATATGTTTAGATATAATGTTTATTATTTATTATTTTTTAATATAATCAAACGAACACGGACGAATGTAACCGAACATATTACCGAACGTTCACGAACGTAGTCAAATGAACGAGACCTATGTTCATGTTCGTTCGCTAAGCTAACCGAACGGAATTTTTTGTTCGTGTTCGTTCGTTAAGCTAATCGAACGAACATAAACGAACTTCCCGCCGAACGGTTCACGAACTGTTCGCTGAACGTTGGGTTCGTTCACAGCCCTAGCTATTGATCTTTGATATATTTGATTCCCTCGAATGATCCTATATATCCAGAGCTTAACTAGCCTGGTAAATTAAAAAAAAAATTCAGCACACCCTTCTTAGGGTGGTACCTTCAATTGAACCTTATTCCTTATTAAAGACTTAAGAGGGTTGCGACTTTCACCAATCCTTTCCACCGATTATTGGCAACTTTCAAATGATTACGAATTCGTATGATCTTATTCGTTGTTTCCAAGGTAATTTCAGTTCCTACTAATTCGGACTTACCCAACTTCTGATCAACAACAGATGTTTAACATCCCATCTATACAAGGTCTCCAAAGGAGCAGCCTTGATGCTTACATACTAACTATTAGTTATAGGAGAGCTTATTTAAGGTGGGATAGTCTTTCCAACTACTGCTTAAACTAATCTTAAGGAATAGCTAATCCTTACAGTTAGTCGAACAAATCGACGATCCTGGGCAGCTGATGGTGATCCTTAATTGTTTCCTAAATAGGGTTGCGGTAATCAACGCATAAGCAAAACGAACCGTCTTTCTAATTAATAATACCGGAGCTCCCAGAATTTTGATTTAGGCTTTTATGAAATCCTCTCTAGAAACTTTTCTGATTAACCCTTAGTTATTCCATTCCGTTGGTACTAACCGATATGGGGCTTTCCAATAGATGCAACTCTAAGCGAGGTATTATTCTTAACTCTACTTGTCTCAGGAGGTAAACAGGATAGTCTTCGGAGAAGATAATCAAGACACAAGGAGATTACAGAGATTTTCCAAATCTCAGGCTCTGGTTCATTTATCATTGCCTGTGTCAGATAAGTGACACATTTTCTTTTCGAATCCATGGATACCTTATTCAGTGGCACTTATTTGGACATTTCCCTTCTGGATATCTTCTTCGAATACCATTAGCTGACTTTAGTACCATATGACCATTGGGATATCTCAGTGGTTCCATGCATTAAACCTCCATACTGATCAGGCATGGAAGCAATCTATGGAACATATTAAGATACACCAATCCTCATATGGCGCTTTTATCATACAATCTGGTATTCGCAGTTAATAGAAATTAATGGGATAACAATACTAACATATACTGACGTACTTCATCTGGAGAGAGTACTCTAGAACTTTACGAATGAAGATTTCTGACAGGAACAGAAGAAATGGTTCCTATGATTTTCGTCTGTAAGTTTTACCTTACACTTAATATCTAGGGTTCTTATGGAAGATCTTAAAAGTTTGCTATACTTACAATTTATGAAGGATTTATTGGTATCCGAATCAAAGCAGAACTCTTAGCACTTATATTACCAATAAATGTTAAAGAATGTACCTGACGAGTTGAAATCACCCCGCGCGTTGCGGCGGGATGTTGATTATAAAAAAAATTAGTATTACAATGTGAGATGCGAAAACTATTTAATTTATGCGAAACATATTCTTTTATTTTGCTTTATCCCTAACCTAGATCAATCTATGTATTCTAATAGAAGGATTGATTATAAAAAAATTAGAATTACAATATGAGATGTGAAAATTATTTAGTTTATGAGAAACATTCTTTTCATTGTGCTTTATCCCTATCCTAGATCAATACATGTTTGTTTAAATGTCCAATTGAACTTCAAATATATGTAATAGAAAGACAGATAAGGAGATAAAACTACCCCACAACTATGAACCAAATAATGTTGTTTGTCTGTTTTTCCGGTGTCACAACTATTTTAAATATAACTAATTTTTATTTGAATAAATCATTATTTATGATGTATTTTGTGAAATTATAAAGTTTAACCTTTACGTTTATAAAACCAGTTAATGACATTCTAAACATATGCATAATTTTAACATTAAAGTTGATATATTTTTTTTATATACTGTTAGAAGTTAGAGATCAAAAATGTATAAATAAGAAAACGCTTAAAACGAAGCATCGGAAATATGATAAATGTCCAAATATGCGATAAATGTCCAAATATGAAGTTTTGGGCCTTTGACGTATTACTAAATAACCTTTTCTACTCTACAAATGATAGCTAAACTTCCTGTATGGCAAAAACCCACAGATGGTCATCTTATGCAAACACCCTAAAAAATCCGAAACACTTGAATGGTCCCCAGATTTAAATCTTAAAATTGGAGTCTGATCTTCAAAGAATTAACAGCCCAACCATGGGATTCTTGTTTGCAAAGGATTGAAGGGTGCTCCTTTAACGACAATCGAGATGGTGGAACTTGCGGCGGCGGTGGTTGTTTAAGCCGGAATTGCGTTGGCGGTGAGGTTTAATCGGCACTACATAGCACCACATGCGGACCAACCCATACGGTGTCGGGTGACTATGAAAACAACGACGGTGTTCCAATTCTATGCGGGCGACAGTTTAACGGATTGTGAGTAGTGAGAACGGCGACGTTTGTTGAAACAAAACCCATATAAATCGCCGGAGATGAAGAAGCGGTGGTTACGAATCGCCGGGGATGAAGAAGCGGCGGATATTAATTGCCGGAGACGAAGAGGCGGCGGCTTCGAATCGCTAGAGACGAAGGGACGACGGTTAAGAATCGCCGGAGAGGAAGGATTGAAGTTACAAATCGTTGGAAGGGGTTTTTATTTTTCTTTTGCAAATGATAATGGGTAAGCATGGTTGCTATTTATATATATATATGGTTTTTTTTTCTTTCTGAAATGGTGCGTTGGAACAATGCATTTTTCATATGGTGCGTCGGTTTAGTTTTCATGTATAGTATGTTGGTAACGGTGCGTCTGTTATATTGCAATATGTTGGAAAGGTGGTAACCCTTTAATGAACATTGTGTCTTAAAAGTTGTAACCTTTTAAGTTACTTTTTCTATGTTTAGATAATAAAATGAAAGGGTGTGAGGAAAATTAACCAAAAGGTGTGACTTTTAAACAAATAACATATAACTCAAGTTGCTAATTGTATAAGGGTATAATGTCATTATTGATATGAACTACGTCTGGCATTCATCAGGAGGGTTTAAACGCTTTCACTCTTAGGCTTTCTATCCTTAGCCGTACCTCCCTTGACAGATGTTGGGCATGTGGTCTTGATGTGGCCTTTCTCACCACAGCCGAAACAGACTGCATTCTTTATGTCCTTGCAATCCAACGTTTTATGCTCTCTTGATTTGCAAATCCCACAAGCCCTAGGCTGCGATTGGGATTTTGATTCGAACCTGTACCTCCCTAGATGGCGCTTCTTGCAGGTCTTGCATACAGGTTTCTTATTGGACTCTTGCTTACCCTTTTTATTAGAACTCTGGGAGTTATCTTCCTTCCTTTTCCTTTTTAGTTCATCCTTTGCATTCGAGGCATGAACAAGATCCTTCTTGTGAGTAAGGAGGTGTGGTTTTAGATGGGGTTTGAAGCAAGTAGCATTGGGCTCCTTGAACTTTTTCATGACCTTTCTCACAGCTTTTCCAACAGCTGCGTCGATCATAGCTTGGAGAACATCTTTGTCAATTTTGAGGTTCACAATTGTAGCATCATTAGCATGTGTCGCATCATTAATGGTGCGATCAACGGTTGTCTTATCTGAGTTTGTCATACTCGAGACTTGGTTCCTAACACCAAATGAAACAATTACTTAGTTGCAATCCAACAACCGCTATTCATCATCCTGATGACCTAACATATACTGACTATGGTATTATTAAACCATACAGGCTAATATAGTACGAACATTCTTAATGAATGTTATTTAAATATATATCCATTATATTTAGCCTAGGCTATAAAAAGACCGTCAATGGCATTTAAGGTTTGGACCTAGTCCATTACCTTTTTGACAGGGGATCAAAATGTCACATCTGTCTTTAACATATTGATGATTTTGGATAGCTTGAAAGCTTGTCATAAGGATATTGGAAAAGAGTGATTCCTAATGGATATAAAGCATCCATCTAAAATTGTTGAAACAATCTCTAAAGTATCATCGGCCAATTCTACCTCGCCTTATATGTCTAAAGTCCTAACAGGCGGATACAACAGCTTACAACATTTATTGTCCACAATAGACCTTTCTGCGCCATAATCAAACAAATTCCCGCAGAAACATCATTAATAAGGAAAAGTACCTGTTATGATGTTATCATTCTGTACTACCTCCTGGGTGTTCATCTGGAAGACTCACGCGTTTGTTTTCTTGGCCTCTTCAGGCTTCTTTTGATTCTTAGGGCAGTTAGTCTTAATATGCCCCTTCTCGTTGCAACCATAACAGGTTGCATCTTTCAATTTCTTGCAATCCAAGGTTTTATGTTCTTTAGACTTGCAGATTCCACAAGGTAGAGGTTGAGATTCAAATCTGCATTTCCCGAGGTGGTATTTCCTACAGGTTTTGCACCTGGTCTTTTCACCCGACTGCTGGTTGTCCTTCTTAAACCCGGAACTCTTCTTGTGATCAGAGTTCCCCTTTTTCTTCTTATCGGAGCGATGAGAAATCTCATCCTCCCTTTTACGATTTCCATCATCAGAAGCTTTGGCAGCCTTGTTTCTGACCACATCAAGTATGAGTGATAGTGACAGATCTGCCGCTGACCTGAACGTAGTAGGTCTCGATGCTTTCACACTTGCCTTGATTTCTAGGGCTAGACCCCCAATAAAACGAGCTATACGCTTCGGTTCCGGTGTGATCAAATAAGGAACCAATCGAGACATGGTATTGAAACTTGTAAGATATGTTTGACAATCTAAGTTCTTCATGACCAATGTCAAGAAATCAGTCTCAGTTTTCTCAACTTCATGTTGAGGACAGAAATTTTCTTTGATAAGAGCAACAAACTGATCCCAAGTCAAGTTGTACAACGGGATCTTCCTTGTAGCTTGGATTAGTGACCTCCACCAAGCTAGAGCTTTTCCTTTAAAAGATTGTGAAACAAACTTCACAATGTCTTGCTCTGCACACCCACTAATATCAACAACGGTGTCCATCTCATCGAGCCACGTCATGCAATCGATAGCTCCATTTTCTCCTGTGAAGTCTCTGGGCTTGCAGGAGACAAAATATTTATATGAACAGGTTTTAACACGTGGCTCTTGATTAAGCACCACATGTCTAGACGGAACACTCCCCTGATTCAATGAGTGATGAGAATCGTCCTTATGAGATACATGCCTTTAGGAAGGTGGTTTTGTATGAGGTACAGACTGGGTCTTGGTGCGTGTACCACTTGATTCGTTATACTGTCTGTCAATAGCTCGAGTAACAACATTATCTATTAATGCCTGCAGTTCTGCACCCGCTATATTAATCCTGGTAGTATCATTATTCTCCCTCGGGTGGCTGTTAACCTCATCTGATCCAGCCATGTAGCTTGATTGCTACATAAATATTGATAATTATTTATTCAAAAGTCTATTATGGAATTGTTACTTATGGCAATTCATTAACCATGGAAATTCTAAGCCATATTGGTTAATTTAATTTATTTAAATTTTTATTATATTTTATCCCAGTTATAAACTATTAAGGATATTGAAATGGCACAAAAGGCCTTGTTACGAGGACAGTTTTGAATTTATAAGCCATGACCTTATAGGATCGAGGCATTAAGGTTTGAACACAGTTCATTACCTTTCTTGACAGAGAGTCAAAGACTACAACTGTCTTTTGTCTTTTAGGACAGCAGATATAGCCCGTAGGCATTTCATCACTAAGGGATGTTTATGATATGATCATCTTATCTGATGATTTGAGCCATGATTTCTAAATTACTAGGCTAGATAAGAAATTGGAAGAATCCAATATAAGGATGACTTGTGTGATTTTATCGAATCACATTTGCCAGGAGTGTTAACATGTTTTCAGATGTTAACAAGGGTTTAAATCTTAAAAGGTTTTACCATCTAGGCCATGTCTAAAATGACACATAGGCTAGGTTATACCTTCAAGATTTTCTTTCAATTTTTAAAGGCAGATTAATTACAAAAGGAATGATATTTTGATTTATTTTATATGTTATATTCATACATATAAGGTCAAATGAAACTTTAAATTATAACATTCCATTAAATGGAAAAATACATAAATGCCCTAAACGGGACTTTTTAAACAAGAAATTTGTCCACATAGGAACTAAAAGATAATATGTCCTTATAAGGACTAATTAAGAGACGAAATGCAACAAAAAGAGTTTCTTCTTCACTTTATTTATGGAAATTTTCTCCTTGGTTTTCTGTGTGAGGTACGAATACTGAAGGTTTTGGTGTGTAGTCGAAATCTTCTATTTTAGGAATCCTTGCAAAAGTAGAATCCAAGGATTCTATGGTTAATGAATAATACGAATCATGAATAAGGTCGGGACAGGTATAATCCAAGTTTGGGATTCCAAGACTTGGAGGTAAGAAAGATGATTCCTTTGGGTCCATAGGTATTATCTTTGGAGTGGGAGCTTCAGGGACAGCTGGTATGAACTCCTCCGATGTTGGCTTCTCACTTGAAGTTTCAAAAGTCTTGGGTACGGAATTTGAAACATGGTTAATGGGTTCAAAAGGTCCTTTCTCTATACTGTTTGTATGCTAATTCGGGCTGTAGTACGAAGCTTTACATTCTTAAGCTTCGGATTTGGAGAGTTTCCACCAATGGCACTTTGCTCGGCTACACGATCCTGGGATGCATAAATATCGGAAACAATGTATACATATAATAGGGATAAGATCATTCCTAGTTCATGTCTAGACTCGGAAGTCAAGGAATGTGCTACTGTGTCATTGAGATTAAACGCAAAAGGCTAGTGTTTAACTCCCTCAATGTTGGCTCTGATACCAACCTGTCACACCCCGATATTTCCACATATTACCGGTGGGCCTGGTGGGGAGTATCGTGACGTAGTTGATATCATCATAGTCAAATAATCACAGTTCAATGCACAACGGAAGTCTAAAGTAAAAAGATTACAAACCGATTCAAAAGTAACATCAAATATTACAAACGGATTGTAAGATAGATCCACAGGCGGATCTTAAAACATAAATATAAACACTGTTCAACAGACTTTAGACGTTTAGAACTTGCAAGATTCCTTATTAATGCCCTGAGCTCCCAGCCAATTACGTACAGTACCTGTCACTTAATCTTTTTGGAAAATACGTCAGTTTATACTGGTAAATACAATTAACTGACTCTTTTGAAAATTTTTATGAAAATTGATTTGAATGCACAAGGCACAAATATCCTTTTATAACTTGGGACAATTATATAAAAATAATCTTGTATACAGATTTACATGTTCGTTATACATTCAGGGCCCGATATAGAAACCGAGTCAAGATTAACAGACACACCACAAGTATAGGCCCACAAGAGAGTGAGATACCGTTTTTCCTACGCAACTGTCAGGTGTATGCCTACACCCCGTGCTTAAGACGTGACCATTTCTTAATAATGATGCCAAGGATATCTGGGACATGGTCATTAACCCCCAAAGGCTTTGTTTCAAACAAGACATATTAAAACGGGTTACCTCAATAATTTAACCACTAATCGATTAAACATTCAATACCCGACCAAGAGGTATTATTATAATACCGTATCCCAAGCCCGTATAGGGAAAACAAGTTAAAAGTATTTACCTGAGCTAAAATGTAATTTTATTCTCAGCCGTATATTCAAATCAGCAAGCACAAGTACCTCTACTGGGGCTCTCAATCTGGAACGAATGTTTTATTAACCTATTAGATTCCTAACGGGTCTTATTTAAGTATAAACTTAGACCGGTTAGTTTAACGAAAGGTTTATGGTTCAAAACACAAGATTAATCGAAGACCGGATTAGAATGTGATTTAGACCCGACAAGTATGAAGACTTGTATAATATGGGTAAACTAAACACATTCTGGATTTTGAAGAAAAAATGATAAGGTTTGACCCGTTTTGGTCATTTCACATAAGCCTTAAAGGTCAAATTTGGAAATCTGAGTTCAAAAACTTTTACTTACTGTTAAAGTATAAAAATTTATTCATAACATCAGTAGGTAACAAGCTTTAGGAGCCAAATATGGTTTTAAACCATACTATGCGCCTAAATCGCATAAAGGTCGGTATTTGACGTTATTCGGGTTAAATAAGTAAATCTGAGATTTTGAACAGCCTTTACTGTTTAAAATAATTTATTTAATATATAAAATCAGTAGAAAAAGGTTTGATATGTAAAGGATGTGTAAAACTCATTTTATTAGCAAAAAGGGCATAACCGTCAATTACCCAGTCAATGCAAGAACCCTATGTTATGATCAATTTAAAATTCAAAAAAATATTCAAAAATCCCTAAAAATTATATTACATCAGTGGGCAAAAGGTTTGGTGTCAAAATTTGGGTTTAAATAGGTTTTATGCCAAAATGCCGTTTAATTAATAAAAAAGCTTCAATTTACGATATTGAGCATAACTCCTAATTTAGACCTCAAACTGATGTCAAATTTTTAGGACATATTTATAAATCAGTAATAAAGGTTTTTTTCCTCTGACATTTTCAAAAATCTCGTTTTAATATCAAAAGGGCATAATGGTCAACAATTAAGCAATTAACGGAACATGCATACGGATCAGATTTAATAGGAACCATATAGTATAATCTCAGAGGGCTATACTAACATGAAGTATGGTCCTAAAGGAACCCTAAGGCATATCTAAACTAAGCTAAATCGGGTTTGAACTGAAAGTCAAAGCAAAAGTCAACTTTTGCGCCTTTCGGTTCCGAACCGAGCCTAAACTCAGAATTGTCGAGTTGAACATGCCTAGACATGTTCAATTAATATTTACCAAGTTATTAAAGTGAAAAAACTAATTTTATTGCCTTTACATCATTAGTTATGAATTTTATTTAAAAACGACTCGTTTGACTTTTATGTTAATTACTTTGACCCGACAATTAACTAAGCAAACGTGGTAATTAGGAGGTGCCCTTTTGAGGGTTTAATACCTACCTAATTACGATCACGTAGCCATGTTCGTTGCGAACAATGGCTCGATTGTTTAAAAGTCAAAGCGTTTATGGCGAACGCTTGACTTTTCGGCTTTAAGAGCCAAACAAGATAACTAAGCACGAAAGGAACACTTACAAGTGGTCCTTAGGATTGAAAAGAACTCAAAAGGAGGTTCCAATTGATCAGGATCCTCAGATTTGAGATAGAGAGCAAGAACCCAAGAAAAAATGGTGTGAATTTCAAATGAAATCAAGGTCATATATATAGTTTTCGGGATCGCATAGGATCGTGACAAGTGTCGGGAAGTATAACCAGATCAAAACAAGTGTAATATGGTTTTACAAATCAGTGGACAAGCCCCTAGATTGAGATATGTGTGTATGGAAACCAGATTTGATGAAAACCAGCAAAAAAAAAACAAGTTTTTGCAGCTGATCTATCCTCGCGGCCCGCGTAGGAAGTCCAGGTGGGCTTACGCGGCCCGCCTAGGCTTCAGGCCTAGCCACAAGTTTGGCATAATTGCTGAAATGGTCCCTGTCTTCATGTAAATGCATTTCTGACACATCTAAGGCCCGTCAAGCCATTTTTAAGGCTCTACAATGTTGCCTAAACATAGGGAACATAAAACATGCTCAAACATATGCCGGATGTCGGTTCGTTTGGTCGTACGGTTGCGTTGTTCGGCTAATTACGACGAAACACGAATGGATGCGAAAAACGATCCAAATTACACGACGAATGGAATTTTATCATGCCAAACACTAAAATAAAATATTTTAGTGATTACATAAATTTTTTGATATCCGGATATATTCAGAACGTAAGATATGCGCGAAACTGCAAACTTATGCACTTTTTGACGCTTTCAGTCACTGTTGATCAAATAAGTTTATTTTTGCGCACCAAACACCTCTAACCCTTTTTCTAAGCTATGTAAAGGATATTTAGGGCATGTTTAACTTATGATCATATTTCGGAAGGTTCGATACCATATGAATCGACATACTTTTGCAGTTTGACGCAAATAGTCCCTCTAATGCGCAAACTTGCGCATATCATCGTTTAATAGAATCCAAGCCTTATCTAATCCGTATTAGGCATTCTTGAAAGTATTATTAAACATCACGATGCTTCGGGTTCGTAAAAAGCTCATTCAGAGGTATAATTAAACATATTGACGCTTTTAACCCCTTAAACTTGCGAAGTTGCGTGTAACGTCACTTAAAGGCATAAAAACCTTAAACGACCAATAATTGGCATTCCCGAGAGTATAATCAAATATCATGAAGCTCCCGGTTTGTTAAAAGGTCACTCAGAGGTATGAATTAACATGTTGACGCTTTTAACCCTACATCGCGTAACTTTTAATTAATTATGCGAACGACCACTCTTGATCAACAAGTGGCTCATATATGAATAGGAACACCGTGTAACATCATTTGAAGGCTTATACTAAGCATGTTGATACTTTTAGTCCTTTCGCATTCCAAGTTTTCTATTTTTCGAAAAATTAGTCCTTTAAATTCAACGTTTGACTTTATTAGAGTTTATTACACGTGTCAATACATCATTGGACGTGATTTTACTAGGTGTTACAATATTGCTCGGAATGCTTCCTCAGCATCTGCTCTCTGGAAATCCATTGATGAGTCATTCTTTCAACAAGTCTATGCTAAACAATCCTGGTACTCTACTACTTCGTTATGTTTTAGTGGTTCCTGGTCTTGCCAAGAACCTACTTTCCATCACACAGCTTGTTATAGATCACCCGATTGCTGTTATATATTCTCACTTTGGATTGTCTTTTCATTTTTACCTTTGAAAACTAAAAAGTGAATAATGTTTGTAATGCGTGTAGTACTTCTAAATCTACTCGATTACCTTTTACTACGATTGTATCACATTCTCTTGATCCATTACATATTATTCATTATGATATTTGCGGACCAGCACCAGTTATGTCTCATTCGGGTTATCGTTATTTCATTACATTCATTGATGATTATAGTAGATTTACATGGATGTATCAATTGACGTGTCGTTCACAAGCTGTTGATGTTTTTCGACACTTTCGTCCTTTTGTCAAAAAGTTATTTTCTTGTTCTATTTTGAGCCTTCTGTGTGATGGAGCACCTGAGCTCACTCGTGGTGACATGTCTTGTTATATTTCTGAGGCCGGTATCTCTTATCGCATTTCTTGCCCTTATACACCCCAACATAATGGGGTGGCTGAGCGCAAGAATAGACATTTGTCTGAGGTTGCTCATGCTTTATTATTTCATGCTCGTCTACCAAAGCGTTTTTGGTATGACACCTTTGCCACTGCTTCGTATCTTATTAACCAGTTACCCACACTGGTTCTCCATCATTCCTCTCCATATGAGGTTTTGTTTGGCTCTCAGCCAGATTATTCCTCTCTTCGCACGTTTGGGTGTTTGTGTTATCCTTTTCTCGGTGATACTCGACTGGATAAACTTTCACCTAAATCCACTCCTTGTATTTTCATTGGATATGCTCTTAGCCATAGTGGCTATCTTTGTTATGATCCTCTTATTGATCGTACATATACCTCTCGACATGTTTTTCATGAGGAGATTTTTGATATTCCTGGCAGTTCATCTGCTTCTTCTCCTCCTGTTTCTGACTCTTTACCGTTATTTTTTGTTCCTCCTCCGTCCTATACTTCTCCTTCTTCTCCTCCTCCTTCCCCCCACCACCTCTTCCTCCTCCACCACCTCCTTCTTCTACTTCTACTCGTCATCCTATGGTTACTCGTTCTCGTGATCACACTCGACATCCTCGACAGTTTCCTGATCATGTTGTTTTTCATGCTTCCACAGTTCCTACTACTGAGCCATCCACTTTTCATCAGGCTCAGTGGTTTTCAGTTTGGTGGGATGCGATGCGTGTCGAGATGGATGCTTTATCCGCCAACCAGACGTAGCGTCTGGTTCTGGCACCCATTGATGCCAACATTGTTGGCTGCAAGTGGGTTTACAGGATTAAGCGCAATCCAGATGGGTCTGTTAGCCGATATAAAGCCCGGCTTGTCACCAAGGGCTTTCATCAGACTGAGGGTATTGACTATACTGAGACTTTTAGTCCAGTGGTCAAACCTACTACCATTCGGCTTGTCCTTACACTTGTTTTCTCTCGAGGATGGTCTATTCGACAGGTGGATGTCAACAATGCTTTTCTGCATGGTGACTTATCTGAGACGGTTTACATGTCTCAGCCACTTGGTTTTGTTGATTCCACTAGACTAGATTATGTTTCTCTTCTGCAGAAGGCCTTGTATGGTCTGAAGCAGGCTCCTAGGGCTTGGTTTTCCAAGCTTTGTTCTGCTCTTACTACTAGTGGTTTTACACAGTGCGTCTCTGATACATCCCTCTTTGTATATAGAGTTGATTCTACTGTTTGCTATGTGTTGATCTATGTGGATGATATCATTATCACTGGGAGTTCCCCTACTTTTTTTACTACTTTGATTGCACGGTTACATTCACAGTTTGCACTCAAAGATCTAGGAGAGTTATCTTATTTTTGGGGGGTTCAAGCTACTTTCACCGATGATATTTTACATCATTCTCAGCAGCGATATCTACTTGATTTACTTCATCGTACGGGTCTTTTTGAGTGCCGTCCTTTGCCTACTTCTATTGCTTCTGGACGCCAGCTTTCTCGTCATACTGGTATTCCATTGTCTGATCCATCTT
The DNA here is from genome assembly GCA_030545235.1 of Helianthus tuberosus. Classification (NCBI taxonomy): domain Eukaryota; kingdom Viridiplantae; phylum Streptophyta; class Magnoliopsida; order Asterales; family Asteraceae; genus Helianthus; species Helianthus tuberosus. Next base: position 19,849,587 of record CM060355.1, read on the forward strand.
TGTATTGGAGTACTGTTGGGGCTTTACAGTATTTGGTCTTGACTCGCTCAGTTTTTACAGACTCCTACTGACCGACATTGGGTAGCAGTCAAGAGGATCTTACGGTATCTTAGAGGCACGAGTTCTTTTGGATTGAGTATACGTCGATCTGCTAGACTTGACATTCATGCTTATTCTGATGCTGATTGAGAAGGTTGTCCTGATGATCGCAGGTTGACTACTGGGTATTGTGTTTTTCTTGGACCCAATCTTGTTAGTTGGAGCTCCAAGAAACAACGCACTGTGGCTCGTTCTAGTACTGAGGCAGAGTATCGTGTGTTGGCTCACACAGCTGCTGAGATTCGATGGATTATGTCTTTATTACATGAGTTGCATATTGATTTACCTTGTCCACCGACTTTGTGGTGTGACAATCTTGGGGCCACATATCTTGCAGTCAATCATGTGTTCCATCAGCGTATGAAACACTTAGAGATTGAATTACATTTTATTCGTGACATGGTGTTATCAGAGGTTTTACGAGTTCGACATGTTTCCACCATGGTTCAGATTGCCGATTTATTAACCAAGGGGTTAGCTCATGTTCGTTTTGATACTTTGAGATCCAAGCTTCACGTGGGTGATCCACGTTCAGCTTGAGGGGGCATATTAGTGTATATATAGTTGAGTTAGTTTGAGTTAGTTAGATGATGTGGCACTAGAGTTAGTTTGAGTTAGTTGAGTGCCTATATATATACAGTGTATTCTCTCATTTGAATAATAACACAAAAAATAATATCATACTTTACATACCAATTAAAGCCTTTAATCAGGCCACTTTTAGTATTTCAAGACAGATCTCACAAAGACGAAGTGAGGAAGACGAACTGCTGTTTTCGAAATTAACCCTATATTTCCGATTCGTGTGGACTACCATTTGATGCAATTGTTGGTATTTCGTTGAGTTATTTCTAATTGATTAGTATTAGAAAGTCGTATTTTGAAAACCATAAAACCCCATCTGTTGATTTCTTCTTATAGTTGCAGTTTTGGAGCTTGAGGTTTTCATTTTTAGGATTTTCATTCTCCTTATCTTAATTCTTTAATTCATATTTAATGAGGTAAGATTACCCTGATGTGTCTTTGAACAGTTTTTTGAGCTGCATAATTTAAACGAACTTCATGATTTGCAGTTTTATGCGAAATCTAAACGAACTAGGTAAGTTAGTGTTGTTTGGGTATTTTATGATTTGATTTCCCTTGAATAGGAGAAAAGGTTAGAGTTTTAAGCTCAATCGAAAGGATATTTTTTGGGTTTTTCGGTTGGTTTTCTGTTCCTCGGAGATTACATTAGGGCTTGATTGGTTTAAGTTCAATCCAAGTGGATAATTTTTAGTTTTTTTCAGTTCCTTTTTCTATTCATCGGAAAAAATAGGGTTTGATTTTACTTTGCACTTAATATGTTAACGCCTTGCTATTTTGTTTCTTTCTTTGCTATATATCAATTTCTTGATCAGTTTTCTTTCATGATGAGTTTAGTTGTCGCTTGGGAAAATGAGAGAATTGCATAAATTTTAAGCTGGTTCTTAAATAGTTTCTCTTATGTTTAGGATATAAAAGTTTAGTTCTTTTTTGAATGTAATAATAAAGTCTGGACCTTTTTGCTTTATTAGTCATTACTCATTAGAAAGTGAATCCGTTGAAAACTTAGTATCTTTTGAATGGTCTCTAATATTCATGTTATAATTGTGCAATTCTATGATAAAAAGGAGGAGTACATGTTTTATACTCGTAAAACCATTTGGTTTAACTCAATTAAGTTTACTGTAATTAAAATTAGATGGTTTTGTAACTAAAAACCATATGTTTTAGTTCAATTTCATCGGCGTAAACAATTATTTTTAGCTATTTATCTTAGCAGGACATTATTAGTTGGGTGGGTCCGAGGAAAAAAAGCCATGGGAAAGCTTAGATTTCTACATAAAGCCTTATGGTTAGTTATTCAATATATTGGTGAAGTTTTCTTCTTATTTATGTTTGCATCTGCTCTAATCTCTTATGTCAGTATCCGCGCTACAACTCTTCATACATTGTTTCAGTGGTCTACTTTCGTGCACATAGTAGTTGTATGTTAATCTTTTATGTAGGTGACTTGATATGTCCATGTGACAAAATGAGTGGGCTGGGTAGCTTGGGTTCGAGTTGTAACAAGGCATTTTGTAGTACATGCCCGAATGGGTCTTCATGGCTTCTCAAATTGCTTCCAGAATCATAATTTTGTTTTTGGTTTCATTATTTTAAACTAACTGGCATGATTTGTAATGGTAACTTAGTTATTTGATCTGTATTTAAATTCAAAATTAGTTAAATTTTTGGTCTTTCTGATTTCCATAGCTGATGTTTGTCAAATGTGTAGATGGACAACCTTTGAACCCAAATGAAATTGAAAAGAATTTACCAAGGGAATCCGCCAAGGTGCTAACATAATCTAAATGGACCTTTATAAGAAATAAATTCTTATCTTTCTTAAGTTCATTGATTCTTTGCATGTAGTATAACAAACTCTATTTGTGTGAAGATTGTTTTGACCAAGAATTGCAAAAATTACCTTTTAGTATAGTTTAGAGCTTTAGTGTATTTTATTTTTATTTAGTTTTCATCAAATGGCCTGGTAAAATGGGTGGGTTGAGTAACAGGTAAACGGTTCAGTCTAAACATGTGCTTTTTTAGTATGGGCCAAAATAGGCTAGGGTCAACCCATTGTCTTGAAGATGTGACAGAAGCCATGGACAACACAGGTCCAAACCGACGGTGGTATACTATACTATATTTTTATCACATAATTGTTTCAATTACTTTTCTGAGATTGGTGCTAATGGATCTTTAAGATTAAGATTATCTTTAGCATTTATAGACGGGGAAGCCGAGGGGAAGAAAGTAATTAGGAGGGTGGTTCGTGTGCAAACATGATGCATCCAAACAATTTTATAAGGTATTCCAATTTCAAAGGTTTTTTTTTCATTAGTTTAATTGATCTCACTTTGGGTTTCGCAACTCTTCTTCTATTTTGTCGACAAAAACGATGAAAATGGAGCTTCTTCTCTCATCGCTATCTGTAAGCATCTTTCCTTTTTTTTTTTTGAGTGTTTATAGGACTTTATATATTATGTGGCTTTTATTGTCTTTTGAAACAATAGAATTTCTGACAAAATGGACCCATCTTCTGCAGCCCTTAAATTTTAACTAAATACTTTCTTTTACGACAGGTACAACAAGACTGAAAGGTTAGAATGCAACAATTGTTCGTAAGAAAGAGTTTAAATTTCGCCTCTTTGATTCACTTTTTGGTTTCGGGTACTTTCATGTTATATTATACTGAATTGTGAATTTGAATCTTTATACGTTATTTACATGTAAAAAATCAAGCACTAAAATTCACAATTCAGTACAGTATAACATGAAAGGTTAGAATGCAGCAATTGTTTGTAAGAAAGAGTTTAAATTTCGCCTCTTAGATTCACTTTTTGGCTTCGGGTACTTTCATGTTATATTATAGTGAATTGTGAATTTGAATCTTTATACATTATTAACATGTAAAAGATCAAGCACTAAATTTAATGAGAGTTTATGATTTTTCTTCCATTATACTCTATCACTTTTACTAGGTGTACACCCGTGTGAACACACGGGTTTGTTCTAATAACAATCGGAATCAAATACTAAAAAACATATTATAATATGTCTTATTTGTATATCAACCATGTTTTATAAACAACATATTAGTTCATGTTTTCATTTTAGACAACATATTACCAAGTACTTAGCTTATTTGTATATCAACCATGTACACTAACACATAATTTCATTAACATTGTTTTATAAGGATATGTAACTAAATGCAAAGAATTTAAATCATATATTACAATCTGTTTTTAGTATTATTGAATTATACAATAACAATGGACCTTTACTGAGTTTTACACTAACAATGTGTCAAAAAAAATTAACATCATATATAAGAAGTTATTAGACAACATAAAATTAGGTTATGCTTTCATTTTCGACAAAATATTATCAATTATTTACCTTATTTCTATATCAAACATGTACACACAGACAAATTGTCTTTAACATTGTTTTATAATATGTAACTAAACATAAAGAATTTAAATAATATATTATAATATGTTTTTTAGTATTTGGTTCCGATCGTTATTAAAACAAACCCGTGTGCTCACACGGGTGTACACCTAGTTATTTAATAAAGAAAACTCGAATTATATACGGAAGGGATCATGAGTCCCTGCTATGTGAAAAGTCCATAATACCCCCCACCCTTTAATATCTACACTTAAAGTCCATTCACCAGTTTCAATGTTTCATCATCATCATCATCAACAGCTCCCAATATCATCATCATCATCAACAGCTATCATCATCATCAACATCGAAGAGAACAACAGATCATCTTCATCGAACATCGAACAGATCATCTTCATCTTCATCGAACAGATCAGGTTCATCTTCATCCTCATATTGGTCATTCGATGTGTTTATGTGTTTATATTGTGAAAAAAACAGAGCGATGATTCTGGGTTTGATTTTGGGTTCCATTAGATGATTTTGGGTTACATTCGATGATTTGGGTTGATTTTGAAAAAACAGAGGGTTGATTTCATTCGATATGTTTATGTGTTTATATTGTGAAAAAACAGAGGGTTGATTCTGGGTTTGATTTTGGGTTCCATTCGATGATTTTGGGTTGATTTTGGGTTACATTCGATGATTTGGGTTGATTTTGAAAAAACAGAGGGTTGATTTTGGGTTTGATTTTGGGTTCCATTCGATGTTTTTGGGTTTGATTTTGGGTTCCATTCGATGATTTTGGGTTGATTTTGAAAAACAGAGGGTTGATTTTGGGTTCCTCATTTGAATGTGTTTGATCGGATCAGTTTCGGATTGAATGTGTTTCTCATTTTGATTCGATGATAACAGTTATTTGGGTATTTTGGATTTGATTTGATGATTTGAATGTGTTATTTGGGGTTAGGGTTTAGGGTTGAATGGATTTTTGGTTTGATTCTTGTGGGTTTAGGGTTGAATGGATTTTTGGTTTGATTCTTGTGGGTTTAGGGTTTAGGGTATCAACTGAGTGAGTATATTGTTAAAAATGCATCAAAACAGAGGTTTGCAATGTGTTTAGTTGTACAGAATGTGTTTTGGTTTGGTTTGGTTTGATTAGGTTTGATTCTTGTTTTGTTGGTTTGATTTGGTTTGATTCTTGTTTTGTTGTACATAATGTGTTTTGGTTTGAATGTGTTTAGGGTTTAGGGTATCAACTGAGTGTTAAGAACTGATCGGATCAGATTCGAATGTGTTGCTCATTTGAATGTGTTTTGTTGTACAGAATGGCTGCGGATGTAAAGATACGCAAAACACCAACTACGAAGGCGAGAACACTTGACAACCTCCTAGAAGATGCGGTGCACATAAGGAAGTGATTGATATGAATGAATATAACCCCAGTGGAGCTCTTCGATTTTCCTTGAAATTCCAGAGCTCGCTAATTACATATCTACCACTGGGGTTATATTCATTCATATGAATAAATATAACCCAAGTGGCAGATATGTAATTAGATAGACTGGAGTTATATTCATTCATATCTGGATCAGACTTCCCGAAGTGCACCCGTCAGTAAATATCCACAATTGCTTGTGGTCGTATGACGTTTTGTCTATGTATTGTATGTTACGGTCTTTTGTTATCGAGTCTGTAAGTTCCCTCAACTCTACGAAGTTGGTATGACGGGTCTTTTGTTATCGAGTCTGTAAGTTCCATCAACTCTACGAAGTTGGTATGACGTTTTGTCTCTGTGTTGTATGTATAAAAAGTTTACATTTAATATACAATTTAGGCTTTGATAATTTGTTATACATTTAATATACAAGTTTACATTTAGGGACTCAGGTTGATATTTCACTCATACCATAGGGACGTAAATGTTTGACCTTCTCTATCAGATATTTGGACTAAAACAGATGTTTGGCCTTAAACAGATGTTTGGCCTTAAACCTCTGTTGACAAACCGGAGGGATTTAAACCTTTGTTGACTTATCAAACATCTGTTCAGTTTTACCATATGCAAAGACAATGTCATTTTATGGCCCACTGTGCCGCCGATCGCCTAAAACCACTTGGAATACCCTGCCAAACTATAGATACTATAATTGATATCGAGCAGCAAAGGCAAAGCTAATTTTAAGGAACCTTTGCTTTAGTTCATGCGTCATCTTTTATCTTTTATGAACTATAAACACACAGGCATTCTAAGTAAAGCAAAACAATTATATTTCTTAAACTGAGTTTGTATTTTTTTTCATGTCTAGGTGGGATATAAGGTGTGGCCATAAACATCAGTATCACTAATAAGAAGAAAATGACAAAAATTGTGATAAAGTATAAAATTTCAAAATTTGTCCTCAAATCAAAACAAACTCTTAAATAATAAGTCAAGAAGTCGAACACATACAAAAGAGAAATATTGATCATGGTGTTTTCACTTCCATGTTTATAAACTTGAATATTTTTTTTCTATTACATATCAAATTAGCCCCTGAATAAAACATGCAATAGAACTAACCTTTAACATACCCTAAAAATACCTTACGAACTCACAATTTGTAAACTATGATTCAACCCCAAAACCGTACCTGAATCATTTAGGCATGGCGTCCTGTTTCTGAACTGTTTTGGCAGCCGCAACCATCGCTTATAATGGTTGTTTAGACACCATTAGCAGCCCCAAAACTGCACCTAATTGCATGTTGTTGCTATTCCTTTTGTTGTTTTGTTATGGTACTCGTTACCCCTACTATCCAATGTTATTTGACCACTGTTTACAGCATCGAGGCACCACCCACGCAGCCACAAACAACCCAAATCGCTGCTGCCCCAACACAAGGATTTGCTCCAGAAACCGTAGGACGCATGACAATGTGGTCTGGTTCGCTGCACTTTTATAACAAAGTCCTTATGTTAGTTTTTCAATTATAATTAAATCTCCTTTTACTACACCATTACCTATAGAGTAAACTCAATAGGAAGTATCTAATCGTTAATACGAACTCAAGTTAGCAGAGACTATCATAAATAAGCGGTTGTAAATTTACCAGTGTTAAATACGTTGATTTTTTTGTCCAAATAAGCACCAAGCAATATCAAATCCATTCCACAATGACCATTTTTATGCACTTGATTTTTAAGTCCAGTTGAAAGTAAAAACACATCTGCATCAACATGAACATCATCAAATAAAGTCTAAGTTTTTAGCACATGAATGAATAAAAATTCGTTCGAAAAGTTCAAAATAATACACTTAACACTCCAATCAATTCTTAATGTTAAACTATGTTTATAATAATAACAAAGTATGTTAAAGCTATATATGGGGTATGTTACTCAAAATTCAATAATCTCAGTATGTACCCTATGATAGAGATTCATTATCATGAGCTAACTTATCAGTTTATATTCTACAAACTCTTAGCGACCAATTGGGATGAATTTCATTTTAGAATGAACATAACTAAAAGGTTTAACTTTATCACAATTATAATTAGCTCATGATTAATAACAGTTTTAAAATCTAACCATTACCTTGAACCTAATGACTTTCATGCCAAGATCCGGGGATGCTTGGTATACTTAGCAGCAACCTTTCGTACAATATCGTAGGAAAACCCAAACAGTGTTTCTGGCTTTGGTGCAGCCTTTCTTGCATTGTCAATTTCTGCAAAAAAACCTAAATCAAAAAGGTTGGAAATAAAATTTGAAATCGGTAAATATAATAAACCTGCCACTTACGTAGATTCAGGCCATCCTCATTCATAATGCTTTTTCCTAATGTTTTCTTTGCTTTTTAGGGGGAAGATGGTTTCCATAGGGTATACAAAGCACAGATTATTGGCGGAAGCCCGCCACATTTAACATATAAAGTTTTTTTATATGTTAAATATGGCGGGCTACCGCCAATAACCTGTGTTTTGTATGCCCTAGGAGAGAAGCACCTATGTTCCCCTTAAAAAGCAAAGAAAAAATTTCATGTCTGATTTGATGTTTTTCGTTGCTGAAAGGTCATTAGTCATGACTGTGTGATCATGCTTTACCTGAGAACAAATGCAACAAGTTAAGCTCAAGGTTTTTCAACTTGATCAAATGTCACTTATACCCTTTAATAAAGACCTTGTTCGTTTTTTGCACGCCCTATTCGTTTTTTTTAATGTTGAAACAACGTTAAAACCTAAAACCCTATGCTGAAGCGTCGTTTTTTGCACCTGATTGGGCCGAGGCATCGCCTCAAAACGCTTCACGTGTTTTGACGCTTCAGAGAAAATAAAGCATTTTGCCAAACGGTTAACGCTTTAAGCGAGCTTAAAGCGCGCTTTTTTAAACTAAGTTTCCAACACAAGAAAACTACACAATTGTTTAATTTTATTTTTTACTATTTTCTTCTTTAGCACATTAAATGTAATATTTGAATGTGATAACAAAAGCAGTGTGACTTACAGGAAGTGACTCCCATATGGCTTCTTCAGTCAAATGTTCTTCATTTACTGGCAGTAACGCCTTGCACATTCTGCACACATTAGGAGGAACGGTTATTAGAGATAAAGGAAGTAAATCAGTTCGGTAAATAAAGTATTATAAAACCTCAAAGTAACAAATCCCAAGTGTGGTTTTTGAAAAACATATATTAATAAACTTCATGAAGGCACTATGCAAGAACATATACAAATCATATAAAAGATTTGAAAATTTAGTCTTCATGTAAAACTCACAAGACACTTCACTGTTCTTTAACATTAACTCCAGTCTCTACTTCATTATTTTTTATAAGCGGTTCAAGATTACTAACCAATACCATGTGACTAAACCGTTCCTTGTCATCTTCTTTACCCATTGGCAGAAATAAATTAGACTTTAGGGACAAACTTGATGTGATCTTTGCCCCAGCTTCACTGTCATCGAAAGTAGAAATATTTTTAAGAAAACAAACAGAAAATTTTAACGAATCAACACGTCATAGAAAGTAACAAATTTTATATAAAACGAAAACAACTATGTAGAAATATTCTTAACGAAACAAACAGAAAAGTTTCCTTTGTACCCACCTCCCGGTCAACTTCCACTGCTTGTCCTGCATCAAAATTAATATCAGAAAAGTCAATCTTTATTAAATAAACCTGTAGCATGTTTGGGTTCCAAAATTATAATTAGGTCCATTGACATATTCATTAAAGCAACCAGTAGCAATCTTGGATAAAAAGAAATTTACAATAAGGGCATTGTACCAATCAGTAGCAATCTTGGATAAAAGAAACTGGTAAAACTGAAATTGCAAAATTCTGAAGCAGTGAAACTTTGAATATTCAATATTAAACCATAGTATTACAAAATTATAATTTTGAAAAATAATAAAAATTAAAAATTAAACATTACAATTAACACTTAATAGAATATCTCGTTCTCTCGCCTTCTTCCATGCAATTTCGTTTTTTGTTTTAATTTGTAGATCAGCTAGCATATCACAGATCTTCTGATCCTGTATCAGCAAATTTGTAATAAACTCTTCTGCTTTTTCTTTAAACTCTGTTGGAGTAGAAGAGGCAACTTCATCCAGCAGTGCAATGCTACTCCAGGTTTGCTTATAATATTTATCACTAACAATAGCAACTTTTTGGTTGAGTTCTTCAGCGTTTCTCTGTTCTTGGAGTGACCAGGTTGAAAATTCGATTTTAAGATCAGTAGTATCGGACCAGTGGTAGAAGGTTTTCGTTGCCATTTAGGAAGAATGTAAGTGTTTTTGGACGATTTGTTTTAGGATGAACGTTTTTTTAAAACTGGAGTGTTGATGTTTTCAAGTAAAAAAATAATGATGTTTTATAGTGTTTAAAATCTTTGATAGGGTAAATGAAGAGACATCTCCTAATTATGATAACCTTTTTTTGAAGGTTTCAATTTTGTTCCTTGGTTTTCTACATATTTAATTTTACTTGTTTTCCCATTAAAACTCCTTTTTCAAAGATTTTGCATTAAAATGCTTAATAGGATAACTGAACAGGCAATTCCCATATACACGTTTTTGACTCTTAAATCATTAAATGTACATGGTTTTTAAGTATAAATGTTAATTTAATGTTTGCCTTTAAAGCTGACCTTTGGCCTGTTACATATAGTATATAATAGCATTGCCAATAATTTTTTTTTTCATCAAAACATATTCATTTAGTGAAACAGAAGCCCAACTATTATTGTTTTGCCTTAGTTCTTATAAATATATCAAAATGGAGTCATATACGTTTGCAAAATCTGACGATTTCAAGCAATGCTTTATTAAACAAATCGAAGACCAAGTTTTGGCTGATAGGTCTACTCTTCAAGAGTTGAAGAGGTGTTTTAACGGACTGGAAGTTGGTCTGCTGACAAGAGACCAAGTTTCGAGGGACTTGAGGGCGATGCCGAGTACTTCCGTTCGTGACCTGTGTGTTGCGAGTAATATAGAATGTGGAGAAAGAGATATGGAGTTCATGAGAAAGATCAATGAGATACACCGAGAGGTTCAGTGCTCCATGGAGTTGAAATTAAAGTTCCTTGATTCTTGCAATTAGAGTTAGATGTGTCTGATTAGTTTTCTTTTTTTATATGTAATTGCTACTTTCTTAATACTTCATATTTTATAAGTATTAATTTTTTTTATCACAGTTTAGTTTTACATCTCTTCATGAGTTTGAAGATAAAGAGACGGTGTTCCATTTTCGATAAATTAGAAAATATTTCATTTAACTTTTTTTTCTTTAGATTGTTGTTTGGTACCATGGATGATCTGTTTAATGTTCATTTATGTGCTGACTTTAACAATTTTGAAAGCAAAACAGTTTCAACAAACACGGGTAAGTCTTTCCTTAATAAACAAAAACTAAAGTAACCATGACTTAAATACTATATCACCGCTGTGGACATGACCGACCACTAATACCAAAATAAACAAAAACTAAACTAACCATGACTTAAATAGTTAAAACTGACCTTAGCCAAGTTATTCCAACAAATGTCTTGTGAGTTGTAGCTGGTGATGCACTTTTGTTACATACCTTAGCCAAGTTATTCCAACAAATGTCTTAAAGGTGGATCTGAATCAGAATGAACCATATCATTCTACACAATAATAGACAAAACTTAAAATTCCAATCAAAATTTAAACCAATTACCACTACAAATGTATCTAAAATCAACCAGCATATTTTACCTGAAGTTTGCCATTGTTAAGCACCACTATAGTGGTGTACTCTGCAACAATACGACAACGTTTGCATCAATCCGGTCTCTTTTTCACGCTCTCATCAGTCAATATACTGAGTGTGAAACCAAAGAAGAACTGAATTAGACATGATAATGTTGCCACTAATGAGTAAAAATTAACAAAACATATACCATCAAACATCCGAACACGAATAGCTTTATCTAAAGATAACACTATGAGGGAGTTAGATGAACCTTTATAGTGGAATAAAGGCTCTTTCTTTACAATAAACTCTTCACTGATGAACGGCTCAACATTGAACGGCTCAACAATAAACTCGGTTTGAACTGTTTAACAAAATAATCAGATTTTTAAACATCTCAACTGATGAAATTGAAAACTTCATATAGTAAGAAATCGTGTTGTCTGGAATCTGCCACCACACTGCCTTAGACACTTGAAATCTCTAAACATAATCTAAAAAAAACACTGTTATTAATAATTCTTGTAAGACATACACGTTACTAAAAATCACCCATTATGTGAAACATCTGTTTCAAACATCTGTTTCCTAACCTCTGTTTGAAACATCTGTATCCTAACCTCAGTTTCAAACATCTGTTTCACCAAATCACTCCTAAACATATGTTTCCTAACCTCTGTTTGAAACATATGTTCCCTAACCTTTGCTTGAAACATCTGTTTCCTAACCTCTGTTTCAAACTATACTAATTCAAGGATGACTTAAGTAGACTTTTAAAGTCAAATTGCTCATCCTTTTAAAATCATTCTTGACAAACTCTTTGACTGAATACCCCACAATCTTAACTCAAATTCAACCAAAACCAATATCACAGAAACTCCAAATTCCTAAATTTCTACAAACATATGTTATGATCAACAACACAAACCCTAGAAGCAAAATCAGAATGAAATCAACAACAAAATCATTCTTGACATTCTAATATTCAACTTCAATCAATATATATGTAAGATTAACCACCGATGAAAATTCGTTTAATAATAATATCTCAAACTAAAACTTATCGGATTTTATTTAACTGTAAAGTTCATACATTCACGTGAGGAGACATAACAGTTGTTTAATGCTTTAGTTCAACTAAATAATTATTAGGTGAGAGAGTGAAACTGTGTAAAGGCATAAAGCAATGTATATCTACTTCATATACATTCAATAAACCATCTCAATTGCCAGTCAGATTCAAATTTTAGATCATTAATACTTAGATAATTATATGACCAGATGATCATAAGAGCAAAACACCTAGTCTCTGTCTCCTTTCAGAAAATACCAAACAATCACATCAAATTTCAAACTTTAATAATAATTTCTAGGTCATGAAATTTCACAAGAATACAAGTTCTGTAACAATATCAAACTTCAAACTTTAATAATTTCTAGGTCATACAAATAGATATAACAACCAGATTTAGGGTTCATAATGTAAAGCAGAAAACACTAACCAGCAAATTCCAAAGTTGAGAGAGTTTTCTTGTAGGAAACCGGACAATACAAGCATCGATAAACCATGGGACCTGAAATGAAAATCAGTAGAATAAAACTGATATTAGCAATCAAATATCGTATTGTGTGATTAGTGAAATAGATAAGAAAAGAAGAAAACCTAAAACAGGGCCGTGACCGGCTTCATCGATGCCCAAGCTTCAAAGAACAAACATCAATCGCCATTGATTGAAGTTATAACTCTGTTTTTGTGAAGTGTTGTCTGAAATTCATAAAATTCGAACTTTTTTGTAACTCAGAAATGTTGATCTAAATGTCGATCTTGAAACCCTAGATGAATTTTGAAAGAACTCTGGATTTGAGAGAGAGAGATTGAAATTTGAAAATGGAGCCAGAAGTATATTTGAGGGAAAGAGGGATTGAAATTATGATTTGAATTTTGAAAATGGCTCCAAAACCATCATTATTATTAACTAAATGAAATGATTTTTTTAAATAAATAAATGGGATTTATGACATAAGCGGAATGACATAAGCATATCCTATGTGGCATGGCTGAGAGGCTGACACATAAGCAAAGTGAGGTCAGCAGTTAAGCTCCTTTTATAGATAGTATAGATAGCATGGCAAACTCGAGATATTGATACGGGTGATGGTTTTAAATTGCGTGAGGTAACACATTGAACCATCTTTTTTGCTAATTACATTTAAAATATCTATAGTCTATTATTATATATAATAAATGAATTTGTTTTCAAAGATATGAACTTATTTTATGTTTGATTTGTCTTGCAATTGAAGTTAAATGAAAAGTCACTTGATGTAGCAGCTAGAATATAAAATTTACCTAATCTGAGCTGGAAATTGGGATTAAGAAAAGTAGCTTATGAGCCCACAAACTAAATCACTTACAACCACTAGATAAATAATTAAAAATAAAAAGGAGGGCACGACTCAAGGATATACGAAACTGAGAGGAGCAGCAGATTTTTGGTTGCGTGGTTTTCCATGGTTTTACAGCCAGAAGAACCAAGGCGACAAAAGTAAGTTTGTGAAAGTATTTTTTCATTTATTAATATGTATAGGGAAACAAGTTGAATGTAATGGCTGCAATTACAGGTTGAGGACGTTTACCGGATGAGGCGAATAAGGTTTGATTTTCTTTTGTCTATAGTTTAAATCTCAAAAGTTCCTTTTTATATAATCACAACCTCCAAAAGTGACATTTGTTTTATATCTTAATTAAAAAGATTCACTTACGTATCTATTATAACAACCAGCATCGGTCTCAACCACTGTCGTTGAAGAGTTCTAGAGGTAATTATTTTTTACATTAGTTTCATGAGTGTTTCTTGACATGCTTAATCACATTTAATGGGCTATAGTGCTATACGACGAAGACAATCTTAAATGACTGTAGATCTTAGTTTGACTGGTATTCTTCACTTTAAGCCTTCAAAATGGTATCAAGATACCATATTTAGTAAAGAAACTTAGTATGCACGTTTTAATTTGTTAATTTCATAAGAAGAGCCAAAGGGTTGCGACTTTACATTGATTTTCAATGGATAATTTATATATCTCTTTAGTTGTATTATTCCCATTAACTATTAAAATTTCATCCAAAATATTAAAGTTATAGCCTTTAGTTCATAAAGTTTTATTACATTAAAACTCTACTTTATCACAATAAACTATATAAATGTTGGGATAAGAATACTGTTTCAATTCATTAGAGTGAGAGAGACTTGGTTTAAAACAATCATTTTCTTTAATTTACATGACAATCAGTGATTTTCAAGGTTTCTTTTACTCACATTCTCCAAGTTGTTTTCATTACCGTAAACAGAATTATAACAGTTTATTTTTTTATGCCAGTTTATTCTTGATTCCAAAGTTGTTTCTTTACCAAAAAAAAAAAAAGTGTGCCTGAGGCAATGCCCTAGGTGATTGGAGAAACGCGTTAGGGTATGAAGGTGGCGCTTCTTGGATAACTGTATCAAATTTGGCTGTACACTTGGCTATAAAAAATGTGAGGCGTTACTTTATCCACCTCTAATTCCAGTAGCAGAAAAGTCATAATCTGGATATACCTAAAGACTTGGTAATTTATGATTCATTATACGAATATTTATGTTTCCTCTTATCATTTCGAAAGAAAAAAACGCTCTCTTCATTTTTTTTTGTATGTAACCAGATCCCATTCAGAATGAATACTGAGTTCAAGATGGTCAGAGTAGGCGAAGCAAGAGACGAGAAGCCAAAGAAAGGCAACAAAAAGATGTTATGCATAGAAGAATAGAGTTAATGATGTCAACGGCATGGTCACAAGACTCATGATTTGAGCTTCTCTTACAAAGAGTTTATAACCGATAAGATCAAAGCAGGCACAAAAAACTTCAGGGCTACTATAGAATAAATGTGTATACGGCTCAAATCAGCCACACCGTAGTAGTAGTAGTGGCAGCGGCGGCGGCGGCAGCAGCAGCAGTAGTAGCAGTAGCAGTAGTAGTAGTAGTTGTTGTTGTCGTCAAGTTTTATGGTTTTGAAATAAAACAAGGTTCCAGTGAAGAATTTCATAATTAGGTACGTTTACGTTTCTGTTCAGTTGGTTTTAAAAGCATGTGTTTTTATTTTATTTCGTGACATAATTCGATTAATATAAATTAACTTTTCCTACCCGGGAAGTTCCCGAGTGATAAAAGAGAAGTGATTAGGGCCGAGGCCGGGGTTTCTTAGGGCCAGCAACCCATGGTTTTGGGCCGAAGTCATAATAAATTAAGCATACAAGGTCCATCCAACAAACAACATGATTGGATATTGCAATACCCTCTAAGACTAATTGGAGTGGGAGGGTATAAAGAGGAGACATTAAGCGTCACGTAGCAGTCACGTTAGCAAGGGGGCGTGGTAGGAAAAACACGTGGTAGAAGGGACGTTAAAGTGGTGTTTTTTTTTTAAAATCAAGAACCAATAAAATTTTAGTATGAAGAGGTTATCTAATTATAAGAAATCATATATATAAAATTCTTTTGTAAATATAATTTTTTATAAAACAACCCATAACCCGTGAAGATCACGGGTATATAACCTAGTTTAAAATAAAGAGGAATAGTATTTTAGTCAATTTTATCCAATCTTCTCCTTTCTTCTCTCTGTAACTTCAAAACCCACCATTTTCAAAACTCATCTTCTTCAACCTTTTCTTCACTTTCTATCTCAATAATCACTACATCATAGTGCGATTTTCGTCATCAATCAATGATTCAAACACCCAATCAGCGTGTTCTTCAACTTTTTGGAAGAAACCCAGTTTAGTTTCATACAATATCTCATTTTTTCCTGTGATTTTGAAGCGAATCACTCGATTCGATCGCTGATAAGTGTTTCTAACATTCAAATTTTGCCAATCGTTGAATAAATCTGAAGAAATAGGCTTCGGTCTATCTAAGAAAGTTTTGAATTGCATTTTTACGATCTAGATTTTTGAATTGAGTTATTGCATTTTACAAAGTAATCTTGGCGGGGGTCCGGGGGCAGTGCCCCTGGGAGCAGGGTCTAAAGGGCGGCAACCCCTGGCTAGGGTCGACAAAAATTTATTTCTTTTCATAAGGTTTTTTTTATTAAATTGCTTTAATAAAACTGCATCAGAAAACTTATTTTTCTGGAAATTGCCTCATTTTGTAAACAAAAATTTGTAGACAGTTTTTGATCTCCTACTTCCTGGTTCAGACAATTCACAGACAAAACATACCCTGGTTCAATGCGTTTTAGAGAGAACACTTTCTTTTGTGTTTTTAGGCCATTGCGTTTTAGAAAAACACATTTTGAAGTGTTTTTAGTCCATTGCGTTTTAGTTAAAACACATTTTTATGTGTTTTCAGTCCATTGCGTTTTACAAAGAACACTTTATTTTGTGTTTTTAGGCCATTGCGTTTTAAAAATAAGACATTATTGTGACAACTGGCATTTTTCCATGTGTTCCGTACAATAATAAACAGTAATCTGTGCTTTAATGACTGCGCATGAATGAATTAACTAGACGAATGAATTTCTGATTACTATCATATACATACAAAGGCATTTCATGTTGCAAGATTGTTTATCTTTATTACATGCAACACAGTGTGGTTTACTTAATGCACAGAACAAATTTAGCACAACTATCAGACAAACTAGAAGTACCGACGAGAGTTCAGTACTCAGGCAGACATGAAATTAAGACACAGAATGAGCCCCGGAACCAAGTGTTACACTAGAATAGTGTGTAGGAAAGTAGGGATTACAAAACTGTCTTCCTAGTGATGAATTAGGTGCCGGAAAGTGCCAGAAACACACTAAAACTGCAGAATTCTGCAGAAAATAAACAAATTCAGCAAAAAATCAGCTTTTAACATCTAAATATAATGCATAAATGTGGTTTAATGGTCCAGAATACTTTCCTAAGTTTCGGGAATCGAAACTGTCATGAAAGACTACATAAAGCATACTAAACTGCGTAATTTAGCACCTTAACGAACCGGTAACCAATAAAATACAAGATTTACATAAACTTGGTTCTTAAAGAAATTAATCACATTTTTAGTGGTTAATCAAATGTAGAATCGTGTATTTAACAAGAAAAACTCAAGAAGAAACATTTTTAGAAAAATGATTTACAAGTTGTAAACATCTAAATCTTCAAGAATGATATTTTTAAATAAATAACACACTTTAAAGGGTAACTAAGCTTACTAAGTACACTAGTGAGTTACTACAAATTTTTATAAACTTTCAAGTTCATGAAGTAGTGATTATGGCTTGATTTTGGCAAATTGGTAAGTATTATTTGATTTGTTGATGATTGTGATGATTTATAAAAGAAAATGATATGCTTTGAAAGCATTGAAACCTCCATTTTTAAGGGAAACTATGGCAAAAATTTTCTAGAAATTTAACACTTAGAGAAATATTTTTAAACAAATATTTACAAGTATAATTTTACCACGACTTTTATATAAAGTTTGCCATAATTTTTGTAATTTTTGTTACAAAAATTATAAACATTGGAGGTTGGGTTTTGATAATAAATGGGACTAAATATGTATTTAGGAGAATATATATTTAGATGTCACCATGTGTTTAATACTCAGAAATCTAATTCAATAAATATGATATTTAAATAAATAAATTAGATTAAATTAATTAGATTTTCTATAGATAAATAATTGTTTCATTTAAAAGTTTTGATATTTCGTAATTGATTTTCTTACCATGTTTTGGAGTAAAAAAAAAGAGAGAGAGAGACAAAAGTATAAATGATTCACCTTCCAAATCCTTATTGTTATCTCTTCCAACAAACTGGCCGAAAATTTTGGATCACAATTTAAACCTTGCAACCTAGTATTTGCTTCTAATATCTATAGCCCTTTTCAAGCTATTCCGCTGCATCATCTTGTCACCTTTGTTCCGCCCGAACCACAGCCGCGACACCCCCGTAACACTCTGTACCGTTCCGTCGCACCGCAGACCATCGGAAGTTGCCGCTGGTTCGAACTTCGATCAGCCATACAGCCACCGGAAGCTCGTCGTCGCACTCCGATGTGACAACCGCCGCCCTTTTGACTAACGATTCAGTTCTGATTCGGATTTCCCCATACTGCCGCTCACCTTAGTTCCGTTCCGCGCAACCGTCCGAATGCGCTTATTGTGTGTCTCCAGTTACCTCCTTTTGACGCCACCGGTCCCGTCGTTGTAATTCTCCGATCTCGATCAGGTCTTAGGCTATTGTGGACGACTAGATTTAAGACGATTTGATTTTGCTTGCTAACAAGGTACGGATTCTGTTTCGTTTACATCACAGTATAATTTTATTTTCGTTACTCTTGGTACGAATTCTTTGGTCTTCTCATTTTTTATGTTTCTATCATGTTCGTTACTTTGAAGTACGAATTTTGTCTATTTCCATCAATCGTCTCATATCCGTATTGTACATTTGATAAGTTTCATTATAGCATGCAATATACCGTAGTAATTGTAATCATTATTGCATGTTCTCGTTAGCATTATGTTCAGTTGCCTGTAAATGGCTTTAGTTTTTGTACTCTGTCACCCGAGCATGTTTGGTTTGGTTTGGTTTGGTTCGGTTTGGTTTGGTTTGGTTTGTGGAGATGGAACAATGGGTGGACACCGCACTCACCGTCTCATAGGTGCATGGACTAGCTAGCTGTGTACCTATTTGGTTGTTTAGGCTCGTGGGTGCTTTTGTCTGACGTGACTTAATTTATTTTTAAGTGTAGTCACGTAGTGTAACATCTATATATGTTTGATATGTTTCTGATTTTGCCATGATATGTTTCGATATGTGTTCGTTTATGTTCCAGTCAAATATTGGGTTATACCTCGGACTCTGTTCAGTTTTGTTTCCGTAGAAGTTTGGTTTCTGATCTGAAATAGAGTCTGTTTTAATTTCATATTTTTTTCTTTATGTATGTTCTTTACTTGTACTGTTGATTTCTCCGTTACTGAGCAACCTTTGGCTCAGTCGTAGTTTTCTTTGTTGTGTTGTCTTTTTGTTGTCAGGTAATCAGGGGAACTTGGGGAACCAGTGATGATGAGAGTAAAATGTGGTTCAAGAATAAAGACTTTGTTTATTTCAGTATTCAAATTAATTAAGACTTAGGACTTCTTGGTCTGTTTTAAGACTTTTGTGTATCTTTCGAACTCAACTTTTCTTCGATAAATGGATTATGTTTGGTTTTTTATATCTGTAATTGTGACACGTCTGCCCTATCCGGGTTGGGGTGTTACAATGTGTGTAAATATTTGTATATTATGTGTATTAGTTATATTATTTTAGGACTTGAAATAATATAACTCACCAAAATACCAAGAAATTACAACACAAAATATTACCAAAATCCCAAGAAATGAATATACAATTTATACCCAAAATATTGGAGAAACCGAGCAAGGAATATAACCTACAATAATATTCCGGAAATAAATTCACAAGTATATTTTGGTAAATGGTATTTTGGACACCAAGGAAACAAAGACATGATTTTACAATTATTACAAAAATATATCATATTTTTGACAAAAAGAAAATATATTATTTTTGGGTAAATAAAAATATATATGTTTTCTTGAAATTATTAGAAGATATATTATTTTTGGGAGAAGATATATTATTTTTGGGAGAAAATATATATTTTCTTAAATAAACATAGAATACATTATTCTTGGAAAAAAAATAGATTTATATATATTTTCTAAGATAAACTAGAAAATATATTGTTTTTGAGGTTTATATGAAAATACGATTATTTTTGCCAAGTGAAAAATTATAAATAATTTTTCTATATAAGATTTCCTAAAATATATTTTGAGAATATATATTGGTGAATTATTATTAGAAATATTATTCCGAAAAAATTAATACAAAAGTTAAGTATATGAATACTTAATAAACACAATAAAAATACGTATTCTCATACATATAAATATACACCGGAATACGCCACCAATACTTGGCAAATACACAAGTCTAATATACACAAGTATGATTATACCCATCCTTGGGAGAACACATACGTATAACTGCATGATATACCAAGTTAGAATATATTGTTTTAACAAATATTCCAAATGATTAGTAAATATAATTTAAGTTAAAATATTATTATTTTAACAAAATAATTATATACTTTGGGATAATACAAGTACTTCAAAAACGTAACTCAAGGATGCTAAGACATAACAACAAATACTAAGAGTCGTTACACGACCTAAACGTCTAATAAAACATGGCACGTGTGTAGGTAGTTGTACGACTCATAGAAGGACCTTTGAGCATACGGGATAGCAAGACGCAAACTTGTGAGTTCATGTCCCCCTTTTCTCTTAACTGTTTTTGAATTATAACTCTCGGGGGTGAAATACATGTCAACATGGGTATGATTTGGCTATGAAATGAACTATTAGATCATGTGAGCATAGACTGAAAGTGAAATGCTATTAACTCTCTTAAGAAACATGGACAAAGGTTAGATCTAACGGGTACAGCCGAGCCCCACTCATGGTCCTTATGTGACCACTTAGAGTGCTTTAGTGTCCCAGTCGAGGTGATTCAACAACGGTCAAGGGTGATTTGACACAGTCAAGGTGATTTGATACAGTCAAGGGAATTTGACACAGTCGAGGTGAATTTAACACAGTCGAGGGGAATTCGACACAGTCGAGGAGATTCGACAAAGATAAAAGCCTACTCATATTGAGTGCTCCCTATGTCTTCACATACATTAATGTCCTTGCAAAACATTAATTTGATCTGTTCATAGACGCTTTTCATACCTGTTTTCAAAGGAGTCTCTCAAATGTTTACAAGCTTATCAGTACTCATACAAAACGCATGAACTCGCTCAACTTTTGTTGATGTTTTTCAAAATTACATGTATTTCAGGTAACAAGTTGGATCTTGGGCGCTGGTGTTGTTTCTAGAAGTAAATTCCAAGTTTAGGTGTCATCCACTTTTGCTGGTTTGTAACTTAATCAAAGGTTGTGTTGATTGATGTAAGACCATAACACGTAATAACTTAAAAATGATGCAGCGGAAAAACGAGCCTTAAAATTTTTCTTACTTTACTAAATACATTGCTTATGTAAAGACTCAGTCACAAAATGTTTAACATTTACTAATTGAATGAACAACATTCATAATAAAATAATTCTACAAGTGTTACATAATCCAAACTAGGTGACCGTTCTTTCCCGTACAATCCTCGCTATCAACTCGATCAATGTCCACTTCTCTTCGTTTGTGGTAGAAGAACTCCGTATAAAACCTGTGGACATCATTCACAACTTAACTATTAGTCATCGTCAACATCTTATGACATTATTATCATACAATTAAAAATCCGTACAACATTCCACAATATAACTTGATACATTTCATATCTCTTGTTCCGGTTTCGACTTCACTACTTCTTGAATATGATGTTCTCATACCTGTATTACATTCAATCTCAAGACAATTCATTAGTATTCGTCAATGACCAATATAATAAACCATTCATTCATACATAGATAACATATAGCATTCACACATATTCACATTCCAAATTCCCACGCGTATACATACACTTACCTCTACACATATACACATTCGTACACGCACACATACATACCAGCTCTCGCGCTTACCGTTTGTATTCACATAAACCTATACATTTTGTCATAATCACAAGTTTCCTTAAGATAGAATTTTATACTCACCATCTTGCATACCCATTCGTTCCTAAGTTCGATTACATATAGATTTCCTTCACTAACACGAAGGTAAAATCCATACCTTCGCCATCCGGAGGCTCATAACAATACTTATGTTCTAAACCGGCTTTAAATAAGTTAAGAGACATGAAAATCATTCAAAACATCGAGTTCATTTAAAAAATAGGGGTCTCGTAACTTTTTACTTGTGATCAATATTTCATAAATCATGAAACAATTAGTCTTACGTAGTTTAAAATGCGTTTCAACGAGTTCGCGAGAGAAAACAAGTCAAATAAACAACTTTTGCCAGCCCAACATACCGTCGCGTCGCGCGACGGCTTCTTGCCTATGCTGTCGTGTGGCGCGACCCCCTTATATCGACAGAAGGTTCATTTATTTGAGCTGCAGATTTCCAGCTCCAACTTCTCGCTTGTTAAAACTTAAAAATTGCATAACTTATGATCTAGACGTCCGTTTTGAGTAATTCTTGTTTCTACGCGTCCGTAATTTAATTACGGATCCGTTTATCATCCTAACTCACATCAAAATCCAAATTATAATATAAGGACTTATACATCCTTCAAACCATTATTCGACCCGTTTGATTTCACTAGCTAACCTTCGTTACATACAACTCCTTCGATATACTAAAGTAACGCTTACCTTAAAACTCTCCTTCATTACATAGTATTTCCATAATTTTCCACACTCCCAAATATTAAATTCTACATACATACTACGAAGTGAATTAGGTTCCCTTACCTTGTGTGTCCGTTTCCGCATTCGCTTCCTTGTCTCCTCTTAACCCGATAACCTTTCTTGCTTGAGTCCATTTCCACATGATCCCTATGCTTTGATGTCACCACATTCACATCCTTGTTAGTATACATGATTGTACAAATAAATGATCATGTTGAATGCATAACTCACATTTGACTTTCATTAGACCAGTCTAACAAGCATAAGGCATATACCCGAAATCACATCTTTTCGAACTCATATAATCCATCATGTCAACGCATAAAACGGATATTGATTTAACACATACCATATAACGTTCTAAGATCTTACAATTGTGACAAAATTCTAGCCATGCCTCTTATGTGCAGTTGACTTTCAAAAGTCAATGATTTATCATTTTAACTTTCGGCTTAATCTCATATACTCATGACATCATAGTAGGCCGTTTTGGGGCGTCCGTTTACTGTACTTACGAGCTAACAAAAATTACAATCTTTTTATGTGACGTGCCTCTCGGAGGGGTTATCCTTATGTTAAATTTTTATAGTCTAACTCTCTACCAAAAATTTATAAAAATTCATTTACTAAGCTGCCATCAGATTCGTCACTTCTGACTGCAGCTTACGGAAAAATGCATTTAAAATTCCTCGTTTATCCGATTGACGAAATTCCAGTTGGAGATTTTTGGAATCACCTGAAGCTACCTAAAAATTTGAGATCATAACTCAATTCCTAAATTGAGTTATGACATTCGTAATGGGCTGCAAATTCTGCCAGAAAACGCAGCCTAAACCTTCGATACGGAAAAATTCATAAAACGTTCATTTTTCGTCGAAAAAATGCAATTCCAGTTGGGTTTGAAAGGCTTTTCCTGGGAGTTCATCACAAACTCAATAAAGAGTAGTTTTTGACAAGATTTGATCCAGTTACAGCCGATTACATTCGGCTATAACATTCTGGACAACTTTAGTTTTCATCTAATTTTTTCTAAATATCTCTCATTCTAACTTCACCTAAACATTTCATCATACACCTTGTGTGCATACCACCAATAAAGCACATGATACAAGTACATTCTTCCCTGATTCATTCTTTGATAAGCACAAACATCCTTAATTTCTCAATTTGCCATCCTATCTATAAACATCAAATTCTAATTCAGTTACTCATCATGGTTTCATCAACATTTTGCTTCAATCATCAACATCATACTAACTAACATATAGAGGGTTCTACAATTTATAAATCATCCTAGGGCATACAAGTGGGTTTTACCCCAAATCATCACTATACACAAAATTAAAAATGTCTTACCATCTACATATTCATAATAACTATCATTAAGGTTAAATTTTACATTACATTCATGGATTACACAAAAACCCACTAATTCAAACATCACCAAAACACTTAATTCAACTTACTTGATGTAAGAGACACTTAAGGAATCAATCTCCTAACTCCTGCACTGATAATTCAGCCTTTTCCTCCTTTAATTTTGTAAAATTTTGAAGAACTAGGGTTTCCCCTTGGCTCCCTTTCTCTTGTTCGATCGTACACAAGCCAGGAACAAGCACTGGCTTTTTTTTATCACTTTTTCAATACACATTTACACTTTTAGTCCCTTGTCTTTTAAAGTGTATCCAAATGGTTATTTTCCCCTACTAACTTGATTACATTCATTTACATAAGGGGTTTCTAACTTATTATTACTTACAAAACTTTCGAAATGGTCAAAATTTATATTTACCGTTCCTTATTATTAAAACATCCCGATTAAATTATTATATTATGTCATATGAAATTTGGGGTGTTACAAGTCTACCCCCTTAAAGGAGGTTTCGTCCCTGAAACCTGCTTCATCAAAATCGGCTTACCATTAGTATAGTCATAACTTTAAGAGCATCATTTCTAGAAATCCTTTTTTTCCATTGTTTCAATAGTTCAGTCTACCTAGATTGTACATATCGTTCCTTTAATATCAAACATATAGTCCATCTGACCCGTTCATAACGGGTCAAAGTTTCGACCATTATCATAATCCATCATGCTCACCTTAATTGACCCGTCCATAATGGGTCAATACATACCTTTTCATTATGCTTTCCACATCACCTTAACCCGTTCGTAACCCGACAACTACACATACTTTACACTTCCATTCTTTATCAACTTCTTCTTAAATTCTCAACTCATCACATTATCGTACTTAAACCAAAGTGTGCAAACTAGTAGCAACCTATAGAGTTTAATGTCAGGATTTACATTACAACAATTTGAAGTTCATATGAACTTATTAATACATTTCACCATTAGTATTAGTTCTAATAGTTTCACTTATACCTGGAGCTTTATTCCTACCTTCTTACTCATACATGCACTACTTACTTCTTAAGCTTGAACTAAAACTCATTCTTAGTCAACTTCCAAAAGTCAAGCCTTCCTTGTCATGACACATTCTACGCTACATTATTTCATACGGAAGTAAATATATATTTACATTTAGATATTAAATAATTCGCTAACCTTACTACTTTGGCGCAGTACTTCGACATGCAAAAGCAAACCGACCCTCTTTATTACAATTCATACCATTTCTGGATTGACCTCATTCATCCGTGTGAAAGAGCTTCCGCTCATGAGCATTCTTTCGCCGACCTTGATGGGTTTATCACATCATGATTCCTGCCATTCTCATTATAAGATTAGGGGTTTACACATTTCATTCGATTTCATTCAGACATGATGTTTATTACATCACTTTATTTACGTATTAATATTTTCTCAATTCCTTTTTAAAATATTAGTGCGTTTGACCCGTTCATAACGGGTCAATACATGACCATTTCCTAACATAACACTTTCGTTGTTTGACCCGTTCATGACGGGTCAATACATAACCATTCTTTCACAGATCTTTAACTCATTTGTCAACTTTTGCAGTTTGACTTTTCAAAGTCAAACCGGTACTTCTTACTTATCATAGACGTATCAAAGTATACGTTCATAATTTCTTTCCATTCTTGCATACTTGCAAAGACTTTATTTCATCATTCTAATATTGATTGCAAGATTTTACCCGTTCCCGTCCCTACTTAAATCATTTGTCTAGGTCGTAACCGTCATTCATTCCGATTTCCAAGAGTCAATTTATGATATGTCTAACACGTAACTTATTTCAAAGCTTATTTCTTTCGACTAGGGTTTCTTGCTACTACAATAGTTTTCATCGGTCTTACCTACTTAGTGAATCAAATACTTCATGCTATTTTACAATTACTTGCTTAATAATCATCAACGTACTTTGTTTGACTTTTCAGAAGTCCATTATAAATACATTATGACCTATGTTTACCAATTACCCAGTTCTGACACATCCATCTATAGTCGAGCTATAAGCTCCTATTAAAAGAATAACCTTTATACATACCTGGCGCGAGTCAAATCCATTGACTCGTTATCCATGCCTTACGTTGACTATTTCCTTCCAATTTGCGACATTACATGACCATACATTATGCTCACCTACAAATATATGACTTGACCATTTCAAACATTAAATACCGGATTCAAAAGGGCGATAACCATCTGACCCGTATGACCCATTTATCCTTTCAACCATTCTTGCATACATTACATGAGCATAATTATATTCATATATATATATATATATGTATGTATGTATAAGTTCAAAACATAACTTGGAAAATATCCGCTTTTTAAAGAATATTTACTTGTTTGATCTGTAATTACTTACAATTTTGAACATTTCATTCTTGTCATTCATTCTTACTTTTTTAACTCGTACCTATTTACGAATTTCAAACTTTTTCATTCTATCATTCATTCCCTTCTATGTTTCGAATCCGTCTCGCGATTTCTAACATATCATTCATATCTTTCATTCCTTTCATGTTTCGAATCCGTTTCGCAGATTCTAACATATCATTCATATCTTTCATTCCTTTCATGTTTCGAATCCGTCTAGTGGATTCTAACATATCATTCATATATTTCATTCCTTTCATGTTTCGAATCCGTCTAGCAGATTCTAACATATCATTCATATCTTTCATTCCTTTCATGTTTCGAATCCGTCTCGTGGATTCTAACATATCATTCATACTTCTCATGTGTATTTGGTACTTTCAAATCCCTGAAAGTATTACATTTCCCTTCACCCTCACGTCCACCTAGTACCTAATTCTAACGGACATACGTGTAACAATTATCACGGTCTCACGAACGTCATATGTTTCTTGTGTACTGGCTAGGTACACAATCCACATACTAGTTTCGTCTCTTCGTGTAATCGTCACCTTATGTCCGAAGAATTAGGTTTCGGCACGTGTAACATTTTCAAAACTTCATTTCCATTCGATTATTATATTTCGCTTAAAATTTTCCTTCACTTGATAGGTTTTACCATTACATGCACCCACATGTTAAATTTATTTACCTGGGTCAATTTGTCTTATTACATAACTTGGTGCCGGCCCTAGACCGCATTCACGGATCATCCCTTCCAAGCAATTATGCTTACCTTACACATAACACACTATTAGTTTCCTTCATATACATACTTTAATACATACTTACATTTGCTTTTACCTTTGGGCTTTGATCGAGTCTTGGATTGTACGGGTTCCTTGTCACAAGAGCACACAGGTTTGAGTTCAAGTATTTACCTCCTTCTACTTGATTTCTCTCAAACCAGGGCTCTGATACCAACTTATAAGACCCTAACACGTAATAACTTAAAAATGACGTAGCGAAAAAACGAGCCTTAAAATTTTTCTTACTTTACTAAATACATTGCTTACGTAAAGACTCAGTCACAAAACGTTTAACATTTACTAATTGAATGAACAACATTCATAACAAAATAATTCTACAAGTGTTACATAATCCAAACTAGGTGACCGTTCTTTTCCGTACAATCCTCGTTATCAACTCGATCATTGTCCGCTTCTCTTCGTTCGTGGTAGAAGAAATCCGTATAAAACCTGTGGACATCATTCACAACTTAACTATTAGTCATCGTCAACATCTTATGACATTATTATCATACAATTAAAAATCCGTACAACATTCCACAATATAACTTGATACATTTCATATCTCTTGTTCCGGTTTCGACTTCACTACTTCTTGAATCTGATTTTCTCATACCTGTATTACAGTCCAATCTCAAGACAATTCATTAGTATTCGTCAATGACCAATATAATAAACCATTCATTCAAACATAGATAACATCTCGCATTCACGCATATTCACATTCCAAATTCCCACGCGTATACATACACTTACCTCTACACATATACACATTCGTACACGTACACGTACACATACATACCAGCTCTCGCGCTTACCGTTTGTATTCACATAAACCTATACATTTTGTCATAATCACAACTTTCCTTAAGATAGAATTTTATACTCACCATCTTGCATACCCATTCGTTCTTAAGTTCGATTACATATAGATTTCCTTCACTAAGACGGAGGTAAAATCCATACCCTCGCCATCCGGAGGCTCATAACAATACTTATGTTCTAAACCGGCTTTAAATAAGTTAAGAGACATGAAAATCATTCAAAACATCGAGTTCGTTTAAAAACTAGGAATCTCATAACTTTTTACTTGTGATCAATATTTCATAAATCATGAAAAATTAGTCTTACGTAGTTTAGAATGCGTTTAAACGAGTTCGCGAGACAAAACAAGTCAAATAAACATCTTTTGCCATCCCAACATACCGTCGCATCACGCGACGGCTTCTTGCCCATGTTGTCGCGTGGCGCGACCCCCTTATATCGATAGAAGGTTCATTTATTTGAGCTGCAGATTTCCAGCTCCAACTTCTCGCTTGTTAAAACTTAAAACTTGCATAACTTATGATCTAGACGTCCGTTTTGAGTAATTCTTGTTTCTACGCGCCCGTAATTTAATTACGGATCCGTTTATCATCCTAACTCACATCAAAAGCCGAATTATAAGATAAGGACTTATACATCCTTCAAACCATTATTAGACCCGTTTGATTTCACTAGCTAACCTTCGTTACATACAACTCCTTCGATATACTAAAGTAACGCTTACCTTAAAACTCTCCTTCATTACATAGTATTTCCATAATTTTCCACACTCCTAAATATTAAATTCTACATACATACTAAGAAGTGAATTAGGTTCACTTACCTCGTGCATCCGTTTCCGCATTCGCTTCCTTGTCTCCTCTTAACCCGATAACCTTTCTTACTTGAGTCCATTTCCACATGATCCCTATGCTTTGATGTCACCACATTCACATCCTTGTTAGTATACATGATTGTACATATAAATGATCATGTCGAATGCATAACTCACATTTGACTTTCATTAGTCAAGTCTAACAAGCATAAGGCATATACCCGAAATCACATCTTTTCGAACTCATATAATCCATCATGTCAATGTATAAAACGGATATTGATTTAACACATACCATATAACGTTCTAAGATCTTACAATTGTGACAAAATTCTAGCCATGCCTCTTATGTGTAGTTGACTTTAAAAAGTCAATGATTTATCATTTTTACTTTCGGCTTAATCTTATATACTCATGACATCATAATAGGCTGTTTTGGGGCGTCCGTTTACTGTGCTTACGAGCTTACAAAACTTACAATCTTTTTATATGACATGCCCCTCGGAGGGGTTATCCTTATGTTAAATTTTTAGAGTCTAACTCTTTACCAAAAAATTACAAAAATTCATTTACTAAGCTGCAATCAGATTCGTCACTTCTGACTGCAGCCTACGGAAAAATGCATTTAAAATTCCTCGTTTATCCGATTGACGAAATTCCAGTTGAAGATTTTTGGAATCACCTGAAGCTACATACAGTAAAAAATTGAGATCATAACTCAATTCCTAAATTGAGTTATTACATTCGTAATGGGCTGCAAATTCTGCCAGAAAACGCAGCCTGAACCTTCGATACAGAAAAATTCATAAAACGTTCATTTTTCATCGGAAAAATGCAATTCCAGTTGGGTTTGAAAGGTTTTTTTCCTGGGAGTTCATCACAAACTCAATAAAGATTAGTTTTTGACAAGATTTGACCAGTTACAGCCGATTATATTCGGTTGTAACTTTCTGGACAGCTTTAGTTTTCATCCAATCTTTTCTAAATATCTCTCATTCTAACTTCAACTAGACATTTCGTCATACACCTTGTGTGCATACCACCAATAAAGCACATGATACAAGTACATTCTTCCCTAATTCATTCTTTGATAAGCATAAACATCCTTAATTTCTCAATTTGCCATCCTATCTATAAACATCAAATTCTAATTCAGTTACTCATCAAGGTTTCATCAACATTTTGCTTCAATTATCAACATCATACTAACTAACATATAGAGGGTTCTACAATTTATAAATCATCCTATGGCATACAAGAGGGTTTTACCCCAAATCATCACTATACACAAAATTAAACATGTCTTACCATCTATATATTCATAATAAGTATCATTGATGTTAAATTTTACATTACATTCATGGATTACACAAAAACCCACTGATTCAAACATCACCAAAGCACTTAATTCAACTTACTTGATGTTAGAGACACTTAAGGAATCCATCTTCTAACTCATGCACTGATAATTCAGCCTTTTCCTCCTTTAATTTTGTAAAATTTTGAAGAACTAGGGTTTTCCCCTTGGCTCCCTTTCTCTTGTTCGATCGTACACAAGCCAGGAACAAGTACTGGCTTTTTTTTATCACATTTTCAATACACATTTACACTTTTAGTCCCTTGTCTTTTAAAGTGTATCCAAATGGTTATTTTCGCCTACTAACTTGATTACTTTCATTTACATAAGGGGTTTCTAACTTATTATTACTTATAAAACTTTCGAAATGGTTAAAATTTATATTTACCGTTCCTTATTATTAAAACATCCCGATTAAATTATTATATTATGTCATACGAAATTTGGGGTGTTACAATTGAAACTTAAATGACTGGTGTTTGTAATATTTTAAACTTAATGAATGGATGAACATCGTTCTGATCATATATGTCACACCCCAACCGATGGCGGAATCATCGGGGAGCGGCACTGAGCGAAACAGATTGTCCAGAAGTTTCCATAACAATTATCATTACCAATCAATTTAAAGTAACATGTCCCATACCATGTCTCAAAAGGTAAACAAATTATTACAGACAAAATCTAGGCAAATAGTTATATTCCGACAACTCAGATTTTACAAATATTGCCTAATTGTTTATCTGCTTCTAGAGACTCTTGATTTCAGATCTACAGACAACTATTTGTTGGACTCTAGAAGCTTATTCTAGCCTCGCTTTCCTAGCAGGTAAGCATCATAATTACCTGTCACATACGTTAAAATAAAAGTCATCACCACAAACAACCCTGAAATCACAACGAAGGCATGCAATTGGAGAGTAATCTCCACTTAATCGCTTTCCACGTGGCAATCCCCTAGCCGTAGATCAAACCACGATCCGTGTGCATTCACACCGGATCGAGACAACTCAACAATTGGATCAAAGAACTTAACGGAAGAAAATATAACCGCTACGGCGTTAGCATCTTCCGTGATCTTTTCAATAACAGGTTTTCCCTCCCAAAACTCCCGGTTATAAATAAGAGAACTGTTCAGGTAAAAACTCAGATCACTCTCACTTCTCAAATACTTATCTTCTCCGTTACCAATACTTATTCTCACGCCGGAGTCGGGTCAAGGAGAGAACCCTCTTCTCCCCTTGACGAGACTAACGGTGTTCTTTTTTGCAGAATTGCCGGAGAAGAAGTTCAGCTGTAACTGAATCACCCGAGAGAGAGCTAACCCTTTTATGCGGATTCAAACCCCCTAACTATCTCGGTTCCGACCATTTAGTTAGTGTTTCTTCATTACTTGAAGGGGTAAGGTCCCAAAAACCTCATAAAAAGGATTTGAGACCGTACCACAAGCCAACCTCTTAACCTTTTTGACCTTGCGCGGTCGCGCATTGATCTCACAAGAGGAAGAAGAAATCAGTAATTTATAGTCGCGCGCCCAAAAGAAAACATAAATTCTTGCGCCTTCTTCCATTTAACAAAGGATCAAAATCCTTTGTTCAATACCTCCGCCTAAATATCCAGACTTGGATATTATTTTACCCAGACTTGGGATTTATTTGTCTGTGTCCACACAGCAAGGTGTCACACCAGATTACAGCAATAATATTCTAGAGAGAAATACAATCGTGCGCCACCCAGACGGTTATAACCGTCTGGACACGTGTTATCACCACAAACAACCCTGAAATCACAACGAAGGCATGCAATTGGAGAGTAATCTCCACTTAATCGCTTTCCACGTGGCAATCCCCTAGCCGTAGATCAAACCACGATCCGTGTGCATTCACACCGGATCGAGACAACTCAACAATTGGATCAAAGAACTTAACGGAAGAAAATATAACCGCTATGGCGTTAGCATCTTCCGTGATCTTTTCAATAACAGGTTTTCCCTCCCAAAACTCCCGGTTATAAATAAGAGAACTGTTCAGGTAAAAACTCAGATCACTCTCACTTCTCAAATACTTATCTTCTCCGTTACCAATACTTATTCTCACGCCGGAGTCGGGTCAAGGAGAGAACCCTCTTCTCCCCTTGACGAGACTAACGGTGTTCTTTTTTGCAGAATTGCCGGAGAAGAAGTTCAGCTGTAACTGAATCACCCGAGAGAGAGCTAACCCTTTTATGCGGATTCAAACCCCCTAACTATCTCGGTTCCGACCATTTAGTTAGTGTTTCTTCATTACTTGAAGGGGTAAGGTCCCAAAAACCTCATAAAAAGGATTTGAGACCGTACCACAAGCCAACCTTTTAACCTTTTTGACCTTGCGCGGTCGCGCATTGATCTCACAAGAGGAAGAAGAAATCAGTAATTTATAGTCGCGCGCCCAAAAGAAAACATAAATTCTTGCGCCTTCTTCCATTTAACAAAGGATCAAAATCCTTTGTTCAATACCTCCGCCTAAATATCCAGACTTGGATATTATTTTACCCAGACTTGGGATTTATTTGTCTGTGTCCACACAGCAAGGTGTCACACCAGATTACAGCAATAATATTCTAGAGAGAAATACAATCGTGCACCAACCAGACGGTTATAACCGTTTGGACACGTGTCATCACCACAAACAACCCTGAAATCACAACGAAGGCATGCAATTGGAGAGTAATCTCCACTTAATCGCTTTCCACGTGGCAATCCCCTAGCCGTAGATCAAACCACGATCCGTGTGCATTCACACCGGATCGAGACAACTCAACAATTGGATCAAAGAACTTAACGGAAGAAAATATAACCGCTACGGCGTTAGCATCTTCCGTGATCTTTTCAATAACAGGTTTTCCCTCCCAAAACTCCCGGTTATAAATAAGAGAACTGTTCAGGTAAAAACTCAGATCACTCTCACTTCTCAAATACTTATCTTCTCCGTTACCAATACTTATTCTCACGCCGGAGTCGGGTCAAGGAGAGAACCCTCTTCTCCCCTTGACGAGACTAACGGTGTTCTTTTTTGCAGAAATGCCGGAGAAGAAGTTCAGCTGTAACTGAATCACCCGAGAGAGAGCTAACCCTTTTATGCGGATTAAAACCCCCTAACTATCTCGGTTCCGACCATTTAGTTAGTGTTTCTTCATTACTTGAAGGGGTAAGGTCCCAAAAACCTCATAAAAAGGATTTGAGACCGTACCACAAGCCAACCTTTTAACCTTTTTGACCTTGCGCGGTCGCGCATTGATCTCACAAGAGGAAGAAGAAATCAGTAATTTATAGTCGCGCGCCCAAAAGAAAACATAAATTCTTGCGCCTTCTTCCATTTAACAAAGGATCAAAATCCTTTGTTCAATACCTCCGCCTAAATATCCAGACTTGGATATTATTTTACCCAGACTTGGGATTTATTTGTCTGTGTCCACACAGCAAGGTGTCACACCAGATTACAGCAATAATATTCTAGAGAGAAATACAATCGTACACCACCCAGACGGTTATAACCGTCTGGACACGTGTCATCACCACAAACAACCCTGAAATCACAACGAAGGCATGCAATTGGAGAGTAATCTCCACTTAATCGCTTTCCACGTGGCAATCCCCTTGCCGTAGATCAAACCACGATCCGTGTGCATTCACACCGGATCGAGACAACTCAACAATTGGATCAAAGAACTTAACGGAAGAAAATATAACCGCTACGGCGTTAGCATCTTCCGTGATCTTTTCAATAACAGGTTTTCCCTCCCAAAACTCCCGGTTATAAATAAGAGAACTGTTCAGGTAAAAACTCAGATCACTCTCACTTCTCAAATACTTATCTTCTCCGTTACCAATACTTATTCTCACGCCGGAGTCGGCTCAAGGAGAGAACCCTCTTCTCCCCTTGACGAGACTAACTGTGTTCTTTTTTGCAGAATTTCCGGAGAAGAAGTTCAGCTGTAACTGAATCACCCGAGAGAGAGCTAACCCTTTTATGCGGATTCAAACCCCCTAACTATCTCGGTTCCGACCATTTAGTTAGTGTTTCTTCATTGGCACCCACCGTTTTCTCAGTTTTTCTAGTTTCTACCTCGTTTCGATTCAGTTCATTCCGTTTTCTGTTTTTGCACATGGCAGAAAGTGCATCATTTCACCGGCAACTTGGTCCTCGACCAAACGTCGGAAATAATTTACAACTAGAAGAATCTCCAGAACATTGGTTTAACAGATGTCAAGCTGCTTTAAACACAATCGTTATTCAAATCGCCAGATCTGATTTATCAAACACCAGATCTGGAAAAGTAATTGATACCACAGTATTGGATCCACCAACACCACGTAGGAGGGACATCCAATCCAGCCAATATAACAGTTATCAGAAACAAATATACATGGTTCAAGGAGGTCCGTCACGAAGACCAAATAAACGAAATTATGACCAACATTGGAGAGAACAACAAGTCGTATTTCCTGTTGTTCCTGGGGGCCCTCGGGAAGAACGACCAGTGATTATCACTGGTATTTTCGGTCACTACCGAACCGACTATATGTTCATAGATCCAGGGAGCTCGATGGACATCATATACGAACAGTGCTTTAAACAGCTTGATTCAGAAGACAAAGCACGTCTAGAACCAGTCGATTTTCCCCTCACTGGATTCTGTAATGAAGCTGTATTCCCATTAGGGCAAATCGCTTTCCCGGTGACTTTATCAGACGGCGAACATTCACGAACAGTTACAGTCAATTTCATGGTCATGCCAGCAACATCACGTCATGATGTCCTGCTCGGGAGAAGGTCACAACGGGAATTCAGCATGATCACTTCCATTCCACACGCCGCTTGCGGATTTCCGACAGAAACCGGAGTTGCAATCCTCTATTCAAGCAAAGAAGTCATGTACGTGGATGACGAACCACCAGCAAAGGTAGTCAAACCTTCGACACCCAATGAACCAGAGAAATGGGTTCTGAACAACGAATACCCAGAGCAGACCATTCTGCTAGGACAAGCTATTTCACCAGCAACACGCATACAACTGAAAGAATTGTTGTCTAACAACAAAGATATATTTGCCTGGTGCCAGCAGACATGACTGGAGTTCCGCGCGACATCGCGCAACATTGTCTAAACATCAAACCATCGGTAGAACCTGTTGCTCAGGGGAGGCGCAGCTTCAGTGAAGAAAAAGCAAAAGCAATGGACGAGCAGGTAGCAGAGCTACTTAATGCGGGTATCTTGCGCGAAGTAAAATACCATACATGGATAGCCAACCCAGTAATGGTACAAAAACATAGCGGCGGGTGGAGAATGTGTGTCGACTTCAAGGACCTGAACAAAGCATGCCCCAAAGATTGCTACGCGCTCCCAGAGATAGACAAAAAAGTCGACTCTCTAGCATCATTCAGATGGAAATGCTTTCTTGACTGTTACAAAGGTTATCATCAGGTCCAGATGAAAGAAGAAGACGAAGACAAAACGGCGTTCCGCACAGATAAAGGCATTTTCTGTTATACCAAAATGTCGTTCGGCTTACGCAACGCAGGCGCAACTTATCAACGCCTAATGGACACAATTTTCAACGATGATATTGGCAAGACTGTCGAAGTATACATGGATGACCTCGTCATCATGAGCCATGAGGAAGGCACAATGCTCGATAATATTCAGCGCACATTCGACTCTTTGCGCAGCGTGAATTTAAAACTCAACCCAACTAAATGCTCGTTCGGCATGGAAGAAGGAAAATTTTTGGGATTTATCGTCACAAGAGATGGCTTTAAAGTAAATACAGAAAAGGTGCAGGCTATTCAGCTAATGCCATCACCCGCAACAGTAAAAGAAATGCAAAGGCTCGCCGGACGCCTAGCGGCTTTAAACAGATTTTTGGCTAATCACGCAGCAAAGTCGTATCCATTCATCAGCACGTTACGAAACTGCGCAAAGAAAACTGACTTTCAGTGGACATCTGAGGCGGAAACCGCATTCAAACAAATGAAAGAATGTTTAATTCAGCTGCCAACGCTGACCGCACCAAAAGAAAAAGAGCCACTGATTTTATATTTATCTGCTGCGGAAGTAGCGGTCGGTGCTGTATTGATGGTAGAGTGTGAGAACATCCAGACTCCAATCTATTACATCAGCAAAATGCTTACCGGCCCGGAAACTCGTTACTCAATGATAGAAAAGCTAGTCCTAGCACTAGTGCATGCATCCCGACGCCTACGCAGGTATTTCTCGGGTCACGTCATCACAGTTCTTACCAATTACCACTTAGGCCAGATCTTATCTAAACCCGACGTGGCGGGACGATTGGCCAAATGGGCAATTGAACTGGGAGGATACAACATCTTTTATAGACCGAGACCAGCAATCAAAGGGCAAGTTCTAGCAGACTTCGCCACTGAAGTTCCCATTGACAAAATTCAAGAGTGTGACGCAATCCAGAACCCCATACCCGTTTTCGACGATAGAGTCTGGACTCTACACACAGATGGCGCTTCCAATGACGATGGAGCAGGAGCAGGTCTCCGATTAATCAGCCCAGACAATCACGAGCTCACATATGCTATACGCTTAGATTTCAAAAGCACGAACAACGAAGCTGAATATGAAGCCTTCTTGGCAGGTCTTCGCTTAGCGCTAAAAATGGGGGCAAGAAATCTTGAAGCTAACGTTGATTCAAAACTGGTAGCCGAGCAAGTTAATGGCAATTACGGTGCAAAAGAAGCAATGGCATTATATCTTAAACAAGCGCGAGTTCTAATCAGCCAATTCCAAACATTCAAAGTTAACCATATAAACAGAAGCGAAAACAAGCACGCAGATGCGCTAAGCAAATTAGCCGCTACCAGCTTCAAACATCTAGCAAAGGAAGTACGTATAGAGGTACTATCCAACCCTTCTATTCATTTCAAGCAAGTAAGCATCATAGAAATGGGAAATCCATCCTGGATGTCTCCGATTATTTTGTACCTTCAACACGGAAAACTTCCGGAAGGAAAAGCAGAAGCTCGGAAACTACAACACAAAGCGATAAATTATGAAATGGCAGATGGCGTCCTTTATCGAAAGTCATTTATGGGCCCATTACTGCGCTGTGTTGATAAAGCAGACGCCCAATACCTAGTCAGAGAAATTCACGAGGGTTTATGCGGGATACACGCCGGACCGCGCATGGTCGTGGCAAAGATAATGAGCGCCGGATACTACTGGCCAGGCATGCACATGGACGCAGTTGATTTATTAAGAAGATGTGCAGCCTGTCAACGCCACGCACCAAAGACACTCCGACCCAAGAACCTGCTAGTTCCCGTTACTTCCGCCTGGCCATTCCAACAGTGGGGCATCGATCTTGTTGGGCCATTTCCTGATGCGCCAGGTGCAGTAAAATTCATCATCGTCGCAGTGGATTACTTCACAAAATGGGTGGAAGCTAAAGCTTTGGCTTCAACAACAGCAATGGTAATCCGCAAATTTATATGGGAACATATCATTTGCAGATTTGGGTTACCATTGCGCATTATTTCCGACAATGGTACAAACTTCGCCGCAGAAGATCTTCAAAAATGGTTTAAAGAAATGAAGATCGAGCACACCTTTGCTTCCGTCGCGCATCCTCAAGCGAACGGCCAGGTAGAAAGCGTAAACAAACAAATCGTTGACGGCATAAAAGCGCGACTCGGGACAGCACGCAGAGGGTGGGTCGACGAACTTCCCAGCATCCTCTGGGCGCATCGAACAATGCCAAAGACTAGTACTGGCGAAACTCCTTTTAGTCTAGTCTATGGGTCTGAAGCCGTCATTCCAGCTGAGATAGGTTTACCATCACCACGCATGATAGCCATGGAAAAACAGAACAACGAGCAAGAAAGGAGAATGGATTTGGACCTTCTTGAAGAACGGCGCGAGAACGCCGCCATAACAGAAGCAAGGTACAAATCTAAGCTCAAAAAATTTTACAATGCGCGCGTCCGCGTTTGCACCTTTGTCCCTGGTGATTTCGTCTTGCGCGATAACGAAGCTTAAAATGCTGAAAAGCCGGGAAAATTAGCGCCAAGATGGGAGGGACCATACGTTATTAACGAGGTCCTAGGCAAGGGGGCATACACCCTAAAAAGGGTCGATGGGACTCTAATCCCCCGCACCTGGAACGCACAACAGTTGCGCAGGTGTTACATATGAACTAAGTCTTCAAAAGCGGAAAGAACATACAGGCAATGTATTTTCTTTATTATGTCTTGTATTACAAGCCTTGCACTCTTATCAATACAAACATCATTTTTACTTATCTCACTATTTATTACAAATTGCATGTAATTTCTTTGGTTCGCGCGAAAACAATATGGTCAAACATTGTAGACCTCATGAACAGTCTAAAAACAAGGCAAGCTGTTACGCCTTTTAGACAAACGTTCAAACATGAGCACAATACCATCTCTCATTCGCCCTACCTATCCAAAAACAATTAAAAAACATGCAACATATTGTAATCCAAACACGTAAGAAGTAAAAACATTATCAATGTACATATTATTAAGTGTAACAAAACACTTCATAAACATGGTCATGGCAATGATCTTCAAAATTTTAGTTCCAGAAACTAAAATGTTCAAAAAAATAAATAAATAAATAAATAACCTTGTTTCTACAAAATGGCAGGACGATCAAACGACAGCCATTAGCAAACGATCACACCCGTGATCTTCAAAAAGGAGTTTATACTAACAGACTTGTATAAACAATCAAAAGAAGGGATGAACAACTCCCAAAACCTAATCAACAACAGGTTCGTCTTCAACATCCGTTCCCCCCCGAGGGTTTTTCCGACGTTGGTATACCAACAGGCAATCTCCCCTCCGGATCGTCGAAAAACGAGCAGTTAAACCATCCGCATCCAGCACAGCAGCACTATTAGCAGCAACTTCCCCTTGCTGAAGAACTTTATCATCAGAACAAACCACCATAGAAGGACCAACAAGGATAGGATCCTCTCCGGTAGCCGTCAATGGTAGAGAGCTAGCAAGTAACAAGAGAGCTTCAGCAGCATCTCGAATCCTCAAGATATCTGAGAAACGCCGGGAACGAACGGTACTTTTTCCCTTCATCTTTTCCAAATTAAAGATAAACAGGCATCCCAAACCATATATATATACAAAACAAAACTCAACCTCGGGAAACGAAAAACCTACTCATCATTAACTGTCAGAATTACATCACATCCAAACGGCGCTACAGGAACCAGGGTTATATCCTCATTAATGAAATCTGACAAGCGCCACTACGAATTTCAAGACAAAGAGAAAAATACCCACTCCTACTGCCAGTTGACGTCATTACATGTCAGAGCATGATTACAAAGAAGTTTTTTCCTTTTTCCAACAAGTTAAAACTTCCAGGAGAAGATTTCTTATTTTTTCGCGCCCAAAAACATTTCTCTCTCATAAAGTCCAGTGCTCCACTTACTTGCATAAATACAACACTGGACTGGGGGGGACTTGAAGGGGTAAGGTCCCAAAAACCTCATAAAAAGGATTTGAGACCGTACCACAAGCCAACCTTTTAACCTTTTTGACCTTGCGCGGTCGCGCATTGATCTCACAAGAGGAAGAAGAAATCAGTAATTTATAGTCGCGCGCCCAAAAGAAAACATAAATTCTTGCGCCTTCTTCCATTTAACAAAGGATCAAAATCCTTTGTTCAATACCTCCGCCTAAATATCCAGACTTGGATATTATTTTACCCAGACTTGGGATTTATTTGTCTGTGTCCACACAGCAAGGTGTCACACCAGATTACAGCAATAATATTCTAGAGAGAAATACAATCGTGCACCACCCAGACGGTTATAACCGTCTGGACACGTGTCATCACCACAAACAACCCTGAAATCACAACGAAGGCATGCAATTGGAGAGTAATCTCCACTTAATCGCTTTCCACGTGGCAATCCCCTAGTCGTAGATCAAACCACGATCCGTGTGCATTCACACCGGATCGAGACAACTCAACAATTGGATCAAAGAACTTAACGGAAGAAAATATAACCGCTACGGCTTTAGCATCTTCCGTGATCTTTTCAATAACAGGTTTTCCCTCCCAAAACTCCCGGTTATAAATAAGAGAACTGTTCAGGTAAAAACTCAGATCACTCTCACTTCTCAAATACTTATCTTCTCCGTTACC
Source organism: Helianthus tuberosus (assembly GCA_030545235.1). Taxonomy (NCBI): domain Eukaryota; kingdom Viridiplantae; phylum Streptophyta; class Magnoliopsida; order Asterales; family Asteraceae; genus Helianthus; species Helianthus tuberosus. The sequence goes on from CM060355.1 coordinate 19,890,101, forward strand.
AATACTTATTCTCACGCCGGAGTCGGGTCAAGGAGAGAACCCTCTTCTCCCCTTGACGAGACTAACGGTGTTCTTTTTTGCAGAATTGCCGGAGAAGAAGTTCAGCTGTAACTGAATCACCCGAGAGAGAGCTAACCCTTTTATGCGGATTCAAACCCCCTAACTATCTCGGTTCCGACCATTTAGTTAGTGTTTCTTCACAGTTGGAGATTTTTGGAATCACCTGAAGCTACCTAAAAATTTGAGATCATAACTCAATTCCTAAATTGAGTTATGACATTCGTAATGGGCTGCAAATTCTGCCAGAAAACGCAGCCTAAACCTTCGATACGGAAAAATTCATAAAACGTTCATTTTTCGTCGAAAAAATGCAATTCCAGTTGGGTTTGAAAGGCTTTTCCTGGGAGTTCATCACAAACTCAATAAAGAGTAGTTTTTGACAAGATTTGATCCAGTTACAGCCGATTACATTCGGCTATAACATTCTGGACAACTTTAGTTTTCATCTAATTTTTTCTAAATATCTCTCATTCTAACTTCACCTAAACATTTCATCATACACCTTGTGTGCATACCACCAATAAAGCACATGATACAAGTACATTCTTCCCTGATTCATTCTTTGATAAGCACAAACATCCTTAATTTCTCAATTTGCCATCCTATCTATAAACATCAAATTCTAATTCAGTTACTCATCATGGTTTCATCAACATTTTGCTTTAATCATCAACATCATACTAACTAACATATAGAGGGTTCTACAATTTATAAATCATCCTATGGCATACAAGTGGGTTTTACCCCAAATCATCACTATACACAAAATTAAAAATGTCTTACCATCTACATATTCATAATAACTATCATTAAGGTTAAATTTTACATTACATTCATGGATTACACAAAAACCCACTAATTCAAACATCACCAAAACACTTAATTCAACTTACTTGATGTAAGAGACACTTAAGGAATCAATCTCCTAACTCCTGCACTGATAATTCAGCCTTTTCCTCCTTTAATTTTGTAAAATTTTGAAGAACTAGGGTTTCCCCTTGGCTCCCTTTCTCTTGTTCGATCGTACACAAGCCAGGAACAAGCACTGGCTTTTTTTTATCACTTTTTCAATACACATTTACACTTTTAGTCCCTTATCTTTTAAAGTGTATCCAAATGGTTATTTTCCCCTACTAACTTGATTACATTCATTTACATAAGGGGTTTCTAACTTATTATTACTTACAAAACTTTCGAAATGGTCAAAATTTATATTTACCGTTCCTTATTATTAAAACATCCCGATTAAATTATTATATTATGTCATATGAAATTTGGGGTGTTACAAGTCTACCCCCTTAAAGGAGGTTTCGTCCCTGAAACCTGCTTCATCAAAATCGGCTTACCATTAGTATAGTCATAACTTTAAGAGCATCATTTCTAGAAATCCTTTTTTTCCATTGTTTCAATAGTTCAGTCTACCTAGATTGTACATATCGTTCCTTTAATATCAAACATATAGTCCATCTGACCCGTTCATAACGGGTCAAAGTTTCGACCATTATCATAATCCATCATGCTCACCTTAATTGACCCGTCCATAATGGGTCAATACATACCTTTTCATTATGCTTTCCACATCACCTTAACCCGTTCGTAACCCGACAACTACACATACTTTACACTTCCATTCTTTATCAACTTCTTCTTAAATTCTCAACTCATCACATTATCGTACTTAAACCAAAGTGTGCAAACTAGTAGCAACCTATAGAGTTTAATGTCAGGATTTACATTACAACAATTTGAAGTTCATATGAACTTATTAATACATTTCACCATTAGTATTAGTTCTAATAGTTTCACTTATACCTGGAGCTTTATTCCTACCTTCTTACTCATACATGCACTACTTACTTCTTAAGCTTGAACTAAAACTCATTCTTAGTCAACTTCCAAAAGTCAAGCCTTCCTTGTCATGACACATTCTACGCTAAATTATTTCATACGGAAGTAAATATATATTTACATTTAGATATTAAATAATTCGCTAACCTTACTACTTTGGCGCAGTACTTCGACATGCAAAAGCAAACCGACCCTCTTTATTACAATTCATACCATTTCTGGATTGACCTCATTCATCCGTGTGAAAGAGCTTCCGCTCATGAGCATTCTTTCGCCGACCTTGATGGGTTTATCACATCATGATTCCTGCCATTCTCATTATAAGATTAGGGGTTTACACATTTCATTCGATTTCATTCAGACATGATGTTTATTACATCACTTTATTTACGTATTAATATTTTCTCAATTCCTTTTTAATATATTAGTGCGTTTGACCCGTTCATAACGGGTCAATACATGACCATTTCCTAACATAACACTTTCGTTGTTTGACCCGTTCATGACGGGTCAATACATAACCATTCTTTCGCAGATCTTTAACTCATTTGTCAACTTTTGCAGTTTGACTTTTCAAAGTCAAACCGGTACTTCTTACTTATCATAGACGTATCAAAGCACACGTTCATAATTTCTTTCCATTCTTGCATACTTGCAAAGAGTTTATTTCATCATTCTAATATTGATTGCAAGATTTTACCCGTTCCCGTCCCTACTTAAATCATTTGTCTAGGTCGTAACCGTCATTCATTCCGATTTCCAAGAGTCAATTTATGATATGTCTAACACGTAACTTATTTCAAAGCTTATTTCTTTCGACTAGGGTTTCTTGCTACTACAATAGTTTTCATCGGTCTTACCTACTTAGTGAATCAAATACTTCATGCTATTTTACAATTACTTGCTTAATAATCATCAACGTACTTTGTTTGACTTTTCAGAAGTCCATTATAAATACATTCTGACCTATGTTTACCAATTACCCAGTTCTGACACATCCATCTATAGTCGAGCTATAAGCTCCTATTAAAAGAATAACCTTTATACATACCTGGCGCGAGTCAAATCCATTGACTCGTTATCCATGCCTTACGTTGACTATTTCCTTCCAATTTGCGACATTACATGACCATACATTATGCTCACCTACAAATATATGACTTGACCATTTCAAACATTAAATACCGGATTCAAAAGGGCGATAACCATCTGACCCGTATGACCCATTTATCCTTTCAACCATTCTTGCATACATTACATGAGCATAATTATATTCATATATATATATATATATGTATGTATGTATAAGTTCAAAACATAACTTGGAAAATATCCGCTTTTTAAAGAATATTTACTTGGTTGATCTGTAATTACTTACAATTTTGAACCTTTCATTCTTGTCATTCATTCTTACTTTTTTAACTCGTACCTATTTACGAATTTCAAACTTTTTCATTCTATCATTCATTCCCTTCTATGTTTCGAATCTGTCTCGCGGTTTCTAACATATCATTCATATCTTTCATTCCTTTCATGTTTCGAATCCGTTTCGCAGATTCTAACATATCATTCATATCTTTCATTCCTTTCATGTTTCGAATCCGTCTAGTGGATTCTAACATATCATTCATATCTTTCATTCCTTTCATGTTTCGAATCCGTCTAGCAGATTCTAACATATCATTCATATCTTTCATTCCTTTCATGTTTCGAATCCGTCTCGTGGATTCTAACATATCATTCATACTTCTCATGTGTATTTGGTACTTTCAAATCCCTGAAAGTATTACATTTCCCTTCACCCTCACGTCCACCTAGTACCTAATTCTAACGGACATACGTGTAACAATTATCACGGTCTCACGAACGTCATATGTTTCTTGTGTACTGGCTAGGAACACAATCCACATACTAGTTTCGTCTCTTCGTGTAATCATCACCTTATGTCCGAAGAATTAGGTTTCGGCACGTGTAACATTTTCAAAACTTCATTTCCATTCGATTATTATATTTCGCTTAAAATTTTCCTTCACTTGATAGGTTTTACCATTACATGCACCCACATGTTAAATTTATTTACCTGGGTCGATTTGTCTTATTACATAACTTGGTGCCGGCCCTAGACCGCATTCACGGATCATCCCTTCCAAGCAATTATGCTTACCTTACACATAACACACTATTAGTTTCCTTCATATACATACTTTAATACATACTTACATTTGCTTTTACCTTTGGGCCTTGATCGAGTCTTGGATTGTACGGGTTCCTTGTCACAAGAGCACACAGGTTTGAGTTCAAGTATTTACCTCCTTCTACTTGATTTCTCTCAAACCAGGGCTCTGATACCAACTTATAAGACCCTAACACGTAATAACTTAAAAATGATGTAGCGGAAAAATGAGCCTTAAAATTTTTCTTACTTTACTAAATACATTGCTTACGTAAAGACTCAGTCACAAAACGTTTAACATTTACTAATTGAATGAACAACATTCATAACAAAATAATTCTACAAGTGTTACATAATCCAAACTAGGTGACCGTTCTTTTCCGTACAATCCTCGTTATCAACTCGATCATTGTCCGCTTCTCTTCGTTCGTGGTAGAAGAAATCCGTATAAAACCTGTGGACATCATTCACAACTTAACTATTAGTCATCGTCAACATCTTATGACATTATTATCATACAATTAAAAATCCGTACAACATTCCACAATATAACTTGATACATTTCATATCTCTTGTTCCGGTTTCGACTTCACTACTTCTTGAATCTGATTTTCTCATACATGTATTACATTCCAATCTCAAGACAATTCATTAGTATTCGTCAATGACCAATATAATAAACCATTCATTCATACATAGATAACATCTCGCATTCACGCATATTCACATTCCAAATTCCCACGCGTATACATACACTTACCTCTACACATATACACATTCGTACACGTACACGTACACATACATACCAGCTCTCGCGCTTACCGTTTGTATTCACATAAACCTATACATTTTGTCATAATCACAACTTTCCTTAAGATAGAATTTTATACTCACCATCTTGCATACCCATTCGTTCTTAAGTTCGATTACATATAGATTTCCTTCACTAAGACGGAGGTAAAATCCATACCCTCGCTATCCGGAGGCTCATAACAATACTTATGTTCTAAACCGGCTTTAAATAAGTTAAGAGACATGAAAATCATTCAAAACATCGAGTTCGTTTAAAAACTAGGAATCTCATAACTTTTTACTTGTGATCAATATTTCATAAATCATGAAACAATTAGTCTTACGTAGTTTAGAATGCGTTTAAACGAGTTCGCGAGACAAAACAAGTCAAATAAACATCTTTTGCCATCCCAACATACCGTCGCATCACGCGACGGCTTCTTGCCCATGTTGTCGCGTGGCGCGACCCCCTTATATCGATAGAAGGTTCATTTATTTGAGCTGCAGATTTCCAGCTCCAACTTCTCGCTTGTTAAAACTTAAAACTTGCATAACTTATGATCTAGACGTCCGTTTTGAGTAATTCTTGTTTCTACGCGCCCGTAATTTAATTACGGATCCGTTTATCATCCTAACTCACATCAAAAGCCGAATTATAAGATAAGAACTTATACATCCTTCAAACCATTATTAGACCCGTTTGATTTCACTAGCTAACCTTCGTTACATACAACTCCTTCGATATACTAAAGTAACGCTTACCTTAAAACTCTCCTTCATTACATAGTATTTCCATAATTTTCCACACTCCTAAATATTAAATTCTACATACATACTAAGAAGTGAATTAGGTTCACTTACCTCGTGCATCCGTTTCCGCATTCGCTTCCTTGTCTCCTCTTAACCCGATAACCTTTCTTACTTGAGTCCATTTCCACATGATCCCTATGCTTTGATGTCACCACATTCACATCCTTGTTAGTATACATGATTGTACATATAAATGATCATGTCGAATGCATAACTCACATTTGACTTTCATTAGTCAAGTCTAACAAGCATAAGGCATATACCCGAAATCACATCTTTTCGAACTCATATAATCCATCATGTCAACGCATAAAACGGATATTGATTTAACACATACCATATAACGTTCTAAGATCTTACAATTGTGACAAAATTCTAGCCATGCCTCTTATGTGTAGTTGACTTTAAAAAGTCAATGATTTATCATTTTTACTTTCGGCTTAATCTTATATACTCATGACATCATAATAGGCTGTTTTGGGGCGTCCGTTTACTGTGCTTACGAGCTTACAAAAATTACAATATTTTTATATGACATGCCCCTCGGAGGGGTTATCCTTATGTTAAATTTTTAGAGTCTAACTCTTTACCAAAAATTTACAAAAATTCTTTTACTAAGCTGCAATCAGATTCGTCACTTCTGACTGCAGCCTACGGAAAAATGCATTTAAAATTCCTCGTTTATCCGATTGACGAAATTCCAGTTGAAGATTTTTGGAATCACCTGAAGCTACATACAGTAAAAATTTGAGATCATAACTCAATTCCTAAATTGAGTTATTACATTCGTAATGGGCTGCAAATTCTGCCGGAAAACGCTGCCTGAACCTTCGATACAGAAAAATTCATAAAACGTTCATTTTTCATCGGAAAAATGCAATTCCAGTTGGGTTTGAAAGGTTTTTTCCTGGGAGTTCATCACAAACTCAATAAAGATTAGTTTTTGACAAGATTTGACTAGTTACAGCCGATTACATTCGGTTGTAACTTTCTGGACAGCTTTAGTTTTCATCCAATCTTTTCTAAATATCTCTCATTCTAACTTCAACTAGACATTTCGTCATACACCTTGTGTGCATACCACCAATAAAGCACATGATACAAGTACATTCTTCCCTAATTCATTCTTTGATAAGCATAAACATCCTTAATTTCTCAATTTGCCATCCTATCTATAAACATCAAATTCTAATTCAGTTACTCATCAAGGTTTCATCAACATTTTGCTTCAATTATCAACATCGTACTAACTAACATATAGAGGGTTCTACAATTTATAAATCATCCTATGGCATACAAGAGGGTTTTACCCCAAATCATCACTATACACAAAATTAAACATGTCTTACCATCTATATATTCATAATAAGTATCATTCATGTTAAATTTTACATTACATTCATGGATTACACAAAAACCCACTGATTCAAACATCACCAAAGCACTTAATTCAACTTACTTGATGTTAGAGACACTTAAGGAATCCATCTTCTAACTCATGCACTGATAATTCAGCCTTTTCCTCCTTTAATTTTGTAAAATTTTGAAGAACTAGGGTTTTCCCCTTGGCTCCCTTTCTCTTGTTCGATCGTACACAAGCCAGGAACAAGTACTGGCTTTTTTTTTATCACATTTTCAATACACATTTACACTTTTAGTCCCTTGTCTTTTAAAGTGTATCCAAATGGTTATTTTCGCCTACTAACTTGATTACTTTCATTTACATAAGGGGTTTCTAACTTATTATTACTTATAAAACTTTCGAAATGGTTAAAATTTATATTTACCGTTCCTTATTATTAAAACATCCCGATTAAATTATTATATTATGTCATACGAAATTTGGGGTGTTACAATTGAAACTTAAATGACTGGTGTTTGTAATATTTTAAACTTAATGAATGGATGAACATCGTTCTGATCATATATGTCACACCCCAACCGATGGCGGAATCATCGGGGCGCGGCACTGAGCGAAACAGATTGTCCAGAAGTTTCCATAACAATTATCATTACCAATCAATTTAAAGTAACATGTCCCATACCATGTCTCAAAAGGTAAACAAATTATTACAGACAAAATCTAGGCAAATAGTTATATTACGACAACTCAGATTTTACAAAAATTGCCTAATTGTTTATCTGCTTCTAGAGACTCTTGATTTCAGATCTACAGACAACTATTTGTTGGACTCTAGAAGCTTATTCTAGCCTCGCTTTCCTAGCAGGTAAGCATGATCGGAGTGTCGCGCTCCGGTCAAAGATAATATTTATAAGCCCAAATTACCCTTAACAAATAGTTAGTGGTAGTAAGGGGTCGAACCACGAAGAGTATGTGGTTTGTGTATGGATTCGAATGAATTAAACAATTGTGTCACGATTATGAAGCTTACTAGAATAATGTTGTGTTTTTGTTTATTTGGAAGATATGATTTTAAACTAGATGATGTGATAAAAATGAGTAACAACTACTAATTAACGATTGCAAGAATTTTGGATACTAGAACAATTATAATAAAAAGGAATCACACCCGGGTTCGGTAATTGTTAATCTAGGATTTCTACAAGTTTTAGTTTCAACTCAAATGCATTCGATTAACGGATTTAGTGTACCGTGACTTAGGTGCTACTAACTATCAACTAGGGCCGTTCAAATCGCTCGTCGCTCGCCGCTCACTCGACGCTCGTTTGGAAACTGCTCGGAAAATGCTCGTTCGATTTGACGCTCGGTTATAAACGAGCCGCTCTGCTCGATTCGGTTTGTAAACGAGCCAAGCATGAGCAAAGGTCCGCTCGGCTCGGTTCGGCTCGAATTATTATTTTAATTAGTATACATATACCTATACACATACATATATAAACATGTATACACACACATATATATACACAAATATAAATTATACATAATACACACACACCTATATATATACACACTTACATATATAAACATGTAAATACACACAAATATAAATTATACATAATACACACACCTATATATATATATACACACTTACACATACATATATATACTTAAATATAAATTAAATTTATAGTTTTATGTGTACCACTCTATTAGATTTTTGTCAACGATATTCAAATTTACAACAATATCTATATGTACAAGCCCAACCACACCAATAAAGAAATTAATATTAAAACTAAAAGTTGAACCCTAAACCGATAAAAGATAGTTTGTTCATCGCCTCAATGGTTCATGTCGTTACCCTAAGTCGACCGTCTCCTACTCTCAACGTAATTGTTTGTGCAATATGATCATCGCCTCGTCGGCCACAACATTGTTATTAATAAGAAAAATATTGTGCCATTAAATGTGCATATTTTTTAAGACATGAAAACTTGAGACCTAACATTGTCACTATCTCTCTCAACAAATTTAAATCGGGTGACACAGTTGTCTAAATCGCTCGAATTTCGCTCGGCGCTCGCTCGGAATTTTTATTGCTCGAAAATTGCTCGATTGATTTGAGGCTCGGTTTTAAATGAGCCGCTCCGCTCGGTTCGGTTTGTAAACGAGCCAAGCACGAGCAAAGGTCCGCTCGGTTCGACTCGGTTCGACTCGGCTCGTGAACAGCCCTACTATCAACGCCCCGAAGAACGGACAAGAAGACACTTTGTAATCAACACAAGTAAATCCTAACAACGACAACGTACAATTACATATCACCGTTTCGCAAAGTCATAACTTTTAACATCGTTCGACAATTCACGAATTCGTAACAAATGTAATACTATTGTCAAAAGTTTCAAAAACCAAATACAAATTGTCACTAAGATGAAACAAGAACAAATTGAAACCCTAAAAGTAACAACTACCTACACCGGGGTGAAACCGAGATGATTAGCCGCTCATGGTTGATGCAACTTGATCACCGGATGCTTGGAATGCGGATGGAGTCATCTTGAAGCCTTGAGAATGGTGAATGATGAGGTTCGGTGAAAGATGATGATGGTGGAAGGATTAGGGTTTGTGGATGATGGATTGATTGAGATGATGGTGATGATGATTTTTTGATGATGTTGTGATGTAGAGATGCTAAATGGAATTCGTTCCTCAATGGTAGGTGAAAGATGGATGATTATGGCCCCCCAATCAAGTTTCAAACTCAACATAAGTGTAACTCCCCGAATTGGAGGCCCCTTGACCAATAGAAATCGACTTCAGCACCCAAAGATCAGCATTTCGCGTTTGTGAAAACCAATGCCCGTCGTCGACGGGTCTGACCCCGTCGCCGACGGGTTCCCTATTTTTCATGTTTGGCCGACGGCTAAAATAACTGGATACGGGAACTTCTGGCCTACGGGCTTATCTGGAGGGCGTCGCCGACGGGACCCAGGCCGTCGGCGACGGGCTCTCGTTTGCAACTTTCTATTTTTTCGCTTCCAACGCTTCCGGTTGACTCGTAACACATCCTAGTGCTCCGGTTTTCGACCCAGTGACCCGTAAAGCTCCCGAAAAACTCCTTAAACTCCATCAAACCTGCAAAACACATTCTTGATTAAAAGTAGGCTATTCGAAACTAAAACTCACGTAAAAACATCAAGTTAAACAATAACGAGCACCGGTTTACAACCACGTATCACATCCCCACACTTGTCTTTTGCTTGCCCTCAAGCAAATCTGTTTTTCACTTTCACGTGGGTCGAACAACGAATACACATCCCATTCCCGAGACAGAGGTTAAGGTCTATTGTCATACAAAAGTTCAAACTCTTTACAAATTTCACATATTTACCGGTTAAGTGAATAATCACATATAATAATGGTTATCCAAGATTAACCCGCCCGTAAAACTAACAACTCATGCATATCCCTCACAATGTGCTCTCCACTCGGCTTAAAATTGGCTAACATGTATAATGTATTAGCACTTCAACAATTAATCGCTCAAAACCAATTAGAACACGTACCCGCATAGGCTTGCAACTCAATCATTCTCCACCACCGAACACGAATACTAAGCACAAGTCAAAAGGTCTTTGAAGGGTTGTAACGGGGCTAGGCTAAGGGTAGGAAATAGGATATTTTTAAAGTGGCTAAAGTGATGAAAATTCGATTTTTATTACAAAAGACTATTCTAAACAAAAGTAAACTATAAACATCACTATAAGGCAACAACTTAAGCCTTTTATTCAACAACTACTAACACTTCTTTTTGTGTTTTTCTCAAAGCTTTTTCAATCTTTTTCGCAACATTTTTTTTTCAATGAATCATAACAACTAAACAAACTTAAGCTCTTATAATCGAATTTTCATCACACGGGTTTAAAAAGAAAAGGTTTAAGGGTTATGGGCTATAGGGTGGTCAAACGAAAGGTTTAGGCTCAAAATGGGCGACTAGGGAATTTGTTCGGGTAAGGATAGATAAATAGTTTTAAGAGAAAAGGTTTACCTAATGCCTTAATCATTCTCGTGCTTGTATTCGGTCTATAGTCTCAAACGTATCAAAAGTTGCAAGTTCTACAATACGCGACTAATGGTCCACTCAAACAAAGAAACATGTAAATGTAAATCTATGATGTAAAAGTGGCTCAAACCTCACGTATAAGGGTATGATATGTGATATGCATCAAATGCTAATTCCTTAGGCGAATTATTCCCAAATAACCACCCGCTAAATACCCGTTATGCTTATTAATTTGAACTTGACCATGACAAAAGACCAAATGGGTTGTGACATCCCTCGTTGACTTAGTTACTTGTGCTTTTAAGATTGCTTTTGAAACAAGAAATTTTGAAAAAATTTTTGAAATTTTCCCCCATCCCCACACTTGAGGTAAACATTGTCCTCAATGTATAGAATTTAAATGAACGGGTCAAAATCAAAAACTTTTACTACTCCCCCATCCCCACACTTGAGGCAAACATTGTCCTCAATGTGCAAGAACTAGAGTTTTAAAAACGCACAAGGGATGTGACACGTCTAACCTTCCCAAAATCTCACCCCGGAAAATAAAAATACAATGTACGATCCACTTATTCCTAACTAAGAATCAAAGTAAAAGGAAACACATGCACCTGATTTTTGTCGCTTGATATTCATATATCCTTTGCCTCTTCATAAAAACGGTTGTCACGCGAACATGTTGTACCTACAAATTCTAATCCTTGTGTAGAAGCATGCTTCTCACAACCATCAAGATTTGTTAGTTACTTAGTTCTACCCTTTTTATGAAACATATTACCAAGCCATGTGTTATTTCACTTCGATTTATGTGGACAATAATTTACAACAACAACAATCCTAACTCACTTTCGTAGGAATCACGGTTGCATTTAGCTTATGCAACAAGCCCTTTTAAACCCCCCAATAGCTTGGGAGGACGAGAGGTCTCGTGAGGGTTATATAGGGAACACACCCACAACGTTCATTTAACTAGGCGAAAAATAAATAACAAGAAATAAAAATAACGAAATAAAATAATATACAACAACAACAACAAAAACATACCATACCTCTACCTCTGATATCGCTCGTTTGGATCCACTGGCGGGTTGGGCTGGTATTGATAACCAGTGAGGGCCTCGAACATCTCCCTATAGTTATCGAGGGGACTCTGTTCCCCTTGAGGCGGCGGTTGGTACGGAATCGGGATAAAGCTAGAACCGACTGCCTCGGGCCAATGAGGGGTGGGATCGGATGGACCTAGTGGATGAGGAAGATTGGGGTAATCAGTCCACCCCGAGTGTTCGGCGTATGGGAGACCGGCTTGAAGGTCTCTTTGATGGCGCTCCTGATCGTGGAGTATCTTGGTGTTGTTAATCGCCATTTGGTGAGAGATAGCCAAAGCACTCCAACGGCGTTGTTCCAATTCCCTTGCTTCATTTTGGCGCCTAACCTCATCTTCTTCCCATGCCCATCTCCGAGCTTCCTCATCCTCTTGCCTCTTTGCCAACTGTTCCATATGTGACCTTTGCATTGCTTGGAACAGTTGTTGCTCTTCCATAAATTGATTCATTCTTTCCCTCTGGGCTTCTTGAGCTACCCAATACTCTTGCATTGAGGATCCATGAGATCCCTCCCAAGCTTCCCTTCTTCGATTGTATTCCCGTCCTTCACCTATGCAAGCAGAGACATTGTCATATATCTCCTGCTGTCCCCGATCAAAATTTTTATAGGAGGGCACCCGTCTAGTGGTCACAAAGCCCGCCACATCTGCATTAATTTCTCTATGCGGCCTCATGTATCTTTGTCGTGGTCTTTGTGGACCGGAAGGTTCAACTTCCTCCTCTCCATCCCCCATCTCTTCATCTTCTTCCGATTCCGGTGGTGCCCCTGAAGTAAGGAACTCATACTTGTGACCCAACTTGTCGGTCACAACATACTTGTTCCCCGAAAGTTTAACTTCTATGTTCCAGTTCTTCTTCATGGAGAACTTATTGAGTTCCTCCAACGGCTTAGTTACCCATAGTGATTCCGGAGGTAAGCAGTTTTGTTGACAAATCATGGCACTAATGAGGCGTGCGTATGGAATAAAACGCCTATGGAACGACTCTCGAGTAAACCACGTATTCATCATCACTATGTGTCTCCATGACAGTGTCGGGGTCCCATATATCAAAGAATGCACCACCCTACAATCACCCGCCTTGACACTTCCACGATCACCAAACCTCACCAAAATGTTCTCCACATTAATCCCTTGGAGAATCTTTCCCTCAATCGTCATGTGCTTTTTCTTTGCCTCTCCCCCATCATGATAAGGTAAAACAGTCGCGGTCATCTGCTCCGGATCACCATTATTCGCATGACTATCCAAAAATTGTTGCGTGGTTGGGTAGTCATATGCTTGCACCCCCAAAGAATCAAAACGTGCAATGCGGTTGATGGTTTCGAAAGACATCGTCATTGACCCCCGGCCTGTTTTCCCAACCAATTTCCATTCCACAGGAGAGCTATCCTTATTCATAAACTTTAGTGTCGACAGCCATTCACATACCTCCGACAAATAGATCCGCGAAGTGTTATCTTCGCACCAATCCAACACTCTTTCCCATCCTAGACGTTCAAACATTTGTGTTATTCCAAATTGTTTGAGCTCTTCAACATTCACCACTCTTTCACACAAACTCCTTTCCGGAACTGAGGTGCTAACATTGTTCACCATCTTCCACTTCCATAACTTAGCCTCTAACTTACGGTCTTGATATTCCGATAAAGATTTTCTCTTCTCCTCATCCCAAACTTCGGCGCTTTTGCTATCCCTGAACTTTGCCCACTCCCAATCTTGTCTGTACAGTCTTGCATCCCCCTCTACGACGGAACTTAATTGCTCCCACTTCCTCGGTATTAAACCGAAAGAAGAACCGACTCCCGATGATGACGCTTGCCCCGTAGTCTTTTGTCTTTTACCACCAGCCATAACTACAATCACAAACAAGCAAAGCATCAATATAAACCCAAACCTTTACTAATTTCTCACACTTTGAACATGATGTGTGATGTTGACATTTTAATTAACAAGTGAATGTAAAATCGCCTCTTTAAACTTCCAAAGTCGCTCACTTTATCATAAACTTATCAATTTCTTGTTAATCTTATAATTTCTCATAAATTCAACAATATATTCAACATCACCTTCATGTTCAATCATGTTCATAACAAGTGTAATCACGTCACTAAAGTTATAACATGCTCAAATTCCATCCAAAGTAACTAATCTTACTCAAAATCATGCTAGAACAACATACATTGTCTAAACAACCTACTCTTAAACTAAAAAGTTTAAAATTTCGGAAGAAAAACACTAACATATGATAATCAAGCATAAATTTAAGGAGAATCCATACCTTTGATGCTGTTAGACAAGAAGAACTAAGAAAAGATGGAAAGCAAGCAACTTGATGAACACCCTTTCAAAAACCCTAGAATACACGCCCAGAAATCTTGCAAACTAGCAAGAATTAATGAAAACCGTGTTGGGGGTTTTGTTCCTCTCGAAAAATTACTCAAGATGGACTCAAAAATCAGTTGATTTGGTGGAGAAGTGAGAGAGATATGAGAGCTTGAAGGTTTTAGGGTTTTGGGGATCTTGGTGAAGAAGATGAAGTCAAGGTAACGGTGAGAGAGAGAGATGAACAGGTATATCGGGTATTTTGAGGGGTTAAGATTCAATGCCAATTGAATATGGGTCGATTAGAGGGTCAAGATGAAGTTTGGATTGTGTTTGGTGAAGGTTTAGAAAGGTTGGGTTCGGTTTTAATGGCTTATACACGACCCTGATGCGGAGACCAAACGAAGACCCGTCGCCGACGGGTAATGAAATTCATGTTTTTGGGCGACGGCTTAAGGGTCTGTATACGGGGATTATGTGCCGATGGGGGTTTTGAAAGCCCGTCGCCGACGGCTAGTAGCCCGTCGCCGACGGCTTCCCAAAATTTTTTTTTTTTTATAAGTTAAATTTCCAAAACGCTAAAACCGTTAACAGCCCTACCACCCCCCAAAAAAATCGTGTATTGTCCTCAATGCATATAACAAAGTCTAAAAACATACCTTACGTCTTCAAAACTCATTCGGGATATCCGGACTTCACACAATCAAACGGGGTTAGTACGAAACGAAAACGATTATATCTAAAGCACTCAAACAATTAAAAATTATACATAACTTTACATAAAATGTTACCGGTCCTTATTAGTCGACCTCGTAAATCGGTGTGCTTACCACAAAGCTCACCAATTCCTTGTTTTCATCTATCTTCTCATTACCGTCGAGAAACGGTTTTAGTCGATGACCATTTACCGTTTGCCGTACCCCGTCCTTCGGGTCCTCGATGGTAACATCACCCAATTGTCCGACCCGGGTGATCACATAGGGTCCCATCCATTTGCTCCGGAGCTTCCCGGGAAAGAACTTGAGCTTCGAATTGTAAAGCCACACCTTTTGGCCAACCTCGAACTCTTTCTTTCTCAACTTGGCATCATGCGCTTTCTTCATTCCATCCTTGTAGTTGGACGCGCATTCATATGCCATTTCCCGTAGCTCCTCCAACTCGCATAACTTAAGTTTCCTTTCCTTACCTGCATCGTCATATTGAACATTAACCTCTTTGATAGCCCATAACGATTTATGCACAAGTTCAACCGGTAAATGACAATTTTTACCGTAAACCAACCGGTAAGGTGTAGTGCCAATAGGTGTCTTATGTGCCGTACGGTAGGCCCATAAAGCATCGTTCAATTTAATTGACCAATCCTTACGGTCCGCCCGCACGGTCTTTTGCAAAATCTCTTTGATTTGCCTATTTGACACCTCGACTTGCCCGCTCGTTTGCGGGTGATAGGGGGTAGCAATTCTATGGTCAATACCAAACCGCTTTAGAAGTTTTCCAAACCGAAAATTTTTAAAATGGGAGCCTCCATCACTTATGATGACACGAGGAATCCCAAACCTTGAGAAAATACCGGTTTGGACAAAATTACACACTACGGAATGGTCGTTTGTCTTGGTGGCTATTGCTTCGACCCATTTTGACACATAGTCAACGGCCACCAAAATATACAAATTGCCATAGGAATTGGGGAATGGGCCCATGAAATCAATTCCCCATACATCAAAGATGTCGACTACAAGGATTGGTTGCATGGGCATCTCATCCCTTTTTGAAATACCCCCTAGTTTTTGACACTCTATGCAATTTTTGGCAAACTCATTTGCATCTTTGAAAATAGTAGGCCAAAAAAGACCACTATTTAACACTTTATGACCCGTTTTGTGACCACTAAAGTGACCACCACATGCAAATGAGTGTAGGTGCTGCAACACGCTTGGAATCACTTCGTCATCAATGCATCTTCTTATAACTTGATCCGCACACTCCTTCCACAAATGCGGTTCTTCCAACCGATAGTATTTGATTTGGGACATGAAGTGTTGCCTTTTCCGTCTATCCCAATGTGCCGGCATATCACCTGTAACAAGATAATTGACAATGTTAGCATACCATGGCAATTTATCTAATTTCATTATGTGCTCATCTGGGAAAGACTCATTGATCTCTACAGTTGTAGGATCCTCTTCAACCATCAACCGGGACAAATGGTCCGCCAC
Organism: Helianthus tuberosus; assembly: GCA_030545235.1. Lineage (NCBI taxonomy): Eukaryota > Viridiplantae > Streptophyta > Magnoliopsida > Asterales > Asteraceae > Helianthus > Helianthus tuberosus. Next base: position 19,906,853 of record CM060355.1, read on the forward strand.
AACATTTTCGGTACCCTTTTTGTCCCGTATCTCCAAATCGAATTCTTGGAGCAACAACACCCATCGGATTAACCTCGGTTTTGCATCTTTCTTCTCCATGAGGTACCTAACTGCAGTGTGATCAGAATAAATAATCACTTTACTACCCCATATATATGCCCGAAATTTATCCAATGCATATACCACCGCAAGTAGCTCTTTTTCGGTAGTAGTGTAATTCAATTGTGCATCCGAAAGAGTCTTACTCGCGTAGTATATGGCAACGGGTTTCTTATCGACCCGTTGTCCCAACACGGCCCCCACCGCATAATCACTCGCATCGCACATAATTTCAAAAGGAAAAGACCAATTTGGCGATTGCAAGATTGGAGCCTCAACCAACTTCTCTTTCAAATTGTTAAAAGCATTTTGGCAATTTTCATTAAAATCAAACGGTTGATCTTTTAACAACAAGTTACATAAAGGCTTGGTTATGTCACTAAAACCCTTAATAAACCGCCGGTAAAAACCCGCATGACCTAGAAATGACCTAACACCTTTAACGGTCGTGGGATACGGTAAAGTAGATATGACTTGTACCTTTGCACGATCAACCTCTATCCCACGACTTGACACCACGTGTCCCAACACTATTCCCTCTTGAACCATAAAATGGCTCTTTTCCCAACTTAAGACCAAACTAGTTTCGACACACCTTCTTAACACTTTATCTAGTTGATCCAAACAAGACTCAAAAGATGACCCAAAAATTGAGAAATCATCCATGAAGATTTCCAAAGATTTCCCCACCATATCTGAAAAGATACTCATCATACACCTTTGGAAGGTGGTGGGGGCGTTACATAATCCAAACGGCATTCGCCTAAATGCGAAAGTGCCGTAGGGACAAGTAAACGTGGTCTTTGCTTGGTCTTCCGGATGGATGGCGATTTGGTTATAACCAGAATAGCCATCTAAGAAACAATAAAATTTTTGTCCCGACAATTTCTCAACTATTTGATCAATGAATGGTAAAGGGAAATGATCTTTAGAAGTTGCGGTATTCAACTTCCTATAATCAATACAAATTCGCCACCCGGTTACCGGCCGAGTGGCTACCTCTTCACCTGCATCATTTTTGACGACTTGTATACCCGATTTCTTGGGAACCGTCTGTGTTGGGCTCACCCATTGGCTATCCGAGATTGGGTAAATGATACCCGCATCGAGCCATTTCAGCACCTCCTTCTTCACTACCTCCCGCATGTTCGGATTTAATCTCCGTTGTGCATCTCGAACGGGAGTCACATTCTCTTCCGTGATGATTTTGTGCATCACCACCGAGGGACTAATACCCTTCAAATCAGCAATGGTCCACCCAATCGCCGCCCGATTAGTGACCAAAACATTCATCAATTTATCCTCTTGCTCCACGGTTAAGTTTGATGCAATGATAACCGGGAGGGTGTTGCCTTCACCAACATAAGCATACTTGAGATGCTTAGGCAACGCCTTCAATTCAACCTCCGGAGGCTCTACTAATGACGGCTTCAACTTGGTGTCGATGCTCTCCGGTAAACTCTCAACTTGGTGCGTCCATGTCGGTTTTCCCTCTCTAACCGCAAGCACCTCCAAACTTCTCACTTCCTCGTCTATGCTCTTATCCATCTCCACCTGTGACCTGTCAAACATATAACAATCCTCCATTGTGTTTTCCCCATCTACAACTGTGTCGCAAAGAGGTATACACGTGTCAACGACGTCCGCCATATAGCATTCATCATCAACTGGAGGGTTCATAAGTCCAGAAAAAACATGCAACCTCAACCTTCGGTTTCCAAATGTCATGTCAACCGTTCCCGTTTTGCAATCAATTTGAGAATTTGCGGTTGCTAAGAACGGTCGACCCAAAATCACCGTAGGTTGTTTGGTTGGGTCCTGGGCCACATAATCAAGCACTAAAAAGTCCACCGGATAGTAGAAATCCTCGATTTTCACTATCACATCCGAAACAATTCCACGGGGTAGTTTAGGTGTCAAATCGGCTAACACCACGGTGGTGTTAGACGACTGAAGTGGACCAAACTCATATTGGTCATACAAACTACCCGGTAGAATGCTCACGCTAGCACCAAGATCTAGAAGTGCCCGGTTGATTTTAAAATCGCCTACTTGAATTGAAATGATAGGCGCACCCGGATCTTGGAGCTTAAGTGGAAGTGCACCCGAAAGAATCGAACTCACGTTTTCGGTTAAATCTAATTTCTTTGGAAATTTGTGAGTGCGTTTTTGGGTACACAAATCCTTCAAGTACTTAGCATACGACGGTACTTGTTTGATTGCATCCAAAAGAGGTAAATTTATCTTTACTTGTTTAAAAATTTCCAACAACTCTTCTTGTTGTGGACCTCTTTTGTTTACAACTTTTTTCACGGGTCCCTTCAATGCTTCGGGATAAGGGGCGGTATTAGTCTCCACACCCTTTTCCTTAGCCTTGGGGACGGAGATGGTCACAACGGGGGTATCATTGTTCTTTTTCAAGTCATTTTTGTTTTGACCCGTTTGACCATTCTCATTCTCATCTTCACTAGCATCCTCTACCACCCCTTCAACAAACTGGGGTAATGGTGTTTTGACACCATTATCAACGACTCGACCACTACGTAAAGTAATTTTATTAATTGGTACCTCACGTGTGTTCCTTGAGTTTGACCCTTGATGCTTAGGGTTCACCGCGGTGTCACTTGGGAGTCTTCCCGTGCTTCCTCTCATTTGAGCCATTTCTTCCGCAAGTTGGCCCACTTGCTTTGCCAATGCCTCATGTGCTTTATCCCTAATCTCGTTTGTCTTTTGAGATTCTTTTTGCATGTTCAACAAAGCATCCATTTTAGCACTCAAATCATCGCCACCGGTTTGATTGTTCGACCCGCTTCCATTACCGCCTTGACTATTGTAATTCCTTTGGTACCCACTTTGATAATTGTTGTCTCTACCTTGGTACCCTTGATTGAAATTACGTTGATAACCCCCTTGGTTACCACTTTGACGGTTGTTGTACGATGATCCACCTTGATTACCTTGATTACCCGATTGAAAGTTCGGGTTCATTCGATTCGAAGCGTTACCGTACCGGAAATTAGGGTGATTTCTCAACCCCGGATGGTAAGTGTTGGAGTTCATGTCATATTGCTTCCTATCTCCATACACTTGATTGACTTCCTCCGTGTAGTCACTCGACCCCATTGGACATTGTTCCGCTCTATGTCCAATATCACCACAACCTTCACATACCTCGAATTGAACCGCATTTACTTCCTTTTTCTTCATTCGAGCCATTTCCCGCTCTAAAGTGTAAATCCGATCTTTAGAGTCAAGATCGGGAAGTGATCGGGAAACGGGGTGTTTTTTAGCTCTATCGGCCGACTCTTTCTCTTTTGACCGCTTACTCATCCGCTCTAAAAACTCCCAATCATCATCTTCGTGGTTGCTCAAAAGAGTCCCATTACTTGTCGACTCGAGACGATTCCATGTTGTGTCATCTAAACCCCGTACAAAGCATTTAACCAACTCCCACTTCTCGATTTGATGATGAGGGCATCTTCGCATCATTTCTCTAAATCTTGTAAAGGCCTCATGTAACGGTTCGCCCGATAATTGGCGAAAAGACCTAATTTCATCACGAGCGTCATCGGTCTTCGCCATTGAGTAGTATTCATCAAGGAACGCTTGTTGCATTTCTCCCCAAGTGCGAATACTATTTGCGGGAAGTGTGAGGAACCATTGCTTTGCCTTATCCTTCAGTGAAAATTGGAATAGTCGAAGTTTGACCTCATCTAAAGCAAAGTTGTGACCCCCGATAGTGCTACAAACCGAAGAAAATTCCGTCAAATGTGTATACGGTTCATCGTTAGATCTTCCGTTAAAATGAGGAAGTATGTTGATGTAATGTGGTTTACAATCAAACATCCTCCTCTCACAAATGATTGGTGAGTCGTTCTCGGTGACAACTGGCCTAAAACGATCATTCACTCCCCTTGGAGGTCGTTGACGATGATGTGGACCATTAACTTCTTGATCGACCGGTCTTCTATTATCCCGTCTTTCACCTCTTCGATCATCTCGTCTATCCTCTCTTCTATTATCCCTTGGGTTACCACCTCCCACGAAACGAGGAATCCGGTTAAGGTTTGCATTGTTGTTGTTATTATAAAACCCATCATTCCGGTTCCGTTGGTCATTGTTTCGTGGTTGACGGTTGTTCCCATAACCATCATTTCTTCCACCTCCGTAACCGTATTCATCGTTCCCAACGTAATTGGAATTTTGATAGCCAAATTCCTCATCATCATACCTTCTTGCATTGTAGACGTTTCCCCTATTCACATAGCCCCAATCTTCGTCATCGTTAGCCCTATCATCATAATATCCCCCGTCGTCCGAATTTTCCGTATGAACACTCACATGTTCCGGTGATTGATAACCGGGAACACTATACGGTTCATCATCGGGGATTGCATTCCTCAAGTCATCGATGTTGAAGAATGGGTCTTCATTTGCGGGATTGCCGCGATCACGATTTCCCCGACGGTCGGAATTGACATTCCGGTCATCTAGGTTAATGGGTAGGGAGTTGTGTCTATGAAGATTTTGTTGTTGAGGTGTTCTTTGATTGTTGTTGGGATTTTGGTTTTGGAAAGGTGGTGTAGGTGGTCCATTGTTGTTGTTACCACCCGGTTTCTCTTGAGGCATGGGTTGAACATTTTGAGTGGGATAAAAGGTTCCTCGGGATTGGAATTGGTTTTGGTTGAGGTTTGGGTGATTGGAGTTTTGGTTTGCCATTGAACCAGTTTCAATGGATGGTGTATGTTGTGGTGTTTGGTTCGTTTGATTAGAAGCAAGTGTTGCTTCTAACCGGCTTGCTAGGTTTCTTCTTGCTACTCGTTCGATTTCCGGTTCGTAAACTAAAGGTGAAGTCCTCCCGGAGTTCCGCGTATGCATGCACTACCTGTAATCTGCACAAGTAATACACCCCGCGTAACAAGGAAAAAGACAAGTACAAAAAGAAAGCTAAACAAATTAAACAGATAATCACACAAATTCAAACAATATCCAAACACAAAGCGCACGCACTCCCCGGCAACGGCGCCAAAATTTGATCGGAGTGTCGCGCTCCGGTCAAAGATAATATTTATAAGCCCAAATTACCCTTAACAAATAGTTAGTGGTAGTAAGGGGTCGAACCACGAAGAGTATGTGGTTTGTGTATGGATTCGAATGAATTAAACAATTGTGTCACGATTATGAAGCTTACTAGAATAATGTTGTGTTTTTGTTTATTTGGAAGATATGATTTTAAACTAGATGATGTGATAAAAATGAGTAACAACTACTAATTAACGATTGCAAGAATTTTGGATACTAGAACAATTATAATAAAAAGGAATCACACCCGGGTTCGGTAATTGTTAACCTAGGATTTCTACAAGTTTTAGTTTCAACTCAAATGCATTCGATTAACGGATTTAGTGTACCGTGACTTAGGTGCTACTAACTATCAACGCCCCGAAGAACGGACAAGAAGACACTTTGTAATCAACACAAGTAAATCCTAACAACGACAACGTACAATTACATATCACCGTTTCGCAAAGTCATAACTTTTAACATCGTTCGACAATTCACGAATTCGTAACAAATGTAATACTATTGTCAAAAGTTTCAAAAACCAAATACAAATTGTCACTAAGATGAAACAAGAACAAATTGAAACCCTAAAAGTAACAACTACCTACACCGGGGTGAAACCGAGATGATTAGCCGCTCATGGTTGATGCAACTTGATCACCGGATGCTTGGAATGCGGATGGAGTCATCTTGAAGCCTTGAGAATGGTGAATGATGAGGTTCGGTGAAAGATGATGATGGTGGAAGGATTAGGGTTTGTGGATGATGGATTGATTGAGATGATGGTGATGATGATTTTTTGATGATGTTGTGATGTAGAGATGCTAAATGGAATTCGTTCCTCAATGGTAGGTGAAAGATGGATGATTATGGCCCCCCAATCAAGTTTCAAACTCAACATAAGTGTAACTCCCCGAATTGGAGGCCCCTTGACCAATAGAAATCGACTTCAGCACCCAAAGATCAGCATTTCGCGTTTGTGAAAACCAATGCCCGTCGTCGACGGGTCTGACCCCGTCGCCGACGGGTTCCCTATTTTTCATGTTTAGCCGACGGCTAAAATAACTGGATACGGGAACTTCTGGCCTACGGGCTTATCTGGAGGGCGTCGCCGACGGGACCCAGGCCGTCGGCGACGGGCTCTCGTTTGCAACTTTCTATTTTTTCGCTTCCAACGCTTCCGGTTGACTCGTAACACATCCTAGTGCTCCGGTTTTCGACCCAGTGACCCGTAAAGCTCCCGAAAAACTCCTTAAACTCCATCAAACCTGCAAAACACATTCTTGATTAAAAGTAGGCTATTCGAAACTAAAACTCACGTAAAAACATCAAGTTAAACAATAACGAGCACCGGTTTACAACCACGTATCAAAGCATCATAATTACCTGTCACATACGTTAAAATAAAAATCAATACACATAGTGTAAAGGCGAGTATACAAGTTTGATATAACATATAGAGTTCGAAATAGTTTACGCGTAACCAGCACATACACAGAGGAAAACGAAGCATGTTAATTATCGACACGGATCTATCGATACCAATGACTGCGGGTTGACTGCCCAAGGCAGTTCGTAATACAGGATCACCACTGTAATCCATGTAAATAATTGTCCTTAACAACCCCCGAGTGAACGGGTGCTGAGTCCGTTAAGGCAGGTAGACAGTGGTGATCCTGTCTAATTATTTACATGGATTACAGTTTGGACTCAGCACCCGTTCAATCGGGGGTTGTTAAGGACAATTATTTGCATGGATTACAGTGGTGATCATGTATTACGAACTGCCTTGGGCAGTCAACCCGCAGTCATTGGTATCGATAGGTTCATGTCGATAATTAACATGCTTCGTTTTCCTCTGTGTACGTGCTGGTTATGCGTAAAAACTATTTCGAACTCTATATGTTATTATCAAACTTGTATGCTCGCCTTTATACTATGTGTATTGACTTTTATTTTAACGTATGTGACAGGATCTTAGGATGCTTATCTGCTAGGAAACCGAGGCTAGAATAAAGCTCTAGAGGCCAACAAATAGTTGTATGTACAAATGAAATCAAGAGTCTCTAGAAGCAGATAAACAATTGCGCTATTTTGAAAATCAGAGTTGTCGGAATAGAACTATTTGCCTAGATTTTGTCTGTAATAATTTGTTTACCTTTTGAGACATGGTATGGGACATGTTACTTTAAATTAATTGGTAATGATAATTGTTGTGGAAACTTCTGGACAATCTGTTTCCCTCAGTGTCGCGCCCCGATGATTCTGCTATCGGTTGGGGTGTGACACAAATGACGGTTCACTATGTTTATTATATTCTTGCACTTAAAAGTAATATTATAAGCATCAGTCAAGTCCAAGATGGTATTCTTTGGATGTTTAAGTAAGACAGGAACTTTGCGAATGAAGGTACCTGATCACCAAATCACATTTACAAGGTTAATCTAAAGGTTGTGTATCCGGTTTGCTTACAGACTAAAGACGGCGAGGCTGAAAATAGCGACCAAACAGTGGTCGCTGGTCAGACCCCTACTGCGACACATCAGAAAGCTAGCGACCAGTCTGTGACAGGTCAACTGTTGGAAAGGCTTAGTGTTTTTTAGTATAACAAGGTCTATATCTTAATGTTTGAGAATGTTGCACATTATGTCCTTTAGGCCTAACGCAGTTACTTTTTTCTGTTAAATCAAATCATGTGCAAAATATACGAGGTTATTTTTGTCATTTTACCCCACTATTAAAAAAATATCTTAAAAGAAAAAATCTATATATTAACTCAACTCTTTCTCTCTCTAAACAAACCCCCTCCCTCTCTCTGCACAACACCTCCTTCCACCACCACCAACCACCATCACATCCCCCACTTACCACCACCATCTTATTATTATAATGTTTTACCATTGGCAGGGGCACTCCGATACCTTCTCCAGCTCCACTACCTCATCCTCTTCCACAACCCCACCATAATCACCATCACAATGATAAGTAACTGCCACCTGCAAAACCACCTTTACCATCAATACATTCCCTGCACCTCTGTTTGTCCCCACCTTTGCACTTAATAACATTCACGTTGCATAGCCACCGGATTGTCATTCTGGTTACTATAGGAAGAAGAAGATCTGCGTTTGCAGCGGTGGGAATATGGTGTGATTCAGATTGTTAGATTGCGATCTCAGATCTGAAATGGCGGAACCCGAAACCCCTGTATTTGACCAGCGATTAAGTGTAGCTTGTTTTGCGATGTTGCTTCAAAATAGCGATGTGGTTCTAATTTTAGTGGTTGTCGGTGATTTGTTTTTCATCTATATTAGTTTCAGGTTTTAGGATGTTTAGAGAGAGGGGAAAGTTGAAAGAGATGGATTTTATATATATTTTATTTTTGTCTTTATTTATTTAAAATAAAAGGGCAAAATGACTATATTGCCCTCATGTGCCTTGCACATGACCCAACTTAACGTTTAAAATTGACTGAGTTAGGGCCAAATGACGTAACATGCAAGATTTTGATACATTAAGTACAAAACTTATCAATTTTAAAGACAAAGGACACTGCCTGCAATTTGGTGTAAACATAAAGGACAAAACTTGTAATTTACTCTAGAGTAAACTGCCATTTTGGTCCTTGTGGTTTGGGCAGTTTTGCCATTTTAGTCCAAATCTCAAACTTTTTAAATTTGGGTCCCTGTGGTTTGCATTTTGTTGCCATTTTAGTCCAAAATCCAAAAACCCTCTATTTTGACTGTTGAAAACTGATTATTTTGTCCTTTAGTGCAGGGGCATTTTGGTCATTCTGATTTTACTCTTCTAATAAATTAAAACAAAATTAATTATATATTATATAATATATATATATATATATATAGTAGGGATCCTGCGGAAAGTGTGTTTTTCCTAGAAAGTCTAGGAAGCGATCTAGGCCATCCAATGGGTGTGTTTAATGGTTAAGATGAAGTCAATGGCAATCTTGTAATTTTTTAGTTTATTTAATTCATTGTTTTAAAAGATTAGGGGCAATTTTGTCAATATATCGTGTTTTAAATCAATTAGATAACCGTCAGTCAAACCCAGTCCCTAATTTCACGCGATTTTCCCTCTCTTTCTCCAAACCCATCTTCGAAACCCCAATCCCTACCAAAAATAACTACAATCATGGAAGAAGATAACTTTAGAAAGGATGGAGAGCACCGGATCAAATTAAAACACTTCTTCATTTCCACCATCTCCGAGTTCATCATCACCATTCAAATACTGTTCGTATCATCTCCGTTTTCTTGACGATGTGTTTTAACAGCAAGCAAATTAATACAGTTGTGTTTTAGCAGCAAGCAGATTCATACAGTTGTGTTTTAGCATTCAGATTCATACATTTGTGTTTTAACAGCAAGAAGATTCATACAGTTGTGTTTTAGCATTCAGATTCATACAGTTGTGTTTTAACAGCAAGCAGATTCATACAGTTGTGTTTTAGCATTCAGATTCATACAGTTGTGTTTTAACAGCAAGCAGATTCATACGTTGTGTTTTACCATCCATGCTTGTAATGCTGGAGGATTTCTTGACGCTGTGTTTTAACAGCAAGCAGATTACAAAACAGTAATCTGCCAATTACAAAACCACCTTTATATTATGGGATCTATAAAAAAATTGACTTTAGCCCTGTAAATTGTTAAAACACAGCACCAAGAACATGCTGATAATTTCCAGTAATCTTCTAAACAATGGAATTTGCGATTGGTTTAGATTTCGAAAACAAATTATTCAGAAAATCATGGAGAAAAATGGTTACAAAATATGGACATGGATAGTTAGTTAATGAAGATAAATTCCAAAAATAAAAATAGAATGTGAAAGTACACAATTTCCCTTCTAGTTAAAAATCTTCAATGCCACATGTCGCATTCTGATTGCTTCCTAGACTTTCTAGGAAAAACCCACTTTCTACCCAACTCCTACTCTCTATATATATATATATATAACCCTCGATCTCTCTCTCACTAAAACAACACAGATACACACACACTCTCTCTCTCTCTCTCAGTTCTCTCTTTCTCTCTACACAGATCCGGTGGTGGACGGACGACGAAGACCTGTATCTCTCCTCCATCCTTCTTCCTTTACAGATCTGTAAATAGGGGTGGTTGACGATGACTGATTATGATGATGATGACTGATGATGATGATGGACGGTGATTATGATGATGATGTAAGGGGGTGGTTGACGACGGCAGTGGAGGTGGTTATGGTGTGGCTCGGGTTTGGGTTTGCTTTGAGTTTGGTGAAGGTGGTGACGGCGGCAACTCCGGTGATAGGGATACATCGTCTTGGTAAGTGATAATGTGAGTATTTGGGGATTTTGGGTGTTTTATGAAGTTTCTAGTGAATATTTGGGGATTTTGAGTTTTTGTTTCTAGTGAATATTTGGGGATTTTGGGTGGTTACGGTGGTGGTTTGAGGGTTTTTCATGGTGGGTTTTCGGATTTGAGGGGTTTTCACGATGGTTGTGATGGCAGGTGGATGGTGGTGTTGGTGGTTGCAGGTTGGGTGGTGGTGGCAGGTGGGTGGTGGTGACGGTGGTTGTGGTGGTGGCCGGTGGGTGATGTCGGGGTGGGAATGGGTGATGGCAGGTTGCGGGATTGAGAGGTGGTGTAGAGAGAATGGGGCAGTGGTGGCAGATGGGGGCGGTGGTGGTGGTGCTATAGAGAGAAGGGGGTAAACGAGGAAGGAGGTGTGGGTGTGACTGTTGGATGGGACGACGCCGGAGTGGCGGTGGTGAGAAGGGGGAGGAGGTGGCGGTGGTGGTGGTGGTGGCGCTATAGAGAGAGAGAAGAGAGAGAGGGAGGAGGAGGTGGCGGGGCGGTGGTGGTGGTGCTATAGAGAGAGAGAGTTGATCTGGGTTTTGAGAGAGAAGAGAGAGAGTGCAGCTCAATAAATGAAATTTACAGCAAATGAAATTTAAATGAATTTACAACAAATGAAATTTAAAAAAATGACCAAAATGCCCCTGCACTAAAAGACAAAATAATCAGTTTTCAACAGTCAAAATAGAGGGGTTTTGGTTTTGGACTAAAATGACAACAAAATGCAAACCACAGGGACCCAAATTTAAAAAGTTTGAGATTTGGACTAAAATGGCAAATGTGACAACCCGAACTTCCAAGGTTAGTGACGATTAATCGTGTGACCTTAACTTTCCGTTTTCTCTTTCCAATGAAAAACGTATTGGGGTGTTATAACTTCGTTAAATTTAAGTATATTATTTCTTTCACTCGTAACCTTTCAGCCCACTATTAATAATAATACCCAAACCAAAAAGTTGTCTACATGTGCCTCCCGAAACCCAAGATTGTGCCGCCCCATTTAGTGATGATGTGGCCCATGATGATGTTGTTGACAATTCCAAACCCAAAGCCCAAAGTCACGAAATTAAGTATGTCGGCTCCCCCCTAAGTCACGAGATGATGAAAAATGGTTGCATAAGTTGCGTGTCTAAGAGTTAGTGGACCGCACTTGTTTAAGGGCTACACTTACACATCGCAGCCACCCACACACAATCAACCCAAACTAACCTTGAGCCGCCCTTTCAAGAGTTGTGTATATTATTGGCATGCAATACGTGAATTAGAACTTGAAAACATTGAAACCCTAGAACCTCTTAGAACCCGACGGCAGTTTGACAACATCTCTCTTCATGTCGGCAGTGCACCGCGATTCGCCGGAGACACGAAGGTGACGCTGGAGGAACTCGAAGCTCTCCTTCTCTCGATTCGGCTCTCTCCCTCTCACACGATCGCTCGGTTAGTATAAGCGTTTTTGTTTTAATTCTGATTAATCGTTGCCGACTTTGTGCGAATCTGTGTGAATTGTAATGTGTGAATTGTGATTATGATCATGTGATTTCGTGTGATCTAGAGTAGTTAGAATCCATGTTTGAATCGTATGAGATATGATAAACAACTGATGCGAATAAACGGTTTCTATCGATATCGAACGGCTAAATAATAACGCAGATTGCATGCTAATGAATAAGTGATTTAGAGTTGTGAACGTGTAAGATTGGTATGATGATAAGATGCGGACAATTCTTTGCAATAATGGGATGAGTAGATCTGATGGTTCTATCGCTCGTAATTAATCTTAACATAATGGTTAGGTGTGGACTGTTTCCTATGTAATGGGTAATAACCACTAGTATATGTTAGCATGTTCCTGTTTGGGTAACATGAAGAATAATAATGGTCATGTTTGCTTGAATATTAAGGGTGCCTACTGGATTAATGATTGTTGTTATGCCTAGATGATATGCATGAGGATAAATGCACTTGATCGAATGATGGCTGGAATAAATCCGAACACTTGTTGAGTAAATATGTTTATACATGATAAGAAATTCATACTTGAATTGATGTTCATGCTAATCGGACCTGTATATTGATTAATTGGATTGTGCTAATGGGTATTGGGCTGTCAAGTTGTTGTAGGCTAGTATGCTTGTGATACAAAATTTCTTGTGACCCAAATAGCTATTACGTGTTATGTGATAATGTTACAAATTGCAATTTGTGGAATGTTAACTTGATGAGTAGTACAATTTGCATGCAACATGGAATGTTATAGTATGTGCTGTTTATGGATGACTATATGAATATTATGAGTTGTTAAATGTTTAAATGAGACTCAGACTCGTAGTGTAGCCTAGCATGAAGCACGAGGACCTATGTGAATATATTTTGACTTTGGAATGATGTGTGGCATGATTAACTGGTGTAACCTGCATAATAATGTGTATACTTCATGAACGCAACTTGTGTAACATGTGGAAGAAATGCGTGATTTATGTGCGTAAAACTGATCGTTACTGGTAACCGTGTTAGGGCGTGTTTGATCAATTGATAAACGAGTAACTAATCTTACCGAGCAAACCAAAGGTGAGTTCACTACATTCGAGCATGCGTCCCAGTGGTTGGGGACAGTCAGTGGGTATCCCGTGGAGGGATAAGTCTTTTGGGTAAAAACGGGTATATTGGTTAATATTCTCACCTATCATTCTTGTAAGTCCCTTATATTGTTACCTGGAGGGTAACGGGTATTAGTTGGTAACGCTACTTAGGTTTGGCACCCTCACACTGCTCCTGGATAGGACGGATGTGAACTAATGACCCAGTCGGGCCCAGTACTAGATAGGAGTACGTGGGATAGGGCAGTCATGTACATCAGGAGCCGTCTTGTTCGGAATTGAGATATTAACAATATTACTTGCATTGGTTATTGAACTGTTTTACATACAATGGGTAACAAACGTTTTCTAAAACTGTGAACTCGCCAGCTTTGTCTGATACACTTGTTACATGCTCGCAGGTCGTTAGATACTTGGGAACAGGAACTTGCTGGCTGGAGGGCGTGAGTGGTCATGGTTGCATTGATGGGTTTATTTATCGAACATTTATTTACTATAGTTGTTTGGAAAGTATTTACATTATGTTACGTTAACGCTTCCGCTGAACTTGTGGTTTTTGATTAACTTATGATTGGGATTTTATCATTATTAATTGATGGAACGTTATTTTAAACTTATGATTCAATGTAATTAGTGGCTCATTGCTAGTGGTCGCACGCCTAACAGGGACACTCCCTAGGTGGTATTTTGAGGGTGTGACAGTTTGGTATCAGAGCCACTGGTTATAGTGAACTTGGTTTTAAAACGTTTTTGTAAAACCAGACTATAACCGAACAGTTCTGAATACGTGAATACGACCATGACACTCAGCTCCAGACTGCAAGGTTCGTCTCTCGTATACTCATTGTACCGCATAACTAGTGAACACTTACATATGATATTGCATGTGATTGCACGTTTAGCACAACAGAATTAATTCATGTATTACTTGCATGTGTTATGTGACTGATAGCTAAACATTCATGACTTACGTTTCGTGATGCTCTTTGTTTGCTACTCAAGGTTGGGGAACCATTTGACATGAGTTAGGAGGAGCTGAGATGAGCATGCAAATCACAATATTATTGTGGGTGCACACATAATAATAAAGTGGGGTGCATGCGAGTCCCAGTGAGGCTTAACAAGTGAAAAAGGGGTTCCGTTCCGTTATTTGATCGATGTGAAATACAACAGTCTATAGGAGTCGTGGTAGTGATTGTCTCCTACTTGAACGTGATCTTTTCACTCCTCTCTGAATCCTTTCGAACCTCGATGCTATCGAGGAGTACCTGAACACCCACCTGAACGCCTAGCGAACTGTGTAGAATGTTAGGTGCTTGTACGAACATCCTTGAGTTGGATGTTGCAACGACAATGATTGGTCTATACCTTTCTCACTTTTCTTCGTTTGCTGGAACTTAACGTATTGACGTCTTAAATCCCGAAGTGCGATCACTTCTGCAACACTCTCGCGACATACCGTGTATTACTCAGTCAACTTGCAAGAACGATGGACAAGAGGGTAAACGTAGTACCTTACCGATTTCAGCATTTGAACGACCCTAGTTACCGGCAACGAACAACAGCGATTTGACTCCAATCGAATCCTTAACCCCAGCCAGCAACTCATGGGAGTCGACTCTTACGAACCAATCGGGACAAAATCGATGACGATTGACTGTAGAGCGGACTGTGTAACCGCCCGTACCATGAGTAGTGCCTTAGGACGTGGCACGGAATGTGAAAAGATGGACCTTGTTGGTGAAAGAACGCAGGACACCGTTACAGGCAACAACATTAGAAGCAACAGTCATGGCAACATCAAAGAACTCGTAATCGTAGTCTACAGCATGGAAACGAAGGTGACACTGACGAGGATTGACTGTTGATAAGTTAAGATGTCAACAACCCATGGAACAATGACAGTTTTGGGAGTTCTAGTAGCAGTGGCAACGACACTGGATGTGATACTCGTGGAAGGGCATTTAGGATGGGCGTGGGCGACGCCAGGATTATAACAACATGGTGGCCTACACGTTCTTGGTAACTAATCACTTTGTCACTGTTCTATTTAACCCTGATGATTCATGAAACCGAACCTGTTGTGAAGTCGGCTGATGCAAGTCAATTGAAGCCTTATATGTTCGCTGGGATGCAAACTCGACCTTGGGGGACAGGTGTTCGACATCGACCTTCCTTCTGCTACCCCTGATGGTTGCAATGTAGTAGTTAGTATGGTTTGATTGTCCAAATGTTGTGCGGATATACCTTATGAGGGAAAAATTTGAGTATCCCTCTCTCTAGTGGCGAATCGTCGTCTGTCCTGAAGCTTCAGTGTGGTGTAAAGGTTAGTATCATTTCAGCAATGAAAGCCAGGAATGTCTACGGAAGGACTACCCCGCTATGTTGGCAATCGTTACTAATGTTTGAGCTAAGGAAAGAGGATCGAGGATCCACATTTTGTTCATGATTCCACTCAGTGTGCTACCTGAGGAGCTTACAGATTTACTTCCACCACTGTTAGGTAGAATCTCAGTTTGATCTCACGACAGGGGCAACCCTAATTACTCGTGCTACATACCGTCTTGCACCAGGAGGGTTGCAAGGACTATCTACAGGAACTGTTGTACAGGAGTTTTATTGGACATAGTTTGTTCGCTTTGGGGAGCCCCAGCTTTATTCTGGAAGATAAAGCCTTTTCGTATGTGTACTGAATATCGGGAACTCATCAAGGTGACAGTCAAGAACCGTCTGTCTCGACCATGGTAATGACAACCTGTTGACCAGTTGCGATGGTCAAGCTTCCATTCGAGGAATGGCTAACGAAAGAGCTCTCGTCAGAGGGAAGTCCAAGGGGAGGGTGTTCCTAAAACGCCATATCAAACGCAATGCGGCCATTGCGACTTAGTATTCCATGACTTATGGGGTTAACCAACACACTGGCAGCTTTATGAATCGCATGAATCGACCGTGTTTACTGAAGACGTTTTGAATCATTTCCCGGAGGAAGGAACACCCTAGGCGGCAATTGCACATTATCTTAAAGCTACCACACGCGAAGACTGGCGAAGTCTAACTTCTGGATTCGAGAGGTACATTTTTGGTTGTGTACTCAACGAAGTGGGAATGCACATGGATCTCGCTAAGACCCATTATGGTTGGAAACTGATCAACACCAAAGAGTCCTTCGAGGGTACATCAACTTCTTGGTCTCGCTTGATACTATCACAGATTAATCACAGGATTTTCGAAGGTCGCGCAGCTTAAATCTCTTTAGCACAGTCGGGTGCTGTGTTCGTGAAAGACATTACAGGAGGACGTCTTTTCAGCTTTCGAATCCCAACACTGCAATGCACAGAGCATCGTCTTTACCCGAGGGTGTGGGTGATTCAGTGGTATATCATTATGGTTCGAATCAGAGCCCCAGTTACACGTTGACGCAACTCGAGAGAGTAATGACTTACGTAATGGAGTTGCAAAGAGGAAATGCACGACACACAACCGGCGGTGGAAACCGTGGTCTTTGGATTTACTTGGAGGCATTACTTGGACGGTACCGAATGTGTTACTTAGACCGATCACAAGGGCCTCCCGTGTACCCTGGTTTCAAAAGAGCTAAATCAGTTAATGGCATCGCTGGGTGGAACTTTTGGGAGGATTACGACTGTGGAACTTGAACATATATGAGCTTTGCAGCTCTCTATCGACTCTAACTTACCTGATCAGACTCGTTCTGTTCAAACTGAAAAACTAACGAAGGAGAATTTTCAGATTGAGTCCTTGCGAGGCGTGGAGGAGCAACTTTGGCAAGACGGACGATATTCAATACCTCATGTAACGAATGTAATCTCATTTCACGGCAACGGTAGGGAAATGGTGTTGAGCAAAGCACACCGGCTTCGAAATTCTAGTCATCTGGGTTTTGAAGAAAGATGTTTGGATCTGTAAATTTTGTACTAATGATTGGGCATGAAAACCCACCTAGCAATGTAGGAGTATGACGTTTGACTTGTGGGAAAGTCAAGGCGAAGTATCAGAAACCGGCAACACCCATATGGAAGATGGGAGCATACTGCCATGAATTTTGTCACTAGTCTACTTACAACTCGAAACGGAAACAGTAACACATGGGTGATCGTTGATCACCCCATGTAGCCAGCACACCTTCTTGCAGTCAAGGGAACTGACGAGTCTTCTCAGCTTGTGAATATGCCTCTGGGAGAGACGACTGTAAGGCACGAGGTGCCAACTCCTGTTACCTTTGATCTTGAGCTATACCTGGTTTAAGGCAGGCAATACGCAACACTCTTGGCTCACATCTAGACATGAGCATTACTTATCATTGTAGGACAACCGAGCAGAGTAACGAACCATCCGGACACATGAAGACATGCTGCGAGCATGTGCGTGATTGACTTTAGTAAACATTTGGGAAGGACACTTATCTTTGGGAGAGCTCTACTACAGTTGTACCGTATTAGTATGCATCCAGCTCTGTTTGAGGCATCGCATGGACAGTAACGCTAATCTCCTTGATTGGATTAAGGTGGGTGACAACCTAATCACAGATCCAGGACTTGTACCCGAAATTCTTAAAGATTGCTTGGATCGGAAATTGTTGACGGCAACGCGTGACTGTCACGAAAGCTGATAAGCTTAGGAAACACTGGGAGTTTACTGTAGGCGAACGTGGCATAATCAAAAGTCCCACCCTAGGAGGGTGTGATACGAATCGGTGACATGGCTCACAAACTTGAGATAACTAACGAAATGGAATAGCGTTCGCGATGATATATATATATACCCCGAATTTAAGGCAGTGTTTGTCCGATGAAACACTTGTGATACCTTACCAGATTCTGAGGTTATCGGACCAGTTGTATTTATTAGGGAATCTATTGAAAACATGGACCAAGAAGTCAAGGTCCGTTGGCATAAGTCGTATGACAACCGTGAGAGCTCGTTAAAGATCAAGACATGAACCGGAATTCACGTGGGAGCGTGAGGATCAGATGAAGCTCAAGTATCCTCAACTATTTCCTGATGATCAATCTAATTCTGGTACTACTGGTGAATTTCGGGACGAAATTCCTCTTCAAGTTGGGGATGATGTGGCACCTGGGGAAAGCCTGCAACAATCTTGATCTATCAGTTCATTCCTCTGTGCTTACTTGTCAAATTTCGGGACGAAATTTTTTTCAAGTTGGGGATGATGTGACAACCCGAACTTCCAAGGTTAGTGACGATTAATCGTGTGACCTTAACTTTCCGTTTTCTCTTTCCAATGAAAAACGTATTGGGGTGTTATAACTTCTTTAAATTTAAGTATATTATTTCTTTCACTCGTAACCTTTCAGCCCACTATTAATAATAATACCCAAACCAAAAAGTTGTCTACATGTGCCTCCCGAAACCCAAGATTGTGCCGCCCCATTTAGTGATGATGTGGCCCATGATGATGTTGTTGACAATTCCAAACCCAAAGCCCAAAGTCACGAAATTAAGTATGTCGGCTCCCCCCTAAGTCACGAGATGATGAAAAATGGTTGCATAAGTTGCGTGTCTAAGAGTTAGTGGACCGCACTTGTTTAAGGGCTACACTTACACATCGCAGCCACCCACACACAATCAACCCAAACTAACCTTGAGCCGCCCTTTCAAGAGTTGTGTATATTATTGGCATGCAATACGTGAATTAGAACTTGAAAACATTGAAACCCTAGAACCTCTTAGAACCCGACGGCAGTTTGACAACATCTCTCTTCATGTCGGCAGTGCACCGCGATTCGCCGGAGACACGAAGGTGACGCTGGAGGAACTCGAAGCTCTCCTTCTCTCGATTCGGCTCTCTCCCTCTCACACGATCGCTCGGTTAGTATAAGCGTTTTTGTTTTAATTCTGATTAATCGTTGCCGACTTTGTGCGAATCTGTGTGAATTGTAATGTGTGAATTGTGATTATGATCATGTGATTTCGTGTGATCTAGAGTAGTTAGAATCCATGTTTGAATCGTATGAGATATGATAAACAACTGATGCGAATAAACGGTTTCTATCGATATCGAACGGCTAAATAATAACGCAGATTGCATGCTAATGAATAAGTGATTTAGAGTTGTGAACGTGTAAGATTGGTATGATGATAAGATGCGGACAATTCTTTGCAATAATGGGATGAGTAGATCTGATGGTTCTATCGCTCGTAATTAATCTTAACATAATGGTTAGGTGTGGACTGTTTCCTATGTAATGGGTAATAACCACTAGTATATGTTAGCATGTTCCTGTTTGGGTAACATGAAGAATAATAATGGTCATGTTTGCTTGAATATTAAGGGTGCCTACTGGATTAATGATTGTTGTTATGCCTAGATGATATTTTTTTTTTGAGAGGTGACTTTCACAACAGACGGTAATATCACACCCACTAATCGCAGGTCCGCCCCACTACTGTCCCGAAGACTATGTTGTCTTAACCGGATCCACGCTTCGGTAGCAATGGGCGCTTGGCTCTCCCCAAGAAAATTTCCAGGCCCCTGCCACTTGACAGGAGTTGCACCCTCCACACGAGCCGACCGCCTGTTGTGACAAGCGACCCGCTGGAGTAAATGCACTGTAGTAGAAAACTCGGGTTGGCTCCCGGGGTTCGAACCTGGAAACCTGGTTCTCCCCCCATTCATTGCCCTTCCCCCAAATGTAGTGGGTGGGGATCGAACCTTGGTCTCCTAAGATAACCAAAGTCTTTTCCACCACTCCACCACAAGTGGAGGATATATGCCTAGATGATATGCATGAGGATAAATGCACTTGATCGAATGATGGCTGGAATAAATCCGAACACTTGTTGAGTAAATATGTTTATACATGATAAGAAATTCATACTTGAATTGATGTTCATGCTAATCGGACCTGTATATTGATTAATTGGATTGTGCTAATGGGTATTGGGCTGTCAAGTTGTTGTAGGCTAGTATGCTTGTGATACAAAATTTCTTGTGACCCAAATAGCTATTACGTGTTATGTGATAATGTTACAAATTGCAATTTGTGGAATGTTAACTTGATGAGTAGTACAATTTGCATGCAACATGGAATGTTATAGTATGTGCTGTTTATGGATGACTATATGAATATTATGAGTTGTTAAATGTTTAAATGAGACTCAGACTCGTAGTGTAGCCTAGCATGAAGCACGAGGACCTATGTGAATATATTTTGACTTTGGAATGATGTGTGGCATGATTAACTGGTGTAACCTGCATAATAATGTGTATACTTCATGAACGCAACTTGTGTAACATGTGGAAGAAATGCGTGATTTATGTGCGTAAAACTGATCGTTACTGGTAACCGTGTTAGGGCGTGTTTGATCAACTGATAAACGAGTAACTAATCTTACCGAGCAAACCAAAGGTGAGTTCACTACATTCGAGCATGCGTCCCAGTGGTTGGGGACAGTCAGTGGGTATCCCGTGGAGGGATAAGTCTTTTGGGTAAAAACGGGTATATTGGTTAATATTCTCACCTATCATTCTTGTAAGTCCCTTATGTTGTTACCTGGAGGGTAACGGGTATTAGTTGGTAACGCTACTTAGGTTTGGCACCCTCACACTGCTCCTGGATAGGACGGATGTGAACTAATGACCCAGTCGGGCCCAGTACTAGATAGGAGTACGTGGGATAGGGCAGTCATGTACATCAGGAGCCGTCTTGTTCGGAATTGAGATATTAACAATATTACTTGCATTGGTTATTGAACTGTTTTACATACAATGGGTAACAAACGTTTTCTAAAACTGTGAACTCGCCAGCTTTGTCTGATACACTTGTTACATGCTCGCAGGTCGTTAGATACTTGGGAACAGGAACTTGCTGGCTGGAGGGCGTGAGTGGTCATGGTTGCATTGATGGGTTTATTTATCGAACATTTATTTACTATAGTTGTTTGGAAAGTATTTACATTATGTTACGTCAACGCTTCCGCTGAACTTGTGGTTTTTGATTAACTTATGATTGGGATTTTATCATTATTAATTGATGGAACGTTATTTTAAACTTATGATTCAATGTAATTAGTGGCTCATTGCTAGTGGTCGCACGCCTAACAGGGACACTCCCTAGGTGGTATTTTGAGGGTGTGACAGCAAAACTGTGCAAACCACAGGGACCAAAATGACAGTTTACTCTTTACTCTATCAAAAATCTCCATCACATACAACCCTTACGACCTACTACTTTTAAGGTATGTTTAATCTATAATTACAAATGTTTTGTTTTTTATGTTAGAAATTTTTTTAACAAGAAGGTTTATCATGTTTATGTTTTCATTGTATATTTGTATGCATACATGTAATATCTTTATAAAAATGATATGTTATGATATTAAGCTAAATACTAATAAAGAATAGTACTACTTTCTGCATCTCCAAAGCTACATGTGTAATATTTGAAATGAGCTATCATGAAATGAATGTTTTACATAATTTTGAACCAAAACAAAAAAAAAATGATTTTTACTTCTATAATATTAAAGTTAAAAAAATAATAATAAAAAATAAGCTTTTCAAACTTCTGCTTTGAGACGAGGCAAGCCACTAGAGTCCATATCTAAACCAAATAAATAGGAAAAGTGGTTACGTCATTTGTCACAATTATGTGAGCACGAAATTTTGTTTTCTGCTTCTCTAATTTCAACGGTTCGTATTCTATTTTCTAATAGAAATACTTCAAACAATGTTCATTTTGAATCATTTCTTTCAAAAGTTTACCATATTTTCTTCCTTACACCCCCAAACCCACATATCTTAATACAAATACAAATTCTAAAGGAATGATATAAATTTAATATTGTAACCTTTTATTAAGTAAATATTACACATTATACTAAACTTCAAAGATACGTATAAAATTATCATTAAACAATTACCTAAATCAGAAACATTCAATCTCTATAAATATGCTCCTTTACTTATGTGTGTATTTTATCAATATAACAATTTAATTTAAACATATAACACAAATCATGAAATAGGTAATGACATGTTTAACTTAATGCAATGATACACAACAACACTTTTTAGAACAAGATTTCAAGAGCTTCGAATGGCGTATCCGAGGAAGACAAGCAGACTTATGAACGTGAACGCCCTCATTAGTCTTTTCACCCTCCACAAACACTTTCTTCGGCTCAACAGCAACCGGTGATGCAAGACTAGTAGCTTGTGACGGAACCCGAATGAGTTGGTTAACCATTTCAAGGACCTCACTCATCTTTGGCCTGGACTTGGGGTTTTCGGACAAGCATTTGTTGGCTATAACACACAACTTCTGTGCTGACTTTAGTGAGTGAGTACCGTCAAGTCTTGGATCGATGATTTGGTGGAATCTTTTTGATCCTAAGTAAGGTTTCACCCATTCTAGAAGCATCCGCTCGTTTAAAGTATTGTTCGTTGTTTCCCAATCCGATCCATTCCTACCCGTGATGAGTTCCAATGGGTGCCTACCCGTGATAAGTTCGTAGAGGAAAATCCCGTAGCACCATACATCACCCTTGGATGTGAAATGCCCTATAGACATGTACTCTGGAGGTGCATACTGCACAAATCCTGCAATCTGATGACATTATATCGCTGAACTTAGACTTTTAACGATGAAAACATTAAGTAAAACATCTTTAAATACCACCCGTCAAGCCAATACTAGAATGTTTTGAATTGCACGACATACATAAGAGTCTATATAAAGTAACATACCTTGGTTGAGATATGTGTGACTCTTCTTCCATCTGGACCTAACATTTGAGGCACACCAAAATCCGAAAGTTTAGTATTCCATTGATCGTCTAGAAGAACGTTAGAAGATTTGAAATTCTTGAAGATCATCTACAAGAAACCAAAGTTAATGGGTTTGTAAGCATCTCCGTTTATAAACCTTTCTTTTTCTTTTTTTTTTCGGTTTAGAGGGACTGAAGTACTTAACCTGAAATTCCATTTCTTCGTGTAAATATGTCAAGACACGAGCAGCATCTTGAGCCACTCTCAGTCTTGTGTTCCACGAGAGAGGTGTTTCTGATTCTGCAGATAAATGATCTCTCACGCTTCCATTCGCCATATATTCATATACGAAAAATAGTTGTGTACCGCCTTCCCTTTCGTTATCCTCTGCACAGTAACCGATTAGTTTGACAAGATATGGATGCTCAACCGTCCCAAGAACATTAATCTCTTTTACTCGCCATCTGTGCCCCTGTTGCAATACAATTACCAAGATTCAAGATCATTTACAAACCCCCTAATATCCTACAAAAATACACCAAATTTTGTGAATCAATCAGTGTTGATGTCAAGTGCCATATAACCCTTAACTTCTTAGAAAAAATACACGTATTTTCATGAATAAATCATATTGTTGATCAGTTTTAGAATGCACGCATCAGGAGCGCATCACATGATGCAGTGATGAAATTGCATCGTGTGATGCAATTCCATTATGCGGTTTAATTCAGCGCCTTATGCAGTTGACCGGTAATTGAACAAAATGGACCATGATTTCAATGGGTCTGAGTGTTTGCTTAAATCTGATTTGAACGAATTAGACAATCCCTTGAACGAATCTTAGAAAAGATGAGATATATTTTAGTGTTTAAACGTCGACAAGTTAAAATATTATCTATTAGTAACTTTTTAGAAATTTTTAAATAGCGAATGGCTCACATACGTGAACGTGAAGCAGCTTTTGGGATCAAAACGCATCAGATCGTCACGCACTTTTTAAAACGAAGGTTGATCTCAAATACCATATTATACAATATAACCCCTAATTTCCTAGAAAACTAGGCCCTTATTTCATGAATCAATGAAAGGGCTGCAACAAATAATTACTGATCAGAAAACAGGTCATGCATAGTAATGTTATGACCCCAAGATCTATTAACGTAGATTTTAAAAGGGAAATTGGATTTAAATAATCCGAACTTTCACCTGTTGGCCAATAACACTCCGAACTTTCAGTTTGGCCAGCAGCACTCTCAACTTTCATCCTATTTTCCCAAAACACTCCCAAACTAACATATCACTAACCAAGTTAGTTTTTAAGTTTTATTTATTACACAAACAGTCCCTGTAGTTATAATTTACTAGTTTTAAGTTTTATTTATTACACAAACAGTCCCTGTAGTTATAAAAAAAATCATAAAAATAAAAAAAAAATCTAAAAATTCAAAAAAATCAAAAAAATCAAAAAAATTCAAAAAAAATCAAAAAAATTCTAAAAAAAAAAAATCTAAAAAAATAAAAAAAAATCATAAAAAATCATAAAAATTCTAAAAAATATCAAAAAAATTCTAAAAAAATCATAAAAAACCGTTTCAACCCGTACCGTTTCGACGCGAACTGTTTCGACGCGTACCGTTTCGACCCGGACCGTTTCAACCCGTACCGTTTCCACCCGGACCGTTTCGAACCGTACCGTTTCGAACCGGACCATTTCGAACCGTACCGTTTCGACCCGGACCGTTTCGACGCGTACCGTTGAAACGGTACGGGTCGAAAACGGTACGGGTCGAAATGGTACGCGTCGAAACGGTTCGCGTCGAAACGGTCCGGGTCGAAAACGGTACGGGTCGAAACGGTCCGGGTCGAAACGGTACGGGTCGAAACGGTACGGGTCGAAAACGGTACGGGTCGAAACGGTCCGGGTCGAAACGGTACGGTTCGAAACGGTCCGGGTGGAAACGGTACGGGTCGAAACGGTCCGGGTCGAAACGGTACGCGTCGAAACAGTTCGCGTCGAAACGGTACGGGTCGAAACGGTTTTTTATGATTTTTTTTATATTTTTTAGAATTTTTATGATTTTTTATGATTTTTTTAGATTTTTTTAGATTTTTTTTTATATTTTTTAGAATTTTTTTGATTTTTTTGAATTTTTATGATTTTTTTGAATTTTTTTGAATTTTTATGATTTTTTTTATAACTACAGGGACTGTTTGTGTAATAAATAAAACTTAAAACTAGTAAATTATAACTACAGGGACTGTTTGTGTAATAAATAAAACTTAAAAACTAACTTGGTTAGTGATATGTTAGTTTGGGAGTGTTTTGGGAAAATAGGATGAAAGTTGAGAGTGCTGCTGGCCAAACTGAAAGTTCGGAGTGTTATTGGCCAAGAGGTGAAAGTTCGGATTATTTAAATCCAATTTCCCATTTTAAAAGACTTAAGTTTTGTTATCCAAAAAGGGTTAGCTGCACAACTTGTTGCCCGTTTGCTTTTAGGATTGAGACCAAAAGTTGACATTTGAGAGTACAAAATTCAACTTCAATCAATTATGCAATTTAACTAAAAATACACAAAAAGATGGGGCTTTAATTTGGTGACTATCGATTCGAGTTTAGAACCTGCAATGGTTTATTGGCGAGCTTGACAGCCACATGAATCTCATGATCCAAACTCCTGATCGCACCCTTATAAACAGTCCCAAAATCACCTTCACCGATCTTCAAATCAATGGAAAAGTTTTCGGTAGCTTCATTGAGCTCAGCGAGAGTGAAAACTCTCAGATTGCTTGGTTTATCGGCCAAACTCGTCCTTGCATGAATACTACTTGCGGACCGATTGAAATCCGAACCAGCAGTATAAAAGGTATCGGTAGCAGTTGATTTAGTTTGAGTTTTGGTTTCATGTTCGCTCTCTTCTTTTTCTTCTAACAAGAAGGAGAAACATCGGCAATAAAACACCATTTGTTTCTTGAATCATTCACTTGCATTCACATGTTTGACTACATGAAATGTTCCAAGAGTATGAGTTCGTGGAAACTAGTAGGAATCTGCAATGTGAAAGTTTCCTTCTTCACCAACCACATTTTGACATTATTTTTTTTTTAAAGTATACCCATGTTTGATTTGACTTTGATTGATTTTAATTTTTAGAGTTAAATGCCGTTTTAGTCCATGTGGTTTGAGTCATTTTGCAAATTTAATCTAAAGGTTTCATTTTTCGCCTGTGGGTCCAAAAATGTTTCATCTTTGCCATTTTAGTCCACTGGGTTAACTTCATCCATTTTTTCTATTAAAGAGAAGAGCAATTCGGTTATTGTATATGGTCGAATTGACCTTCTGGTTAACAAAATTAAATATAAAATGACCGGTTCTTGGTTTAATAAAGTGCGAAACACTTCAAGAATCATAACATATAGATCCCAACGCGCACGTCTATGATCTATGTGCAACCAGATAAGCTCTCTTTTTACATGAGTAAACATTTCATAAGTTCTTCGTCCATATGGTTTTTTATACATAAACCACCTAAATACCATAGCTTTGACCAGTTTTGACCCAGAATACACGAGGCACGCCTTTTGCCCCTGATGCATTTTCCTCAAACGCGAGCATTTTAAACCAAGATCCGGTTAGAACCAAATCATTTCTAAACCAATACCAAAACAGTATCTCAAACTGTTGCCAAAAGCCCTGTTCTCAATTTCTACAGTTTCAAACTAAGTTTCGTTTCAGTCCTGGTCCATTTTAGACCGTTGCAAACCATGCAGAAGTTTATCAAGTCGAGTTTGAAAATTTTCCATTGTCGACTAGACAACCATTGAATTTGAAAGTTAGAAGATGCAATTCAAGATGTCATAAAATTGTCTAAAAGCGATTAGCACCATCTACATGGCTTTCCAAAAGAACCAAGTTCACGAGTAAGCTTTACAGGAACTGAAACAAAAGATGAGCGTTACCCGAATTCGACCCTGTAACACAC
This sequence comes from Helianthus tuberosus, assembly GCA_030545235.1. Taxonomy (NCBI): domain Eukaryota; kingdom Viridiplantae; phylum Streptophyta; class Magnoliopsida; order Asterales; family Asteraceae; genus Helianthus; species Helianthus tuberosus. The sequence goes on from CM060355.1 coordinate 19,933,704, forward strand.
GAACATGCTAAGTTTCTTGTACAGTTTGCTCTCCTTTACCGTCAACCGTAGACGCCAACCCACGGATTTTCACATCGTAGTAAACCTCTTCAACTCTTCTCAAATCATACTTCATTCCTGCAATATATATTAGACAGTGATATAGTGAGAACAGATAGTTTAGACTTATTTTAGGAAAACGAGATGATAAATGACTGGAGAAGTGATACTGCGTACCATCAAACTTTTTGCGCAAGAAATCATTCCTGAGATTAAGCAAACGGAATGATGCATGGAGGTCGGTTAAAAACTTTAAGACCTTTCTGGGACAGTCATAATCGCCAGCTGTCACTTGGTTCACTACATACCTAGGCTGCAAAAGATTATTAATTACTTGATTACAATTACATGTTACAATGATATAATTATGTAGCTCTAGATAACTTAAACTGTTTTCAGAAATCACTACAGAAAAGATATATAGAAAAATCAATACAAGGATTTTAAGGATTCAAGCTGAATTAAACACTAGCATTTGAGCGAAACATAAAAGACAAAAAACAGGTTTGGTGGGATTCTTACCAGTTCATTGGACATGAAACAAATGCCTGCAATATACAACTATATTAGTAAATATGCAACATGTACAAGTTATCATAAAGAAAGAAGATGCATGATCCCTACACAATGAAACCAATGCATGAATTCATAGTCAATTTTTAAATACTGTTTATAGATTAGTGTAAGTAAAAAATAAGAAGAGGTGCTACAAGAATTTAAACTTGTTTCTTAGCCACTGAATTAATCCATGGGATAAACAGGATACAAATAAATATGATTAAAGAGTTCCAACAACGCTTTTATACATGATCAGATTTCAGACATAATTATACCACTTAATAAGTTAAATGTCTCAAAAGATAAATATAGAGCAAAATTCTCAAAAAAAGTGCTTTTCAAAATGAACCAATTTGGTATAATTTTTGTGTCCGAACCTAGCAATTACGGTTATTAAAATAGGCAATAGTAATAGTATATAAAAATAAGACAAAATTGCAGAAAACAACCTTTATGTATACCCCAAACTGCACTTTATACCTTTCACTATGAAATCCGCCAAAACCAACCTTTACGTTCATGTTTTGTTACAAATCACAACCTTTACACCTAACCTAGTCAAAAAAGTCAGTTAAGTTGCCCCACGTGCGATGCACGTGAGGGCATATCTGTCTTTTCCTTTGGCCCCTTTTACAATGAATATTATATTTAAACCCTTTTATTTATTTCCTTCAACTAACAAATATCAGATTACCCCCACATTTCTAAGAGACTTATCAAATTTCCCACCACAAGAAATCATAAACCCTCATCTTCAATCACCACTCAAATTTCTTATTTATGAGTGCTGTTTTATTTGCTTTCACCTTTCAATCAATGTCATCAACATAATGTTTATTGGGTCTCCACAAATGTTCTTGAAAACCTCAAAGTTTTGATCTTTTTAATTTTCAGCTTGAAAATGGATAGAGTTTGAGTCATCAGACATCAAGAATCTCTGTGTTCTTCAATACCCAGGTAAAAAGATTAAATCTTTATTAGTTATTTTTCAATTTCTAATGGTCTGTGTGTATGTTGTATCAAGATACTCAAGATTCTGTTTCTTTCATGATATAATCAATTAATCATGTTTGCAATCTTCAATTTTTAACCTTTTTTAGTTCATTATGACCTTTTCTCTCTCTCTATAGATTGGTTGGAAATAGAGCTTCCAATTGGTAGATATTTCAAGCTTAAAACAGTTTCAAATTGACCTGAAAATATCAACCACCACTTAAAACAGTTTACCCTATACAGTATACACTAATCATTTGGTCATAATGGGAAAAGAAAAGAATTTAGGTGTAAAATGTCAAAATTTAATAATATATTAGAAGAAAAACTTAACTTCTCCTCTTACTCATGTGTCCACATAAACTATATCTTGTACTGTTTCTGCACTTTTATGTTTTATAACAAAAGGTTTCAACTTTATAACTATTATGAACAATATTTGATCTGGGTGTGCTTCAGTTTTACAGAAAATCTCCAAACTAAGAGGGGTTTTGTAAAATCTTGAAACAATGGAGTCTCCGGCTTCTGCGAAGAAATCGAATCAAAGCTTGAGTAGAAACAAGACTATGGAGAAAAAAGATGATACATCTTTGCATATTGCTGTTAGGCAAGGGGAATTAGATGTTGCTTTTGAAATTATGAGTAGTTGTGATGAACAAAAGTTGGTTGAATTGCTGTTGAAGAAGAATCAATCCGGTGAAACTCCACTTTATGTGGCTGCTGAGTATGGGTGTGTTGATTTGGTTAAAGAGATGATCAAGTATTATGATTCTGAGGTGGGAATTTGATAAGTCTCTTAGAAATGGGGGTAATCTGATATTTGTTAGTTGAAGGAAATAAATAAAAGGGTTTAAATATAATATTCATTGTAAAAGGGGCCAAAGGAAAAGACAGATATGCCCTCACGTGCATCGCACGTGGGGCAACTTAACTGACTTTTTTGACTAGGTTAGGTGTAAAGGTTGTGATTTGTAACAAAACATGAACGTAAAGGTTGGTTTTGGCGGATTTCATAGTGAAAGGTATAAAGTGCAGTTTGGGGTATACATAAAGGTTGTTTTCTGCAATTTTGTCTAAAAATAATTACCAAATGATGATAGAGTTTGGTGGTTACCACATATTTATCCGGTAAAAAAGTGTAGAGCATCAGTCACTCACCAATAAGATAGTCTTCAACATCAAGACCAAATTCTGAAGCATTCACTGCATGAGCCACCAAAAGCAATAAAAAGTTTTAAATCAGTTTAAAATACATCTAGTCATTATACTGCATGGATGCCAGGTCAACACAAGATTAGCTCTTCATCCATGTTTTCACAACAACTCAAGTATTGGAATCTATCATCATAATTAAAAAAAAGCACAAACTGTGACTTACACCCTAACTTCTCCTCCACTTCGGTGTGTATTAGAAGCTCTCCTGTTTCTAGCCAATGCATAAAAGCAAACAGAGAGACCACCTGCTGCGCCTCGGTCCTCCAATCACCATGATACCTGCCAGTAAACGGAATATATTACAAAAACAAAAGCAAACAGCAATACAAACTAATACGTAAAATACATCTCCAAACTGTTTCAGTCACCTATAGTATTCCCCTGGGCGTTCACGAACAATTTCCGCAAGTTGACTAAAAAGCTCCTTCAGCACATCAATCTGCGTATTCGCCTTCTCTAGAACCTCTAATTGCAACAAAAAAATAAAATAAGCCCTAACATGTTTTAAAACTAATATCTCAACAACAAATTTCTTACAAATCAATAATGTTCACAATAATCAAATAAACCAGCCCATAGTTTTCACATTTCATTATAAAAACTTTCAAATGACAACCAATCAGAAATTTCAACCCAAATAAATCATGTTTCACATGCATCTTAACCTAACTCGGTCCAATGTATCATCGCAGTATCCAATCGCTCTAAATTGATCGTGTTTTTTACTAGGTCTGGCAATTCTTGACCTATTAAGACTCGATTAAACCTGTTTAATAAAAAAGAACACTATGTAATTTATACTTTTTAATAACTAAATTTAGGAGGCTAGACTCCATCATTTCTCCTTCTTTGTAGGGCTGTCCAAAAAGTACACAGCTCGGAGCTCGCTCAAATTTAGCTCGGAAAAAGCTCACTCGATACGCCTTGGTTTTAAACTGAGCCAAGCCGGCTTGGCTTGGCTCGGCTTGGCTCGGTTTGGCTCGCTTGGTAGCTCGGCTCGACTTAGCTCGGATTATTTTACCTTTCATATATTTTAATATTATCTACATGTATTTAGGAGTTTAATATGATATCTATGGCATATTTGAAGGTTGGTTGCCATGCTAATGAAGTAATATTGTATTTCGTTGAAACTTAAAACTTATTTTGTGTTGTTGAACTTAATTTTGGTTTGTAATGTATTAAGGTGAACTTATTTTGGATATGTTCTTTTGAACTATTGAATAATATTTTAGACTACTGAATTTTGAGAGCTACGTATTAATTTTTCTTTTTAAGATCCAGCCAAACTAAGCCGAGCCAACTCGGTTTAAAACCAAGCGGAGCCCGAGCGTAGATTTTCAGCTCGGTTTCAAATCCTAGCCGAGCCAGCTTGGTTTATAATTGAGCCGGGCCCAAGCTTGCCCGTGAACAACCCTAGTTTTGCATATATCATAACACAAATTAACCGATTGCTTTCAGGTAACATGCAATAGCATCATATCACATATAAAATAAAATAAAATAAAAAACTAGATATAATGTGTAAAATTGTAACCTAATACCTTGAATAGGGCGAGACTGATGAATAAGAAGAAGGCTAGAGTGCATCATCCTCGTCGTCGACTCAATCTGCGTCGCAACGGCTCTTATTCGGTCACGTAAGCTTCCAGATTCTTCTAGACGGTGGCGGAACTCGTCAAATTGCTTCTCGACAGCGGCGGAGGTAGGGGATGAGTCGCCGGCTGCCATTGACGCGAACGAATGGTTACGGTGAGTAGGTTGTTGTGTGAGTGTGGTGGTTGAGTTCAGCCGGAGAGAGACGGTGACGGTGGTGGCGGAAATGAGGGTTTTGGGGTTAGGGTTTATGGAACGGTGGGATAGAGCAGTGGTTAATGTTAATAAGGCACGGGAAACAGACTTCATTGGTGTTCGTTGTTGGTGTGGGGCTGATTTGTGTGTTCTTACTTCATTAGACCATAATAAGTCGGCTGGCAAATAAACCAAACGTTCAGTGAATAGCTCGTGTGATGTTTGATGGAAAGGAAAGTCCGTTAGACGGTAGATTGTATTTGTTTAGTTAAACAAAAGAACATGAACAAGGATCGTGTTTGTTCATTTATGGTCGGGAGCATTTGATAACTTCATCGTTTGTGTTTATTTGTATATTTCGTAGTATATTACATCACATATTTGATCATATTTATGTACCTTTGAATAAATATTAGTGTAGTTGTATAATACATACCTTTTAACAATTTAGGGTTCATTGGTCACAGCCTTCAAAAATCGCAGTCTTTATCGACACCTACGTATTCATGTATGTTTGTGTCCATTTTTGTTTATGAACACTTGTTTGTGTTCGTTTACTGGCCCCTAAATGTTTTGGGCCTTGTCCGATGACACCTCTTGTAGAGGCCCAAAACCGGCCCTGCTAAATACGTTATAAAGTATGAACTACGAGAACTATACTTTTGAAGGAGTAAATCTGATCCAAAATTTTAGAAAATCATATGGACTCTTGTCTATGTACTTTACTCTAAAATTTAACACTTAAAAGAAGAGTGGGTCCTAAAGGTAAGGGTATAATATTAATATATTCTTAACTTGAAGGACCTGATTTTTACGAAAAAGGTGATAATAATATCCCCAATTTTGTAACCAAACAAACCGAACCCCAGCGTGATTTTGCCGCCATCACAACACCAATAAACCTACACCGTTGACCGTTCCGATCATCGTCTCCGGCGAATGGATACACCTGCACCATCTTCAACCAACTCCCGTCGATCACCTCTTCGTTACTTCTATTGCAACTGCTTCAAACGGTGTTGCCGTTGCTTCTGCTGCTTCTACTCTTACCCTTAAGGTTGAATTTATAAACCCTAAGTTTCTTATATATGTCGATTTCATCAATTCATAACTACTTATTTCAATTCACTTGTTTGCGAGATCATAATAATGTTGAAAAGTGACTTGAAATTGCATAATTTTGGTGGCTGAAACCCTAACTTTAATATTTACGTTAATTCTAGATAGTTGTTCACCGTTTCAAAGTTATTTGTCACTACTTCACTTGTTTGGGGAGATAATAAACCTATTGATTTGAATTTGATTAATTTTGCTACATACAGTTATAGAAGGATTGAAATTTGAAACCCTAACTTTTTATATAGGTTAGATCTAGATAGTTCTTCACCTTTCCAAAATTATTACTACTCACTACTTTACGGAGATCATAAACGTATTGATTTGAATTTGCTTAACCGGTACAATCTAATCGTGTTTACTGCTCTTTGATTAATTAGTAACGATTCATGCTCTTCGTTTTGCATTTTTTGTTTTGTGTAATATCTTATAGCAATTTACTTCTCATTGTTTCCAGGTTTGGATAGTCGATGGCTTCTTAAATATGTTGCATGAAACTTGTGGGAACAGATGTAAAATCCGTGGTGCGAGCAGATAATGGTTGAATCGGAAGAAGGTACACTTTCTTCTGATTGAATCTTTATCATGGATATAAGTAAATGATAGAAAGATTATGTGTGTGTATGATTGTATATGAGTGTTTAAGATCTTTGTACTGTTAGTAAAAACAATGATGATTATGTTCTACTGATGCTTGAAAATGAGTTCAATTTGACCTTATCCGTGTTCGGTTTTACCTTTTTTCATTTGTTTATTGTTTCAGTAATAACTTATGTATCACTAAAGGTTGTTTCTTAAATTTAATATTAGTCCTCTAATAATTAACTAGTACATACTTTGCTTAAAAATGTAAATCAAGTAAATCCGTAAAAAGAACAAACGTACATAACGGAAATTAAAAAAAGAAACAGTATCAAATTTTTTCGTCTGTTGTAAAGCTGGCCATCCAGGTTTGAAGTTGATTCCAAAGAGAAAACCAAACCCAACAAGAATGAAAGATTCCAACAAAGATTTGAGGTCAAGCAAAGGTGTCAACAGTTTCCTATTAATATTATAATGAATTTACTATCATAATGCTTTAACAGTTTATGCACATTATGCAATAGCTAACCCACTTTTAAATACTTTTGCTATATTTATTTAAAATATATGCAAATTTTGTGCGGTAATTACATCTAGGCAAACATATAATATTATTTTTATAGAAAAACATAGAGGGAAAAAATACAAAAGCTTTGATCCATGTTGCTTTGTAGCACACATTGTTAAACAACTCATAGGTTGTAGCTATACTACTTGTGGTAACCCTAAGGTTTGGTTTATTGATTAATACGTTGAAACAAGGTATCACTTTCCTTCGATGTCTTTCACAATCCATTCTTTAACTCACAATTATTCTCCCCAAATCCCACCACCACTACACCGCCATCAACCATCCAACAACCACCACACGTCACATGGCCAAGATTTATCAACTTCTCATCATCGTATTCATCCAACTAATGCTTACCATGTTCATGGTCGTCAAGTCGGAAATAACGATACAGGAATTCTACCATGAGGAACGGGATGCATTAATTCCATTCCGGGACTCTATGAAATCCGATTACAATTTGCACGGGAATTGGACAGGTCCACCGTGTTGGAACAATATGAGCCGGTGGATTGGTATCAGCTGTGTTAATTCCCACGTGACCGAACTGACTCTGGAATCGATAAACTTGACGGGGTCACTCCCAGTCGGATTCTTACAAAACGTTACTTTTTTATCGAAACTCAGCTTTCGCAACAATTCCCTTACCGGTGTCCTCCCGAAACTCACCAATCTCACGCACCTGGAATCGGTATTCCTTTCTGGCAATCGATTCTCGGGTCGTATTCCGTTGGATTACATCCACCTCCCAAACCTCATCGCACTTGAACTTCAAGAAAACGAGATAACAGGAACAATCCCGCCTTTTGATCAAGAATCATTGACTGCTCTCAACTTGTCGTACAATCGGCTTTCTGGACCAATCCCGGAAACGAAAGTTGTAGAAAGATTCGGAAGTAGCTCGTTCGATAATAATCCAGGGTTATGTGGAAAACCGCTGGATATACCGTGTGTTGTTTCTCCTCCACCATCTCCTTCAGAAAACAAGAAGAAACGTCTCAAAGCGTGGGGTATTGAGTTGATTGCTGCTGCAGCTGCAATCATGTTGCTTCTCGTGATTTTTTGTCTGTTTTGTTGTTACAAAAGAATTCAAGGAAAAAAAGAGAAGAAAGAGGCAGCTGGTATGTTGGATATATATATATACACGCACACACACACATATATAGGCTACGGATCAAGAGAACTCCCCGAGTTGTGAGAACTTAGAGAACTCCGACTTCCCGTGCGAGTTTTGTCACCATTTTTTGCACACAAGTAGATGAAAGCATTACAAACACAGCTGTAAAAAATACGAACGGTGTTTTCAGCCTTTTTACGGCATCGTAAAAGGTTGCTGGCATTAGCATTTACACCCATTGGAAGAGTTTTTTACGGTGGTGTAAATCAACCAAAACTATTTTTTTTGGAAAAGTTGCTTTTTTTAGGATTTTTGGTTTAAAAAAATTGAAAAAGCCTTCGTTTTGGCTGAGTTCTCTAAGTTCTCACAACGTGTATGAGTTTTCATTTTACCCTAACCCTATGTATATATCTCTCTATATATATATAGATATATATGCGCACATGCACCTGAGGCGTTCGATGTATTTCAACAGTGAAAAAGTTACTAATTTTTTTTCTTTCTATGTACAGAAAAGCATCGGTATCCTAACGAAGGTGTTGGAAAGAAAGCTCAATGGTCTGGAAGTACAGATGATCAAGAAAAAGCGGCTGACTTAGAATTCTTCCACGATCATAAACCGGTTTTTGATCTAGATGAGTTACTCCAGGCGTCAGCTAAAATTCTTGGGAAAGGAACCCTAGGTATCACCTACAAGGCGACACTGGAATCGGGTCTCGTTTTTGCTGTAAAACGGGTCAAAGAAATAGATTCTTTGACCGAAAAAGAATTTGTACACCAAATGCATTTGCTTGGGAAGTTGAGGCATGAAAACCTTGTGGAAATGATTTCGTTTTACTGCACAAAAGATGAGAAGCTGGTTATTTATGAATTTGTTCAAGACGGAAGCTTGTTCGAGTTATTGCATGGTTAGCGTTTAATATTCTTTACAATTATCATATATGTACTATGTACATATGGGGGCGGCAATTTCGAACACTGTAGTCTAGGGGTGCTAAATGGGTCGTGTTGGCGGGTCCAACACTCCAACCCGACCCAAACCCGAAATTTTAGACGAACCTGAACACGACCCGAACCCGAAAATCATGTCATAAATATGAACCCGAACACGGCCCGAATATTCACGGGTTGACCGTTGACCTGAACACGACCCGTTCAACCCGAAGTTTTTTTTTTCCAGAAGTTAATATATTAAAATTAAAATTTATTAAAATAACACATATGTATATAATACAATTACATTTAAATTATAAAAGTTTATGTCAATTTCTCTTTTAAGCTATAGTTATACCATAAAATACACACCCAATTTAATTTATGGCATAAAACATATTGTAAAAAAAATATAATATAATATAATAAAAATGGGCTAAACGGGTAACCCGCCAACCCGACCGGGTTGACCCGAACCTGGCTCGTTTAACTAAAGGAGTTCAACCTGAAACTGACCTGAACCCATTTAGAGTAAACCCAAACCCGCAAATTTCGTGTTAGGTTCGGGTCGTGTCAGAACCCCTACACCATACGAAAATAATCATTCTTTGGGTTGTCATATCTAACCCATTTAATAAACTTGTTGGGTTGACCTGTTTAATTAAACGGGCCATTTTCGGGTTGATCTGTTTAATCTGTTTAATTTAACAGGCCAACCTGTCATTGTGTCTAATTAGACAGGGTTACGTGTCAACCTGTTTAACCCTTATAACAACCCACCAACCCGATTAACACGTTTACAGCTCGATTACAACTTGTCAACCCAATTGACATGCTTAGCCATGTTCAGGTTACATGATTTTAAGCGTGTGCGGGATAATGTTTTGATGTTTTTGACACGAATATATACATGGGTCGTGCTCAAGTTGAACAATTTAACCCGTCAACGCAACACGATTAATATAATATCTTATTCCTGTTCTTGAAATGTGCAGGAAGTAGAGGAATTGGGAGAATACCACTCAACTGGACAACAAGAATACAAATCCTAAAAGACGTAGCAAAAGGTCTAATCGTCTTGCACCAGTCATTATCTTCTCAAAAAGTGCCACACGGAAACCTCAAATCATCGAACGTATTAGTCTACTTCACAAACGAAACCGCACACGCCAAACTATCCGATTATGGCTACTTGCCACTTTTACCATCATTAAAGTCAACATTCGCGATCGGGAAATGCCCTGAAGTCATAGAAGGGAAAAAAACGACACACAAAGCAGACGTTTATTGTTTTGGTGTTTTGCTGTTGGAAGTGCTTACAGGAAAACCACCAGGAGATGATAACCATGAAGATCTAACAAATTGGGTTAGAGGTGTTGTTGACTCTGACTGGTCAATGGATCTATTTGATTTGGAAATATTAGGGGAGAAAGATGGGCATGATGATATGTTGAAGATTGCTGAGTTGGCACTTGAGTGTACTGAAGTTTTACCTGAAAGAAGACCCAACTTGACTCAAATATTGACCAGATTAGAAGAAATTCAGTATCGTCAAGTGAGCATAGGGGTTAACTAATTATACACTGGCATATTTTATCTCTTATTTTAATGATTTTTTTTTAGTTTCTTGTTATACGATGAATAAAAGACGTGGATGTAGAGTATGGGACAAATATAACACGATGTATATTGGTTCATATAGACGTTAATAAGGGCATGTTTGGCTAAGCTTTTCCACCCCAACTTATAACTTATTGACTTTTACAAAAAGATAATAAGGAGATTTAGTGTTTGGCAAACCCAAAAGGACTTTTCAAAATGACATTTTGTATTGGAGAAAAAGTCATTTTTGAGAAAGTTTGGCTTAAAAGTTTGTAACACAAGAGTTGGTGAGTTCGCATGTTTGTATTCTTATATAAACAGTTTATTGTCACATGTAACGTATGTATAGTCACCATGAGCCCATAACCAAACCCCGACTTCCTTGTACGCCCCAACAAATTCTTCATCACAAAACATTTTAAGTAACATGGAAAATATGCAATCATTTGACACAACGGTCAAGGTTAGCGCGACTAACCATGAAATGGGGTGTCAACGCAAATAATACTATTCATATATTCCACGGCTTATCTAAGTTAACGGTTATGTTGCTCGGGGACTTGTGAATGATGTTTCTAACTCGTGTAACATATATTGTAGTCAAGACATGTGTATAAAAAATGTAAGACCGTGGGGTATGGTGGGGCGGGGGTTTGGGGCATGGGTTGACACGTGGACTTCGAGGGGCACTGCTGGTCACGTGTGGGTTGGGTCGGTATGGCGGGGCGTGGGTTGGCCACGTGTCAATTATTATGAAAAAAAATCCTAAAATTATTATAAAAATACACACAAAATTAAAAAAAAAACCTAAAATTATTATTAAAATTTCCTAAAAATTACAAAATCCTACAAAAAAGGGGCCACGCCGAAACCCAAGCCATCTAGCCTAGCCAACCCAGCCAATGAGAGCCGGCCACGGAAGACCGCTAGGCCCGCCCAAGGGGCCACGCCGAAACCTAAGCCCACCCGGGGTGGTGACTTGGGCGTTTGTACCCAACCCAACCCACGCCCCAACCCCCACCCCATACCCCATAGTCTAATAGCATGTTTTCCCCCAAAAGTAAACAAGTAAAATGGGGCTGCGAGACTCACTCGTTGGTGAAAGGTCGTAACTTCACAAAATCCACGGGTTCGCTTGTGCCTGCGTTCTACTCGAGTCTTACTATGCAAGTGAATACTAGTGAGATCTTAAGGACCAACTATAGTGATATTGATCTATATGTGTGCTACTATATAACTTTAGATGTTTACGAAAATATGAACTTAAAATGGTGTTAAAATAATAATGTGTAAGACGTCAAACAGAAGGTATTACGACTTGTTAAAAAATTATAATGCCTTGCCCACATGTTTTCAAGACAAATCAAGTATATGGTAGTTTGATGAGAGTGGAGTTGGTGATGGTAAACATGATGTAAATATTGCCGTTGTAGATCTTTTTATAAAAGTCGAAAGTTGTGGTTTCCAAAGTATAGCTTTAATCTAGTTTAGGAACACATGGGCAAACTATTTTTAATATATAGAGTTAAGTTCCCGTAAAAATAAAATAAACGTACGAATTGAAAGAAAAGTAAAAAAAGTGGCTGTGTCATTTTGGTAATTATCAGCAACTTCAAAATTACTCTAGTAGAGTAATTTTAAGCTTCTGTAGAGTAATTTTGTAAATGTTCATGCAGAGTAATTTTGGTCGTGTAGGGTAATTATCAAAATTGTAGGGTAATTATCAAAATTACACTGACCCCCCCCCCCCCCCCCCAAAAAAAAAAAAAAAACCTAAACCATTGTAAATGTTTATGTAGAGTAATTTTGGTCGTGTAGGGTAATTATCAAAATTACACTAACCCCCCCACCCCCAAACCTAACCCCCCCCCCCCCCCCAACTAAAAGCTAAAAACTAAACCATAAAGCTAAACCCCATAACTAAATGCTAACAAAATTACTCTACAAGACATTTTCCAAAATTACTCTACAGAAGTCAAAATTACTCTACTAGAGTAATTTGATAATTACCCTACATTTCCCAAAATTACTCTACAGATGCTCAAAATTACTCTACAAGACACTTTTTGCTTTTTCCCCAGTAATTTTGAAGTTGCTGATAATTACCAAAATGACATCGCCACTTTTTGCTTTTTCCCTCAATTCGTACGTTTAGTACGTTAATATTATTTTTATTTGATCCTTTACCTTAATATATAAGTCAGATCTGATGTGAGTTGTAAAACTTGAGTAAAATCAGATAGGTTTTAGATTTTGGCAATTTTAGTCCCTACGGTTCGATGGCTTACAAAAACGTTTAATTTTACGTTTTCCTGTCAAGAATCACTCAAAGGCTTGAAAATATTTCTAGACCAGGTTATAAATTTGTTATTTATAAATTTTAAACCCCAAGTTTGAAAGACTAAGTTCCATATTTTTTAAGAAATCAGTTTTGGCTAAAATGGGATTTTTATTGTTTGTAAACTAGTAAAAATAACCAATAATTACCGAAATAACTAGTTATTCCTTGAAAGACCTATAAACATCAGATCTAGACTCATAAGATACTGGAATAATTATATTTCGTGAGTCCATGAAGTCCTTGTTGTAGATCTATTGAGTTTCGCCATTATATTGGTATTTATAAGGCCAAAAATAAAAAAAAAATTAGCTACACAACTCCAAGTACCACGAATTTGGTTTGTGAGTCCTTTTTGATACATAAAAGTTTTAGTAAAAATTTGAGAATTTTTCGAGATTTCTAAGGGTGAAGGGAGTGGTTAAACAGGTTAAAGTGGCAAACTTTAAAATTGACCAATCAGAGAGTGTCACGTCAGAGAGGGTAAAAAGTTTAAACTTTGCTGAAAAGTGTTGGCAATGGTTTAGACACTTGAAAGTGGCAAACTTTTTTTTTTGTTTTTTTTTAATTATATGTTAAATAAAAACAAGAGTTAAATGCTTGGTTGGTCCCTGTGGTTTGCAAAAATTGCAGACTTGGTCCCAATGGTTTACTAATTACACGCATGGTCCCTGTGGTTTTCAAAAATGCACTCGGTTGGTCCCCAGCCCTAACATCGGTTAAATTTCTCAGTTAAGTCCATGTTAAATGACCAAAATACCCTTGCCTTATTTACCCTCTTTATAAAAACCACAGACCAACCCTTGTTTTGTCCCTGCATCATCTTCATTACCAACCCTTATATACAAAATCTGTTACAAAAAAAGCCCATTTATATGCATCTCGTCACCACCACTTGAACCAATCTCCGATCTGAATGAGCGGCAGCGAGGGAAGCTCGGGACATTCCGCCGGAGATCCGCCACCTCCGGCCGCCGTGAAGAAGAAGGACAAGGCGAAAGTCAGCCGGACGTCGTTAATCCTGTGGCACGCGCACCAGAATGATCCAGCGGCGGTGCGAAAACTGCTCGAGGAAGATCGCTCGCTCGTTCAAGCTAGAGATTACGATAATCGAACTCCGCTTCATGTTGCGTCACTTCACGGTTGGATCGAAGTCGCTAAATGCTTGATTGAGTACGGTGCTGATGTTAACGCGCAGGATCGGTGGAAAAATACGGTAATTATGTTCATACTGTATGTAATTGGAGTATTATCGTTAGGTTATGGTTAGAGATGGTTAATTGTTGATGATTGATGTAGTGTAGCTGAAATTTGTTGAAGAATTGAGGTTTTATCTGCATTTAGACGATAATAAACTGTATGTTTGTGCGATTACTATTTTGTTTCTTTTTATTGTTATTAGATGCTTGATTGTTGATGATTGATGTAGTGTAGTTGAAATTGTTGGAAATTTGTTGAACAATTGAGGTTTTATCTACATTTAGATGATAATAAACTATAGGTTTGTGCAATTAGTATTTTATAAAGAGGGTAAATAAGGCAAGGGTATTTTGGTCATTTAACATGGACTTAACTGAGAAATTTAACTGATGTTAGGGCTGGGGACCAACCGAGTGCATTTTTGAAAACCACAGGGACCACGCGTGTAATTAGTAAACCATTGGGACCAAGTCTGCAATTTTTGCAAACCACAGGGACCAACCAAGCATTTAACTCTAAAAACAAACAAAACATTAAATTAATAAAAAAACAATTACATTAAAATGAAACTTAAAAAAAAACATAAAATTCATAAAAATTACACGACACTGAAACAACGCAACGACTAAAAAAATTAAAAATCACACGGCCATCCATACTTTTCGGCTATCTCGCGTTTTCGTGCGAGCGTGATCTCCAACATTGCTGGGGGAACATTGTTGTGAGGCCGGTTGTACGTCTTCAAGTCCTTGTCGAATTTAGCCTTGCGCATATTTTCGTCTTGCTTCTCGGCCAACGCCAAATATTTTTCCTCTCGCACCCTTTTGATATCCATCAACTCTTTTTTCATCGCCCTATATTCTTCAAATTTAGTGGTTATGTCTCTTGGTTCGTCGCTTGAAGAAGGGCCGGCTTTGGTTTTTTTATCCCTCCTCTTTTGTCTTCGTGGCGAGGGATCCACGTTCATGTCGGGGATAGTTTGATGGCCACTCGTGAACTCGGCATTCGGTGTATCCGGATGGTAATTACCCGAGTCCGACGACTTTCTTTTTGAACTCGAGCCCGAGCTTTCGTCTTCACCGAACAACGGAACTTGGCTATATTTTTCTTGACTTCGGAGGACCTCCCACGCCGCCATATGAGTAAACTCATGACGTTCTTTTCCCTGGTAATCCTTAAACGCTTGCTTCAAGACCCAAGAATCGTCGGATCCGCTTGGACGTAAACGGTCCTAAAATAATAAATTACAAAAAAAAATTAAGTATTTTTTTTGGGTAAAAATTAAACGTATGAATATTAAATAGTTTACCGCTTGCTGATAAAACCCGTTGAATAATTTCAACTTTGTGTGCATGGTAATCATCTTGGAGCGGACCTGATGTTGGGTTCGGCTGCTTCCTCCGATCGTGTTGTTGAAGTGCTTAAGAATTTTGCCCCAAAAACTCTTCTTCTTTTGTTGGTTGCCATTTCTTTTGTCTAAGGTGCAATGAACCCAAGCCTTGGCCAATGCCTCCTCTTGTATAGGAGTCCAATTTTCCCGTTTCGCTTTACCACTCTTCCCTCTCGGCTCGTTTGCGGGTTCTTCTTGATGGTGGCCTTCGTCTTCGTCATGATATTGCTCTTGAGTTTCCGCCACAAATTCTTCGTCGTCTTCATCTTCGTCATGATCGGCTCGTTGTGAGGATGGGGTTTGAAAACCAAACGGGTCAAAAGTGTTTTGGTCGTCTAGGGAATCATAAATATTTGGAGCAACCGTGGTCGGACCCTGTGGAAAATAGTTAGGCGGCGAAAAATTAAACTGGGGTTGGGTGTTGAACCCGTAAGTCGGTTGCATGCCTTGGCTATAAAAAAATGGAGGTTGGCTATGTGTGGCGAAGCCTAGTTGCGGATGATACGGCGGAGTTGAACCACTCGAGCCGCCCCGTTGATTTGGCACACTCGTCCTCAAGCCGCCCCGTTTAGTTGCCTTGCCATCGCGTTTGCTTGAGCCTTCCATTTGCAAAAAGAGAAGCAGAATGTATAAAATTTGGTTAATTGTTTGAAGAATGTTTGGAGAAATGTTGGGTAAAATGTTGATTTATATAAAAACATAAATTTTTTTTTATTTTTTTTAAACGGCATTATTACCGTTACACACACACATATCGAGGTTGTCGGCTAGCTTTCCCGATCGGTGACCATTTGCCGATTTTGAGTTTGCCGATCGGTTTTAAAGGGGTGGCGGCGGTGTTCCCGATCGGCATTCTCCTTTGCCGACGGGTTTGCCGTGCCACTCCCTTCACCCTAAGTATTTTTCCCAATTTTATTCTTAATTTTGGAATAATGATGACCTATTTTCGTTAACAATCAAAAATAATTTCACCAACTTCCAAATTTCCCATCTAACACTATATTTACTTGATTTATGATGTATAATAGTAGATCCATTAAATGTATACAAGTCTTTCACATTTTGAGATAAGTTTTTACCACCAAGTGCTAACAGAAAAGGAAATGGGCCAAAAAGAAACTAAGGTTCTGTTAGTAAAGATCCATCGGTTTACAATATGTGAAAAGGTGTGACCAGCCCTGGTTATTATTGAAGTTGGGACCGTTGCTGGCCAACGGCTAATAGTTGGGATTATTAAAATCCATTATTTCTTTTCTTTAACTGAGTTTTTATATAGAATATCCGTCGCCAAGTTTAATTCACCGGACATCCCGGTAAGGATTAAGTGTCACACCCCCAAAATATCACAGGCGGAAACACCGCGGGACGTGTGACGTACCAGGATCCAAGCCACTAATCATATCGAACCAATAATAAATATTTAAATAAAACATTCGTTTCATTGCATAAGATAAATCCAAGTCATGAGTTAAAACCAGGGAAAACATTCAGCGGAAGCATAAGGTAAATTGTTAAACAACTGTTGCAAAATAAATGTTCAAAACCAATGTATCAAATATCCAAGAGTCTCGATCCATGACTACTCCAGCACTCCCAGATAGCAAGTCCATATCAAAATCCTAACGACCTGCAAGCATGCAGACAAGTGTGTCAGACGACGCTGGTGAGTTCAAAGTTTTGTTAACGCGTTTAGTTACCAGATATGTGTATAAAACAGTTCAACGATTTGTTTTGATGTTGTTATTAACTCGATTACCGCAAATGGCTACAAGATGTATTTGCCCAACCCCAACCCCAACCCCAACGCCTCTATCAAAGCATTGGTCAAGGTAATTAGTTCACGCCCGTCCTCCCCGGTATGGTGTGAGGGTGCCAAACCTAATAGCGCTATCAACTAATAACCTCGTTGCCTTCCCGGCAACTATCGGTAGATGTAAGGGGTCTTATATGATAGAACTGAGTGTAATAACAAACATCCTAATAACCCAACGTTTCTCCCCGGAACAATTACCAAATATCCCTCCTCGGGATGCATGATTGGAAAAAGAGCAGTGAACTCACCTTGGTTTGCTCGATAAGATTAACTACTTGTTCACACTCAAACAGTCACAACCTATGGTATTCACGTATGCGAGGTCAGTTTACATTCACAAGGTTCACATATAATAATGGTATGTATTTCAAACAGTAATTACCAAAGACACATAGTAGTTAACACAACTCAATTAATTCCACAGTTTGCATGCATGTGTCGTATAGTACCTATCAGTAAGTGTGTTATACATTGCAACCAAATCATGTTTCCTTGATCGTAGTTAATAATCATTAATGGTAAGTAATATCTTTAATAACATTCAATTCACAAAGTCAACTTAGTCTAAGTAATATGAGTTCTTCCTGTAATAATATAAACATTCATTATTGTACTCATTATTCTGTTTGTGACCCTCTGACCTACGACGAACCCTAGGCCGACGAACCTTCACCATTGTTCGTCGGTAACAAGCCAACAAAACCTCAGTGTTCGTCGATAAGGAGCCGACGAAACCTCATTGTTCGTCGAGGGTATAGATGACGAAACCTCAGGGAGTTTCGTCGATGAGTGAGTGACGAAACCTCATGATGTTTCATCGACAATCATAACAGTTCCCAATATTTCTAACAGTTTTCATGTTTCAAAACCCTAGTCGCATCATCGATCATTTGCAATCATTACTATAATCATAAGCCCTTTAACAATCATCACAGATAATGTCACAGATCTTAACCATTCAAATCTTAACCATTCAGAGGCAAATGTCTGAACCATTCAGACATCTGCTCTTGAAACAAACAGTTTGAACTATTAAGTGCTGAACCAGTAAGAGGTCTGAACCATTAAGAGACTCATTAAGAGGTAAACAAACAGTTTTCGTTTCATGCAACACAGTTTTCGTTTCATAAATATAAAGGTGGTCAAAATGTGTGTTTTGGGAAGTAATGTGTCATCCGAAAATGGGTGTTCATAAAGGAAAACTACATATAAAATATATATGATTTTGTATGTATGGATCAGATGTTTGTGTTGTCTGTGTAATAATAAATCAAATGGATGTGTATGTATTTAGATAAATGGTTCCTCTTTTTATTATTATAAATAAGGTATGGAGTGTGTATGCATAAGTGCTTATGTATAAATATGTATTTGCCTAAAATAAATATATTTATAGGCGTGTATGTGTAACAACTCTCAAAAACATCCCACAACAATCCATAATCAAAACCCCAAACACATACCGACGAAAATTGAAAACGAAAGGAGTTAAAAAAAATCATTGTCGCATAGCGCGACAAGACGGTCTTGGACTGTCGCGTGGCGCGAAGATGACCGGATTCTCCTGATGCCACGTAAGGCCATGTGTCACCACATGGCAGGTCTAGGTGGATGACAATGTTGACCTAGCCCTAAACCCTTCCCTTCGCGTGTCTCGACGGGGATTTTTGAGTTGGTTGCGTGGCGCGACGAGGCCTTTTTTCAGTTATATATAGAGTAGTTCAAGGGCTTTCAAACGGCAAAAACGAATTCGAAAATTCGACCTCTACAACCTTCGAATCTCGGTTCTCGAAACACTGTCACGATACCCGTGTGTGAAACCCTAATCACTGAAACGATACCATGTCCGATTGACCCGAAACCCTAGAAACGAAAAGCCGAAGTTCTGCCTGAATAAGGTGATACTTTATACGTTGTGGTTTTGATCTCGTGATTATCTTTGAAGTTCGATTTGGTTTCTTACACTAATACATGTTACATTGTGTGTATATCTAGAAGCCAGGACTTAAACACAAGAGCCTTGAAAAAACCCTAAAATTCTGCAATGTGAGTCATTCTCTTTTATTAAATGCTTTCAAAACCCTAAATGTTTACTAGTTATTACTTATAATTACAGGGGATTAAGTTTTTGTATTCTTAAATTACTGCTGGTATGTGTGGTTTTGTATACACTACTTGATAAGCCTTGCTATTGGATAATTAAGGGCCAATAGTGATACCACAGTCACCGAAATGGGCGTGTGACAAGTACGGATTTGAGTAATTGAAATATATAAATATATGTAAAAACCCTTAATACTGTAATTATAACATTGTGTCTTTTCATACAATTAAATGAACTCAACAGTATTTTTCGCTGATCAAATGTTTTTAAAACGCGTTTCAGGTGTGATTTACTGTGAAGGGAAGGAAAAGTGCTACGGGGCACTCAAGCTTAAATAAGTGGTTATGTAACCTGAATAAAACACGTTTTGTAATTATGGATTTATCCCCGTGAAAATCCTTTATGTAAATATGAGTTTCATTCCATTGTTTATGAAATGAAAACTACGGTGTTTGAAAACTCTGATATTTTTCTTGACACCTGATCCTGATGAAAATTCCACTGCGATAATTTTAATAAACATCGGTACCACTTGTGCTCTTCACGGCTCCCATCCAGGGTAGGGTCGGGGGTTGTGACAGTATGGGTACTTGTTCGTCTAAGATAAATATATAAAATTTAGAGTTTGGGTGATCGTTAAAAGTTTAGTATCGTCAAAGATTAAAAATACCAATATTGACTTCTATAGTTTTCACTACACATGATGATATTTTTTTTTTTGTTTTCTTGTGTGACATATTAGTTGTTTACATATTATGAATGTCCTAGTGTATGCTTGTTTTCACGTATCATGGCCTAACTCATATAAAACTAAGTCTAGTATGCCTCACACATATAAATTATTAATGTGTATGGATTTCGACTTGAAAATGGCGGTTGTCACAAGATTGGAGTTTTCATAGCCCTTCCGAATTCCGATGATAGTCCAGAACTTAATAGAACACGGGTTTATTCATCATCGATTGTGTTGTTTATTGTTGTTTCAGGTGATTCCATCATCGATCAAAGGTAAAAATAAGATGTAAAAATAAGATCATTCCTCATCAATGGAGAGAAAGTGTTCTTTGACTTGGTTTGAAATATTTAGCGACAATGTGAGTTGCCGCCATAATATTGTATCAATCGCAGTTTTCTAAGTTCTCAGTTCTCACACAACAGGTTATTAGGTTATTGACATTGAAGATTTCTAATAACTAAATTATGTTTTTTGTTGTTTAAAGCCCAATATGTTGTTTAAAATCTCAGCCCATTCTAAAGTTTAACACTTTAACATGCTTAGTATGATAATTTTATGCTTGGTTTGCGGACTTCATCGTCGTCGTCATTGAAGAAGAATTGAGTTATGTGAAGAGGAGGATGGGATGATCTACGTGTCTGATACTATATACATGTCTTGGGGTTCTTAATGAAATATTCGAGAACCTAAAGGTTGTTTATGAAATGGTTATTGTGTTAATTTAATTTATTAATTAAAAAACAGGGTGAAATGATAATTATGGATTTAATTTTCAAATAGCAAAATGGCTGAAAGGACTTCGCGAGAGTGTATAACCAATTGTACGGCGATGAGTACATGTGTAGGCCGACAAGCACCGACATAGCGAATTTATACAAAAACCACGAGAAAAAACACCACATTGCAGGGATGCTAGGTAACATTGATTGTACGCATCTTGTGTGGAGGATGCGTTCCACAGTGTTACGAAGCCAGTATATGAGAGGTGATCACGAATACCCAACGGTCATGGTTGAAGCGGTCGCGTCACAAGATTTATGGTTTTGGCATGCGTATTGTGGACCACTCGGTAAACGACATCAATGTTCTCCAAAAGTCTCCAATATACATCTTTAATGGAATGGCACCGCACCTAAGTGTCCATTTCAACTGAATGGACGTGCATACAAACGTGGATACTATATAACTGACATGATCTACCCTACTTGGTCAACGTTTGTGAAAACGTTTCCATATCCCGTCGATGCGAATGCAATGAAGTTCAAGAAATTGCAAGAAGGGACAAGAAAAGATATGGACCAGGCTTTTAGTGTCCTGAAAGGAAAATAGGGCATACTTAGGAGACTCATGCGTGTTATAACGGTGAACAAGATTATTAGCGAGACGTATATGTGCATGATACTTCACAATATGATCTTAAAGGACGAGGGGCATGCGTTCTCACCAGTCCAAATTAGGGATCCAGTCGTCGAACCCGTTTTTTTACGACATTGTGCTTGCGGAATTGATGGATAATGATATGCATTATCGATTTAGGAATGACCTTCTCGTCCATCTTGCAGCTCAAGATCTATCGTAGCACGAGGAGGAAGAAGATGAGTAGTATGAATTATGTATTTTTTCAATTTTTTATTTTATTTTTATTAGTTTGCTTTGAATGTATTTTTTTTATTCAATAAAGTTTGCTTTTTATCTAGAGTAAATTTCAAAGTTCGTCCTTTATGTATGTCTAAAATATCAAAGTATGTCCTTTGTCTTTAATATCTTCAAGAAACATACTTAATGTTTGAAAAAACCAATCAGGTTATGTCATTTACCCTAAACCTAGTTTGTTTTCCCTGTTAATTCAGGTCATGTGAGAAGCACATGAGGGTATTTTAGACATTTTACCCTAATTAATATATTAAAGTCTATTTAATGATTTATTAATTTACTCTTTATTTAATAAATAAAAGAAAAAAAGATTTGTTATATTAAAATCTATTTAATGATATTAAAATCTATTTCAGTACTCTCTTTCTCTCTCTCTCCCTTAGCTCTCTCTCTCTAGTTCTTCTCACCACCACCACCCACCCTACCACTACCACACACCTTCCGCCACCGCCACCGCCACCTTCCCAACACCGCCTCCACCGCCTTACTCTCTCTCCTCTCTCTACACTTTCTCTCTCTAAAAAACCCACTTCAAAACACCCAAAAAACACATTGCCTCTCCGCCGTACGCCGCCGCCTCCTCTCCGGCCGCACCGCCCTTCACCTCTCCGCCGGCCGCACCGCCTTTCACCTCCTTTGATTTGGGTATTTGTATTTGTTAAAAGATGGTTTTTTTGGTAAAGGGGTTGAAGTGGACACCTCCGGCGGTCCAACGACATCAACCACCCCACCACACCCCTACTTCTCCTTGAACACCATCGTACCACCCCTCATCCCTCTCTCTGAACGATCCGGCAACCGGAGATCTTCACTCCGGTGACAGTCGCCGGCCACACACACTCCCACTTCCCACACACCTCATTCCTCCTCCTGATGACACCCCATACCCCTCCCTGTTACAGAATTAAACGGTCAACCAAAGGAATGGGAAGAGAGAGAAAATCGGTGAAAGAGAGAGAGAGAGAGAGAGAGAGAGATCCCGACAAGACTTAGTGTTTATGTTTTTGATTTTGTGTTTTTGGGTTTTTGGTATTTGAACCAGTGATTGATAGATTTGCAAATTCTTGGGTTTTTGGGTTTTTGATTTTGTGTTCAGAGATGCAAGACTTAGTGTTTATGTTTTTTGGGTTTTTGATTTTGGGTTTATGTTTCAAGATGATGATGATGAATTGGCTGAGTGTTCAGAGAGAGACAGAGAGAGAGATGCGTTCAGAGAGAGAGAGAGATCTGAATTTTTTATAATTTTTTTAGTATTTAGGGTAAAATGACCAATATACCCTCATGTGCTTCTCACATGACCTGAATTAACTGGGAAAACAAACTAGGTTTAGGGTAAAGGACATAACCTGATTGGTTTTTCAAACATTAAGTATGTTTCTTGAAGATATTAAAGACAAAGGACATACTTTGATATTTTAGACATACATAAAGGACGAACTTTGAAATTTACTCTTTTATCTAACACTTGACTATTTTTAAATTAAAAAAAAATAAAAATGATTTATGGCATGGGTAGACGTCGTTAGTATTTACTAGCGAATAGGTACTTTCCACTAAATTTGACGTGGCGTGTGATAGTTGATCGAGACTAAGGTATTTACCCTTAAGTGCTCATTCCTCGCTAAGGCTATGTGTTATGAAGTTTGGTTGGGGGCTTGGTTGAGAAAAAAAAAAACGTTGACATGTGGCTAACACGTGGGCACACTTTTTCTCACCCATAATTACCTAAAATGGGTATAATGGGAAAGGTTTGATTGATAATTAGGTTATTATTATTATTTTATTATTAATATTTTGTATTTATATATAAATTATGTAAAAACATTAAGTTAAAATTGCAAAGAAATTTGATATTTATAAATCTAGTTAGTTAAAAAGAAAAAGTTAACTAAAATACTATTATGTAAAGTAAATATTAAATTTAGAATTCGTAAACTTGTTTACTAAAAAAATACAATTATAGTTCAGTAATAAAAGAATTTACAAAAAATTGCAATGTCATTAAATATAGAATTCGTAAGCTTGTTTACTAAAAAGTACAAATTTTGGTTCAGTAATAAAATTAAATTTAGAATTGTTTACTAAAAAAATACAAATTTTAGTTCAGGAATAAAAGAATGGGTAAATTACACTTTTTCGTCCTTTATGTTTATATCGGATTGCAATAGATAGCCTTTAACTTCAATAATTACACTAACAATCCTTTATTTGTAAAACGCATTACACCCTAGGTCCTTTAGCACTAATCTGATTAAAATTTTGAGCTAGGTCTGATCATGTAAGACTAGTTTAGTCCTTTTACCTAATAATTTAAAGTATTTAATGGAAAAAGAAAATACATATTAAAACTTATAAAAACAAATATAAATATCCATCCCCACCACCACCAACAGTTCCATCTCTCTCAGTCTCTCACCTTCACCCTCTCTAACACCAGAACCACCAAAGACCACCACTTTCCGACGCCTGAAACCGCCTTACCCCTACGAATTGAAAGCAAACCCCAAATCTCTAAACCCTATATCTATTTTGTGGCGGTTGTGTTTTCAAACGAAAACTATAGATCTATGTGGAGAGAAGACAGAGAGAGTTTCAGGAGTGAGAGGGGTCAGGGTTGTGGTGTGTTGTTGCCGGAGAAAAAAACGATTACACTAGATGGATGTGCAGAGGAGACAAAGAGTTTCAGAATTGAAAGTAAACCCCCAAATCAGTCACGACACCATCACCAACTTCACCAATAGACCCACGACCACCTCTTGCGTCCTCTGTTTCCACCATCACCAATAACTCCACCAGTCGAATTAGATCTGCAAAAGCCCAGATCCCCAATGTTCCACAGCTTGAAAATCCCTAGATCCCCAATGTACCTTTGAATCTAAGTGATGGTGGTTTTGTGGTGTTTTATGTTCAAGTGGAGGTACCCGAATGAACATTGACTACATCAAGAAAGTTATGCAGAGCATCTATTTTGATTGTTGTTGTGCTTTTTTGAATTTTATTTAGGGTAAATTACATTTTTCATCCTTTATGTTTATATCGGGTTGCAATAGATATCCTTTAACTTTAACAATTACAGTCACAATCCTTTATTTGTAAAACGTATTACACCTTTCATCCTTTAGCACTAACTAGGTTAAAATTTTGAGTTAAGTCTGGTCATGTGACACTAGAGGGTAGATCGGTAATTTTGCTATTTTTTTAAATATAATAATTATATATCACATAAAATACATTCCTCCAATCCTCCTTTATGGATGCATACGTCACTTCAACAACAGCTATTACCACATTTGGACTATCTTTACTCTTTTCGTTGCCATTCGATTCTTACCGGTTGAATCCCGTATTCGGGCCATGAAGGAACATCTAACGACAACTGTATAAAATAAGGGGGTGATTCTGCTTCCTGTGTTAGTGAATTCCAGTATCTAACACAGTTTCCGATTATCAGTTTGGTTATTTTTGTTGCAAGGTGAAGCATTTTTTGTGTAGTTTCGATTCCAGGCTAAGAACCATCAGATCTGTGAGTCTTCGCAACCGGAGAGCTTCAATTCCAAGCCAAGAACCATCGATTCCAGTCTACCATCTGAAATCACTTTAGTTTCTTCGCAGGAATCGAAATCCACCAGATTTGGGGCTAGGGTTTGGCGAAATCCCACCAGATCTGTGGCTGTG
This sequence comes from Helianthus tuberosus, assembly GCA_030545235.1. Classification (NCBI taxonomy): domain Eukaryota; kingdom Viridiplantae; phylum Streptophyta; class Magnoliopsida; order Asterales; family Asteraceae; genus Helianthus; species Helianthus tuberosus. The sequence goes on from CM060355.1 coordinate 19,959,130, forward strand.
ATGTTATGAGATAATGAGTTTAGAGATAGATAGAGAGAGTGTGTAGCTCCGATGATGATGGTGGTGGTGATGTATCAGGTGGCGGTGGTGGTGGGCTTATATTTTAGAGAGTTTAATGGGGGATGAAATAATGTGTATTAATTGTATATCTGTTTACCATTTGGTTTTATTTATTAAAAACAATTAGAGTTAATTATTGTTTTCGTTCCTGTGGTTTGTCAAAAATCACTATTTCAGTCCATTAGTTTAAAATTTGTGATTTCAGTCCCTATGGTTTCACTTTCGTAACCATTTCAGTCCACCAACTTAACTCCATCCATTTATTCTGTTAACTTTGAGTGAAATTACGAAATTGCCCCTATGGTTTAATTAAAAAAAAACGCTGGTCACAGGTTTCGAACCTGTGACCTTTGCTTTGAAATGTGATTGTTAAACCAGTAGGCCATGTATCAAGATTGTAAATGAATTCAATTTGTTTTTCTTATAACATAGCCTATTCATCATCATCTTCCCCAAACCTTTCATCTTAACCAGTGGCAGAAGCCACCATTAACCCTAAACCACCTCCGCCACACCATAACAGCTTCAATTGAATCGCCGGAGAAGATGACTGGGGCCGCCGGAGATGAGATGCGGTGGTGTGTGGTGTGTGGCGGAGGTGTGGTGGTGTGTGGCGGAGGTGTGGCGTGCGGCGGAGGTGTAGTGGTGTGTGACGAGGATGGTGGTGGTCTTAGGCAGAGGTGGTTGTGGTGTGGTGTGGTGGTGTGTGACTAGGATGGTGGTGGTGTATGGCGGAGGTGGTTGTGGTGTGGTGGCTGTGTGTGGCGGAGGTGGTTGTGGTTGTGGTGTGGCGGAGGTAGTTATGGTGTGGCGGAGGTGGTTTAGGGTTAATGGTGGCTTCTGCCATTGGTTAAGATGAAAGGTTTGGGGAAGATGATGATGAATAGGCTATGTTATAAGAAAAACAAATTGAATTCATTTACAATCTTGATACATGGCCTACTGGTTTAACAATCACATTTCAAAGCAAAGGTCACAGGTTCAAAACCTGTGACCAGTGTTTTTTTTAATTAAACCATAGGGGCAATTTCATAATTTCACTCAAAGTTAACAGAATAAATGGATGGAGTTAAGTTGGTGGACTGAAATGGTTACGAAAGTGAAACCATAGGGACTGAAATCGCAATTTTTAAACTAATGGACTGAAATAGTGATTTTTGACAAACCACAGGGACGAAAACAGTAATTAACTCAAACAATTAAAATAAAAGCGTGAAATGACCACAATACCCTCCTTTGACTAGACTTAATTCAAAATTTTAACCTAGTTAGTGGTAAAGGACGAAAGGTGTAATGCGTTTTCCAAATAAAGGATTGTGACTGTAATTATTGAAGTTAAAGGCTACCCACTGCAACCCGCTACAAACATAAAGGACGAAAAGTGTAATTTACCCTTTTATTTAATTGGATGGAGGTGGTGGTGTGGTGTGGTGGATGGAGGTAGTTTGAGGTTTATTCATGGATATGCAAGTCGAGTTGCAACAGCCAGTGCAGCAAGAGGTTTATTCAGCTCTGAATCGATCAAATCCTGAAAACGGAAAGTGCTTCTTATGTTGTGATGATGGATTTGGATGGTTCTGGTGCAAACAACATGGATCAAAGAGCAAAACATATTTATTACACAAATAGTCCTTAATACAGTAAAAGGACAAATTTACCCTCATCACATGACTGGATTTAATTGAAAATTTTAACCAGGTTAGTGTTAAAGGACCTACGGTGTAATGAGTTTTACAAATAAAGGATTGTGAGTGTAGTTATTGAAGTTAAAGGTCATCCATTGCAATCCGATACAAACATAAATGACGAAAAATGTAATTTACCCTAAAAGAATTTACAAAAATGGCAATGTTAAAATGTAATTGTTTTGAAAATGTAAATATGTCAACTTGTATGTTAAAAGTGTATCACCCTTTTGTGCCTCCCCCCTAAGGCTGCATGTTGTGGAAGGGGTGAGCACCCGGTACTAGTCACATCATTCGTCATCTGGCTTGCGAGCATCACAATGCATTCAGGATAGCGTCAGCGCGAGTGGCCAAAGTGAGCTTGGTAGCCTATGTGAGCGGGGTGTTTTGGGGTGTGGTAGCTTAGGCGAGCAGATGTTAACCACAACAGGCTCAAGTGGGAGGGGGCGTCGTGAGTGAGCAAGGTGATGAGTAGGCGTCTAGTCAGCGCCATGTGTCACAATATTAGAGAATAAATCCGGGTTGTCAAGTGAGCGACAACCGTAGTCTGACGACAAAAAGAGAGAAATTGCAACCAGAGTTAAAACCCTAAATTCTAAAGCTCCTCATAAAGAAAATCCTAAATATCTTGGAAGCCGTCGGAAACTGCTGAATCTCTTTCCCTCAAGCTCCTCAACGTTCTATTGGTCTACACATGGTCAAAGAAAGACCACCTGCTCAATCTCTTCTGTTGGTTCAGTTCTGTTTTGAACATAATGTAAAACATGAAAACATACCTTTGATTGCATCAGACAGGCCAGCAGTAGTGTTTGACATGATTGTCAGCTTGATCTGGTTCCTCCTTAGGGTGCAATCTAATGATAGTGATGAAGAAACCGAATAGGGTGTTCGGTTGGGAGAGAGAGGCGAGATTGATGTTATGTGTTATTAGGGTTTGTGTAATTGTCAAACCCTTTAACCTCCACATTATTCTCCTTATATATGCACCCAGGAGGAAACCCTAATTAGTTAATAAGGGTAATTAGGCCCATCAACAATTACCAACTAATTATTTAATAGGTTGTTATATATTTTGATCCATATAATGTAAATGATTATAATGGCTACTAGATTAAATATTATACCATAATATATTTAATCTTACATTCTCCCACTTAGCCGAGTAATCATTTACTATGAGTATTAGATAAGCCTGATCAGGAGTTAACACTCATTTTAGCCTTAAACAAGTACTATAGCAGAGAAATACAGCCGTTGAATCATTATGCGACTCAAGACCCCCATTAGTCATACTATAGCCTTAATTTAAAACCTAATCGTTATGATCAAAATACGCATAAGCCCTTTGTTTGATTTGTAACTTTATTTGTCTATATGCCATTATGCTAGCTTGGCATATTCTTAGAGACATACAAAATCAAACTGATGAGGAAAATTAACTAATACTTAGTCATTCATAGTACGATATGCAGTTGCGCACGGCCATCAAATTAATACCCGTCTATGAGCTCTCTAAATAAGACTTATGGGTAATAGCCCTTCAGTTATAGGATCCTTAAGCATATCATGAATGTATTCGATACAAAACTTAGTTTCCTCAATTCGTTCATAAACGAATAATTAATTGTGTATCGAAATTTAATGCAGCACCTCTTGAACTGTTACTGTTCAACGAGTTATGGTAGCTGACTTTATCACACTAAGTCTTCAAAACATTAATTATATGGAGTTAATAAACTTATGAGTCCACTGATAAATTTCCAACAACATTTAGTGACTATATTATGTCGTTATAACTTAGGTTGTTAATATCAGTCCATTATGACTTCTCCATGAGATAGGTTTTGTCTGCTAACATAAAGATATACCCAAAATTACATTTTGTTATCTTTGAACATTACAAAGTTAAAGTAATAAACCGGTTTTAATTCTCACTTCTTCTTTAAATTGTAGCCTCTCGTTTCTTTTTAAAGATATTGTAATACTCTATTAAATGCTTCACATTAATCTAGACATATCTAGTGTGTTGCAATGTGAGTAATATCTAAACGAGTGTAGACTTGAACTTACATAAGGCTTCTAATTAATGAAGCGTAAATAAATAATCTCATTTATCCTATTATCCTCTAAAGGAAGAGCAGTATTGTTTGTTACATACGTAAGGACCCATTTAATGTTAAACTTATGGAACAGAACTAATGTCCCACTGGGTCTATCTCGGTATGTTATGATATCTATCACGTAAGAGATATCTCTGAGATATATTATATCAAAGTTTGTGTTAACAATGCTTTGACTTGTGTAACACATACTTGTCAAAAGAATGTCATCTATAGACAAGTTTATCTTAGTTGCTCCCACTCATTTTGAGGTAGGTACATTAATCCACTTGATTCTTGATGAAAATAATTACGTTAGCTTTTCATCACATTATGATGTTTGCATTAACCCATACATGGATATTATTGGCTTACAAATAAAGTGTTCTTTAACCTTCAGTTTGAAACTTTAGGTTGTTATCTAATGAACATGTAAATGTGTCAGCCATTTGTTAGGGAAAATTGTTTATAATGTTCATCTGATGTGGCTTTAAACTATTATAAGCTACTAGAACAGTGATGATCCTCAAAGAAATCTTCTGTAAGATAAGTAAGAAAGACTCTTTGACAATTCATCTCTTTCTGAGTGTAACTGCGACCTCCCCTTGTTGAAATAAGGATCCCTTTTTTATTTGATGTTGTCCAAAAAAAATAGAAATCCCTCTCTTCTCTTTTGCTTCTGATGTTGTTTATCTAGAATAATTATGGAGGCCCCTTTTCACTCTAAATAATGGCTTCTTTTTTTTTCTTGTTCTGTGTCCCTACCGCTTGCAAACCATTCGAAAAAAATAATAGGGATGTATCCTCCCCTTTTTTTTCTTCGTCTCTTATATGTTATTTTGCATTTATCTCTCCATCCCCTTTTCAAAGACCATCAATGCCCCCTTTTCCAAAAGCTATAAATGCCCGTTTTTGCTTATTGAGACCAAGATTCTCTCTCCTCGAAATCAAGTCCACCTCCCTTTGTCTGCCTTTGTCTTCTTCCTCTTTTTTAATTGGCTCCTTTTTTTTTAGGGTCATGCTATTTACACACGGAGAAAATTATTTTCACACCCCAAAGTGCCGCGCTATGGCCAAAGCGGGGCGCTTTGGTGTAAAGTCAACCGACAAGAACTGAGCCTGTCAGGCTTTGTCTGTTGACTTTACATCAAAGCGCCGCGCTTTGGCCATAGAGCGGCGCTTTGGTTTTCTTTTTTTTTTTTTTTTTTTTTTTTTTTTTGGGCAAAACGCCCCTCTTAGTTCAAAGCGCAGCGCTTAGGGTCTTTTTTAAATTTTTTAAAATTGTTTTTAATTCACAAACGCGTCGATAATAGTCTAAATTTTACGTTTTTTCCATTATACATCATTTTTTAATATATATGGACTATACTGCAAGTTCCGGATCAAATCGGTTACGTGTGATGTCGTATTCCATTATATCGTATCATTTTGGTTTGAAAGCACAAGTACTCCTATGAGTAGTGTTATGTGTATCAGCCGCCTACCGTACATGTACATGACGTATTTTTTCATTAATTGTAGTATTATGATGTATATTGTCATTTTGGGTCGTACAAGTGCGTATTGAATCTGATTGGGTCGTGTCGGTGACATTCGGTTTTTAACGTGATGTAACGCATATATTGAACAAACACAAACGTACTCTTGGATTGTAAAAGAATTAACGTGATTATTATTAAACACATTTAACATACATCTTAAACATATGGGGTTACATTAAGGTCAGTGGGACGATACGTAAGCATTTCGTACGCGTTGATCTAATCCCTGTATAATGTATGCCAGGCTGCTGCGCGCTCTGTTCTGTTCGCTGTCCAGAGTAAAATTTGGACCAAAAATGTAAAATTTGAACTTAAACGTAGACCAGTCACCAGTCAAAAATACGCCCAAAATGTAAAAAAAAAAAAAAAAAAAAAAAAAAAAAAAAAACCAAAGCGCCGAGCTTAGGCCAAAGCGGGGCGCTTTGATGTAAAGCAACAGACAAGGTCTGACCGGTTCAGACCTTGTCTGTTGACTTTACACCAAAGCGCCCCGCTTTGGCCATAGCGGGGCGCTTTGGAGTGTTTAAATAGACTATGGGCGTGTGCGAATAGACCAGGCCTTTTTTTATTTGACTTTGGGTCATGTAAACACAATAAATTCTCAATATCCAATTTGCATTCATTTAGTGTTATCCAGTTAATTCCACCGCAATTAATTCCTACAACACAAATTGAATTAATTATGTAGTCATCGTGAGTGTAGAAAATTATGAGTATTAAAGCATTTAAATCATATTTAATTGTGATGACACAAGTACATTTAAGTAATGTAAATTAATTGGGCATTTTTTTCTTTTGATACGGAATACACCATTTTAGCTCGTTTCCACTTAAAATCATTGAACCTCTAATATGAACCAAATACGAGTAGAATATAAACAACCCTAAATCTACTCAAAAGTGTAGGAATATTTATATAAAAATATGTATATTTTAGACCACATCAAATATCCCCACACTTAACTTTTTGCTTGTCCCCAAGCAAAATCCCAAGCAACATGTCCAACTTAAACACTTAACAACAACGCCAGTCTCAAACAAATTATAACGCGAACTACGAAATCATCAAACACAGTTTCGCAAGACTTACAACGTTCAAAAGGTTGACGAATCGTAATATTTAAATGAAAACGGGCCTACCTAATCAAGTTTTTCTTACCTTCAAGCAATCAACTATGCAATGTCAATACCCCTCACAATGTCACTCATCTCTCGGCTAATATATTATATGTAATTTCGAGTGAACTCTCAAGACCAAACTATGCAACATACTATCATAAGCTTGTACGTCAATCAGATCTCCACCTAAATGTTAGAATTTAACACGGATCAAGAGGGCTTTATTGGGTAGGTAAGGGCTAAAGGTAGGTAATTTATTTATTATTATTTTTTTTTTTTTGGAATAAGTGGCTAAACACATAATCACACGATAAACCAGATAAGCACGAATCAAATACTAACATATTGGTCATTTTGACCCACAACTTTATTCTTTTCTTTTTTTCATTTTTCTCTTTTTTTTCATATTGTTTTTTTTTTTAAATATAATAATCATGTAACACGATCTGGCTATCAAATGACAAACGGGTAACAAACGAATGGCTAGGCTCAAAGTGGTGTATCTAAGGGTAGTAGTGAAACGGGTTAAACACAAAGGCTACATAAACAAAGTGATCCTAATGCCTCTATCATATCCATGTCAAATCCTAACCGAAGGTCTCAAAGTGCATCAAGACGCACAAGTTCTAAAGTGATGCAACAAGTCGGTAAACACACATGAAACGAAAATAGTGATCATATATATATGAAACATATAAAGGCTCAAATCTCACTTTCATGTGGCAAATAGGGCTACCGATATCGACAATGCATAACTAATTAACTCTCCGGCTCCATCCACTATCCTAGGCATCCCAAAACCTTTTACTCCCAAAAACCGATTCAGTCAACCTACTATCCCGCAACTTAAAGAAACACGCGCTATCGACTCGTAAATTCGACAATTAAACCGCTTTTGACCGACGTTTTGAAAAGGTTTTTTTTTTTTTTTTTTTTTTTTTCTATGCGCTAAAGGACCGGGACTCGCAACAAACTCACTTTTTTTTTTCATTTTTTTTAACTCAAATCTAGCTAAAAAGACGTAGTCTCCCATCCCCACACTTAAAGTCTACATTGCCCTCAATGTAGGATGGAAACCGACTAAAAAATTAAAAATAAATAAGAACTAAAAAGACAAAGGGCAAATCGGAAAGGACTTAGCTGGTTTAATAACGCATAAGCTTCAAAACTCTCGTCCAATCCAGCTCGATCGTATAGCATTCCATTCGCGATCGGCTTTGACTCTGACTAGTACATTTGGTAAATGCCTGATATTCGAATAGCAGCTCCAAAATTACCCGAATGGAGATTGAGTACGGGTGGTACAATTCAAACCTGCATAGACAAAAACAAACAAAAACCAAAGCAGTACTGACCCGACACAAAAACTGACTCAAAAACACTAACTTAGACTGACTCAACAATAAAATGAAAGAAAATATACAAAACTCTACAACAAATATACCTACACCTCACGTGCTAACCTTTTGGGAGTCAACTGTCGTCCCCTGGGTCTCGTCAGCTCCCTCGGATGGATCGAGATAAATCGTCTCGTCCTCGCGATCATCTAACTTCCCTCCAAAGTAGTGCTTAAGACGGTGACCGTTCACCTTCCAAGCACGTCCATCGTCCGCCTCGATCTCTACCGTCCCATACGGGAATACCTCTCTAATCACAAACGGACCGGACCATCGGGATTTTAACTTACCCGGGAATAACCTCAATCGCGAATTATAAAGCAAGACACGATTCCCACACTTAAACTCTTTCACCTTTTTCAAGTGGCGATCGTGTAATTGCTTTGTCTTCTCTTTGTAAGCCCACGATTTCTCATACGCTTCGTCACGTAACTCCTCCAACTCATTTATCTGGAGAAACCGTTTCTTACCCGCGGCGTCCATATCAAGATTTACCTTTCGTAAGGCCCAATACGGCCGGTGCTCTAACTCAACCGGCAGATGACACGCTTTCCCATAAATCATCCTAAAGGGTGTGGTCCCAATAGGCGTCTTATATGCAGTGCGGAAAGCCCAGAGTGCGTCATCTAAATTGTCGGCCCAGTCAATGCGGCTCTGTCCGACAGACTTCTCCAAGATACGCTTAATGCCACGATTGGCATTCTCCACCTGTCCACTCGTCTGAGGGTGATAGGCAATCGAGAGCCGATGGGTGACCCCATAGCGTTTCAACACCTTCTCCATCTGCGAGTTACAGAAATGGGTGCCACGATCACTAATGATGGCCTTAGGAGTGCCGAACCTAGAAAATAACTCTCTTAGAAACTTCACTACAACCCTAGCACTATTAGTGGCCAAAGCTTTCGCCTCTACCCACTTAGACACATAATCAATAGCTACAAGGATGTAACGACTCCCACGTGACATGGGGAAGGGTCCCATGAAATCGATGCCCCAGATATCAAAAATCTCAACCACCTGGATGGGGCTTTGGGGCATCTCATTCCGGGATGAGATGTTGCCGGCTCTCTGGCAAGCATTACAGCTACGGACAAACTCGTGGGCGTCCCTAAATATGGTGGGCCAATAAAATCCCGAATCAAACACCCGCTTAGCGGTATACGCACCCCCGTAGTGGCCACCAGCTGGCCCTGAATGACAATGCTCAAGAATACTACGAGTCTCGGGTGTAGTCACACACCTCCTAACCATCTGATCCGCACCTATCCTAAACAAATCAGGATCCTCCCATATGTAGAATTTAAGGTCGGCAAAGAATTTCTTCTTCTGCTGGTATGGCATATCGTGTGGAAGCTCTCCTGTGGACAGGTAGTTCGCAAAATCTGCAAACCAGGGATAGCCCTCCTCCTGGGCCCTGACATACATCAACATCTCATGGGGGAAGGAATCGCCAATCGTCCTCCCGCTAGACCCCTCAGTCTCCGAATTCTCAAGCCTAGATAGGTGGCCAGCAGCCACGTTCTCTGCTCCCTTCTTATCCCTAATCTCTATGTCGAACTCTTGGAGCAAGAGAATCCACCTAATCAACCTGGGTTTCGCGTCCTTCTTCACGAACAAGTACCTAAGTGCAGCGTGATCTGTAAAAATAATGGTCTTAGAAAGCACTAAGTAGGACCGAAACTTGTCACATGCGAACACGACTGCTAACAATTCCTTCTTAGTCGTGGTGTAATTCTCTTGAGCATCGTTTAGGGTCTTGCTAGCGTAATAGATGGGATGAAAATGCTTCTCCCTACGCTGCCCTAACACGGCTCCAACAGCAGAATCACTCGCGTCACACGTGACTTCAAATGGAAGACTCCAATCGGGAGCCACAAGAATGGGAGCAGTAATAAGCCTCTCCATTAACAACTCAAAGGCCCTAGTGCACTCGGCATCAAAAACGAATGGCCTGTCCTTTTCCAACAACTGGGTCATGGGTCTAGCTATCTTAGAGAAGTCACGAATAAAGCGGCGATAGAATCCTGCGTGACCTAAGAAGCTCCTAATAGATTTCACAGAAGTAGGTGGCGGGAGCTTAGAAATCGTATCAATCTTGGCCTGATCCACCTCAAGCCCCGCGTGTGAAATCTTGTGACCTAACACAATCCCCTCACGAACCATAAAATGACACTTCTCCCAATTAAGCATCAGGTTCGTCTCCTCACAACGAGCTAGCACTCGATCTAGATTACGCAGACACGAATCGAAGGAACTCCCAAAAACAGAAAAGTCGTCCATGAAAACCTCCATGGAGTCCTCGATAAGCTCGTGAAATATGGCCACCATACAGCGCTGAAAAGTAGCCGGAGCATTACATAGACCAAACGGCATGCGTCGGTACGCAAAGGTGCCGTAGGGGCATGTAAAGGTGGTTTTCTCCTGATCTTCTGGTGCGATGGGAATCTGGAAATAACCGGAAAAACCGTCAAGGAAGCAATAGAACTGCTGCCCAGACAGTCGCTCAAGCATCTGATCAATAAACGGCAAGGGAAAGTGATCCTTGCGGGTGGCATCATTGAGTCTGCGGTAGTCAATGCAGACTCTCCATCCGGTGACTGTCCTGGTGGGCATCAGTTCATTCTTCTCGTTCACCACCACGGTCATACCCCCCTTCTTGGGAACTACATGGACAGGGCTGACCCATGCAGAATCAGAGATCGGGTAAATCAGGCCGGCGTCGAGCAGCTTCAACACCTCCTTCTTCACCACATCCTGCATATTGGGGTTCAGCCTCCTCTGCGGTTGTACCACCGGTTTATATTCCTCCTCCATAAGAATTTTGTGGGTGCAAAAGGAAGGGTTAATACCCTTGATATCTACTAACTTCCAGGCAATAGCATGTCTGTGCGCCCTCAAAACAACCATCAGTCTCTCCTTCTCCTCCTCCGTCAAACTCGATGAAATAATGACGGGCAACTGAGATCCCTTGCCAAGGAATGCATACTCCAAGTGAGATGGCAGTTCCTTCAGCTCTAGAGGTGGGGGTATCTCCACTGATGGTTTCTCCTCAGGAGTCTCTCTCTCTAACACTTCAAACACCTCAGCAACCTTAGAACACTCAGATCCTATGGATGGCTCGCTAGATGGTAATGGTGAATCCTGCTCTAGGTCGAACTCGTCAACTCAATGCCCTCGAAATCTACCCCTAACATCTGAGTCTCTATAGACTCTCTACCGCAAACCTCACCGAGAAAACTACCCATATGTGACATAAGAGTGTCTATAAAGTAAAGAGTGACGTCCTGCTGCGGCGTATGCTTCATCGATTGCTGAATGTCAAAGGTGACAGCATCATCGTCGACGCGGAGAGTAAGCTTACCGTCAAGAACATCAATGACGGCTCGGGCGGTAGCAAGGAATGGACGTCCTAAAATAAGTGGAACTTTAGAATCCTCGTCCATATCAAGAATGACGAAATCCACAGGAAAAACGAACTTGTCAACCTTGACGAGCATATTCTCTACGATACCACGTGGAAACTTCACAGATCGATCTGCGAGCTGAAGACTCATGCGCGTAGGAGATGGCTCGCCTAGATTGAGCTTAGCGAAAATGGAGTAAGGCATAAGGTTAATGCTAGCTCCTAGGTCGGCCAGCGCATGGCTGACAGTAAGGTCTCCGATCAGACACGGGATGGTGAAACTTCCTGGGTCGGTCATCTTCTTAGGAAGTTTGTTCTGTACGACTGCAGAACACTCCTCACTAAGAGTGACAGTAGACAGCTCCTCCAGTTTCTTCTTGTTTGTGAGAAGATCCTTTAGGAACTTGGCATACTTAGGCATTTTAGACAGAGCCTCAATGAAAGGAAGGTTCACATGGAGTTTTTTCAGCATCTCCAAGAACCGTGAATGCTGCTCAGAATCGCTCTTAGCTAAAAGCCTACCAGGGTAAGGAGCTGTAGGTTTATAGACTCTAAGTGGCTCCTTCTCCTTCTTCTTCTCTCTCGAAGCCTCGCTGGACTGTGCTGTACTTGCTGGGCACAGCCTAGGGTGCACATCGCCAGCAGGAGTCTCCATCTCAATCTCCTCATCAACCGGGTCCTCGACCTCATCGACCGGTTTCTCTCTTTCTAACCTTCTACCACTCCTAGTAGTCACTGCCTTTGCAGTAGCGTTTGGGTTAGTCTGGGTACTACTAGGGAATGTACCTACTGGCCTCTCGGTCATCCCATTGGCCATCTCCCCTACGGTCCTCTCTAGGCTCTTTATGGTGGACCCCTGATTCCTAAACATGAGCTCAAACTCTTGATTTTTCTTTACCTGCTCCTGATGTCTAGCCTCACCCTGCATCACTATCGACTCTAGGAGTTTATTCGTCCTACTCTGGCTCTCCTCATTCCTCTTCAAAAACTCACTCAGCTCAGATGTAGACTCTCCACTATTCTGTCCATCAGTAGGGGTCTGAAAGAGACTCTGGCGAGGCTGGAATCCAGGGGGATTCCTTCCTTGCCAGTTCGTGGTTTGGCGTGGCTGCCATCCAGAGTTGTAACCCTGGACTCGTCCCTGGTTCTGTATAAAACTCAACTCCTCCTCAGATCCTACTGGGCAATCTACCGTCTCATGCCCACCTCTACACACCTCACACTTAGAGCTAATCTTAACCTGAACGTCCTTGATCATCTTTGTCAAGGATTCGACCTGGGCGGCTAAAGCTATGCTAGAATCTACCGCATGAATACCCCTAGAGGCGGCAGTAACGCCCCTGGAGCCTGGCTCGGTATAAGTACTGGTGGCTAGATCCTCCATCATCTCAAGACACTCAGCAGCAGTCTTGGTCTTCATCATGTTTCCTCCTGCTGTGGAATCAAGCAGTCTCTTAGTCGCTTCAGAAACTCCGTTATAGAATTTCTCCACGACTCTCCACTCCTCAAGCCCATGGTGAGGGCACTTGTTCAGCAGCGCCTTAAACCTATCCCAAATCTCGTAGAAAGACTCCCCCGTCTGCTCAGTGAATGCGTAGATGAGATTTCTAAGACGAGCGGTTTTAGCAGGTGGGAAGTATTTCTGAAGGAATTTGGACTGAAGATCATTCCAAGTGGTGATGGCTCCCTGTGGGAGGGAGTCCAACCAGATGACAGCTTGATCAGTGAGTGAGAATGGAAACAAACGAAGATGAATGGCCTCCTCAGTGACGCCCGTAAGGCGGAAAGTACTGCAGACCCTACCGAATCTAGTCAGATGAGCATGTGGGTCCTCGTCTCGTAAACCATGGAACTGGACCGAATGGGTAATGGTGTTGATCAAGGTGGGTGGGATGGTCCAGTTGTTCGCCTCTACAGCAGGAAGTGTGATGCTCGAGCGAACGGTGGTGGGAGCAACACTAATGTGATCAGCAACAGTCCTACGATCAGCCATAACTACAGAAAAGACAAGATCGGAAGGAAGTACATGTGGCTGGCGTAAACGACGGTGAAACTCGCGTTCGGGTTCAGAAAATGGTGAAGTGTCAGGTGGGCCCGAAGAACGTGTGTGCATATACTAAAAAAAATAAAAATAAAATAAAATAAAATAAAATGGCACAAATCACAACAAACTAGCTAAACAAGTAGGCACACAGAACTAGCAAGTATCCTAAGAAAAACAAACAACTAAATTTTTTTTTTTGGTTTTTATTATTTTTTTTATATATATAATTTTTTTTTATTTTTATTGATTATAATTTTTTTATAATAAAAACAACTAATCTAAGAAAGCAGTAAAATGGCTAAATCCCCGACTCGGGTCGTCCTCAAAAGCGCACTGTGTCCCCGGCAACGGCGCCAAAAACTTGATGTGTGAAATGTGTTTTAATTAAATTCAACAAGTTTTAAAAATTGGAAAAACCCGTAAACCACACACTACCGGCAAGTGTACCGGTCGTAAGTAGTATCACAAGTAAGTCCGAGTATCGAACCGTGGACACAATCTAGCGACTCTCGATACTAAACCTCTATCGAGCCCTAGCCAAAAAAATTGTTTGTTTGAGAGAATGGTTTTAACTAAATACTAAATAAAGCAAATAAATAAACTCAGACAAACAGAGTAGAAGACTCGGGAAACTGGAGAAAAACTCGAATGCAAGGAGAAAACAGCTACCTAGGTCTAGAATCCTACCCGTAACTTACAACTCTCGGAATTGGATAATGGAATGGCTACCGGGTTTCTAAAAACTCGACTAACTCAAGAAGACCTTAAAGACTGCTAGATCACCTCCCGGTCTCACTAACACCTCTCGGATAATCCTAAAATGGACGTGTAAATCACCGGTTTAGGGCTATTCATGAGCCGAGCCGAGCTGAGCCAGGCCAAGCTCGGGCTCGGCTCGATTGTAAACCGAGCTGGCTCGGCTCGGATTTAAAACTGAGCTGAAAATCTAAGCTCGGGCTCGGCTTGGTTTTAAACCGAGCTAGCTCGGCTCGGCTTGGTTTGGCTCGATTTTATAAAAAAAAACTAATATATACCTCTTAAAATTTAATAGCCTAAAATATTATTCAATAATTTAAAATAATGTATTCAAAATAAGTTCAACCTAATACAATTCAAACCAAAATCAAGTTTAACAACGCAAAATAAGTTTTAATTTCAATAAAATACAATATTAGTTCATTAGTATGGTAATCAATCTTCAAATATGCCATAAATATCAAATTACAAACCTATATACATGTAAATAATAATCAGTTTTTTGTAATATATTATAATGTATATAAAATTAAAACTTATTATAAGTAAAATAATTCGAGCTAAACCGAGCCGAGCTACAAAGCGAGCCGAACCGAGCCAGCTCGGCTCGTTACGAGCCGAGCCGAGCTAGGCTCACTTTCTAACCGAGCCGAGCCGGCTCGGCTCACTTTTAAACCGAGCCAAATCGAGCGAGCTTTTTCTGAGCTAAGGTACCCAAATGACTCGCTCACCTCCCGGTCTCACCTTTACCCAACACCTAAGAACTAGACAAACCGACACTTTATCTCCTCCCGGTCTCAAGAGTGGCAAAACACTAATTTCAAAGACTCACAAGGTTGCTTATAGGGTTATCTAAGACAAGAAACCTCTAGATTATACCACTAACACAAAGTCTATGGAAAATCACGTGTAACCCTAGATCTGAAACTACTAAAGTAACAAAAGTAGAGGAAACGCAAAGCAACAATCATGCAATTCAATTACTAGTAGCATTCATACGCATTATCATCAATAACACAAAGATATTTTACCAAAACATTAAGCCAAAAATATATTATCCAAAACCGAAAATTATAAGTCACAAAATATTCATCAATATGACCTAGGTAGCATAAATGTTTAGCTACTCATAATATCCATAAACAAAACACACTCGGTTCTAGAAATTAAACAAAACATGGGTTCAACACAAAAGATTAGAATAATAAGAATAATATCAAACCCGTGATGCTTCAAATATGAACTGAATGCTTTTTCTTCCTCTTGCTTGCGCCAAAAACAAACAGGCTCTTCTATATCTTTTTTCTTTTTGTGCGACCTCCCCTTGTTGAAATAAGGATCCCTTTTTTATTTGATGTTGTCCAAAAAAAATAGAAATCCCTCTCTTCTCTTTTGCTTCTGATGTTGTTTATCTAGAATAATTATGGAGGCCCCTTTTCACTCTAAATAATGGCTTCTTTTTTTTTCTTGTTCTGTGTCCCTACCGCTTGCAAACCATTCGAAAAAAATAATAGGGATGTATCCTCCCCTTTTTTTTCTTCGTCTCTTATATGTTATTTTGCATTTATCTCTCCATCCCCTTTTCAAAGACCATCAATGCCCCCTTTTCCAAAAGCTATAAATGCCCGTTTTTGCTTATTGAGACCAAGATTCTCTCTCCTCGAAATCAAGTCCACCTCCCTTTGTCTGCCTTTGTCTTCTTCCTCTTTTTTAATTGGCTCCTTTTTTTTTTATTTGACTTTGGGTCATGTAAACACAATAAATTCTCAATATCCAATTTGCATTCATTTAGTGTTATCCAGTTAATTCCACCGCAATTAATTCCTACAACACAAATTGAATTAATTATGTAGTCATCGTGAGTGTAGAAAATTATGAGTATTAAAGCATTTAAATCATATTTAATTGTGATGACACAAGTACATTTAAGTAATGTAAATTAATTGGGCATTTTCATTTGTAAATTTGGTGGGTAGCGTCTTGCTACAATGAATAAAATATTTTTGTCGGCCGTTCAAAAAAAAAAATTAATTGGGCATTTTTTTCTTTTGATACGGAATACACTATTTTAGCTCGTTTCCACTTAAAATCATTGAACCTCAAATATGAACCAAATACGAGTAGAATATAATAAAAAACAACCCTAAATCTATTCAAAAGTGTAGGAATATTTATATAAAAATATGTATATTTTAGACCACATCAGTAACCTTTGTCAATTAATCATGCTTCTTTGTGTCTTAATGTTTACATTAGGATTTGGTTTTGGTTGTGAACACTCTTAGGTAATTCAATCAAATCCCAAACGTTATTCGAACACATAAAATCAGTTTTACTAGAAAACTGTTTTATTCCATTCAGAAGATTAATTGACGCTGTCACACCCCGAAATATCAGAGCGTTGGCGTGACTGGACTGGTATCTTCATTGCACAGCGGAAGCAAAATAAGCTAAGTCTTTTAGTTAATGAACGCCCCTAAGTACTCGACTCCACATGGTTCTCCTATTCCAACCGTGCCTTGCCTTAGAACTGTAACCTGAGAAAGAAACATGCGAAAAAGTCAACATAAAGTTGAGCGAGTCCATAGTTTGTTTGTAAAAGATTTGAAATAAATCTTTTGAGTTCTGAAAGATTTGAAATAAATCTTTTGAGTTGTGAAAGATTTGAAATAAATCTTTGGAATAAGCGGTTTTTGAAATAGTATTGAGAAAACGAATCAAAAGTCATTTTCTTGCCAAGTTATATGGAAACGTTGTGTTTGTAACACAGTATGTTCATAAAAACCATGTATTTGTAATGTTCGCATAACCGTCAATGCCCACCCTGACTTTGACTCCATACCCGCATAATCCTGTGCTTTGAATTTTGTATAAAACATGGTATTTAATTTGTATGAACAAGTAGTTTCGTAAGTATATATGTCCCTGGTATGTAGCAAATAAGGAAAAAGAGATCACCAATGGTTTGCAAGGCCATTGATATGTGTGAAGTGCAAGTAGGAAGACTCAAACCTAGCGGATTTTGCGTTGGGCACAAAGTCACCCCGAGGTCCGTTCTGCTGGGCCTGGGGCTGGGCTCGCTACACCCAGATAGATCTACCGCTTACGTCCCTCGGTCCTACAATGAGGATTAATGGCCTCAAGTTGCGCCTACCCACTCACATGATCTAAGTAGTAAACCCTCCTTACGCTAACCATACCATGTATACAAATCCCTGGTCTCCCTGACCAAATCCCTGGTCACCCTGACCGAAAATTATTCACATTTCGAAAATAAGCATTTGTTTTGTAAAAACCGGTATGTTTAGTATAAACCTTTCGTAAATCATTTGTGTTCCTCGAAATCCCTTCGTAATATGATTTAGAAATACGAGTTTTGCGTTTGTTCAAAACTTTGTATGTTTTTGCAAAACGTGCATGTCTTTCCACCCTGAAAACATTTACAAAAATGTAAAACCGTAAAAAGTGGGGTTATGAACTCCCTGAATTTCCATGTGCAAAGCTAGCTAATTACGACTCCGTGATGTCGTTTCCAAAGTGAGACTCGCAAGCGTGCATTCTACAATATTCCTAACACGGAATATCTAATAAGTTTCTAAATAAAAGCGGTAACTAGTCTACGTGTCACCGAGCTCTACCGAATCGTTAATCGAACGATTCAACGGTAAGTTGTTAACTTAATGGAAAAGATTAAGTTATATGTGTTAAGTCTCGTTTAATGTCAGTAGCAGTTTAATAAGTCTTGAAAAAGACTTAGTTTCCGAAAGACTTAAAATGAATAAATATTTATATAAAAAAAATATAAATATATAGTTGTAGGTGTGTTAGCCGTCTCGAGTAGTCGTACGTGTATAAAAGAATATTTCTATGAAAATATCATATAACAAACTCGTATCATATATCGCGTTTCGTATGAAAGTAATATATAATAGCTTGTATTATATATATCACGTCTTGTGTATATTTGCCAAAAATATACGTATATGCCGTTTCGGTGCTTGAAATAAATATAAAAACTTATATTTATTTAATGGAGTTTTAGCGTTGAAGTCGTTTAAAATAAATATAATAGTTATATTTATTTCATAAAAGAATATGAGTTGTTTGGCGCTTGAAATAAATATATAAAATATATTTATTTTATAAAAGAATTGTCGTTTTCGTATGTGATAAAGCGTCGTCGAAAGTGATATACACATTTATATTGGTTCTCATAAAAGTCGCTTTTCAATAAAACATGTTTTGCTTTTACGGGTTTTCTCGAAAAACGGGCAGAGTTTCCTCTGTTTTTGGACGCCCCGACAACACAAGTTGTCGCTATTTTTATCAAAATTCAATCAATTCACGCAATATATATAGCTTTTCATCAAATATGCCAAATTAAAGTGTAAATAGTCGCTAAAAGTATCGGTCGAGCTCGTTCACGAAATAAATAGAATTATAAGAATAATGAAATGTATTGCGCCGTAAAATCTTTACCATCTTCTCGTGTCAAAAACCGAGCTGACCGAGTCAACTCACTGAGTTGACTGAGTCAACTGAGTTGACCGAGTTGGACCGAGTTGACTCGAACCGCTTCAAAATCTGACCCGAACTGATCTGTTGACCATTGTTGACCCGGACCGAGTTGACCCGTAAGCTGAGTTAACCGAGTCACTGAGTTGACTCGGTGACTGAGTCAACTGAACCGCCTGACCAAACCGAACCTGTTGACCCGATAAACCAAAGCTTGAACCCGCTGACCTCAATCCTGACCCGACTGTGTCTGACCCGAGACTCGAACCCGAACCGAGACGTCACCCAAAACCCGTCTCGAACTGAATCACCTCTTGAACCAAAACCAAGTTTGTAACCCGAGCCAAAACCAACCAAACCAAAACTCGAACCTGCAACTCGAACCGAACCAAAATTTTGAACCACCACACGAACCGGCTGAGCCAAAACCCCAAACCCGTTAACATGAGCCCTAAACTGAAATGAGATCGAGTCACTTACCGGAGGTTGAAACCTGTTGCCGGGACTCATCTGCCGCCGACGGAGCCTTCACCGACTCGCCAGCATCATCATCACACCATCGCCCTCATCGTCTCATCATCTCCGCCGCCGCCGCTGTGAGCGGCGGTGCCGCTCCTATCTCCGGCTTTCTCTCTCTCTCTCTCGCTTGAAGTACCGACCGGCACCACCCACCACAGCGCCGCCGCCTGTGGTGGTGGTGGTGCTGCTGCTGAAGTCCGCCACCACCAAAAGATGGTGGTGGTTGGCCGATGAACAGAAGAGGGGGGGGGGGGGTAAAACAGGTGGGTGTCACCGAGAAGGGGGTGGGGGTGTTTGGCTTTGTGTTGAGTGAGATCAAGAGAGGAATGAGGGGGAAAAATGGTGAACTTGTGTTTGTCTGCTCATGTATTCGAGAGAGAGAGGTAAAGAAAAAAAAAATGTGGTGTGGTTACTTGCCTGCTCAATAATAAAGGGGGGTAGTCCCTTTTATAAATGTGGGTGAGATCTAATATGATCTTGGAAATATTTTGTACAGATTTTGTAGTATGTCAAAAGATTTTGGAAAGATTTTCTAATCTTATATAGATTTTATTTAGATCTTGATGGGATTATTGGAAGGATCTACAAGAAAATATCTTGTAGAAGAGATCTAGAATATTATGTATAGGTTTAGGCTTGGGCCCAGGGCCCACAAGCCCATCTCGTGCGTAAGCGGCCCGTAATTCCTACGAGACCCGTTGTCAAAACCAGAACTCCGTTTAACGTCAAAAAAAAATTTCAATACACAAAAATACGGTCGGTAGTCGTTGTTTGCACGCCCGTTCGTCGATCACGGTAATAATCGCGAAAAACTGTATCGTTGCCGTCTTTAATCCGTTTTTCTATCCGGTTTCGACTGTAGTCACAAAAATTTTATTACGAAGCTAATATATATCGTAAAATTTTAATATTTGTCGGCGTTGTCAGTATCCTGTTCGGTTTCAATCCGTTGCCGTTTAACGTTTCACAGGTTTCTCTGTAAACCACCGTTCGCGCATTGTAAAGTCGGATAAACGTTCCCAGGCACTCCAAAGGCCTAATTAAGTTAATCCGTGCTGTAAACACTATTTATTGTCGCGTTAATCGCCTGTTAATTACGTAATTAAGAGCCGTAAATCACGGGTTGTCACATTCTCCCCCTGTTACAGAAATTTCGTCCTCGAAATTTAGACTATGTTATCTCCTCAGAATTGTGTTGTTCGCAGGTAAGTCCGAATAATAACAAAGTGAATGACCGCGTAATCGAAACAAGACTTATTCGAATCATGTGAATTTAATGACATTCCTCAATGATAAGAACCCAATGGTTTACAATAAATGTGTTTCAGCAAATCGATGTCAAAGGAAACAAGACGTATAGGTACAGTCACTGATGTGACTAAGTTAACAAGGATCCAATAATGAATAGGAACTTCGACCAATCGAATTCCATATGAACGTTTATAACATGTAAATGAGTTCTAGAAGCAATAACATCCACTGGATGAACTTAGAATCAACAATCTCAAATGTAATAGTTTGCATGAAACGTTCGATCGTGATCAGCGCAAGCTGCAAGTCATACCGACGCCACAAGGTGTCGCAATGAATGAAACAATTTAATAATAGAGGTGATCGAACAAGTATCACCTGTGTTTTGCATAAAACGCTCAATCATAATTAGCCCAAGCTACAAGTTTGTACTGACACCACAAGGGTTGTAGTGATTTAAATAATCCAATAATAGCGGTGATCAAACAAATCCACCGTGTTTGAAGTCAAATGAAAGCGTAATAAGGTGAATCCGAAAGTTTGTTTCAAATGACATCATAGCATTTTCAATTGAAATTTGAACATCAAAGAAATAATGTTTTCGATCGAAGGTGAAGAAGCAATGAATGTCGCAAAGCATTCGATCGATGTTGAAAGAACCGTTATGAGGTACACCGGAATATGAAATGAATTTGTGTACCATTGTCTTAACACATGATTGTGTTAAGACTGCTTTAATATGATAATTCAAAGCGGATTTAAAACAAATTAATAAAGAAATAATTAAATCCGTGCATGAGACGCGTAAACGAGTTTAGCGCAAGCTTCAAGTTAATGAATACACCACCACAAGGTGTCGAAATCAACAAATGACTTATTGGAGTCGTAGACCAAACAAGTCTACTACGACTCGGAACAAATGAAACTCTTGTTAAAACGAATTTGAATATGATGTCTTCAATACATCATATGGTATCTTGAATTGAGTATGTGTAATGCAGAAGTTCAAACAATCGAACTTGGTTTTAGCGCAATCCGACAATAAATATATGTATTGACAAGAAAACTTTAGGCATGGTTACAACGAAAAACCATGTATGTAACTTGTAAAGAAATGATCGTGATACAATGACCATTAAGAGGAGTAGAGATACGAAAATCTACTCAGTAAGTGTGAAATTCAAAATTTCAATAAAAGAAATTTGAGGACTTTACCTGGGGTTTCGTGTGACGACCAATTGTTAGGTGACATTACCATGGAATGTCGAACATAGCGTATTCGTCATTAGTTAGGTAGGGGGGGAATGCGGAGACAATCGTCCTCGTCGTCTCATCATCTCCGCCGCCGCCGCAGCCGCTGTGAGCGGCGGTGCCGCTCCTATCTCCGGCTTTCTCTCTCTCTCTCTCTCTCTCGCTTGAAGTACCGACCGGCACCACCCACCACAGTGCCGCCGCCTGTGGTGGTGCTGCTGCGGCTGCTGAAGTCCGCCACCACCAAAAGATGGTGGTGGTTGGCCGATGAACAGAAGGGGGGGGGGGTAAAACAGGTGGGTGTCACCGAGAAGGGGGTGGGGGTGTTTGGCTTTGTGTTGAGTGAGATCAAGAGAGGAATGAGGGGGAAAAATGGTGAACTTGTGTTTGTCTGCTCATGTATTCGAGAGAGAGAGGTAAAGAAAAAAAAATGTGGTGTGGTTACTTGCCTGCTCAATAATAAAGGGGGGTAGTCCCTTTTATAAATGTGGATGAGATCTAATATGATCTTGGAAATATTTTGTACAGATTTTGTAGTATGTCAAAAGATTTTGGAAAGATTTTCTAATCTTATATAGATTTTATTTAGATCTTGATGGGATTATTGGAAGGATCTACAAGAAAAGATCTTGTAGTAGAGATCTAAAATATTATGTTTAGGTTTAGGCTTGGGCCCAGGGCCCACAAGCCCATCTCGTGCGTAAGCGGCCCGTAATTCCTACGAGACCCGTTGTCAAAACCAGAACTCCGTTTAACGTAAAAAAAAAATTAAATACACAAAAATACGGTCGGTAGTCGTTGTTTGCACGCCCGTTCGTCGATCACGGTAATAATCGCGAAAAACTGTATCGTTGCCGTCTTTAATCCGTTTTTCTATCCGGTTTCGACTTAGTCACAAAAATTTTATTACGAAGCTAATATATATCTTAAAAATTTAATATTTGTCGGCGTTGTCAGTATCCTGTTCGGTTTCAATCCGTTGCCGTTTAACGTTTCACAGGTTTCTCTGTAAACCACCGTTCGCGCATTGTAAAGTCGGATAAACGTTCCCAGGCACTCCAAAGGCCTAATTAAGTTAATCCGTGCTGTAAACACTATTTATTGTCGCGTTAATCGCCTGTTAATTACGTAATTAAGAGCCGTAAATCACGGGTTGTCACAGACGCTAATGGCTTAATTTGAAGAGATATGATCAGTAAACTTTTCCAAAATCCATTTCAACTTCAATTAGGGAGGTTATGTAATCATCAAAGTTAGTAGGCTTTTAAACCTAGATGACCTCCTGAGTTGATTATTGGGTTTATTAGAAGTTTCAGTTTTATGGATTAGCTCTTGGTTAGGTTGCTATCGTTTTCAGGATTCTAAGTTTGTAAGAGTTGGTACAGTATGGTGTACAAGAGGTGTAATCGGAGTTAAATTCGGAGTGAAATTTAATGACACTCTTCCCCCCGCCTCTTGTATTCCTTGCAAATCATGATAAGGACTTTGACTGCTCCCACTAACCTTAGAAATCTTTAGGAACTCAGTATGCTTAGGGTCAATATGTAACGACCAACAAATTCTAATAGAGAAACGAGTTAATGACGTTAGTCGTTGTAGTTTCTCTTGTTGAGGATTATGTTAGTTTAGGTAAGAAATCTAAGTGCGCCCACAATTAGGCAACAATGAAACTTTTGTAAGAGTAGCATTAGATTTAAGGAGATAAGTTTTGATAGAACATTGTCGTGATGGAGCGGTGTCTTGTACAAGAGGTGCAAATTAAGGTAATGTAAAATTTTCACTCCCCACCTCTTGCAACTATTGCAAGTTGTTTTAAAACACTTAATGCTCCCACTGATCTTTAATATCTCTAGAATGCTACAAGAAAAGTTTCAATGAGCTACGTGACGTGGGAACCTATCACATATACGTTAGACTTTATTTGATTTCTTTAATGTCCAGATATCTAAAGAAACTTTAGGGACATATTTAATAGAAATCTTATTAAGTGTATATATATATATATATATATATATATATATATATATGAATAGATTTCTTCTAAGACCGTGGGCCATATGCGACAAAATTTAGATACAGGTTGATAGTCTTTCAAATGATAAATGAATTATGTCTGAATATTCCATTTGGAATAAGTTCCACGAATGTCAATGAATGACTTATGATGGACCCATACTTATTCCTTAAGCCAAGTCATATTTTAGGGCTTTAATGTCATGATTTAAAATCACTTAGAATGAGATTAGATAAAAAATCATCCTCATTAACCATGTCATGATTTCTCATGAATTTCAGTTATAATGGATGAAATTTATAAGTCTCATTTTCCTTTTGTCAAATTCTCATTTGCATGATGACAAAAGTTGTGAAAGTGTAAGGTATCATCTAGTTCCATCTTAGTAATGTTTCAATCCAGATATTTAGAACAAATAAGATGAGAGTTTAAGGTAAGTGTGACTTTATGTTGACTATGCAAACCTCACAACGTTCATAACTTTGCTTAATTATGATACTATATTCTGATTAATCTTCAGAATATATAAGGTATCGAAAAGCGTTGTTAGAAGACTTCTTATTATGGTTCTTATAGCCTTAACATTTAATTTTGTCACTAACTCTCATGTTAATTATTTGTTTGACTTCTGGTAAGGAAACGTTTAGAACTAGAGTCAACTAATCATGTGTTAATAGGAATATTTAAAAATTAGCAGACTTAGATATCATTAGGAAGTGACTACCTAATTAACTTATCCAACTGTTCTTCTATATAATAGATAGTCTCGTTGCTTATGCCTAGTCTAATGGCATAATTATGCAGTGAGATTTTCCCTTGAAGAACCTTAGAGTTGGAATTTTTACTTGTAATTTGTCTATGGGCCTTAGAACAATCCTCTTTTAAAGTTTTAAGTGGTTGTAAGGTGAGTACCAACTTATTTTCCAGTTTCTAATATTTATTTCTTTGTACATATGTTGCTCATCAGCACACTCATTATACTTTGGTACTTTTGAGCGTTATAGTTGATTTATAAGGCATCAAATTGTACAAGTGAAAATCTAAGTATGTTATGTACTGGAAAATTGTACTTATTTCCATGCGTAAGCCCTTAACTTTATGGGTCATGGTATTGTACATTATAATGTATTCACATATACCACTTAACTTGATAGTTTAGAATTTAAATGAAGGCATGCATCTTAGGAGTTCTTGTGATTAAACTACACATAATAGATTAGTCTTAGGAAAAACTTAATCTGGAATAACCTTAGTGATAGCATTTATGTTAGAGAGATCTTGATTATCATAAGAGTCATCATGTTCGATTTGTCCTGTTCATCATGCTCTAATTATCTTCTGTAGTACCTTTACCAGAAGAGAGCAGTAGGATTATCGTGTCTTAAGAGATAATCAAGGATTTAATTTAAGAGCTAATTCTTATAGAAACTTTAAATAAAGCAAAACATTTTAGGTTTAAGAATTATAGTGGGTGAGATATTGATTTATAGAAGAAAGTTATAGTGAGAAAAGTTATGGGTACTTAAAATAAGGCAGACGAAATAATCATAAAAAAATAATGAAGGATCATTATGTGAAGAGGTTGTGATATGTCTATTACTAACATCAAAATAATAGACTTATTTAAAGTTCTACTTAAACGAAGTCAAATCAGCTTTGGCCAGAAGTGTAATCATTTAAGCATGTGTGCAAAGTGGTTGTAACAAATCAGCTTTGACCAGAAATTGAGACAATCACTTTAGTTATGCACTTGTTAAGTATGTCATCTATGAAGGAATTAAATCAGCTTTGGCCAGATATTAAGATATTCATGTTTATGATACACACTTAACATAGCTTTCGTAATACTTGAACGATAAGTAGATGTATCAAATCAGCTTTGGCCAGAAATGATACATCAGAAGCTCATTCAAGTAAAGCCATTTTGGTTTTGTAAAACATTATTTGATCCTTACTAATTAACTAAGTATTTACAAAACCAATCATTTAATAGCAAACTACCTGTTAGCGCGGATCGAACTCCGCGGTGAGTTCGCTAGGGGGTGCAGGGGAACAGCGTGCCCCCGCACGGGGTTCGGGGCGGAGCTCCGAGCTAAATTTTAGTTCATATTAACTGCTTAATAAAGTAATGGGATTTCGGATAAGTCTTGGTTATGAACACTCATGATTCCGAATAAATCATGTCTTGGATTCATCCGAAATGAATGATTTCGAATCATTTCGGACTATCCGAAATGGATGATTTCGAATGTGTCCAAGACGCGTAAGTCGAGTCATTTCGGATGATTTCAGATGATTTCGGATGATGATGCTTAGTCTGAGATTCATCCGAAATGGTGATGCTTAGTCCGAAATGGTCCGTAATGATTAGGCAGTTATTGATCCGTGATGGACGAACATAAGTTCATCCGGAATGTTCATCCGGAATGATCAGACAGTTATTGATCCGTGATGGACGAACAGATGTGCATCCGGAATGTTCATCCGAAATGTGTTACTCAAGCCATAAAATCCTTAATTTAAGCAGTTATTAATTGATAAGGTTCAAAATCCGAAATTTTGGGATTATGGGATTATGTTTCCTGTTTAAAAGTTAGTTATATTTATCTGTTTATTTCAAAAATTATATCCATTAATAAAATTAACAGATTTCGAAAAATTGTTAAGTAGATAAAATTAGATCAAAAACAGGAAAACACCCAATAATCCAAATTCATTCCAAAACTTAAGGAATTTTCGAATTTTCTTATGAACATGTGATGAACCCCAGATCCGAAATCATCCGTAATGATCCGAAATGACCCGTAATGATCAGAGATGATCCGTAATGATCCGAGATGCATTCGAGATGATGAAACCCAGATCCGTAATCATCCGAAATCATCTGTAATGAGGATTTCGGATGGCAAGAACGGAATTTTATTGGGTTTTCAAAACTATTTTCTAGTTTTTTATACCAAATTTCGGATACAAAACAGAACTGACTAATCAACATACGCCCTGATACCACATGTTGGTTCAGTTCTGTTTTGAACATAATGTAAAACATGAAAACATACCTTTGATTGCATCAGACAGGCCAGCAGTAGTGTTTGACATGATTGTCAGCTTGATCTGGTTCCTCCTTAGGGTGCAATCTAATGATGGTGATGAAGAAACCGAATAGGGTGTTCGATTGGGAGAGAGAGGCGAGATTGATGTTATGTGTTATTAGGGTTTGTGTAATTGTCTAACCCTTTAACCTCCACATTATTCTCCTTATATATGCACCCAGGAGGAAACCCTAATTAGTTAATAAGGGTAATTAGGCCCATCAACAATTACCAACTAATTATTTAATAGGTTGTTATATATTTTGATCCATATAATGTAAATGATTATAATGGCTACTAGATTAAATATTATACCATAATATATTTAATCTTCCATCTTCCCCTCAACGCCGTGGTTCGCCCCAGGGCTTGTGCACCGCGCCACCATGTTGTGGTGTGTTGGGCGCCAACACGTTGATGTGGAATTGGATATGCGTGTGGGGTGCTATGGTAACACATTTCCTACATATACAATTTGAAGTTCAGGGAATAGTGCCAGGCAGCTTGGCACTTCCCTATTGGAACAACTTATTTTTAATTTAATTTTATTTCCAGTTTAAAATTACGGTTTCGTCCTTCGCTTAAAATTACATTTTTACCCCCAGTTCAAAATAAAATTATAATTTTGCCCCTAGCTCAAAATTACGCTTTTGCCCTCAGTTCAAAAACCCATTTTTATTTTATTCCCAGTTAAAAATTACGGTTTCGCCCTCCGTTTAAAATTACAATTTTACCCCTCAGTTTAAAATTAAATTATGTATTTGCCCCTATCTCAAAATTACGTTTTCGCCCACATGTCAAAATAAAATTATGTTTTCCCGCTAGCTCAAAATTATGATTCCGCCCTCAGTTTAGATTTATGATTTCGCCCCCAATTCAAAATATAATTACGACTTTGCCCTCTGTTCAAAATTATGATTTTGTTCTCATTTTCAAAATTACGATTTCTCCCCCGGTTAAAAATTGTGATCTTGCCATCATTTTACCTTTTTTTTACAAAACTATAGTAGTGTTTTATTTTGCTTTGTTAACTCAATTTAACTTTTATTGTGTCAAGCACTTGTCTAACACTCGCTCATTGGTACTGACAAATTAGTATTTTACCCCAGCTCAAAATTACAGACCTGTCATCGTTTTAATTTTTTTAGCAAAACTATGGTAGTGTTTTGGTTTAATTGGTTGTCTCGATGTATTTTTTTAGATCGTGTTATAAGTAGTATGTACAAGTAAACTAAATACATGCATACATGTTATGAAACTAAGAAATATTCAATTTAACGCCGCGCAACGCGGGCGGGCATAAGTGTAATTTTTATTCGTCCATGCATGCCTAGTACATGCTCATTTGTTTTGAAAAATTACAATTTTGCTCCCTGTTTAAAATTGTAGTCTTTCAATCGTTTTAATTTTTTTTAGTAAAAGTATAGTAGTGTTTTTGTTCTAATTGGTTGACTCGATGTAATTTTTTTTAGATCATGTTATGAGTAGTATGTACAAGTAACTGAAATACAGACATACATGTTATGCGAGAGAAATATTGGCTTATTGCCCCGCAACGCAGGCGGGGCAAAAACTAGTACAAAACCAAAAGGCCACCACCGGCGGGAATAGTTCCCCTTTACTATTGGTGGAGGTGGGTGGGGCATCCACTTGGTTTTCTTTTTTTCTTTCAGGTATAAGTATTTTTCATTATTTTAGTTAAATTACGATTTTGACCCCTTTAAATTTACGGTTTTACAAATATGTTGTTTTTTCCTTTCAGTCAAATTACAATTTTGCCGTAAATTCAAATTTATCGTCTTGCCATAGTTTTCTTTCCTGTCGAATTACGATTTTGCCCAAGTGTAAAATTACAGTTGTGCCATCGTTTTAGTTTTTTTTTTTTTTTTTTTTTTGACAAAACTATGGTAGTGTTTTATTTTAATTGGTTGAATCAATGTAATTTTTATTCGTGCCAGGCTTTTTTTGTGACAAAACTATGGTAGCGTTTTGTTTTAATTGGTTGACTCAGTATAATTTTTATTCGTGTCAGGCGGCTGCCTGACACAAACTCATTTATCCAGAAAAGTTACAATTTTGCCCACAGTTTAAAATTATAGTCTTTCCAACGTTTAGTTTTTTTTAACAAAATTATGGTAGTGTTTTGTTTTAATTGGTTGACTCAATGTAATTTTTTTGAGATCGTGCTATAAGTAGTATGTATAAATAACCGAAATACGAATGGCTTAGTGCCCCGCAACGCGAACGGGACAAAAACTAGTTGTCTAATATTCGGGTGTACCTATTGGCACACCCAATAAGCTATTTGCACACCAAAAAGACATTTTTTGTCTTATATGCACACTCTGCAGTGTCGAGCTGTGGCCAAAGAGCGGCGGTTTGGTCCGGTCAACTAGACAAAAGACTGACGGGTCTGTTGACCGGACCAAAACGCCGAGTCAACTAGACACCCAGTCAGTCTTTTGTCTGGTTGACAGGACCAAAACGCGGCCAAAGCTCGGCGTTTTGGTCCGGTCAACAGACCCGTCAGACACCCGTCAGTCTTTTGTCTGGTTAACGGGACCAAAACGTCGCACTTTGACCACAGCTCACCACTACAGGGTGCGCATATAAAACAAAAAACCCCTTTTTGGGTTGGCTATTTGTAAATAGTTTGTGCCTATTCATAACATGGTTGGCAAACAATGAAAACATAATCATTACAAGCGTCAGACTTTCTAGAAGCTGCCTGTATAAATAAATAATGAATTTTGTCAAAATTCAGCTTTCGATTAACAAATCATATCCCATGATATTTTCTCACCTAAAGTCAAATAAGGCAATTTAACTTAATAATCACAAATGTTATCACAGTCTCGCATCAATATTACGACTCGCATACTTTCTTCATTTCTACGAACCAAGAAAAAAATCTACATTTTCCAAGTACTATATATTATTGCCTATTTCCTCCTTAAACCAATATTTAGGGGTAGGAGGTGAGATCCGATACAAATGAAACTAACTTATAAGACACATTTTATTTTATATGGCTTAAATTATCAATTATCTAAATAATTGATTTTTGACTTTAATACCCTCACATGTATAATTAGTAATTATTTGATGCACGTAATTACCCTTACTATCTAATTAGAGTTTCTCTTGAGTGTATATATAGGGACTATTAAGCAGAAGTTTAACACCATCACCTACATTAAACTCTTAACCCTCTGCCTCTCTAAATTCGTGAAGTATAAAATCTCACTGTCAATTGATATCATTTATTATTGTGATTTAGTTTATGTATTTATTTATTCTTTAAGGGCCTTAGTGTATCTTTTTCTTGTATATATAGGGCTGGCCCTTTCTTTTGTATCCATTCAGTTACATAAATTAACATGGTATCAGCCTTTAAAGAAAGTGCTTGAGTTCCCTCCTCCTTGGCCTTCCACTTCCTGCCTATTCCTTTCTCCTTCCTTTCCCATCGTCTACCTTCCCTCTTCCTTTTTTCATCTTCTGTTCTTTGTTTCTTATTGCACAAATGGCTGCATCATCCTCTTCAAACCCCATTCCCATGACAAACTTCACTCCCATGATTGCCCTCAAACTTAACTCATCCAATTACCTATATTGGCGCATCCAGATGCTACCACTCCTCTCCCTTCAACAACTCCTACCCCATGTGGATGGAACCTCTACCATTCCTCCAAAAACTATTTCATCAAATGATAAAGTGGTTGACAATCCTGAATTTTCGGAATGGGTGCAAAATGAACAAAAAACTCTAATCCTTCTTAATGCTTCTCTCACCGAAGAAGCCCTTTCGGTGATTGTTGGACTTACCTCGGCTAGGGAAATATGGCTTGCTCTTGAAGCCGCGTTTTGTAATGCATCCGTTGAACGTGTCCAAAATTTACGTGACACTCTTCGACTAACCAAAAAGGGAGATAAATCGGTTTCTAAATTCGGTCGCACCTTCAAATCCATTTGTGACCAACTAAGCGCCATCGGTCATGCGGTTGAGCCCATGGACCAGATTCATTGGTTTTTATGTGGCCTTGGCCCAACATTTGAAACATTCTCTACCACGGTTCGATCCATTCGCCCGTTACCAGCCTTTTCTGATTTACTTGCTCGCGCCGAAAGTCACGAGTTGTTTGTTAAAGCCTTACATGGACTGCAATCACATGCGGCTGCCTTCTCAGCCTCATCTCAACAACAAGGAGCAAATCAGTCCAGTCCTGCCCATGGCTCCCAGCCTACTCGCGGCTCAGGTTTCGGCCCAGCCAAGTCGCGGCCCAATAATTATCGGAACAATAAAAGTCGACAGCCCCGCTCTCCTGGTCCATTCAACTTTCGGCACAATCAAAATCAGAACAATACTCGCCGACCCCCGACATGCCAACTTTGTCGCACTCCGGGACATTATGCCACTCAATGTCCCAAACTTGCTACCTTTGCCACTTCGTCCACACCATCCGAGGACCATCTTGCAAGTGCTTTTCATGCGCAATGCAATGTGAATGAACCCGATTGGACTTGTGACACAGGTGCGTCCGATCATATGCTTCCTAATAATGTTGGTGTGACTAATCCCACTCCAACTCATGGTAACAAAAGAGTATTTTTTGGTAATGGACATTCTCTTCCTGTATCTCATGTTGGTGATACTAAATTACTTGGTTGCCTTAATTTAAAAAATGTGCTGGTTGTACCTCATATCACAAAAAATCTCCTCTCGGTAAGCAAGTTAACTGAGGATAATTTTGTTGATGTTTTGTTCTCACATCCTTACTTTTACATTCAGGATCGGCTAACCAAGCAAGTCCTAGCCCGGGGTTGCCGTAAAGATGGTTTATATGTGCTCCATAACACACATGAAGCTCTAGTTTCCTCCTCCACCTGTCCGAAAGCCTCTTATGAAATATGGCATGCCCGTCTTGGGCATGTAAATTTTACTACTATTAATATATTAAAAAAACATGGACATTTGTCTTTTACTTCCATATTACCTAAACCGGGGCTTTGCTCCCCGTGTGAACTCGCAAAATCCAAACGGTTGCCTTTTGATTCCAATAATAAACGTGCATCGGCACCACTTGAATTAATACATTGTGACTTATGGGGGCCATCCCCGATTAAATCTGTTGATAACTTTTTATATTATGCGGCCTTCATTGATGACTTTTCTCGCTTTACTTGGCTATACCCTATGTGTGCCAAGTCTGATTTTTATAATGTGTTATCTGTCTTTGTTTCCTTTGTTCAAACGCAGTTTTCCACGAAAATAAAAATATTTCAAAGCGATGGGGGAACTGAATTTACCAACCATAGGGTGCGACTATTATTCGAAAATAATGGAACACTTCATCGCATGTCGTGTCCCCACACACCACAACAAAATGGAAGGGTTGAAAGGAAACATCGACACATTGTTGAAACTGGATTAGCTATGTTGTTCAATGCTAAATTGCCCTCAATTTATTGGGTCGAGGCTTTCTCCTTGGCGGTATATTTGATTAACCGCTTGCCTACTACTATCCTTGGAGAAAAATCTCCCTTTGAAATTTTATATAAACAATCACCCACATATGCTTCCCTTCGTGCCTTTGGGTGTCGGGTGTACCCTTACTTAAGAGATTATACTCCCCACAAACTTGCACCGCGGAGTATACCGTGTATTTTTCTTGGATATTGCTTCAAATATAAAGGCTACCGATGCCTTGATCCATCCACATCTCGCATCTATATATCTCGGCATGCTCGATTCGATGAGACACACTTTCCTTATGACAAATTATCCCAAGCCAACCCAATTTCAACACTTGAATTATCCACTTTTTTAGACACCTCCCATCCTCCATTACCTACTGTTCCAAATCATTCCTCCCCTAAAACACCCTGTACCACATCTACACCTACCACTAATCCCATGCCACAACCTGACACTCCCATTCCTGTTTTTTTGCAACCCACACCTGATTTACACCCAACACCAGATTCTCCTTCCCAAACTGATCTTCACCCGCCACCCACTCCTATATCGAGCCCAACCTCCTCCTCTCAACCACAAACTAATCCTACCTCCCCGTCACCCGATAACACCAGCTCATCCGATACACCCTTCCCCACAGACAATACCACCACCAGCCCTTCCCCACCACCATCGCCACCTCTACCCACGCACCCCATGACCACCAGGGCGAAAGCCGGGATTTTTAAAATTCGACATCGTGCAAATTTATCTCACACCCGAAACATCCCTTTACACCATGCCTTATTTGCCTCTTCTAATCCTAAAACGTATCAAACTGCTTCAAAGGATGTAAAATGGGTTCGGGCGATGCAAACTGAACTTGATGCCCTTCATCGTATTCAAACTTGGACTCTTATTCCGCGCCCATCCAACTACAATGTTGTTGGTTCCAAGTGGTTGTATCGAACCAAGTTTCATTCTGATGGTTCTATTGAGCGTCACAAAGCCCGTCTTGTGGCGCAAGGGTTCAGTCAAATTCCGGGACAAGATTATTTTCATACATTTAGTCCCGTTGTTAAGGCCACTACTGTTCGTACTGTCTTAACTTTAGCCATTATACATGGGTGGAAACTACATCAACTTGATGTAAACAATGCTTTCTTACATGGTCATCTCAACGAATGTGTGTTTATGGAGCAACCTCCGGGCTTTATTGATCCTAAGTTTCCCAATCATGTGTGTAAACTTAAAAAAGCCATTTATGGTCTCAAACAAGCCCCTCGGGCTTGGTTTCATCGTCTCAGCTCGTTTCTTCTCAACATTGGTTTCCTGTGTAGTCGTGCCGACCCCTCCTTATTCATCTTTAAACAAGGGTCTTGTATTATGTACCTCCTTGTTTACGTGGATGACATCATTCTAACTGGAAACCAACCCGATACCCTCTTGTCCTTCATTACCAAACTAAACAACGAATTTGCCATAAAAGATTTGGGGGAACTCAACTACTTTCTTGGATTGGAGGTTACCTACACACCAAATGGTATTTTTTTGAATCAATCTAAGTATACGTTAGATATTTTGACCCGTGCAAAGATGTTGGATGCTAAACCAGCTCCAACACCTTTGAGCTTGAATGTTTCTTTTGTTTCTACATGTGAGTCTTTTTCGGATCCCACGCTCTATCGATCTATTGTGGGTGCCCTCCAGTACTTGACGATCACTAGGCCTGACATCTCATATGCAGTTAATCAAGTGAGCCAGTTTTTACATGCTCCAACAGTCACGCATTATCAGGAGGTCAAGAGAATTCTTCGTTATGTTAAGGGTACCATAGCTTTCGGTTTGCACTATAGCCGTCCCACTCATACATCTCTCATTGGTTTCTCTGATGCTGACTGGGCCCGATGTTTGGAAACACGCCGCTCTACTTATGGGTATTCTATCTTCTTAGGGGGCAATCTGATCTCTTGGAGTGCCAAAAAGCAACCCATTGTTTCCCGGTCAAGTTGTGAGTCTGAATACAGGGCCATGGCAAACACTGCCGCTGAAATTGTTTGGATAACACATCTGTTACAGGAGCTTCATGCGCTACCCCCAGACCGTCCAACCATCCTGTGTGATAATCAAAGTGCTCTTTTTCTTACGCAAAATCCGGTATCTCACAAACGTGCTAAGCACATTGACCTTGACTATCATTTCTTACAAGAACTAGTGTCTTCTGGAAGATTGGCAACCAAATTTGTTCCTATCAAGCTTCAAGTGGCTGACATATTCACCAAGAGTCTTCCAACGCCCCAGTTTATCAACTTCCGTCAGATGCTTCGTCTTGGTCCGCCACCGTTCCGCTTGAGGGGGGATGTCAATTGATATCATTTATTATTGTGATTTAGTTTATGTATTCATTTATTCTTTAAGGGCCTTAGTGTATCTTTTTCTTGTATATAAAGGGCTGGCCCTTTCTTTTGTATTCATTCAGTTACATAAATTAATACTCACCTCGGCCATTCTAACCATATACTCTAGACTGGAACTCGATCAGCATCAAGATGAGGTAAAAACATATTTGACTACTATTTTTTTATTACATGTTATAAATTTGATCAATATTTCGATATCATTCCACACGAAAAAGGGCAATTACAAAGCAATGGCAGGTAGTCGGGCAATAAGTTGCGCCGCCACCCAAATAAATATGTACCTATTACCTTTCAAACTCAAGAGAAGAAATTTGAGAGAACAAAACAAACTCAAGTCACATTTTTATTAATTCATGTACAACCACTTTCATCCACCTTTCGCCCCAAATTCAAAATATAATTACGACTTTGCCCTCTGTTCAAAATTATGATTTTGTTCTCATTTTCAAAATTACGATTTCTCCCCCGGTTAAAAATTGTGATCTTGCCATCATTTTACCTTTTTTTTTTACAAAACTATAGTAGTGTTTTATTTTGCTTTGTTAACTCAATTTAACTTTTATTGTGTCAAGCACTTGTCTAACACTCGCTCATTGGTACTGACAAATTAGTATTTTACCCCAGCTCAAAATTACAGACCTGTTATCGTTTTAATTTTTTTAGCAAAACTATGGTAGTGTTTTGGTTTAATTGGTTGTCTCGATGTATTTTTTTAGATCGTGTTATAAGTAGTATGTACAAGTAAACTAAATACATGCATACATGTTATGCAACTAAGAAATATTCAATTTAACGCCGCGCAACGCGGGCGGGCATAAGTGTAATTTTTATTCGTCCATGCATGCCTGGTACATGCTCATTTGTTTTGAAAAATTACAATTTTGCTCCCTGTTTAAAATTGTAGTCTTTCAATCGTTTTAAATTTTTTTTAGTAAAAGTATAGTAGTGTTTTTGTTTTAATTGGTTGACTCGATGTAATTTTTTTTTGATCGTGTTATGAGTAGTATGTACAAGTAACTGAAATACAGACATACATGTTATGCGAGAGAAATATTGGCTTATTGCCCCGCAACGCAGGCGGGACAAAAACTAGTACAAAACCAAAAGGCCACCACCGGCGGGAATAGTTCCCCTTTACTATTGGTGGAGGTGGGTGGGGCATCCACTTGGTTTTTTTTTCTTTCAGGGATAAGTATTTGAAGGGGTATGGTCCCAGATCTCGCGTCAATATGACCGCGAGTGACCATTACCCTCATCAAAAAACCCCCACCAAGCTATAACTCACCTGTGTCCGCGTCGGCACGCGCGAACACAGCGGTCCAATCTGTCCAGTGATGAGAAGACTTACCTTAAAGACGGAAACCAATGTTACGCATAGCGATGCGGCCCGGCACCGCATCCTATGAACATTTTCGTCACGGCAAGGGATCTGGACAACAGTAACAGTCACTAAGCGGCGATGCGGCATGGCACCGCATCCCGCATAAATCATGGATGGAACAACCAACGCGGGAACAACATCAATAACCGCGGGCAGCGATGCGGCCTAGCACCGCATCCTGTCTACAAGGCAAGTGGGTCTGACACCACAGTACAAGTGGTACTGAGAACAGTCACCCACTGACCTACACATGTACAATAGTCTGACATCACAGCAGGACGTGGCATCACCTCCGCAACCGACAGGTCTGACAAACCTGCAAGCAGTTGTGCGATGTCAGACCAGCTACTCAACTACCCTCCTTCACTCCTCGGCTATAAATACCGACCCCAAACCAGGTTTGAGGTATCACTTCTCAACTCTCTCACTACTACTACTATCACACTTTGCTTCCCAAGCAAATTACTGATTCTCACGCCGGAGAGTGGCAACAAGGAGTACCCCCCACCCCATCCTCCTTGTTACGAGTCACGGCTTGTTTCCTTCTGCAGGAAACCAACCACCACCAGACGATCCAGCCAGCGATCCTCGGAAAGAAGGGATTAACCCTCTTGACGAGACCAGTGAGTTAACCCGCCTGGTTAACCATTGTTTCATCATTGGCGCCCACCGCTACTCTTAGCACTTTTTCCAACCATCCCACTCTCCAAAGATCATGTCTGATCGTCAAAACAACACTACCGGGGATAATCTAAACCCCACAAACACAGGGCCTACGGGGACTGCTCCTCAAGCCCCAAATGTTGAACATATTGGCACATCAACGCAAGGGGGTGCATCCCTTACGTTCGGACACGATTTATCACAGTACGCTCCTGTGATACCTCCAGGCATGAACCTTCATACCTGGTATGACCAACAAGCAGCTATACTAGCTGCAACATACAACAGAGCTTGCGCAGAAGCGCAAGTACCGGTTGGCCCCACTCCAGCACCGCATATCCCTGTAGGCCGTACTTTACAATACGACGGCAGGGCCCCAACACACCCGGTTTCCAAAAGCAGGCAGGAGGACCGCGGTTCCTCTTACTGCGATGTCCGCACACTTGATGAGGATGATTCTTCGTATGGGTCTCGCCGCAGGGACCATATACATAGTCGCCTAGGTCCGCATGGCGAAACTAGGCGACAGTCTACCGCCCACCACGGCCCCGGCATCCATAGCCGACTGGGACCTCAGTCCCACCGTGAAGGACATGGCCATACCGATCCCGACGACGGTACATACCGCGGGGAGTCTCATGCTACCAGCAGTAGACCGGGAGGACGCAACTACGTTCCTCCCACTCACCCCCGTACTACATACCTCCGCGCTGCAAAGCGCCACCAAAGCCAACCCTACAGGCCGAAATCTGCGCCTGAAAACTCCAAGTTCGTCCAGGAGATTGCCAACGCCGATGTCACCACCACCAAATTCCCATTAAACGTTGGGAAGTACAATGGTTCAGCCGACCCAGATGACCACATGAACATCTTTACCGGCGCTGGGTGCAACGGCAGGTGGGACGAACCCACTTGGTGTCAATTCTTCCCCCAGACCCTAACAGGTCTGGCCAGGGCTTGGTTCGATTCTTTGCCGGTGGGATCACGGGCCTCATTCGAGGACTTACATGACAAGTTCCTCGCACACTTCAGCCAGCAGCGACGTTATGAACGTGATTCTATGGACGTCATGAACATCTGGTGCAGAGACAACGAATCGCTTGAGGCATTCGTTGTCCGTTACAATAAAGAATGCCTAGAGATAGGCGACGTTGCCGACCGGATGGCACGTAACCATTTCATTGTGGCGGTCAAAGACGAACAAATGGTTATGAATATCTCTGGCAAGGACGGCTTGCCTAAGAAATGGGAAGATGTCATGGCTGCGGTCAAGACATACGCCCAGACTCAGCGGTCCCTCAGACCGCACGTATCAAAGGCACAACCCCAAACGGAGGGACAATCCTCCCACCAAGAACACAAGCGCAACAACAAGCGCAACAGGGACACATGGAATCGTGGCAGCGATCCCAGACCATATGTCCCACGTAACAACCAGCCCGACGCAAGGGCTACAATCAACGCCCAACGCGAAAACCGGGCGTCAAAGAAAGAGTCTCGGGACCGCAGCGGGACCGAGATCAACCAGTCGCCAAGCGACGTTCTCCTCACGGACGCGCAATTCTTGCGACCATCCCAACCAACGAAGTCCAAAAAGAACCAGGATCCCGCACTCTTCTGCGAGTGTCACAAGGACTCGGGCCATACAACAAACAGCTGCATCAGTCTCCGACTGGAGATTGAGCGAGCCCTAAAAGAGGGGAAACTGCAACATCTGTTGACAGGCGCACAAAAGGCTACCAAGCGCATCACCCCCCACAGCGAGGGCACCTCCACGAGTAAGAGGACCATGTATGTGGCCTCCACCC
This sequence comes from Helianthus tuberosus, assembly GCA_030545235.1. Classification (NCBI taxonomy): domain Eukaryota; kingdom Viridiplantae; phylum Streptophyta; class Magnoliopsida; order Asterales; family Asteraceae; genus Helianthus; species Helianthus tuberosus. The sequence continues at coordinate 19,997,603 of CM060355.1, forward strand.
ACATGATCAACGGAGGAAAAGGAAGACCGCGCAAGGCGGCGAGAAGACCGGACAATGACTGGAAAGACGAGCAGGTCGTCTTTCCAAAAGTCCGAGGCGGACCGCGCGATAGGTGCGCCGTGGTCATCACAGGCCACTTGGCTCACTACTGCACCGAGCGATTATTCATCGACCCGGGCAGTACATCTGATATTATATACGAGCAGTGCTTCAACCAATTCGATCAAGAAGACAAAGATCGGTTGCAGCCAGTAGACTACCCGTTGGCCGGGTTTGCAGGGGAAACCATGTCCCCCCTGGGCCAGATTACTTTTCCTATGCGCCTCACCAACGGGAGGCACATAAGAACGGAGGAGGTGAACTTCATGGTTTTACCGCACACCTCAAAGTACGACGTACTTCTCGGGAGAGAGTCCCAAGGCGACTTCAACATGATCACATCCGTCCCTCACTCCGCCATCGGTTTCCCAACCGAGACAGGGATCGCGATAATATACGCCAGAAGAGAAGTTCTGTCTACGGACGACCTGCGTCCGGCCAAGGTAGCAAGGCCTACCCCCAACACCCAACCAGAAAAATGGGTTCTAAACGCAAGACACCCAGAGCAAACAGTTACGTTGGGCCACGCCTTGTCCCCTACTATCAAAGCGCACCTGAAGCAACTCCTCTTCAGGAACCAGGATATTTTTGCGTGGACACCCGCAGACATGACTGGGGTACCACGCGAAATCGCGCAACACTTCTTGAATACCATGCCAGGTATCAAGCCAGTGATCCAAGGCCAACGCCACCTTGGATCAGCAAAAAACCAGGCGATGTACGAGCAGGTCCAAGAGCTGCTCTCCGCAGGCATCCTGCGGGAAGTCAAATACCAGACTTGGTTTTCAAACCCAGTCATGGTAGAAAAACCATCCGGGGGCTGGCGCATGTGCGTAGATTATAAAGATCTCAACAAAGCCTGCCCCAAGGATTGTTACGCACTTCCAGAGATCGACAAAAAGGTCGATAACCTCGCACCATTTCAGTGGAAGTGTTTCCTCGATTGTTACAAAGGCTACCACCAGGTGCAGATGGCAATCGAAGACGAAGATAAAACGGCATTCCGCACTCCTACAGGGAACTACTGCTACACAAAAATGTCGTTCGGGTTGCGCAACGCGGGGGCAACCTACCAAAAATTGATGAACGACACTTTCCGCGGTCAGATCAGCAAGAGTGTCGAAATCTATATGGACGACCTGGTCGTCATGAGCATGGAGGAAGACACCATGCTCAACGATATTGAAAGAACATTCCAAACTCTGCGAAGCGTCAACATGAAGCTTAACCCAGGGAAATGCTCGTTTGGAATGGAAGAAGGGAAGTTCCTCGGATTCATCGTAACCAAAGATGGATTCAAGGTGAACCCGGAAAAAGTACAGGCGATCGAACGCATGCCATCGCCTTCTACGATGAAGGAAATGCAACGACTAGCCGGCAGGCTAGCCGCACTTAATAGATTCTTAGCCAACCATGCAGCTAAGTCTTATCCTTTCATCAAGACCCTGCGGAGCTGCTTGAAAAAGGAGCAATTCCTATGGACCGCAGAAGCCGAAAAAGCTTTCCGGGAGATGAAAGAGTGTTTGATTCAACTCCCAACTCTAACCGCACCACGAAAGGATGAGCCACTCATCTTGTACTTATCCGCCGTAGACAACGCGGTAGGCGCGGTACTCATAGTGGAGCGAGAGGGAGTTCAAACACCCATCTACTACATCAGAAAAATGCTCAACGACCCAGAGACGAGATACTCTATCATGGAGAAGTTGGTACTGGCACTAGTGCACGCGTCGAGGCGCTTACGACGTTACTTTGCAAACCACGTCATCACAGTGTTAACCAATTACAGGATCGGCCCGATCCTGTCCAAACCCGACATCTCTGGGAGGTTAGCAAAATGGGCAATAGAGTAGGGCGCACTCTCACTGAACTACAAGCCGCGCCCCGCAATCAAAGGCCAAGTCTTGGCTGATTTCGTTGCTGAAGTACCAGCAAACCGCATTCAAGAATGCGAAGAAGAACAAAACCCTGCATCACCACTATCCTCCGCAGAAACCTGGGCACTATATACAGATGGTGCGTCCAACGAAGATGGTGCAGGTGCAGGTCTGCGACTCGTCATCCCCGACGGCCAAGAACTTACCTATGCAATCCGCCTCGAATTCCAAAGCACAAATAACGAGGCAGAGTATGAGGCTCTACTGGCAGGGCTGCGTCTGGCAGTCAAACTCGACGTCAAACATTTGGAAGCACACGTCGACTCACTATTGGTTGCGGGGCAGATACGCGGCGACTATGCAGCTGATCGGAGTGTCGCGCTCCGGTCAAAGATAATATTTATAAGCCCAAATTACCCTTAACAATGTGTTAGCGGTAGTAAGGGGTCGAACCACGAAGAGTATGTGGTTTGTGTATGGATTCGAATGAATTAAAACAATTGTCACGATATATGAAGCTTGCTAGAATAATTTTGTGTTTTCGTTTAATTGAGAGATATGATTTTTAACTAAATGAATTGATGAGAATGATTAACGACTACTACTAACGATTGCAAGAAAAATGGTTACTAGAACAATAATGATAAAAAGGAATCACACCCGGTTTCGGTAATTGTTAACCTAGGATTTCTACAAGTTTTAGTTTCAACTCAAATGCATTCGATTAACGGATTTAGTGTACCGTGACTTAGGTGCTACTAGCTATCAACGTCCCGAAGAACGGACAAAAAGACACTTTGTAATCAACACAAGTAAATCCTAACAACGACAATGTACAATCACATATCACCATTTCGCAAAGTCATAACTTTTAACATCGTTCGACAATTCACGAATTCGTAACAAATGTAATACTATTGTCAAAAGTTTCAAAAACCAAACACAAATTGTCACTAAGATGAAACAAGAACAATTCGAAACACTAAAATCAACAACTACCTACACCGGGGTGAATCCGAGATGATTAGCCGCTCATGGTTGATAAAGCTTGATCACCGGAAGTTTGGAACGCGAATGAAACCATCTTGAAACTTGGTGGATGAAGGAATGATGGAAGATTAGGGTTTATGGATGATTATGGTGAGATGGATGATGGATTGGATGAATTAGGGTTTGTATGATTGATTGTGTGATGGATGATGATTCGGTTGTTGTGGATGATCATGATGATGGTGATGATAGATGATAGGTGATGGGAATTAGGCTCCAAGATTGGTTTCAAAACTCAAACAATGTGTAACTTCTGAATTCAATGCTAAAAAAATGTTTTAAGTCGTCAAACCATCAAAGAGATCAAAATCGCGCGGCTGATGAATCCGGGAACCGTCCCCGACGGTCCAAAGACCCGTCGCCGACGGTATGTGCATGTTTCACTTTGGTCCGATGGCTTATTCTTCTGTCTACGGACATGTTGGACGACGGTGGGAAGTCAATCAAGTTGCTGCCCAATTTTCGATGATAATAATTATGTATTGTGGCTGCACTCTTTTCGTGGATTATGGCTGCCACCTTTTCGATCACATGAAGCCCACTAAATAGGTTTTCTTTTTAAAACCTTAAATCTCCAAAGTCTTGACCACACGCAACCCACTTTCGTGTGTAAGAATGATGTTAGAGCTCCAAAAAGTTTATTGTTGCTTCTACTAATTCACGTGTAGCTTTTATATTGGCTCCCTCTCACATTTGTGAATGCATCCATAATATGTCATGATGAGAATTAATTAATGCTCCTCAAAAATTGTCTCTTCCAAAAGTCACTCAAGTTCACGTGACTTCTTCCCATCTTTTCTTTGGTGTGCATGTGTATTTTTGTGCAAATAGTCATGTGACGCCCCCTCTAATATTTTGTGATGATGTTCTCTTCTATTAAGAATTCTTTTTCTTTTTGATTCCATAATAAAATCGTGCCCCTCCTTTACGTGTCTTTTAAGTATAGTGTTAAACCCATTAAATCCTTTTTGCCAAAAACACATGCGTCAAATATCGTCCACCGTAGGTTACCACATTAACCGTAGCCTACTGGAACTCTCTTGTATATTCAAGCAACCTTTTCAATCCGAACAAGTCCCGAATAACGCCTTGCGCTATGTTTATCATCCACGGGTGTTCCGCATCATCTTTAAACTCTCCAACTTTACCGAATTAAGTGATTTACCTGTAAAACCACGAACACTCGTAGTTAACATATTCAAAGCACGTAGTCGCTTAAAACACAATAAGACACGTAAAATAAGCACGTTAACACTCGGGTTTCACACTCTCCATCACATCTCCACACTTGTCGTTTGCTTGCCCTCAAGCAAATCTGTTTTTCACTTTCACGTGGGTTGAATGAAAAACACACATCCCATTCCCGAGACTAAAGTTAAGGTCTAATGTCATGCCTGGTTCAAACTTTTTACAATTTTCAACATATTTAGCAATAAATGATTAATCATGTAAAAATGGTTATCTAGGATTAACCCGCCCGTAAAACTAACAAGTCATGCACATCCCTCACAATGTTCTCTCAACTCGGTTTAAAATTGGCTAATAGTTGATGCATTAGCGCTTTTGAAATAATCACTCAAACCGATTAGAACACGTACCCGCATAGGCTTGCAACTCAATCATTCTCCACCACCGAACACAAATACTAAGCACAAGTCAAAAGGGCTTTGAAGGGTTGTAACGGGGCTAGGTTAAGGGTGTGGAATAGGATGTTTTTAAGTGGCGAAGGTGATGAAAACTCGATTTTTATTACAAAACAACTAATCTAACATGATTAACTAAATACATCAAGCTAAGAGGCAACGAGTTTCGCCTTTTATTCAATAACTACTACTCATATTTTTTTGTATTTTCTCAACGATTTTCTATTCTCTTTTTTTTTTCGCAACATTTTATGATTGATTTTTTTTTTTTTTTTTTTTTTGCAAACACAACTATACAAACAAATAATCCTACAATAGAATTTTCATCACCCGGGTTTAAAAGAAAAGGCTTAATGGTTATGGGCTAAACGGGTTGTCAAACGAAAGGTTTAGGCTCAAAGTGGGTGACTAGGGGATTTGTTTGGGTAAGGATAAATAATTGGTTTTAAAGGAAAAGGTTCACCTAATGCCTTAATCATTCTAGTGCTTGTATTCGGTCTATGGTCTCAAATGTATCAAAAGTTGCAAGTTCTACAATACGCGACTAATGGTCCACTCAAACAAAGAAACATGTAAATGTAAGTCTATGATATAAAAGTGGCTCAAACCTCACGTATAAGGGTATGATATGTGATATGCATCAAATGCTAGTTCCTTAGGCGAATTACTCCCAAATAACCACCCGCTAAATACCCGTTATGCTTATTAATTTGAACTTGACCATGACAAAAGACCAAATGGGTTGTGCCATCACTCGTTGACTTGGTTACTTGTGCTTTTAAGATCGCTTTTGAAACAAGAAATTTTTGAAAATTTTTTGAAATTTTCCCCCATCCCCACACTTGAGGTAAACATTGTCCTCAATGTGTAGTGTTTAAATGAATGGGTCAAAATCGAAAACTTTTACTACTCCCCCATCCCCACACATGAGGTAAACATTGTCCTCAATGTGCAAGAACTAGAGTTTTAAAACGCACAAGGGATGTGACACGTCTAACCTTCCCAAAATCTCACCCCGGAAAATAAAATACAATGTACAATTCACTTATTACTAAACTAAAATAAGAATCAAAGTAAAAAGGAAACGCATGCACCTGATTTTTGTCGCTTGATGCTTACATCTTCCTCTTCTCTTCCTAAAAACGGTTGTCTCTCGAACATCATGCACCTACAAATTCTAACCCTTGTGTAGAAGCATGCTTCTCACAACCATCAAAATTTGTTATTTACCTAGTTCTACCATTTTTATGAAAGTATTACCAAGCCATGTGTTATTTCACTTCGATTTATGTGGACAATAATTTACAACAACAATAAACCTAACTCACTTTCGTAGGAATCACGGTTGCATTTAGCTTATGCAACAAGCCCTTTTAAACCCCCCAATAGCTTGGGAGGACGAGAGGTCTCGTGAGGGTTATATAGGGAACACACCCACAACGTTCATTTAACTATTAAAACGAAAGAGCAACATTATACAACAACAACAAAACTACAAAGAAAAACTAAAACTAATTGCGGAAGAAAATATACAATAACAATTGACTTACCACCTCATGGTGGTCGAATGGCATGCTTGCCTCCTACAAACTCCTCGAAATCACCCGCCGGTGATTCATACCATTTGTTGCCAAACGGTCCAAATTTCCTCACCTCCTCTTCCTTCTTCTTTTCCAGAGGTGACTTTTTCGCCTTCTTTTTCTTGACCGTTTTCTTCCTTGTTTCTCCAAACCTACCAACCATAGCACACACCTTTTTGTTTGGATTCATGTCCTTTTTAGGACACTTATCCTCACCGAGCGGGTTAGTAAATTTTGGAAAAACATTTAAATTTAACTCCCGGTCCCCAAACTTCATGCTTACCTTTCCCGTGGCACAATTTATTATGGCATTAACAGTTGCCAAGAACGGTCTACCCAGTATGACTATCGGTTGGGTGTCCCCAACACACCCAACATAGTCTACTACCAAAAAGTCAACTGGGTAGTTGCAATCATCCACCTTAACAATCACATCCTCCACCATCCCCCTTGGATGCGTGGGAGTCTGATCGGCCAATACCACGGGAGTATCAAAATTTTTTAATGGACCAAAATCATATTGGTCATACAAACTCCCGGGCAAGATGCTCACACAAGCTCCAAGATCTAGGAGCGCCCTCTCAATTTTAAATGTTCCAATTTGAATTGGAATAAGAGGATCTCCCGGATCTTGAGCTTTTTGGGGAAGCGCACTCGATAAGATGGCACTAACATGTGATACTAAATCAACCGGGTTGGGTAATTTATTGTGCCGTTTTTCGATGCTCAACTCTTTCAAGCATTCCACATGAGCCGGAACCTTTTTAATGTCATTAAGTAGCGGTAAATTAATTTTAGCTTGTTTAAAATTTTCCCACCCCTCGTCTTTTGGTGGGCACCGTTCTTCACTTTTCGATGCATTAAGCGGGTTAAGTTGATTTAAACAATTTTCACAAAAAAACATTTTTAGTTACATTTTCAATTGTACTTTGTGAAATCGTTTCGTGTTCATTTTTACTTTCCGGCTCATCAATTATATCTTCCACTACACCATCAATGAATTGTGGTGGTGGAATGCTTTCAACACTACATATTTCATCATTTGGAAGAATACTTACTGCGCTAATGCGTGCATTCCTCACGTTGCTTGTGCTAGAACCTTGATGCTTCGGGTTCATTGTAGTGTCACTTGGAAGCTTTCCCACGCTTCACCTCATTTGAGCCATCTCTTCCGCAAGTTGGCCCACTTGCTTTGCCAATGCGTCATGTGCTTTGTCCCGAATCTCGTTTGTCTTCTTTATCTCCTTGATATCATGGTGAGATTCTTTTATATTGTTTTGAGATTCTTTTTGCATATTCAACAAAGCATCCATTTTGGCACTCAAATCATCGCCACCGGTTCGATTGTTCGACCCGCTTCCATTACCACCTTGATTATGGTAATTTCTTTGGTAACCCCCTTGGTTACCTCCTTGGCGAGTTTGGTGCGAATACCCACCTTGATTTCCCGATTGGAAATTCGGGTTTATGTGATTGGAGGCATTACCATACCTAAAGTTAGGATGGTTCCTCAACCCGGGGTGGTAAGTGTTGGAGTTCATATCGTATTGGCTCCGGTCTCCATACACTTGATTCACATCCGCGGTGGCTTGGCAATTCTCGGTTCGGTGACCAATGTCACCACATTCTTCACATACGCTATATTGTACCGCACCCACTTCTTTCTTCTTCATGCGGGCCAATTCCCGCTCCAACGTATCAATCTGATCCTTAGAACTTGCATCACGATCGGGCCAAGACCTTGAGGTAGGGTGCTTTTTGGCTCGGTCGGCCGACTCTTTTGCCTTTGATCTCTTGCTCATTCTTTCTAGGAACTCCCAATCGTCATCCTCGTGATTGCTTAATAGAGTTCCATTACTGGTCGATTCAAGGCGGTTCCACGTCTCATCATCCAAACCCCTCACGAAGCATTTAACCAACTCCCACCTTTCGATTTGGTGATGTGGGCACTTCCGGATCAATTCCTTGAATCGAGTGAATGCTTCATGTAACGGTTCACTCGAAAGTTGGAGAAAAGACCGAATTTCATCTCTAGCATCGTCGGTCTTCGCCATTGAGTAGTATTCGTCAAGAAAAACTTGCTGCATTTCAGCCTATGTGCGAATACTATTCGCCGGTAGTGTAAGAAACCATTGTTTCGTTTTATCTTTTAGCGAAAACTGAAATAATCGAAGCTTGACCTCCTCTAATGCAAAATTATGCCCCCCGATAGTGCTACATATGGACGAAAACTCCGCCAAATGAGTGTACGGTTCATCATTGGACCTCCCGTTGAAGTGGGGAAGTATGTTGATGTAGTGGGGCTTGCAATCGAACATCCTTCTTTCACAAACTATTGGAGAGTCATTGTCGGTGACCACCGGCCTAAAACGGTCATTTACTCCCCGCGGGGGATGTTGATGATGACGCGGGCCGTTCACTTCTTGATCAACCGGCCTTCGATTATACCTTCGGTCACCTCTTCTAATTCCACCATGATTACCACCCCCCACGAATTGGGGAATCCGGTTACGGTTAGCATTGTTGTTATTGTTGTAATAACCGTCATCCTGGTTCCTTGGATTATTGTTTCGTGGCTGGTGGTTATTTCCATAACCATCATTCCGGACATTCCCATAACCATAACCTTCGTTGTTTCCCACAAAATTAGCATTTTGATTACCGAAGTCCTCATACTCAAACCCCCGAGCGTTATGAAAGTCCCCCATGTTATCATCTTCCCAAAAGTCATCTTCAACCCGCTCGTTGTAATTCCCACCGTCATCCGAATACTCCGAGTGAATACTCACGTGTTCTGGCGATTGGTAACCGGGAACACTCTATGGTTCATCGTCGGGGATTGCGTTCCTCAAATCATCGATATTGAAGAATGGGTCTTCATTCGCGGGATTGCCACGATCACGGTTACCTCTACGATTGGAGTTAATGTTTCGGTCATCAAGGTTGGTGGGTAAAGGGTTTTTTCGGTTGAGGTTTTGACGTGGAGGTGTTCTTTGGTTATTGTTAGGGCCTCGGTTTTGAAACGGTGGTGTAGGTGGTCTCGAGTTGTTGCCACCCGGTTGTTCTTGAGGTATAGGTTGAGCATTTGGGCCGGGATTGAAGTTTCCTCGGTATTGGAGTTGATGTGGATTTTGGTTTTGGTTTTGGGTGGAGTTTTGGTTTTGGTTTGCCATTGAATCGGTTCCAATGGGTGGTGTGAATTGTGATGTTTGAGTGGTTTGATTAGAAGCAAGAGTTGCTTCTAATCGGCTTGCTAAGTTTCTTTTTGAGACTCTTTCGATTTCCGGTTCGTAGACTAAAGGTGAAGTCATCCCGGAGTTCCGCGTATGCATGCACTACCTGTAACCTGCACAAGTAACACACCCGCGTAACAAGGAAAAAGACAAAGTGCAAAAAGAAAGCTAAACAATTTAAACAGTTAATCACGCAAATTCAAACAATATCCAAACACAAAGCGCACGCACTCCCCGGCAGCGGCGCCAAAATTTGATCGGAGTGTCGCGCTCCGGTCAAAGATAATATTTATAAGCCCAAATTACTCTTAACAATGTGTTAGCGGTAGTAAGGGGTCGAACCACGGAGAGTATGTGGTTTGTGTATGGATTCGAATGAATTAAAACAATTGTCACGATATATGAAGCTTGCTAGAATAATTTTGTGTTTTCGTTTAATTGAGAGATATGATTTTTAACTAAATGAATTGATGAGAATGATTAACGACTACTACTAACGATTGCAAGAAAAATGGTTACTAGAACAATAATGATAAAAAGGAATCACACCCGGTTTCGGTAATTGTTAACCTAGGATTTCTACAAGTTTTAGTTTCAACTCAAATGCATTCGATTAACGGATTTAGTGTACCGTGACTTAGGTGCTACTAGCTATCAACGTCCCGAAGAACGGACAAAAAGACACTTTGTAATCAACACAAGTAAATCCTAACAACGACAATGTACAATCACATATCACCATTTCGCAAAGTCATAACTTTTAACATCGTTCGACAATTCACGAATTCGTAACAAATGTAATACTATTGTCAAAAGTTTCAAAAACCAAACACAAATTGTCACTAAGATGAAACAAGAACAATTCGAAACACTAAAATCAACAACTACCTACACCGGGATGAATCCGAGATGATTAGCCGCTCATGGTTGATAAAGCTTGATCACCGGAAGTTTGGAACGCGAATGAAACCATCTTGAAACTTGGTGGATGAAGGAATGATGGAAGATTAGGGTTTATGGATGATTATGGTGAGATGGATGATGGATTGGATGAATTAGGGTTTGTATGATTGATTGTGTGATGGATGATGATTCGGTTGTTGTGGATGATCATGATGATGGTGATGATAGATGATAGGTGATGGGAATTAGGCTCCAAGATTGGTTTCAAAACTCAAACAATGTGTAACTTCCGAATTCAATGCTAAAAAAATGTTTTAAGTCATCAAACCATCAAAGAGATCAAAATCGCGCGGCTGATGAATCCGGGAACCGTCCCCGACGGTCCAAAGACCCGTCGCCGACGGTATGTGCATGTTTCACTTTGGTCCGACGGCTTATTCTTCTGTCTACGGACATGTTGGACGACGGTGGGAAGTCAATCAAGTTGCTGCCCAATTTTCGATGATAATAATTGTGTATTGTGGCTGCACTCTTTTCGTGGATTATGGCTGCCACCTTTTCGATCACATGAAGCCCACTAAATAGGTTTTCTTTTTAAAACCTTAAATCTCCAAAGTCTTGACCACACGCAACCCACTTTCGTGTGTAAGAATGATGTTAGAGCTCCAAAAAGTTTATTGTTGCTTCTACTAATTCACGTGTAGCTTTTATATTGGCTCCCTCTCACATTTGTGAATGCATCCATAATATGTCATGATGAGAATTAATTAATGCTCCTCAAAAATTGTCTCTTCCAAAAGTCACTCAAGTTCACGTGACTTCTTCCCATCTTTTCTTTGGTGTGCATGTGTATTTTTGTGCAAATAGTCATGTGACGCCCCCTCTAATATTTTGTGATGATGTTCTCTTCTATTAAGAATTCTTTTTCTTTTTGATTCCATAATAAAATCGTGCCCCTCCTGTACGTGTCTTTTAAGTATAGTGTTAAACCCATTAAATCCTTTTTGCCAAAAACACATGCGTCAAATATCGTCCACCGTAGGTTACCACATTAACCGTAGCCTACTGGAACTCTCTTGTATATTCAAGCAACCTTTTCAATCCGAACAAGTCCCGAATAACGCCTTGCGCTATGTTTATCATCCACGGGTGTTCCGCATCATCTTTAAACTCTCCAACTTTACCGAATTAAGTGATTTACCTGTAAAACAACGAACACTCGTAGTTAACATATTCAAAGCATGTAGTCGCTTAAAACACAATAAGACACGTAAAATAACCACGTTAACACTCGGGTTTCACACTCTCCATCAGCAGCAAGAGGGGATATTATGATCCTCTACCTAGAACAAGCCTTGCAACTGAAATCAAAGTTCACCTCCTTCAATATCCACCATATCAACAGGAGTGATAACAAACCCGCGGATGCACTATCAAAACTCGCATCCACCAGCTTCCAACACCTGGCAAAAGAGGTACGCATCGAGGTTCTGCAAAATCCCTCAGTACCCCTGCGCCAGGTCAATGTCATCCAGTACGGTACAACATCCTGGATGAGACCGATCATTGCATACCTACAATCAGGTGTTACTCCTGAAAGCAAGGCAGAGGCACGCAAGCTGCAATACAAAGCGTGTCATTACCAAATGGGAGACGGTATCTTATACCGTAAATCATACCTGGGGCCACTACTACGATGCGTCGACCCCCAAGATGCCACGTACCTTATCAGAGAAATACACGAAGGAATATGTGGCATACACGCAGGCCCACGCATGGTGGTGGCCAAAATCATGAATGCCAGATACTACTGGCCCGGCATACACCTGGACGTAGTCAAAGTCTTGCGTAAGTGTTTCAATTGTCAGCGACATGCTCCCAAGACCTTGCGCCCCAAGAACAACCTGATCCCCGTCACCACCGCATGGCCATTCCAGAAATGGGCAATTGATGTGGTGGGACCATTTCCGGACGCACCAGGTGCAGTAAAATTTATCATAGTGGCTGTTGATTACTTCACAAAATGGGTAGAGGCAAAACCACTCGCCTCAACCACCGCTATGATAACAAGGAAATTCGTCTGGGAACATATCATCTGCCGTTTCGGTCTACCAATGTGCATTGTTACCGACAACGGTACCAACTTCGCGGCCGATGATTTTCAAAAATGGCTAAAGGAACTAAACATTGAACACATATTCTCCTCAGTGGCGCATCCGCAAGGGAATGGCCAAGTCGAGAGTATCAATAAAAGCTTAGTCGAAGGCATCAAAGCATGATTGGGAACAGCCAGACGCGGCTGGGTTGATGAACTCCCAAGCATCTTATGGGCCCACAGGACAAGCCCAAAGACAAGTAACGGTGAGACACCCTTTAGCCTGGTCTATGGCACTGAAGCGGTGATCCCCGCAGAAATAGGCCTCCCTTCACCAAGAATGTTGGCTATCAACAAGATAGACAACAATGAAGAACGCAGGGTTGACTTAGACCTCTTGGAAGAAAGGCGTGAAAACGCCGCCATCAATGAGGCCAAGTATAAAACCAAACTCGAAAAGTACTACAATGCACGCGTCCGCATTTGTACCTTCAACCCGGGAGACTACGTCCTTCGTGACAATGAAGCATCTAACGCGGAACGCCCAGGGAAGCTTGCCCCCAAGTGGGAAGGACCCTACCTCATCCAAGAGGTCCTGGGCAAATGTGCGTATAAATTACGAACATTAGAGGGCGAAACTATCGCACGCACATGGAATGCGCAACAGCTTCGACGCTGTTACATGTAAGCCATGTTTTTTACATTCACCATGTAACCTATCGGGCCGCAGGCCATTTGCAAATAAATAAATGGACGATTCAATGCAATATTGTTTATTTACTTCTATTACAAATGCGTGCTCCACTCTGCGGTATCCACAAAAACAGATTGACAAATCTTCATTTGCGATACCCACACAGAGTAGCAACCACACGCAGCTATTGTAATAGGCCAGCAATGGCAAATACCGACTATTTATCCGGCTGGATATAGTTTTTGTACTTGCATATCATCTAGATATGCAAAAGGCAATTACAGACTCGGTGTTATTCACAATAACATTAAACTCATACAAGTTCAAACATGCAAGTAATGAAAACACTTGTACAAATTGAACAAGAGCGGTTAAAACTTTATATTCAAAAAAATCTCTACACCTACGCGGTGCACAAGGGATTTACATAAAGTTCTTAACATTTACATAAGGAAACAAAAAAGGCACGCAGGCCAGCCTAGTCTTTCTTTGTACCGCTGGAGCCTGCACCATCCTTGCCTTCAACAACAGGCTTTTCCTCGTCCTCCTCATCAGCATACAGCACCCGCAAGCGGTCCACATAATCCTCCGCTTCTAGACACTTTTCAAGCTCCTCAAGACTGGAAAGGGTTGTTTCGTTATACGCCACAACCACAGCATCAAGAAGCGCTTCAGTATCCACACCGTGGAACCCGGATCGCTCATCAGTATATCGGCCCTGGGCCATAACATTCATATGGCCAATGCAACGATTATAGCCAGCTTTAAAACCAGCATCCCGGGCACGCTCCTTAATCTCATTAACACCTGATACATTCTCAGGTGCGTCAAGGATGGCCGTAACAATCTGCGAAACAAGAATACAAAGGTTATCAAAGGCAAACCTACAACAAAAATAACAAAGGCAACGGATACTTACATGCCCGATCCCGCGCATACGCATCCATTCACGGTCAGCCTTGAGCAGCTCAAGCGACGAAGCAAGGCTATCCCTAGCCTCTTCAGCCTCTCTTTCCTGTGCTTCAACTTCAGCAGCACGGGCAGAGACTTCCTCAATAGCGGCCCCCCGGGTCCGCACTTCAGCCTTTTAACAAGGGAAACGCAAGTATACAAAAATAATCAACATACTTGTAAGACATGTACAAATTCAAAAACAGAAGAGACTTATACCTGGAGGCCCAGGATAGTTTTTGTCAAGTTGGTGCGGTCAACATTCGCCCCTTCAAGAGCCCTTGCAGCACGAGCCTCCGCCTCCTTGGCCTCTTCAAGAGCCTTGGCAAGGCGAGCCTCTGTTTCTTTGGCCTCTTGTGCAGCCGCAACAGCTGCAGCTTTCTCCTTAACTAAAGCAGCATTCGCTGCCTTGGCGTTGGTAAGTTCCTGGCGAACACGAAAGAGAGTTTCATTCTGTTTGGCCCAAGATTCTTTCTAAGTCTTGCGCTCACCAAGAAGTGTCTCGCGCTCATTAGAAAGGGATTCTTTCCATTTCTTGCGCTCATCAGAAAGCAATTTTGCAAGGGTACGAACCTGTTTAAGCTCAGCCGTTGCCGCCCATTCCTCAGTCTGCTTCCGCTTCTCAAACGCAGCCCTATCTGTAACACCCCAAAAATGTTTATTCCACTTAGGATAAAATGTAGAAGTAATATGGTACTTAAAGGTGGGTTTTTAGAGTAAGATTTACAAGTTAATAAACTTTAAAGGGAAAACATGATAATTATCAAACTAGTAAGGTTAATTGTGACTAAACCACAAAACACACACACTGTACGTGTGTGGATCGACCTGGAGCAAAGAAAAACAAGGGTTCACCCTTGTTCTCACCAAATTCACCAAATTAACAAGGAAATATCGATGTTTATCAGTTGCATGTGGTAAAATTTCGATCATTTACCCATACCCAATCAAGTGGTAAGTCGAATTTATGGATTTGATAAATTGTGGAATTAGGGTTTCGACCCAATCATGAAATT
This sequence comes from Helianthus tuberosus, assembly GCA_030545235.1. Classification (NCBI taxonomy): domain Eukaryota; kingdom Viridiplantae; phylum Streptophyta; class Magnoliopsida; order Asterales; family Asteraceae; genus Helianthus; species Helianthus tuberosus. The sequence continues at coordinate 20,012,744 of CM060355.1, forward strand.
GTGATATGATTGTGTTGTTTAGATGTTAAGGATACTCCCTAGAGTAGAAATCATGCTTGATTTTTGGTTAATTGAAAGAAAGCCTCTATAAACCCACTTTGTGAAATTTGTGTTATGAATATGAAGATTATAGGATGATGAATATATGTAATTTGACATGTAATTCAGCTTGTAGTACCCGAATGCTAGATAAATCGATATAGATTGAAGGAATTGTAAGAATTAAATTGAGTAGTGATGACATATAGGATGAAATAGCAAGTCATGCTTAAAATGCTTGTACACTATGCTTTATTAATATAACGCACACTAGGTGTTTGATGAAATGCTTGAAAGAGTAATTATGTGTAAATTGAAATGTGATGGAATGAAAATTAGGGTACTAAACGAATGAATGAATATGTTGATCTAGGTGTGAAGGAAGAAGGTTCGAATTCTAAGAAATCGGAAGGATTACAAGACCGAGGTATGTTTCGTTGCATACAAATATCTTATTTATAATCTTGTTATAACGTCATAATTAGTTATTGTCAAAATGTTATGGTAATTAGTAAGTAACTAGCAAATCCCTTGCTGATTTGGTTGTTATGAGAGTTAGAAAAGCTATGCAAGTCGACCGGTTCAAGTGAACAAGTCGAACAAGAATAAGCTCCCGTCCATTTTGAACGGGTGGTTTTGAATGCTATGATAAATGCTAGAAGCTCGATCCGTTATACGGATAGAAAGAAGAATTTATGTTGAAAGCAAATAACCCGATTAAACGGGATTGATATGTATGCTTAACTCTCATTGAGAGTGTTTATGCCAAACCCAAGTAATTGGGTAGTCGAATGCATGAGAAAGATGAAAGCTCATATTCGAATGGAACTAAAACGAAGGAGTTATAGTTTAACAAGTATGATGACTAATTTTTAAATCCTTGTTGTTGAATGTAGGTAAATCCTCACTTTAGGCGATCGGGAGATTGGAGCGAGCACATGTCCATGTCTTGTTATACCGAACGCTTCCGCTAGCTTATTCGCATCTTTTGGTCCATGACTTGTTATTTTGTCTAACTTAGTTAGTAGTCGTACTTGTGTAAAACTTGTTGTCTTTGTTTTTAGTAGTTTTTATATCAAACGGTTCGTAGAATGTTTATTAGTGAATCAAGTTTAAAACAGGGGGCATGTTCGTGTTTCGAACGGGTCATGCCCAATTTTTGTTAAAAAGTTTACGAATGTGTGAAGTATAAGGTCTTTAAATCGTTAAAATTGTTGTTTTTATTAATATGAATAAGCGGACCTTACAAGTTGGTATCAGAGCCAAGGTTTGAGGGATTCGAGCGTTAAACGCGATGCTTGAACTCAAACCGATGGCTCGTTCAAAAGAGTGCTCGCTCCAAGATCGCCCATGAGGTAACATTTAAGTTATAAGTAAATTGCAAGTGTTTATTATGAGTTTGATGAAAATAATTAAAAAGGTATGTGGGAAGGTTAAATGAGAAGTTCAGGAGCTGTATAGCCTAAACGGAATGGAAAGAATCGAATGAGAATGCTTAAAATGGATCTGCAGCGTTTCTGCTAAACGAAAGCCCGTCGCCGACGGGTTAACCCCCCGTCGCCGACGGCATGCCCTGGTCCGACGCCTTAACCCCCTGTCGACGGGTAATTGTATCCGACGCCCAAATCAAGAGCCCGTCGCCGACGGGAAACCTACCCGTCGCCGACGGCTTACATAATGCAAACTCGCTGAAATTTTTGTTTTTCACATTTTATGTTGTCGGGCTGTCCGAAAACTTATTTAATAACTACGTAAATTCCGTATAAGGCTTAATAGGTGTATGTAATCACAATTAGTGATTACAACAGGAATGGATTCGTAAGAATCCAAAAGAGATGAACCGAATGACACAATATAGATTAAGTAAATGCTGATTAAAGAATAATTATATACTGAAAGTTGTGATTGTATTAAATAAAAGCGTGACATTGTGTAGATGGCTGATGCAAGAAACGCTAATGATGATGATGATACTGCTCGTCAGGAAGCATTGTACAATAAAGTCACAGAAGTGGCAGAAGGGGTTATGCAAGCTAATCTTCCACGGTTAGCTCAAGAAGTAGAAAGTCGGGTGTTGGGAGTTGTGGATGCCATGATGACTAGCAAGATTGAAGAACTGAAAGAACTGATAGAGGGATCTAGAAGCAAAAGCAAAGAACGACGGTGCACGTATAAAGACTTCATGGCGTGTCATCCCGCAACGTATGATGGTAAAATCGACCCGATCGCATGCCAAAGATGGATTTCAAATATCGAAGCAGTATTTATTCGAAGTCGTTGTGATAATGAAGATAAGGTGATGTTCGCTACTGGCCAACTCAGGCTTCAGGCGAAGGATTGGTGGGATGCACACAGTAAAGAAATAGGGGAGGATAGACTACAAGTGATGACTTGGCAAGAATTCAAGGAACCCTTTATGAGATACCATTGCCCTCAGTCGGCTATTGATAAGATCCAGGAGGATTTCTTGCGCCTCCGACAGAAAAACGAGTCGATAAATGAAATATCAAATACTTTCATGGATAAGATGAAATTCTGTGGGGATTTTGTAAAGACTGAAAGGATGAAGATCAATCGCTTTTACGGGGAGTTAAAGGCGGTAATAAAACTCCAATTCAGTCTCTTCAGGCTGAATGGGAACCCCTGAAAAACCCGCATCCCCAGAAGCTGAACCAGAAGCTTTCTCAGCAGCAGGAGATTTCTGCCTCTCAGCATAAGCAAACTTCAAGTTTAGATCATCCGTGTCCTGCGGGGAGATCAGATTATCAGCAGAGTCCACTGTATCATAGATCTTGGCCGCAGGACCCTTCCCAACATCCTCCGCCCGCGCAACGGGCTCAGGTACCACCTTAATCCCCTCATCCGCAGCAGTGTCACGCGGAGGGGAGTCAGGAGCATCAAAGAATGAGAACCCTTCATCTTGTGGTTCTGCAATCAAAGCAAAAAGATGTTCAAGAACAAACAAGTACAAAGACAAGATACTTGTAAAAGTTATGAATTACTTACTAGAAGCAACCACAGGTTTCACAGTCTTCAAAACAGCTTTCCGCCTAGTCTGAATTTTCGGTTTCTTCTTATCACCAACATCAACAGCCTTCTCTGCCTTCCTCTTCTTCTCATCAGCAGGCTTGGAACCCGCAGAGGTCCCACCTGCAGCCGCACCACCACCTGGAACACCCAAACCCTCAAGGGTGTCAGATACTACCACGTAATCGGTATATCTGCGGAAATGGGAACGAGAGATACCTGCCGCCTGCGGCACCAAATGCGGAACAACAGGAGGCTCGGGTTTCTTTTTGCCTCGCCCCCGGACGAGTTTATCCCCTTGCTTCTTCTCTGCATGCTTTTTGGGAGCACCCTTTGACTCAAACTTACCAAGGGCCCCAAGAGTACCTGCATGTAGAATATCAGCAACATGAAACTTATAAGGCAAGAAAAGAAGGCTATGAATTATACCTTTGCCCTGCGGTAGGGGTGCCTTCAGTGCCTCGCGTGTAGGAACGCGGAAATTATGGAGAATGGTCAAATTAAAACCTACACCCTCAGCAGTCTTGACAATATCAACCTTGCCAGTAAAGGTCAGATCAAATATCTTCCACAGCTCAACAACTTCTGATAATACACGTTCAAATTAATAACAAACAAGGGAATAATGAAACCGCACAAGAATAAGAACACTTACCACCAGTTTTCTCCCGCATAACGGGCTTTGCATGCTTATCAGCCCTAGTCAATAACATCCGCAGCATCCACAATTCATTGTTCTCCAACGGCCTATGCTCAATAGTCCTCAACCTTGGGAACCACTCCGCATTCTCCGCATTAGGAATGGCAATATCCTCCACGGGGATAGGCTCATTAACATTCCGCAAATTCATGTTGAGAACAACCGCGGCAGCTTTAACATAGAAGAAGTTGCTCATCCACTTGGTAATACCCTTGGGAGGGGTCATCAACTTGGTGCTTCCATACCGTTCTCTGAAAGAGAAGAACCCAGTGTTCACCGTCAACTGATAAAACCCCCGGAAATTATCAACGGTAACCGGCAAACCAAGAGCACGAAAAGTTGATTCAAAGTGTCTAATACGAATAAACCCAAAAGGACTCATCTAGGAGATATGGACCTTGTAATACTCCAGCAACTCAGCAACAAAAACGGTCAATGGTAAACGAAGGTTACCATCGACGAAAGAATCGGCCCACATGGTCACATGACCGGCCGGAGCACAAGCACCGGTGTCACCGTCTTGGGGATAAACAGCCCCAAACTCGGGGGGCATCTGTATACTGGTCATCAGTTGGTCGAACGACGCTTTCGACCACTTCAAGGGTGGCAAGCCACCACCAGGGGCACTACCACCGTCGTATTCTTCTTCTCCGGCCACCGGAGAAGAAGTTTCAGGGTTTTCACCCTCCACATTGTGTGGGTTAGATGGTTCAGCCATCAGAAATATAAAGAAGAGAAGGATTGAGTTGCACAAAAACTCGGAAAATCGCCGGAAATACAGACAGATTGATCGGAGAAGACAAAGATAACACTCTTTTCCACCGGAGAAATTTTTTGAAATTTGAACAAAGTGAGGAGAAACCAAACGGTTTCCCCTTATATACTCATCGCAATTAATGCGATGCAGTAAACCGACTTACCACGTTCAAAATAGACCAATCACGAGCCGCCACGTATGCAGCGTCTTTTCCGCTGACGGTTATCACGCGCGTCTGACCGCCCACGCGCCTGACAGAAAAGACCTTTACACTACTTGCTACAGTACAATTATGACCTCGGTCAGTGCAAACGTCCTTTCAGATCACCACATGTCAGAATCCTACCAACTTTCAACAACTCACACGTGCCATCAGCCACGTAGGCAGCACAAAAGCGACAAACATTATCTACACATAAGCGGCATGCGGTTTCTCTGGTTTACCGCACCATAACCCATACCGCATGTCGTTTTTTACATACCCCTCAAAAAAGGAAAAAATATATATCTCTAAATTATATAAAGGGGTATAAACAATCTCCGCACATACCCACGAGCACACGTGGAATATGCGGAGATGACACACACAAACCCGCACAGGTGTGTCAGATACTCAGAACCAGCATGGTTCCTTGGACCGCGAAAACCGCTTCTCAGAATGCGGTAAACCGCATTACATGCCACCTTCTTCAAGGTTCAAATCCCTCATGTCCGGTTCACAACCACGGAGGGGACGCAAACAGCTTCTCCTTAGGGAAAAGGACAAGCATGCGGGAAAACCGCACATCAGCAACCCTGACTCATGATCCTTCAAGAGCCACATCCAGGCTAAAAGACTTCTAGAAGCGAGTTCTTTGCTACAAACCACAACCGCTCATGGGTGGCTGCTATAAACCGCAACCATGCGAACGGTAGCTACGGAAGAGCCACGACTAAACCACCACGCGGTTGAGCAAAGCTACTTCAAGGAAAACCGCTTTCCAACTAAGTATGAAGGAAAGTGGCCACAGAACGGATGCGGAAGAGTTTCAACCAACTTCCCAAGCATCTAAGGTGATCTCCTCCGGCGACACTACTTAAAGGGAATCCACCTCCCACAAAAGCGTGAAGGAAAGTGGCTCCAGAACAGTGGTAACAAGTCTGCTTATGACTGGTTACCCACCTATGGACCGCATAGAATAAACAATGGTGGGTGCAACCCTGCCTATGACCATGTTTATCCGCCCATAGTCCAGATTCACATTGTTCGACCAAACACGGCCAACAATGACGCAACTACCCCACGTGGCTCAAACAACACATAGCCAACAAGGTATAGCAACGAGGTAACCGCAAAGGACGTGCGGTTACTTGAGAGCTAAACCGCAGAGGACGTGCGGTTACTAGAAAGCTATACTGGAGAACACGAATATCCCACAAAACGGGGATCATCGTTACATGTCCAGTTGCTGAACATAGAGCTTGAGCAAAGTACTAACAACTTTGCACTAGCTGACGCAGAGGTTACAACTAGAGTGGCGGGGACGGACATCTCCCGTCACGATCTCAAAGGTTGGTTCGAACCCTGCTAACACCTTCAGTCACCGTTTCAAAGGTTGGTTCGAAACACCAACAGGTGGCTGATGACATCAGAAAAAGGTAGACCAAGAGTCAACTCCTTGGCTGAGAATTCCGCATCAGACGAAACTTGCTCACCGGTGCGGAATCATACACAAACACATCCTTCCCAAAGGAAGAAACAATCCACTCGACCGAGCAGTGGTCCAATGAAAGTAGGAGCCATACGCATGGCCCATATTCTACCTTCTAGACACCATAGTCCAATATCCCTCCCACATGCAACTTGCATAAGGAAGGAACACTAGACTGGGGGGACTTGAAGGGGTATGGTCCCAGATCTCGCGTCAATATGACCGCGAGTGACCATTACCCTCATCAAAAACCCCCACCAAGCAATAACTCACCTGTGTCCGCGCCGGCACGCGCGAACACAGCGGTCCAATCTGTCCAGTGATGAGAAGACTTACCTTAAAGACGGAAACCAATGTTACGCATAGCGATGCGGCCCGGCACCGCATCCTATGAACATTTTCGTCACGACAAGGGATCTGGACAACAGTAACAGTCACCAAGCGGCGATGCGGCATGGCACCGCATCCCGCATAAATCATGGATGGAACAACCAACGCGGGAACAACATCAATAACCGCGGGCAGCGATGCGGCCTAGCACCGAATCCTGTCTACAAGGCAAGTGGGTCTGACACCACAGTACAAGTGGTACTGAGAACAGTCACCCACTGACCTACACATGTACAACAGTCTGACATCACAGCAGGACGTGGCATCACCTCCGCAACCGACATGTCTGACACACCTGCAAGCAGTTGTGCGATGTGAGACTAGCTACTCAACTACCCTCCTTCACTCCTCGGCTATAAATACCGACCCCAAACCAGGTTTGAGGTATCACTTCTCAACTCTCTCACTACTACTACTATCACACTTTGCTTTCCAAGCAAATTACTGATTCTCACGCCGGAGAGTGGTAATAAGGAGCACCCCCCCACCCCATCCTCCTTGTTACGAGTCACGGCTTGTTTCCTTGTGCAGGAAACCAACCACCACCAGACGATCCAGCCAGCGATCCTCGGAAAGAAGGGATTAACCCTCTTGACGAGACCAGTGAGTTAACCCGCCTGGTTAACCATTGTTTCATCAGTATTTTTCATTATTTTAGTTAAATTACGATTTTGACCCCTTTAAATTTACGGTTTTACCAATATGTTGTTTTTTTCCTTTCAGTCAAATTATAATTTTGCCGTAAATTCAAATTTATCGTCTTGCCATAGTTTTCTTTCCTGTCGAATTACGATTTTGCCCCCAGTGTAAAATTACAGTTATGCCATCGTTTTAGTTTTTTTTTTTTTTTTTTTGACAAAACTATGGTAGTGTTTTATTTTAATTGGTTGAATCAATGTAATTTTTATTCGTGCCAGGCTTTTTTTGTGACAAAACTATGGTAGCGTTTTGTTTTAATCGGTTGACTCAGTATAATTTTTATTCGTGTCAGGCGGCTGCCTGACACAAACTCATTTATCCAGAAAAGTTACAATTTTGCCCACAGTTTAAAATTATAGTCTTTCCATCGTTTAGTTTTTTTTAACAAAATTATGGTAGTGTTTTAATTGGTTGACTCAATGTAATTTTTTTGAGATCGTGTTATAAGTAGTATGTATAAATAACCGAAATACGAATGGCTTAGTGCCCCGCAACGCGGGCGGGACAAAAACTAGTTGTCTAATATTCGGGTGTACCTATTGGCACACCCAATAAGCTATTTGCACACCAAAAAGACATTTTTTGTCTTATATGCACACCCTGCAGTGTCGAGTTGTGGCCAAAGAGCGGCGGTTTGGTCCGGTCAACTAGACAAAAGACTGACGGGTGTCTGACGGGTCTGTTGACCGGACCAAAACGCCGAGCTTTGGCCGCGTTAACCAGATAAAAGACTGACACCCAGTCAGTCTTTTGTCTGGTTGACAGGCTGACTGGGTGTCAGTCTTTTATCTGGTTAACGCGGCCAAAGCTCGGCGTTTTGGTCCGGTCAACAGACCTGTCAGACACCCGTCCGTCTTTTGTCTGGTTAACCGGACCAAAACGTCGCACTTTGACCACAACTCGACACTACAGGGTGTGCATATAAAACAAAAAACCCCTTTTGGGGTTGGCTATTTGTAAATAGTTTGTGCCTATTCATAACATGGTTGGCAAACAATGAAAACATAATCATTACAAGCGTCAGACTTTCTAGAAGTTGCCTGTATAAATAAATAATGAATTTTGTCAAAATTCAGCTTTCGATTAACAAATCATATCCCATGATATTTTCTCACCTAAAGTCAAATAAGGCAATTTAACTTAATAATCACAAATGTTATCACAGTCTCGCATCAATATTACGACTCGCATACTTTCTTCATTTCTACGAACCAAGAAAAAAATCTACATTTTCCAAGTACTATATATTATTGCCTATTTCCTCCTTAAACCAATATTTAGGGGTAGGAGGTGAGATCCGATACAAATGAAACTAACTTATAAGACACATTTTATTTTATATGGCTTAAATTATCAATTATCTAAATAATTGATTTTTGACTTTAATACCCTCACATGTATAATTAGTAATTATTTGATGCACGTAATTACCCTTACTATCTAATTAGAGTTTCTCTTGAGTGTATATATAGGGACTATTAAGCAGAAGTTTAACACCATCACCTACATTAAACTCTTAACCCTCTGCCTCTCTAAATTCGTGAAGTATAAAATCTCACTGTCAATTAATATCATTTATTATTGTGATTTAGTTTATGTATTCATTTATTCTTTAAGGGCCTTAGTGTATCTTTTTCTTGTATATATAGGGCTGGCCCTTTCTTTTGTATCCATTCAGTTACATAAATTAACATGGTATCAGCCTTTAAAGAAAGTGCTTGAGTTCCCTCCTCCTTGGCCTTCCACTTCCTGCCTATTCCTTTCTCCTTCCTTTCCCATCGTCTACCATCCCTCTTCCTTTTTTCATCTTCTGTTCTTTGTTTCTTATTGCACAAATGGCTGCATCATCCTCTTCAAACCCCATTCCCATGACAAACTTCACTCCCATGATTGCCCTCAAACTTAACTCATCCAATTACCTATTTTGGCGCATCCAGATGCTACCACTCCTCTCCCTTCAACAACTCCTACCCCATGTGGATGGAACCTCTACCATTCCTCCAAAAACTATTTCATCAAATGATAAAGTGGTTGACAATCCTGAATTTTCGGAATGGGTGCAAAATGAACAAAAAACTCTAATCCTTCTTAATGCTTCTCTCACCGAAGAAGCCCTTTCGGTGATTGTTGGACTTACCTCGGCTAGGGAAATATGGCTTGCTCTTGAAGCCGCGTTTTGTAATGCATCCGTTGAACGTGTCCAAAATTTACGTGACACTCTTCGACTAACCAAAAAGGGAGATAAATCGGTTTCTAAATTTGGTCGCACCTTCAAATCCATTTGTGACCAACTAAGCGCCATCGGTCATGCGGTTGAGCCCATGGACCAGATTCATTGGTTTTTATGTGGCCTTGGCCCAACATTTGAAACATTCTCTACCACGGTTCGATCCATTCGCCCGTTACCAGCCTTTTCTGATTTACTTGCTCACGCCGAAAGTCACGAGTTGTTTGTTAAAGCCTTACATGGACTGCAATCACATGCGGCTGCCTTCTCAGCCTCATCTCAACAACAAGGAGCAAATCAGTCCAGTCCGGCCCATGGCTCCCAGCCTACTCGCGGCTCAGGTTTCGGCCCAGCCAAGTCGCGGCCCAATAATTATCGGAACAATAAAAGTCGACAGCCCCGCTCTCCTGGTCCATTCAACTTTCGGCACAATCAAAATCAGAACAATACCCGCCGAGCCCCGACATGTCAACTTTGTCGCACTCCGGGACATTATGCCACTCAATGTCCCAAACTTGCTACCTTTGCCACTTCGGCCACACCATCCGAGGACCATCTTGCAAGTGCTTTTCATGCGCAATGCAATGTGAATGAACCCGATTGGACTTGTGACACAGGTGCGTCCGATCATATGCTTCCTAATAATGTTGGTGTGACTAATCCCACTCCAACTCATGGTAACAAAAGAGTATTTTTTGGTAATGGACATTCTCTTCCTGTATCTCATGTTGGTGATACTAAATTACTTGGTTGCCTTGATTTAAAAAATGTGCTGGTTGTACCATATCACAAAAAATCTCCTCTCGGTAAGCAAGTTAACTGAGGATAATTTTGTTGATGTTTTGTTCTCACATCCTTACTTTTACATTCAGGATCGGCTAACCAAGCAAGTCCTAGCCCGGGGTTGCCGTAAAGATGGTTTATATGTGCTCCATAACACACATGAAGCTGTAGTTTCCTCCTCCACCTGTCCGAAAGCCTCTTATGAAATATGGCATGCCCGTCTTGGGCATGTAAATTTTACTACTATTAATATATTAAAAAAACATGGACATTTGTCTTTTACTTCCATATTACCTAAACCGGGGCTTTGCTCCCCGTGTGAACTCGCAAAATCCAAACGGTTGCCTTTTGATTCCAATAATAAAAGTGCATCGGCACCACTTGAATTAATACATTGTGACTTATGGGGGCCATCCCCGATTAAATCTGTTGATAACTTTTTATATTATGCGGCCTTCATTGATGACTTTTCTTGCTTTACTTGGCTATACCCTATGCGTGCCAAGTCTGATTTTTATAATGTGTTATCTGTCTTTGTTTCCTTTGTTCAAACGCAGTTTTCCACGAAAATAAAAATATTTCAAAGCGATGGGGGAACTGAATTTACCAACCATAGGGTGCGACTATTATTCGAAAATAATGGAACACTTCATCGCATGTCGTGTCCCCACACACCGCAACAAAATGGAAGGGTTGAAAGGAAACATCGACACATTGTTGAAACTGGATTAGCTATGTTGTTCAATGCTAAATTGCCCTCAATTTATTGGGTCGAGGCTTTCTCCTTGGCGGTATATTTGATTAACCGCTTGCCTACTACTATCCTTGGAGAAAAATCTCCCTTTGAAATTTTATATAAACAATCACCCACATATGCTTCCCTTCGTGCCTTTGGGTGTCGGGTGTACCCTTACTTAAAAGATTATACTCCCCACAAACTTGCACCGCGGAGTATACCGTGTATTTTTCTTGGATATTGCTTCAAATATAAAGGCTACCGATGCCTTGATCCATCCACATCTCGCATCTATATATCTCGGCATGCTCGATTCGATGAGACACACTTTCCTTATGACAAATTATCCCAAGCCAACCCAGTTTCATCACTTGAATTATCCACTTTTTAGACACCTCCCATCCTCCATTACCTACTGTTCCAAATCATTCCTCCCCTAAAACACCCTGTACCACATCTACACCTACCACTAATCCCATGCCACAACCTGACACTCCCATTCCTGTTTTTTTGCAACCCACACCTGATTTACACCCAACACCAGATTCTCCTTCCCAAACTGATCTTCACCCGCCACCCACTCCTATATCGAGCCCAACCTCCTCCTCTCAACCACAAACTAATCCTACCTCCCCGTCACCCGATAACACCAGCTCATCCGATACACCCTTCCCCACAGACAATACCACCACCAGCCCTTCCCCACCACCATCGCCACCTCTACCCACGCACCCCATGACCACCAGGGCGAAAGCCGGGATTTTTAAAATTCGACATCGTGCAAATTTATCTCACACCCGAAACATCCCTTTACACCAAGCCTTATTTGCCTCTTCTAATCCTAAAACGTATCAAACTGCTTCAAAGGATGTAAAATGGGTTCGGGCGATGCAAACTGAACTTGATGCCCTTCATCGTAATCAAACTTGGACTCTTGTTCCGCGCCCATCCAACTACAATGTTGTTGGTTCCAAGTGGCTGTATCGAACCAAGTTTCATTCTGATGGTTATATTGAGCGTCACAAAGCCCGTCTTGTGGCGCAAGGGTTCAGTCAAATTCCGGGACAAGATTATTTTCATACATTTAGTCCCGTTGTTAAGGCCACTACTGTTCGTACTGTCTTAACTTTAGCCATTATACATGGGTGGAAACTACATCAACTTGATGTAAACAATGCTTTCTTACATGGTCATCTCAACGAATGTGTGTTTATGGAGCAACCTCCGGGCTTTATTGATCCTAAGTTTCCCAATCATGTGTGCAAACTTAAAAAAGCCATTTATGGTCTCAAACAAGCCCCTCGGGCTTGGTTTCATCGTCTCAGCTCATTTCTTCTCAACATTGGTTTCCTGTGTAGTCGTGCCGACCCCTCCTTATTCATCTTTAAACAAGGGTCTTGTATTATGTACCTCCTTGTTTACGTGGATGACATCATTCTAACTGGAAACCAACCCGATACCCTCTTGTCCTTCATTACCAAACTAAACAACGAATTTGCCATAAAAGATTTGGGGGAACTTAACTACTTTCTTGGATTGGAGGTTACCTACACACCAAATGGTATTTTTTTGAATCAATCTAAGTATACGTTAGATATTTTGACCCGTGCAAAGATGTTGGATGCTAAACCAGCTCCAACACCTTTGAGCTTGAATGTTTCTTTTGTTTCTACAGGTGAGTCTTTTTCGGATCCCACGCTCTATCGATCTATTGTGGGTGCCCTCCAGTACTTGACGATCACTAGGCCTGACATCTCATATGCAGTTAATCAAGTGAGCCAGTTTTTACATGCTCCAACAGTCATGCATTATCAGGAGGTCAAGAGAATTCTTCGTTATGTTAAGGGTACCATAGCTTTCGGTTTGCACTATAGCCGTCCCACTTATACATCTCTCATTGGTTTATCTGATGCTGACTGGGCCCGATGTTTGGAAACACGCCGCTCTACTTATGGGTATTCTATCTTCTTAGGGGGCAATCTGATCTCTTGGAGTGCCAAAAAGCAACCCACTGTTTCCCGGTCAAGTTGTGAGTCTGAATACAGGGCCATGGCAAACACTGTTGCTGAAATTGTTTGGATAACACATCTGTTACAGGAGCTTCATGCGCTACCCCCAGACCGTCCAACCATCCTGTGTGATAATCAAAGTGCTATTTTTCTTACGCAAAATCCGGTATCTCACAAACGTGCTAAGCACATTGACCTTGACTATCATTTCTTACAAGAACTAGTGTCTTCTGGAAGATTGGCAACCAAATTTGTTCCTATCAAGCTTCAAGTGGCTGACATATTCACCAAGAGTCTTCCAACGCCTCAGTTTATCAACTTCCGTCAGATGCTTCGTCTTGGTCCGCCACCGTTCCGCTTGAGGGGGGATGTCAATTGATATCATTTATTATTGTGATTTAGTTTATGTATTCATTTATTCTTTAAGGGCCTTAGTGTATCTTTTTCTTGTATATATAGGGCTGGCCCTTTCTTTTGTATTCATTCAGTTACATAAATTAACACTCACCTCGGCCATTCTAACCATATACTCTAGACTGGAACTCGATCAACATCAAGATGTGGTAAAAACATATTTGTCTACTATTTTTTTATTACATGTTATAAATTTGATCAATATTTCGATATCATTCCACACGAAAAAGGGTAATTACAAAGCAATGGCAGGTAGTCGGGCAATAAGTTGCGCCGCCACCCAAATAAATATGTACCTATTACCTTTCAAACTCAAGAGAAGAAATTTGAGAGAACAAAACAAACTCAAGTCACATTTTTATTAATTCATGTACAACCACTTTCATCCACCTTTGAAAGTCAACAGCAATGAAACAAAATAAGTCACTTTTCAATAGGGGTATAATAAATAAAAAGGGAAAAGAAAGTCTAGTACAACCTTTTAAATTTGTGACGCAAGCAAGAGAACAAAACAAACTCAAGTCACCAAAATATATACTTTTATTTTCGTACGTCGGTATGGGTATCGATTTTTTCCGTTATTAGGAAAATGTCATAGAATAGTAACTAAGTTTCAAAAGTGTTCTAATTAGGTCACTCGTATTGTTTTTGTCCCAATTAGATAACTTAATATTCAAATTGAGCCATGTCCTTTTTTCCATCTATCAAGAGAAAAATGGAGCATAAGATGCCAGGGTCAGATTATTTTAATATATGAAATTGTATTTATTAAAAATAAAAACAAATTAATTACATTAAAAATTAAAAAAACAAGTTAAAATCCACGTCATCACTCGACGTTAGCATCAAATAAAAGAGAAAATAGAAACACAATTCCACATCACCACGGTTACCTATGAAATAGATGAAAACCCCCTTAATTTTAATAAAAATGAATGTTGAGTTATCTGATTTGAACACTTTTGAAACTTGAGTGACCTAATTGAAACACTTTTAGAACTTGGTTACTATTCTACAAAATTACCCCTTATTAGGATTTTTGTTTGTTTACTTATTTAAAACACACAATACACAATTGTGTTTAAACTTTTTCTCGACATTTGGATATAAATATTATTGAAAATGGAGTTATGTTCAGAAATAAATTATTGTTTTTTTATATCGTAAACCGGTATGTTAACGAATTGAACTCCAACTTTCTAGACAACGTAGGTATCAGTTTATGAGAACCAATATCAATATTTATTTTTTTCTTATTGTCGATCGATGTAAATTACCACTTCATTTTTTTTAAAAGCAAAAACTGTTCAACTTGATTCCTTACATGAATTACATGAAGATATGTGAAATGGACCCTGGGCTTATAGCTCAGTGGTCATGAGAAATGAGGGAAGACTCCTGGCCTTTGGTCTTGAGTTTGATTCCTAATCCCTTCGGGTTTTACCGGTTCTTTATTGTCGTGTCCTCGGGCGGGTGAAGGGTCGGGTTTTCCCTGGAATTGGTGGCTTGGTGGGTTAGGGGCTCCGTGCGTGCAGGTTGGGTTGCCATGGGGCTACCTTTCGGCCAAAGGGTGCCGCGTACAGAGTACCCGGCGCTCCTTAAGTTGGACTATAAAAAAAAGGGGTGTCTTATTCCCACATGGTAAAATCTTATTCCCACATGGTTTTCACTCTATCTCTCTCTAAATCTATCTATGTATATATAGAGAGAGATAGAGTTGAGGGGTGTGGGAATATTAACACCCAAAAAAAATATGTGAAATAATTCTATGACAATGTACTGTCAAGGATATTTCTATACAAATATAAATAAATATATATGTGGGTCGACTATTGTGTTACAGGTAGATAAAGTGTAAACATAACATATAATAAGGAAATTTTCACTTGTGTAATCGCCTTGCAGATTCCTACTAGCTTCCGTGGAGACAAAATTTAGGAAGTTTCGATGGAGCCATATAAGTAGGTGTCGGATGTCCTTTATCCTGTCACATTTTCTAACCTTTTCAATTGAAAGATTTGAAGGAACAGATGGTGTTTCATTGCCAATGTTTATCCGTGTGGTTCGTAGAAGACGAAGAGATCGAAGGCGATGCCAGAACTCACAGTAAATCATTCACTGCAGGTGATACAACTACCAGATCTCACACTGCAACCGAAACCTTTTATACTGCTGGTTCGTATCTTAAGTATCCCTTACCAGACACGATCAGAGAAGTCCTGGCTTTGGCTGAAAAAAATAGCAATCTGAGGGCTTTCACGGTCGCTGAGCTGCAGGCAGCTACTGATAACTTTTCCATGACTTTGAAGATCGGTGAAGGTGGATTTGGGAGTGTATATAAGGGTGTGATTAAGAGCTTGGAGCCTCCTTTTGATGAGATTGAGGTGGCTGTGAAGCTCAGTCACTACGATATTAATTATGTAATGAACATCAACACCTTCCTAAGTGCACCAGTTTTACATATTTGTTTGATGATGCCTAGGGGTGTTCATCGAATCGAATAACGAATTTTTGAATTAATCAAATCGAATTTTTCGAATATTTTTTTTATCAGAATTAATTCGTATTCGATTCGTTTTTGAAACTCGAATTCAAATAAATTCGATTCAATTCAAATTCACCCTAAACAATATATTATCTTACGTTCATTTTTTTAAAACTACTACAAACTAGTTGTATTTAACATAAAATATAGAGAAAAATGCCCGGATAGTCCCTGTGGTTTCACCTTTTTTCACCTATAGTCCCTATCTTTCTAAAACTACTTGAATAGTCCCCAAGTTTTCACGTTTTGTTCTCGGATAGTCCCTGGGTCTAACTTCAGTTTGTTTTCTCTGTTAAAATGATGTGAAATGACAAAAATACCCTTTCCTTAAAAGGTCAAACCACAGGGACTATCCGGGCATCTTCTTCATCTTCTTCAAAACCCTAGCCCCCATTAGTTTTATCTCACAATATACACACACATAACCTGCATAACCAAGAGAGAGAGTGAGATTCACCGAGAGAGAGAGAGAACCGAGGGAGAGAGGCGCGAGATCGAGACGGGTGGTCTCCGGCCACCTGGTCGCGACGGCAGGGAGTTGTTGTTCATCATCAGAAACTGAAGAATGGTGAAAAATCCAGTGTTCTTGTTGTTCATCTTCGTCACCTCTGTTTCACCTATTTCTTCATTCTCAAAAGATCAATCCAAATTTATACTAGGTATGATTCTTTTTATTGTTTTTAATTAATGGGTTTTTTGTTTATTGATCTATGGGTTCTGGGTCTTTCTTGATAATTGGATATGATGAGTTTTTGCCGACAAAGATTCTGTTCAAGATTCATGTTGATATTTTCTTGGAAATGCAGAATGTTATGTAAATTTCTAAGATTTTTGAAGAAGTTTGGTGAATTATGGAATTGGGGTTTATGTTTTTACTGTTTGGGGTTGTGTGATCATGTCTTTTTTGTAACTAGAATCTTGTAATGTGGAGAAATTGGGTCATTTTCACCATTGAGTTGTTAAAGTTTTAAGCTTTATTGGATGTTACAAGTCATTTGTTTATGAATTTGGATGATGAATGACACCATTGATTTACAAACTCACTTTGGGCTTATATGATTGTTAATTATAGGAGAAGATAACCTTGGTCATTGGAAAAATGGGATGTTAAGCTCGTCGGCCGCAAGTGAGGCCCCTGGTCCAGCTAACGGTCCACCCGACCCGCTTGTATTGGCAGGGTGAAGAACAAAGCGGCCGGACATTCTTAACCACAACTTAGAGAAATTTCATTTCTACGCTAGTGATGGCTGTAAGTGGTGTTGGGTGTTGGTGGTTTGCACGGCTGTCGGCTCTGTAAAAGGATGACCGGCAGCCGGCCGGAGGCACTGGATGACCGGCAGCCGGCGATGGTGGAGGGTGGAGGGTGGAGGAGGGTGATGGTGGGTGGAGGTTGAAGATGAAGTGTGGTGGTGGGGTTTTATAAATAAAAATGAAGAAGATGCCCGGATAGTCCCTGTGGTTTGGCCTTTTAAGGAAAGGGTATTTTTGTCATTTCACATCATTTTAACAGAGAAAACAAACTGAAGTTAGACCCAGGGACTATCCGAGAACAAAACGTGAAAACTTGAGGACTATTCAAGTAGTTTTAGAAAGATAGGGACTATAGGTGAAAAAAGGTGAAACCACAGGGACTATCCGGGCATTTTTCTCTAAAATATAATAATCTACAAAATTAATTAACTATCAATATGTCAAAACGATAGGTTGTTACTGGTAGCGATTTTGTTGGAATACTCATAAGTTGAAGGATTTAAATTGTTTATTTTATTTGTATTTTATTTTAGTAGGAAGATTTATGATTTATACTAGTTTTATTTTATTTGGTTTCCTTGTAGGAGTAGGTTACTTGTTCGTGTTGTGCAGTATAAATAGGGATTATATGTTTAGGGTTTATGTACCTTTAATTTTAATTAATCAAAGACTTTTTAGCCTGTTAAATTCATTGTTTGATTATGTTGAAGAAGGCTTGATTTCCAACAGATTTAAGTTAGGTTAAAATTTAGAAATAAGTAGTATGAGCTATTTGTCATTAGGTTTGGTAATGTTTTGAATAATAAATTTATCACTTATGGATGTTATTCATACTTTGGTCAAGCTTAGATGTTAAATGTGTGTGTGTATATGTATATTAAAAAATTATATATAAATTGAATTCAAATTTCGAATCGAATTGAAAATCATAAATGCGTATTCGATTACTGGACTCGAATTCGAATCGAATTCTGAACACCCCTAAAGACGCCTTTCATTAATTTTTAATTCTAATGTCAAGTTTCTGCACATCATCATACAAATTATGTGTGGATCTTTATTTGCTTACAATTAACTTTTGTTGACTATCTTTATTATATGCATCAGGATGAAAGAGCCTGGATAACAGAGATTAATGTTCTTGGGGCGGCTAAGCATCCAAATATTATCAAATTAATTGGTTACTGTAATGAAAATGATAAACTACTCTTAGTGTATGAATATATGGTTAATGGAAGCGTGAAAGATCATTTATTTGCCAAATCGGAAACACCTCTTTCATGGAACATGAGGCTGAAAGTGGCTCAAGATGCTGCTCGTGCCTTGGTATATTTGCATGAACAAATGGATATTAAGGTTAAGTCCCCTCTCTACCCAAATAAGAAGATAAAAGAAAAGAAAAAAAAATCATGA
Source organism: Helianthus tuberosus (assembly GCA_030545235.1). Classification (NCBI taxonomy): domain Eukaryota; kingdom Viridiplantae; phylum Streptophyta; class Magnoliopsida; order Asterales; family Asteraceae; genus Helianthus; species Helianthus tuberosus. The sequence goes on from CM060355.1 coordinate 20,031,425, forward strand.
ATGGAGTTTTTTACAATAACATTAAACTTGGTTTCTTTTTTGTAGTTTATTTTTAGAGATTTCAAAGCTTCCAACATTCTTCTAGATGATCATTGGAATGCTAAGCTTTCAGATTTTGGTGGGGCTCGACTAGGACCGGACGAAGGGCACACTCATGTAACCACCAACGTATGTTATTGTGTGCGTGTTGGCCTTTTGTTTTCATAGTTGCCTTCATGTGCACCGTAGTTCTATATAAAGATTGAGCTATTGCGATTTGTAAAATCTGTTGAAACGAGAACACGTTTTAATTAGCATTTTTTTGGGCAATTATATAATAATGGTGTTAGAAGAATTTTTCTCATCAATAAAATATCTAATTTAGTTACATTATGTATCAGTTTGTAGGGACCAACGCATATGCTGATCCCGATTACTTTAAGACAGGGCAAACCTCACTCAAAAGTGATGTATGGAGCTATGGTGTGTTCCTGTATGAGCTTATGACAAGTAGGCGCGTAGTAGTGGATAAAGATCAACCTAATAAAGACCCGAGATTTCTTCAAGAATTGAAGAAATCTAATCTAGATACAGCTATATTACAGCGAATGATTGATCCAAGACTTGAAGATAATTACCCACTGGAGTCGGCACAAAAGTTGTCACTCATTGCCTCCAGTTGTTTAAATTCCCGTCCAAGAAGTAGACCAGATATGAGTCAGGTGCTAAAACTGATTAGCCTACTTATTGAGATTCAATCACAAGCAAGTAATCCTGTTAGTGAAACTAACAATGGCAGCATTGTTAACGAAACTATCAATGGCAGCATTGTTAATGAAACTAACAATGGCAGCATTGTTAATGAAACTAACAGTATTGTTAACGAAACTATCAATGGCAGCATTGTTAACGAAACTATCAATGGCAGCATTGTTAACGATACTAACAATGGCAGCATTGTTAACGAAACTAACAATGGCAGCATTGTTAACGAAACTAACAATGGCAGCATTGTTAACGAAACTATCAATGGCAGCATTGTTAACGAAACTAACAATGGCAGCATTGTTAATAAAACGAACAGTATTGCTAATAAAACTAACAATGGCAGCAAAAAAGACTCCACTGATATCCGAAGGAGGTTGCCTTCATGCCTTTCATGTTTTAAAAGAAGGTGCTTTCAATAACTTGCTGCAATGCTGCTTAGAATGAAGGAGATGAGAGGTAGATAGATATCTCATAAATACAAGACTTTTTTTTTTTGTATGAACATATTTGAATCAAGTTAAATGAATACTTGTACGTATGGTGCAATTTGATTTGCAATTTGTTGGATTATAAATCGTGATTAAGAAAATTAACATGTACCAACAAAATAGTTAGAGGTAAGATCATTATGTGGATCTTTGTTTATGTTGCATGTTACAGACCATTGAGTTGGTTGAAAGTTTATTATTGTTGATCAATCCAAACATTAATTTATCGTGATACTAATTTTGAAAACAGGTTTAGTGGTAGCATTAGTATTTTAGAATTTCTCCATGTTATATAATAGTTACCACAAAAACAGTGGATTAAAAAACATGTGATAACCATACAATAATTGATCATATTACATTTTTTGTGTATATATATTTAGCAAAGATGTCACCTAAGAATAAATAATCACTTTTTTACTATTTACAGTTTCACCACCTTTTTTTTTGAACGGCTAATGTTTCACTCCCAGTTTTGAACCCATAACCTCTCCTATTCAAACACCTAGAGAGTTTTTCCTCTACCACTTTGACTATCATCAGATTTTTTATAACATACCCTCTCAAATTTCATTAATACTACAATAAAGACCTGAAACTTTAGTAATTTTTTTTTTCAAACATATTATGACACATAGCACCCTCATGTTGTTTTTTGTTTTTGTTTTTTTTTTTTTGCTTTGTTGTCTCTTAATACTTTTGAAATACGATGTTTCATAAAATTTGATATATATATATATATATATCGTCATCATGTGATTACTTTTATTTACGTTTTGATGTAAGTTTTGTTTAAAACGGAGTTGTGCGTGATAATGTACAATTCATCGAATCATAGGCGAACAAGTCCTCAAAGTTACTTAAAGGTTTTGTTTTTTTTTCTTTTATAGGTTATGAATAGTGCTTTACAACTCATGATAGTAATTAATTGGTTGCCAATTAATTATTTTAATTAATTGGTTGTTAATTAATGTTTGGTTGTTTAGACCAAACGGCTCAAATGGTGATTTTTAGCGCCATTTGACAAATAACGACTAATAAGTATTTGTCGAGTCTAATGCTCACATGGTAAAACGGCTTATGGAATTTGCATTGCTATCAATTAGCAAATCATTAAGGCAATGTATTAAAACGGGTCAATACTTGACCCGAGCCAGGTACGCGTAAATAAGATTATAGTTAAACGTGTGGTTTTGGTCAAATGACTTATTGAAAGTCCTTCGTCGAAAAAGGAGGGACTAAAATTGACCAAAAAGCCCTTGATTGATAACATACCCTCTCAAATTTCATTAATACTACAATAAAGACCTGAAACTTTAGTAATTTTTTTTTCAAACATATTATGACACATAGCACCCTCATGTTGAGTATATTAGTACTAAAGATATGCTTGCGGATCCGATGACTAAAGGTCTCCCTCCTAAGGTTTACAAAGAACGTGTTCGGAATATGTGATTTAGTAAAGACCTTGTTTAAGCATATTATACTAGCTTATGTTTTATGATTAATGAAATTTCCTCAGTTTGATTTTGTATGTCTCTTAAAATATGTTCAACCGGTATAATGGCATATAGACAAATAAAGTTACAAATCAAACAAAGGGCTTATGCGTATTTTGATCATGACGATTAGGTTTTAAGTTAAGGCTATAGTATGACTAATGGGGGTCCTGAGTCGCATAATGATTCAACGGCTGTATTTCTCTGCTATAGTACTTGTTTAAGGCTAAAATGAGTGTTAACTCCTGATCAGTCTTATCTAATACTCATAGTAAATGATTACTCGGCTAAGTGGGAGAATGTAAGATTAAATATATTATGATTTAATATTTAATCTAGTAGCCATTATAATCATTTACATAATATAGATCAAAATATATAATAACATATTAAATAATTAGTTGGTAATTGTTGATGGACCATATTACTCTTATTAACTAATTAGGTTTCCTCTTGGGTGCTTATATAAGGAGACTTATGTAGAGGTTCTAAGGTTAGACACATAACCTAATTATTATAACATCAAAAATCGGCCCTCTTCTCCTAAACCGATACCCTTTTCGGTTTCATCATCACCATCATCAATTTGCACCGTAAGGAGGAACCAGACCACACTGACAAACATGTCTGCTGTAACAGGTATGTTTTTATGTTTTTCATTATGTTTAAAACATAACTGATTCAACATATCTAACCTCCTAATATATGGATCCAAAAGTTTGTCAAAACATTTATTTTATCTTATGACATTAAAAAAAGTTTAGCATGTAACAAAAAAGAAAATCTTACATTCAAATAGATGATGTAACAAAAAAAATCTTACATTCAAATAGATGTTTTAACGAAAATATAGCATGCAGAAAAACAAACACACGTATATGTATGTTTTTTGGTGATTTTTGGTGACCCTTTAATTTTTTAAGTTTGGGCAGTTGGGTTAAAATCAAAACCCGTATGGCGATATTACAAGCTAACAGATCATAAAATAACCGAATTTACTTCACAAAACAAAACAAGAAAATCAAAACCCATATAAAAACCATCATTATGGTGTTTAAAGGTGTTATTATGGTGGCGTCTTGGTGTATCTGAAAAGCGAGAAACGACAAAAAGGTTTTCTGATGAGCGGTTAGTATTGACAAGAGTATTCATAATATCAAGTCGTTTGGGTATTTATGGTACAAAAATAGATCTAAGAATAGAGTAGCGTCATGGAAAGATATGTATAATTTCAATTGAGTAAACTGCAATTTTACACCCTGAGGTTAGGGGTGATTGGCACTCTTACCCCTAAGGAAATAATTGCAATTTTACCCCCCACTGTTCACTGTTATGTCGCAAGATTACCCCCTGTTAACAGATTCTGTTAGTCAACGTTTGTTTTGACTGTTATAATGTGTGAAAAGTCGTTTTTGCCCCTATCTTATTAAAATTATATAAAAAATCAAGAATCATGTTCATCATTCATCATCAGTTCATTCAATCATGTTCATCATTCATCATCAGTTCATTCTTCATCATCATTATCATCATCATTCTGGGTGTTGGAAGCTAGATCCCTAACAACAACAACAACAAATCCATAATTCATTCAACATCAAATTTACACAAATCATCAAACCCTAAGTGCCCTAACAACAACACCAAATCCAGATCCACAACACAAATCACAAAATCAACGAAACAAGTTCATCATCATCCTCAGGTTCATCATCATCAGTTCATCACCACCACCACCTCCTTCTCCATTCAAAACCCTAACTAATCACCAACAAATCCACCAAATGTATATTCATCCATCATCGTCATCTTCTCCATTTCATCATTCAAAACGCCCTCGGATCAGATCCAGATTAGCAAACAGTTTTAGTCTAGAAGTGTAGAATAACATTACCATCAACAAGAGGAAGACTCTCTGAAGGAGCAATAGTATCAGGTTTTTAGCACTCTTCACTTCACAACCATCTTCAAAACACCTCCATATCCAGTCAAATCAATTGCTTCAGCCATATCACCTACCAAATCAACATGTATACCATCAGAAACAAACACTCCATCTGATTCAGAAACATATCTGCTAAAACATAAAACCCTAAACAGATTGAAATAGTTGTGGATTAATCAGAGCTAACCTGGATCTTCATAGCTTTCAAAACCCTAACTAATCACCAATTCATCACCACCACCACCTCATCAAGTTCCCAGATTCATCAAGTTCCTAGATTCATCAAGTTCCCAGATTCATCATCAAGTTCATCAGAAAATCTATCAACCTAAGCATCGTAAAGAACATAGTTGAAATCAAAATTAATCAACAAAATCCCCAAATTAGGAGTAAAACTTACTTGCACGAGTACCACAAGCACCAGCCCTGATAATAAACCTTGAAACAGAAACCCTATCTTCCAATCATGAAACAGAAACCCTATCTTCCAATCATGGTATAGATTTGTGTGTTAGATTTTTGTGTTCTGATATGTTTGAGATCTGGAAGCCTTGTTCATCAGCGAGTCTATTAAATCATAAAGCCTTGTTCATCAGCGATCTTTTTGAATCCAGCAACTTTGTTCTTCGGGATGTTGTTCAAAGAAACACACCTGGTGTGTGTATTTGGTAGAGTGTTAACGACAAGAGAGAAGAATGGCAGAAATTTATCAGCCTCCGACGACTTCAACCGCAACACCTCACCACCACCGCCGCCTCTAAGGAAATAATTGGTTGCAGATGCGATTGGATTGGTTTGTGAGATCTGGGAACTTGATGATGAATCTGGTGTTGGTTGCAGATGGGGTTTGGGGTTATATGAGGTTGCAGGTAAAGATTAGGGTGAATTTACCTTTATGCCCTTTGACAATTAACAACAAACGTTGATAAGAGACGGAAACATGGGCCAGGGGGTAATCTTGCGACATAACAGTGAACAGTGGGGGGTAAAATTACAATTATTTCCTTAGGGGGGTAAGAGTGCCAATCACCCCTAACCTCAGGGTGTAAAATTGCAGTTTACTCATTTCAATTTGATGTAAGTGGGTTTTGTTTTGGTTGACCGCTCCTATTTTGGAAGTTGCGTTGTGAATAATACATATCTTTCAAAAATATATATATATAAAACCCACCATGTTTACATGTTTGATATTACATCCTCCTTTTGATCATATTATTATATTCACTGATCCCAATGATAATGAATAGACCCAAATAATTCGATGGGGGTAGTTGCTGAACCATACCACATAGTTCCGGCAACAACGTATAACATTTCCCAAATGTGTTTAACTGTAGCAAAGTCAAGTCAAGATTTTTTCTTTTTTCTTTTTTTTTTCCTAATTTTTTCTTTTATTTTCTTAATTTTCTCTTAAATGTGTATCACTATAGCAATAGTCAAATCAAGATTTTTTCTTTTTTCTTTGTCTTTTATTTTCTTAATTTTCTCTTTTTTTACCCTCAATATTTAACATTGTCATTTACACCCGTTAACTATATAAAACCTTTGTAAAATGTTATATTAATCGAGTTTTACGTGCTGATTTTTATGTGTGTGAGTCAAACATAATACGTTTTCGTGTTTATTTTCACATATGTTTTCGGTTGGTCTACATTTTGCCAATACATTTTCGTGCTTATTGTCAGTTGTTTTACATTTTGTCATGTAATGCGTGTTCACTAGGTGATATTAATTCGAGTTAATTTATATTTCAACGGTGCTACCAGTGGCGGAGCTAGACTTTAACACCAGGAGTATCCCAAAAAAAAATTACGGTGTATTCATATAAAATCCTTTATAGGGGTATCCTCGTATTTTTTTAGGGGTATCCTTTATATAAAATCGAAAAAAAAAAAATTAACACTGCGAAACACGGCGAACACGACTTTGAGCCGTAGCCCGTGCTACGGCTGCTAACAAGCTGTCTCCGCCATTGGGTGCTACGCGTGGTATCATTTTTTTTTAACATAAAACACTATTTTTATGTCCTTTTTTTTAAGTACGTGTCGGTATAGATTCAAGTTGGTTTACGTTTTGACGTAAATGATCCGAGTTGTGGGTCAAATACTCAAATATAATACGTTTTCACTAGGTGATATATAAGTTTCAACGCTGCCGCAACGCGCGATACCCTTCTTTATCGTTAAAAAAATACTATTTTCTTACGTACTGTTTTTAAGTATGTTTCGGTATAAATCTAAGTTGGTATACATTTTGACGTAAATTTTTCTCGACAATGAGTTAGATCAAATATAATACGTTTTCGTCATTATGTTATGTATGTTTTCAGTTGGTCTACGTTTTAACATAAGTTTTGTTCGAAAACAAGTCAGCTCAGATATATTTTAAGTTTCGACGCCAACCGGCCCGGTTTGATTTTGAAAAGGTGGTTACCACGCTAAAAAAAAAAAAAAAAAAAAAAATCGAGTAACATGTTGGTCGCTGTCCGTTCGATTCTTACACGCGTCGCCACAGCCGGATTTCAAACCCAAATTCCATTTCAACTTCCTACAAAACATTTCGATTCCGTCCAATAATACTACTACCCACAATTATCCACTGTCTTTTTCTGCCGCATGAAGAAGCAATTCAGTCAATCACATCTTTTGTTTTCAGTACACTGACTTCATCAACACCTTCTTTCTCATGAATCATCAGGTCACTTTTTTCCTTTCTTGCATTCTTAATTTACAATATGATTCAGGGGTTTTGATAATTGAGTTGTGTTTGATAAGCATTTGTTTAAATTTTAGGGAAATGTTGTCTTTTTATGATAATTTTTGTTAGTTTATGCATTTGGTTTGAGGGCTTTGGTGTTTTGTTTGTGGGAATTTTAGTATCGTGAAATCTTGAAATCTTTGTGTTGGATAATTGAGTTGTGCTTGATAAAGCATTAGTTGGAATTTTAGGGCAATATAGGTTTTTTATGATGATTTTTGTTAGTTTATGCGTTAGGTTATTGAAGTCTTTGTGTTTTGTTTGATGGGTTTGGTGAATCTTTTATGGGTATTTTAGTATCATGTGATTCTTGAAATCTTTGTATTGGATAATTGAGTTGTGTTTGATAAAGCATTAGTTGGAATTTTAGGGCAATGTTGTGTTTTTAGGATGATTTTTGTTAGTTTATGCATTGGATTGTTGGAATCTTTGTGTTTTGTTCGAGGGGTTTGGTTGTTTTATATGTGGGGATTTTAGTGTTATGTGATTCTTGAAATCTTTGTGTTGGGTATGAGGGGTTTGATGCTTTAATGCGGTTTTTAATGTTTATTTTTTTGTGGGAATTTTAGTTTCATGTGATCCTTGAAATCTTTGTGTTGATAATTGAGTTGTGTTTGTTAAGCATTAGTTGGAATTTTAGGGCAATGCTGTGTTTAATGATGGTTATTGTTACTTTATGCATTGGATTGATGAAATCTTTGTGTTGGGTTTGAGGGGTTTGATGATTTTTTTTTTTTTGTGGGGATTTTGGTATCTTGTGATTCTTGAAATCTTTGTGTTGGGTTATGATTTGACACTTTAATGCATTTTTAATGTTGATTTTTTGTGGGAATTTTAGTTTCATGAGATTCTTGAAATCATTCTGTTGTGTTTGGTGTTACTTGAGTGTTTTTCTATTCGAGTTGTTGGTCATTTTTGTTCTTGATGATAGTTTAAGTTGGGATTCTAGTGTCATGAGATTTTTGAAATCATTGTGTTGTGTTTGGGGTTTCTTGAGTGTTTTTTGTTGGAAATGTTAGGCACTTTTGTTCTTGATGGTTAAAGTTGGAATTTTGTTATCATGAGATTCTTGAAATCATTGTGTTGTGTTCAATGTTCTTGAGTTTTATTTAAGTGGAATTGTTAGGCATTTTGTTCTTGATGGTAATTTAAGATGGGACTTTTAGTATCATGAGATTCTTGAAATCTTGTGTTGTGTTTAGTGTCTCTTGAGTGTTTTGTAATTGGAATTGTTGGGCATTTTTTTCTTGATGATGATTCAAGTTGGAATTTTGGTATCATGAGATTATCTTGAAACCATTGTCTTTTGTTTAGTACTCTTCAAATGAGTGGGTTGTTTGATAGCCAGAGACGGAGCTTAGTAGAAGCCGGGGGTGCACCCCCCCCCCCCCCCCCCCCCCGAATGTTTCGCTTAGAAGTGTAAAATTCCCGATTTTTCGTCCGAAATTTTTAAAATTATAAAGGATCGCCCCCCCAATTATTTTGCCTAAATATTTATACAATATATAAATTGGATCCAATGACTCCCCCCTCCCCCGAAACTTTTAGTCAAGCTCCGCACTGTTGATAGCTGAGTTGTGTTTGATAAGCATTAGTTGGGAATTTAGAGGAATGTTGTATTTAACAGTGATTTTCATTAGTTTATGCATTCGGTTGTTAAATTTTTGTGTTGTGTTTGAGGAGTTTGATGTTTTTTTTTTGTGGGATCTTAGTATAATAATCTTTGTGTTGGGTTTGATGATTTGACGCTTTAATGCGGTTTTTAATGTTGATTATTTGCGGGAAAGTTTAGTTTCATGAGATTCTTAAAATCTTGTGTTGCGTTTGGTGTTTCTTGAGTGTTTTTTTTATTGGAATTGTAAGGCAATTTTCTTGTTGATGATGATTCAAGTTGGCATTTTAGTATCATGAGATTCTTTAAATCATTGTATTGTGTTTAGTGTTTCTTGAGTGTTTTTTTTATTTGGAATTGTAGGCATTTTTGTTCTTGATGGTAGTTTAAGTTGGAATTTTAGTATATTTTCTTGTGTTTAGTAGTCTTATGATTTAGTTAGGGTTTTTATGTTGGAATTTTAGTATATTTTCTTGTGTTTCTTAGTTACCCTCAATATTTAACATTGTCATTTACACCCGTTAACTATACAAAACCTTTGTAAAATGTTATATTAATCGAGTTTTACGTGCTGATTTTTATGTGCGTGAGTCAAACATAATACGTTTTCGTGTTTATTTTCACATATGTTTTCGTTGGTCTACATTTTGCCAATACATTTTCGTTCTTATTGTCAGTTGTTTTACATTTTGTCATGTAATGCGTGTTCACTCGGTGATATTAATTCGAGTTAATTTATATTTCAACGGTGCTACGCGTGGTATCATTTTTTTTAACATAAAACACTATTTTTATGTCCTTTTTTTAAGTACGTGTCGGTATAGATCCAAGTTGGTTTACGTTTTGACGTAAGTGATCCGAGTTGGGTCAAATACTCAAATGTAATACGTTTTCACTAGGCGGTATATAAGTTTCAACGCTGCCGCAACGCGCGATACCCTTCTTTAACGTTAAAAAAATACTATTTTCTTACGTGTTGTTTTTAAGTATGTTTCGGTATAAATCTAAGTTGGTATACATTTTAACGTAAATTTTTCTCGACAATGAGTTAGATCAAACATAATACGTTTTCGTCATTATGTTATGTATGTTTTCAGTTGGTCTACGTTTTAACATAAGTTTTGTTCGAAAACAAGTCGACTCAGATATATTTTAAGCTTCGGGCCAAGCAGCCCGGTTCGATTTTGAAAAGGTGGTTACCACGCTAAAAAAATAAAAAAAAAAATCGAGTAAACATGTTGGTCGCTGTCCGTTCGATTCTTACACGCGTCGCCACAGCCGGATTTCAAACCCAAATTCCATTTCAACTTCCTACAAAACATTTCGATTCCGTCCAATAATACTACTACCCACAATTATCCACTGTCTTTTTCTGCCGCATGAAGAAGCAATTCAGTCAATCACATCTTTTGTTTTCAGTACACTGACTTCATCAACACCTTCTTTCTCATGAATCATCAGGTCACTTTTTTCCTTTCTTGCATTCTTAATCTACAATATGATTCACGGGTTTTGATAATTGAGTTGTGTTTGATTAGCATTTATTGGAATTTTAGGGCAATGTTGTCTTTTTATGATAATTTTTGTTAGTTTATGCATTTGGTTTGAGGGGTTTGGTGTTTTGTTTGTGGGAATTTTAGTATCATGTGATTCTTGAAATCTTTGTGTTGGATAATTGAGTTGTGCTTGATAAAGCGTTAGTTAGAATTTTAGGGCAATCTAGGTTTTTTATGATGATTTTTTGTTGGTTTATGCGTTGGGTTATTGAAATTTTTGTGTTTTGTTTGATGGGTTTGGTGAATTTTTTGTGGGTATTTTAGTATAATGTGATTCTTGAAATCTTTGTATTGGATAATTGAGTTGTGTTTGATAAAGCATTAGTTGGAATTTTAGGGCAATGTTGTGTTTTTAGGATGATTTTTGTTAGTTTATGCATTGGATTGTTGGAATCTTTGTGTTTTGTTTGAGGGGTTTGGTTGTTTTATATGTGGGGATTTTAGTGTTATGTGATTCTTGAAATCTTTGTGTTGGGTATGAGGGGTTTGATGGTTTGATGCTTTAATGCGGTTTTTAATGTTTATTTTTTTTTGTGAGAAGTTTAGTTTCATGTGATTCTTGAAATCTTTGTGTTGATAATTGAGTTGTGTTTGATAAGCATTAGTTGGAATTTTAGGGAATGCTGTGTTTAATGATGGTTATTGTTAGTTTATGCATTGGATTGATGAAATCTTTGTGTTGGGTTTGAGGGGTTTGATGATTTTTTTTTTGTGGGGATTTTGGTGTCTTGTGATTCTTGAAATCTTTGTGTTGGGTTATGATTTGACACTTTAATGCGGTTTTTAATGTTGATTTTTTGTGGGAATTTTAGTTTCATGAGATTCTTGAAATCATTCTGTTGTGTTTGGTGTTACTTGAGTGTCTTTCTATTCGAATTGTTGGTCATTTTTGTTCTTGATGATAGTTTAAGTTGGGATTCTAGTGTCATGAGATTTTTGAAATCATTGTTTTGTGTTTGGGGTTTCTTGAGTGTTTTTTGTTGGAAATGTTAGGCACTTTTGTTCTTGATGGTTAAAGTTGGAATTTTGTTATCATGAGATTCTTGAAATCATTGTGTTGTGTTCAATGTTCTTGAGTTTTTTTTTAATTGGAATTGTTAGGCATTTTGTTCTTGATGGTAATTTAAGATGGGACTTTTAGTATCATGAGATTCTTGAAATCTTGTGTTGTGTTTAGTGTCTCTTGAGTGTTTTGTAATTGGAATTGTTGGACACGTTTTTCTTGATGATGATTCAAGTTGGAATTTTGGTATCATTAGATTATCTTGAAACCATTGTCTTTTGTTTAGTACTCTTCAAATGAGTCTGGGTTGTTTGATAACCGAGTTGTGTTTGATAAGCATTAGTTGGGAATTTAGAGGAATGTTGTATTTAATAGTGATTTTCATTAGTTTATGCATTCGGTTGTTAAATTTTTGTGTTGTGTTTGAGGAGTTTGATGTTTTTTTTGTGGGATCTTAGTATAATAATCTTTGTGTTGGGGTTTGATGATTTGACACTTTAATGCGGTTTTCAATGTTGAATATTTGCGGGAAAGTTTAGTTTCATGAGATTCTTAAAATCTTGTGACTTGTGTTGCGTTTGGTGTTTCTTGAGTGTTTTTTTTAATTGGAATTGTAAGACAATTTTCTTGTTGATGATGATTCAAGTTGGCATTTTAGTATCATGAGATTCTTTAAATCATTGTGTTGTGTTTAGTGTTTCTTGAGTGTTTTTTTATTTGGAATTGTAGGCATTTTTGTTCTTGATGGTAGTTTAAGTTGGAATTTTAGTATATTTTCTTGTGTTTAGTAGTCTTATGATTTAGTTAGGGTTTTTATGTTGGAATTTTAGTATATTTTCTTGTGTTTCTTAGTGGGAATTTTAGTATTAGTTATTCGGAGTGTTGTAGTTTTTGTTAATTTTTTGTCGTGTGTGCATGTGATTCTTGAAATTTTTGTGTGATCATGCATTAATTATTGTTAGTATGAACATAAATTTATGTTATTTAATGTTAATCACTGGATGAAATCTGCTATATTAAGAAGTGAAGTAGTTGTAATGAGGATCGGATGACGATCTATACGCAGTTGAGATATTAATGTGGAATCAAAGGTCAACTTAATAATGTATTATTTCTCAACTTTACAAGACAAACAAATATAAGGTTTAAAGAGCTATAATAAGATACTTGCAAAATTCATTTTTGAAATCTTTCTAGTGCAATAATAGAAAAGGATATGTGCCATTATAGGACCATTCAATTACAGTTTTAGATAACAATATAAAGATTTAACTTAGTTAAGCATACCCTTGAATTTCATAATTTTTTAAATTGGTTTTGAACTCTTAGGGATTGATGTAAGCTGAAAATTCTTTAAGCTGGCTCCATGGTTGTCAATACCGGCTATAGCGATCACTATAGCGCGCTACGCAGCGAAGTGATGTAGTGTCGCTATTAGGGTTATAGCGACTGATAGCGAGAATAGCGACAATTAATTTTTTTTAATACAAATAGCAATGAAATATAGCTATAAAATAGTTGGATTATAGGTTTTTGTTAAATATACATGTAAAATAGCATATATACCAGGTATTTTGATATAATATACATATAAAAATTTTTAATTTTTTTTTCTAGTGTATCGCTATTTATAAAATAGCGATATAGGTACCTTATTGCTATTTGTCGTTATTTGCCATTAACAACTATGGCTGGCTCTTGCATTTCATGAAGTATGCAAAATGTTACCTTGTTTTTCATGAAGTACGCCTATGTAGCATATAGGTACCTTATTGCTATTTGTCGTTATTTGCCATTAACAACTATGGCTGGCTCTTGCATTTCATGAAGTATGCAAAATGTTACCTTGTTTTTCGGAAGTTCCATTTTTTTTGGAAATTTTGATCCCGTTTTCTTGAAGAAATAAAAATATCTGAAGCACACATGAACTAAATGTTGCAGAAATGGACATTTCTATGTGAATATTTTGTGAATTTAATATATTATATTGGCAGGGTAAAGCACCCCATGCAATATTGGTTTAGACTTGTAAACATAATAGATATCATTATATCAAGTAAACTCTATATTCTAGTAATGCAATCATAATAGATATCAAGCCTAGGTTGATATACATAAAAAGGTTACCGTTTTAAATCAAGTTGTAAATCCTATGAGTAACACTTTCAACGGTTTAAGCTAATTAACATAAGTAAATGTTAAGGTATATAATGCATGTAAACAACTTGTGCAACAAGGCTTATGGGCTTTATGAGAATTTGATTAGTTAGAAAGTTTGTATGTGCAGTCTTTGACTTTTTTCGTTCCTTGTTTGAAAAAGGTATTATTTTTAACTTGTGCTAATAAGTCGATGGTTAAATGTTATGGATTATCATTTATCACTAGTCACTACAAACACATTAATCCAACTAAAGTCCTAAAAGATTATATGTGGAAATCAAGAGATATCAAAAGTTCACTATTTGTAAAGTGCACGAGTAAAACCTACTCTACACGAAACCCGCCATTAATGCGTTGTTTGTTAACATGTTATTATTCTTATTATGTGTTAATAATTTTTTGTAGGTTGAAGAAGACTCTTTTTACCATTCTTTAGGGGAGGAAGCAAGTGATGTTGACTGTCTGCTTGTAGAACCACGGTCTGACCAAGTTTCTGTAAGTGGTGTATGGTGTTACGAAGAAGATAACCGCGCAAAATGCATAAAAACTGAAAATGCTCCCTACAATTTAGGTAAATTCAACTTATATTATTTTTGAATAATGAACTAGTACCAAAAATGGAATACTATTGATGTCAATCTTGTAACAAGTACTAAAGCGTTTTATCAGCGATATGTTTGCCATTCACAATAGCGTTGTAATTTCAATTGATGAGAGTTACTTTTACTTCTTATATAGGTGTCCCGGATTCAAATCGAAACATGGAAGGTGTAGATATGACAATTCGTAATGTACGTCTTCTGTTAAAAGCTAGTCTAGTTCTTTTGAAAGTTACTCTACATCTCAAATAAATACTAAAATGTTATTGTTGCATACTTTGTTTCTTTTAAAAGCTAGTTTAGTTCGTGTTTATCGACTTAGTTAAACTTAGTCATTGTTCTTGTATTTATATTCATGAAATCACGCATATTATAGGCATTTGATGTTTTGCCACATGAAGTTGGAGTGAATAATCTTCTAACAACAAACGTCTCTCATTCTGATGATTATCTTTTAGGTAATTCTCGAGACCATTTTATCTATTTTTCATTAGAGTAAAATGCCATTTTCGTCCTTGAGGTTAGGCTAGTTTTGTGACTTTCGTCCAAAGGTTTGTTATTCCGCATATGGATCCAAAAAGGTTTGAAATCTTGCCATTTTCATCCGGCTCGTTAACTCCATCCATTTTTCTCCGTAAAGTTGGGGGTATTTTCGTCTTTTTTGTTAACTCAAAGGGCAATTCGGTCTTGTACATTATGCTAAATGCTTGTACATAAAGTGAAAAAGACCTAATTGCCCTTTAAGTTAACAAAAAAAGACGGAAAATATCCGACTTAACAGAGAAAAATGGGTGGAGTTAACGAGCCGGATGAAAATGGCAAGATTTCAAATTCAAACCTTTTGGAACGGAAAATATCCGACTTAACAGAGAAAAATGGGTGGAGTTAACGAGCCGGATGAAAATGGCAAGATTTCAAATTCAAACCTTTTGGATCCATATGCGGAATAACAAACCTTTGGACGAAAGTCGCAAAACTGGCCAAACCTCAAGGACGAAAATGGCTTTTTACTCTTTTCATTATACTCATAACGATGTTATTAAATTACCATCAATTTTTCAAACATTTACTACAGATATTGGATTTGATCATGGTGCTTTTATAGGCTATGTTTCCAACGAAGGTTTGCACACCAGGAACACTCAGTTTCCGATGAAGGGTAGTTTCGACGTACAAAATTCATTAACCGAAAATATTTTAGGAATTGAATATCAAAATTACTTACTTAGCAACTGTATATTCGGAACATCAACTAATTCATCCGAGCCAAAAGGACTAGACCGTTTCGAAGACTTTTCAAATTCTTTCGTTGACCAAGAAAATAATAACCAAGATATATTCCTACCTCAATTTTCACAAAACGAGATGGAAGTAACCCCGTTTTGTAAAAATGGGCCCACAAGCACGAGCTCTGTTGAAGATCATGGTGGTGTTGGGGAACTTACGCACAAAAGATCGCGTAAGCCTACAAAACGATACATTGATGAGTCATCAATGCTGAGTTTAAACAATTCTAAGAAGAGAAGAGAAGCTTCTTGCGGGTCAAGAGTCAAACTATCAGGGGTTCGGCGTGTAAAAAGTCAAATTGAGGTCAAACCTAAAGAAAAAATGCTGCCAGCTGCAGTTTCTTTTGATAAAGCTATTCAAGTGCCATTTAGTTCTCATGTACCAATCGAATGTCAGAAAAGCAATTCACCAGCTAAAGTAAGCAAAAATGCACTCTGCATTTCCAGGAAAAGCTTTGAACGGGTTCAGGTCAGTTTTCAGGTTGAACCTGCGAACCCGTTTAGCTAAACGGGTCGGGTTTGCGGGTTGACCCGTTTAACCCATTTATATTATGTTTTATTTTTTTCCAATATGCTATATGTCATAAATTAAATTGGGTGTATATTTTATGCCATAATTGTAACTTAAAAAGAGAATTTTACATAAGATTTTATAACTAAAACGTAAATGTATTATATACGTTTGTGTTTTTTGTAGTAAAGTTTGATTTTAATGTGTTAATTTGTGAAAAAAATAAAAAAAACTTCGAGTTGAACGGGTCGTGTTCGGGTCAACCCGGCGAATATTCGGGCCGTGTTCGGTTTCATATGTATGGCACGATTTTCAGGTTCTGGTCGTGTTCGGGTTCGTCTAAAATTTTCGGGTTCAGGTCAGGTTGAAACCGCCAACACGACCTGTTTAGCATTATGTGCTGTGAACTTTAAAGGCAACATATAGTACTCTAGTTTGAAGTTATTTTTTTTTTCAGATTGAAAAGCACATTGAGAATTATTCAAGTGAGCCAGAAGATGATTCCGAGATGATGACGAGATCTGTGACAGGTGGCAATCAGAGGAAGCATCATAGAGTGTGGACTGTTTCGGAAGTAAAGAAGTTGTTAGACGGTGTTGCTCATTTCGGGGTAGGAAAATGGACTCATATCAAGAAATCCCTTTTTTCATCGTCAGCTCATCGAACACCAGTGGATTTGAAGGTACTTTTCATCTTTTTATCATCGACTCATCTCGAATTTACTTTTTATGTAATTACAAGAGTGTCTTTTTATTAACAACTGTTCTCTATTTGTGTTGTTTTGATATATTTTTCACAGGACAAATGGCGAAATCTTTTAAAGGCAAGTCATGCACTAAAAGGGAGTAGAACAGAGGTTAGTTATCTTCCTTTCTTCCATTTTTTATAGAAAAGACCATCCAAAGCTTTGATCTTTTTTCTATAGGTTAGAAATCTAGATGTGGGTTGATGGGTGAAAACGGGTTTGAGTCAAAACGGGCTAATTTTGAGTACGGGTCAAGACGGGCTTGGTTGACCCATTAACACTTTATGTCCATTTCAAAATTTTATAAATCTATATTGTACTATATGATTACAAAGGTTTGTTTTTCCACGTCTGTATCCAAAAGGTTTAAAATCTTTGCCATTTTCATCCGGCTCATTAACTCACATCCATTTTTTCTCCGTTAAGTCGGGGGTATTTTTGTCTTTTTTGTTAAAAGGGCAATTCGCTCCTTTTCACTTTATGTACAAGCATTTAGCATAATGTACAAGTATTCAAAATACCCTTACTAAATAAAAAAGACGAAAATACCCCTGACTTAACGAAAATAAATAGATGGAGTTAACAAGCCGGATGAAAATGCCAAGATTTCTAACCTTTTAGATCTAGATGTAGAAAAACAAACCTTTGGACAAAAGTTGCAAAACTGGCCAAACCTCATGGATGAAAATGACATTTTAATCTAAACTAGGGTTAAGACCCGCCCGCGTTGCGGCGCGGGTACATCGTAAACATTGAATGGATTAGTCCAAACGTTATATGATGCAT
This sequence comes from Helianthus tuberosus, assembly GCA_030545235.1. Classification (NCBI taxonomy): domain Eukaryota; kingdom Viridiplantae; phylum Streptophyta; class Magnoliopsida; order Asterales; family Asteraceae; genus Helianthus; species Helianthus tuberosus. The sequence goes on from CM060355.1 coordinate 20,049,119, forward strand.
TAACCATATGAAAACACACATTTCGACATATCCAGTTGAACTCAATGTAACATATATAAGCATTGTGATTGGATCAAACGTAAAGTAAATGGAATTCATATCGAACAATCATAACGTATTATATGTGACCTACAAAGAAAACGTAACGGGTATGAAGGAAAATATGCACATGTAATCGAAAGGGATTAATTAGAGCTTTCGAAAAAAAAGGGGAGAAAAAGAAACCATAATTTGACTCCAATTGGTTCGAAACAAACTTTACGAAACATACATAAAATAAACACGAAAACATATTATATTTGACCTGAATCATTTCCCAAAAAACTTTATGTCGAAACGTAGAACAACTTGAATTTATACGAAAACGTACATAGAAATATGCACGTAAAAATGGTTTCTTTAAACGAAAACGTATTATATTTGACCTGACTCGTCTATAAAAAGGTTTACGTCGAAATGTAGAAGAAATCATATTTACACATACACGTACGTAAAATATGCACGTAAAAATAGTTTTTAAGTAAAGGAACTATAGGAGTAAACCGAAACAAAAAATTAGTAAAAAATTTAATAAGTTAAAAATGTTCGTAAAACCGTGCCAAGTAGCATCAATGCCACAACCACATCGACTCTCAACATCGTAAAAATAAAATAGATAAAATGGTAAAAATTACACTGAACGAAAAGCAGACTAAAATCGTTGAACCATGCACACCCGTTACAGTGTCTTAATGCGAAGAAATTAACCAGAAAATAATAACTTAGTCGATCTACGACCCGCCCGTTACGGCGAACTTTTCAAATGGGGAAAAATGGACGCGTTGCGACGGGTCTGTCAAATATGAAAAAACAGAGCAAAAACGTTGAACCTCACTTGCATGCTACGAAATGTTAACTCGCAAAATTTAGAACGAAACGTAAAACGAAAAACTTGCAAAAGATAAAATGTATGGGGGACGAAAGTTGTAAATAATAAAGTGTTGTGTTAAATTATAAAAGATGGAAAACTTTTGGTTAAAAGTAAAAAATGAAAAGGGGTTAAAATGTAAAATATGAAATGTTTGGGTTATAACTGGAAAATCAAGTTTTTTTTTTTTTGAAATACTCCCTAAGCACAATGTACAAGTTATAATGCACATATATCTTGCTTATTTATATATGGAATAATATAAATACAATTATAATGTACATTTTTTAAAACAAAGCGATTTATGACGTAACCATGTAAATCGATGAGTTTTAAGTTTCAACCCATTTGACTCTTCAGTTGACCCTTCTGAAGTGAGAATATGTTATTGCAGGATGATCAGAAACGAAGCCAGTCATGGCGACCTTTGCCAAAGTCAGTCTTGTGTCGTGTGAGAGAATTGGCTTCGGTTTATCCGTACCGACAAGAAAGCAGCCCAAAGATTTCTAAATCAAAATTCCAACATAATTCATCTCCTGGTAGAGTCAAAAGCCCTGTTTAAAAGAACTTGTGTATAGAAATGAATATGACTTTGATTTGAACATGTTATACTTGATGAGAAAGATATTAGTCTGTGATTTTGATTACTTGAAAATATGATGCATATTATCATATGTTTTTGCGTAGAAGTCGATTAATTTTTATATCGTTGGATCTCATCATGACGCGGCTCAGTTTAACTGTGTTTATGGACTTATAGTGGCATTGTTTGGATGTTTAACATTGTTGACATCTTTGTGGCATATTGGCATGATACAGGGAAAAATCATATATCCATCTGTTTAAACTTTAAAGTCATTCAAAGTGATGGAATTTTATGTAAAAATGTAGGATTCATGGCACCAAAAAATGGTATAAAAATTCTAATTACAGAGTAAATGGATGAAAACTAACTTATTCTGTGGGAGTTTGCCACCTAAGCTTTTTTTTTTTTTTAAACCAAACAATTATTTAGCTTATCTTAATAATATAATCAATTCTAACTAACTTCAAAATATAATGTTTTACAAAATTCTAAATATACCGTTGTGACACGGTTATTTTTATCTACGTTTTGATATAAATTTCATTTAAAATCGAGCCGGTTCAAATATAATATACTTTTTGTTTTTATTATTTTTATATATAATTTGGTTTTTCTTTTATAGCTATAACATCTACGTTTCAATATTAATTTAGTTTAAAATAGAGTCATGTAAGGTTTACCAACTGCATATTTAACACATGCCTAAAAAAAATACATTTCTAACAAACTAGTAGATGCCCCGCCCGCGTTGCGGGGCGATGGCCGAATAATTCTCAATCAATTAAAAAAAGACTACTATAATTTTGCTATAAAAAAAACGATGATAAGACCGTAATTTTTGGCCCAGGGCAAAACTGTAAATTTTCAGGACTAATGAGCCAGTGTTAGGCAGCTAGAGTTATGCGCCGCCCGCGTATTTCTTAGGTTAATAATATGTACGCCTTTATGTCGGTTAGTTATACATGCTACCTATAACACGATATAAAAAAAAGATACATCAAGTTAACCAATTAAAGAAAAACAGTATCATAGTTATGATAAAAAAATTAACTAAAACGATGACAAGCGTGTAATTTAGAGTTAGGGCCAAAACAATAATTTGTCAGGACCAATTTGCGAGTGCTAGGCAGCTGTTTGGCATGAATAAAAACAAAATTAAGTCAACAAAGTAAAATAAAACACTACCATGGTTTTGCCAAAGAAAAAAAAAACGATGGCAAGATTGCAATTTTTAGCGGAGGTAAAATCGTAATTTTAAAATGGAGGTAAAATAATATTTTGAACTGAGTGCAAAACCATTTTTTTCTAAATGGGGGCAAAATCGTAATATTTTAGTTGCGGGCAAAATCGTAATTTTTAGCTGGGGGCAAAATCGTAATTTTAAACTGGGAACCAAATCGTAACTTGGCAGGACTCTAGCTGAGGGCAAAACCATAATTTTATTTTGAACTGGGGGCAAAATTGTATTTTTTAACTGAGGGCAAAATTGTAAATTTAAGCAAGAGGCAAAAGCAAAATTTTATTTTGAATCGAGGGCGAAATCGTAATTTTACACCTGGGATAAAATTGTAATTTGGCATCACCTGTAAATATCTATTATATGAAAAAAGAAAAAAAAAGGAAAAAAAAAAGCAAAAGTCAAAGTGGCCGCCCAAAAGTGGCCAACCACTTGACAATCCTATTCCCCGATTACGTCAGCGACTTGTTTTTGTATATGTTGAGAACTAGTTGGATGCCCCGCCCGCGTTGCGTGGCGCTAAGCCGAATATTTCTTAATTTAATAACATGTACGCATGTATTTTAGTTACTTGTGCATACTGTTCATAACACGATCTCAAAAAAATGATATCAACTCAACCAATTAAACCAAAATACTGCCATAGTTTTGCTAAAAAAAAAGATGGCAAGCCTGAGCTGGGGGCAAAAATAGTAAATTGTCATAAATATTGAGCGAGTGTCAGACACATGCTTGACAAAAAAGTTAGATTGAGTAAACCAAGTAAAATAAAAACTACTATAGTTTTGAAAAAAAAAATTAAAACGACGGCAAGACTCCAGATTTTGATTTTAACTGAGGACAAAATCATAAGTTTTTAAAAGAGGACAAACTCATAATTTTAAACTGAGGGCAAATTCATAATTTTTAGCTGGAAGCAAAACCAGAATTTTGTTTTGAACGGGGAAAAAATCATAGTTTTGAACTAAGGGCGAAATCGTAATTTTTAGCTGGGGACAAAAGCATAAATTTATTTTAAAGTAAGGGCAAAAACGTAATTTTAAACTAAAGACGAAATCGTAATTTTTGAAAGTTGCAATTATAGTTATATTATATTATACTAACATTAATTAAATTAGAACTAAAAATGAAAAAAAAAAGAAAATAGAGCAGCCGCCCATTTAACCCAATCAACGGAAAGTCCTATTGCCCTCATGAAGTTTGTATACGTTGAGTAATACGCAATTTCTTACCAACAACACATGTTCTTTCATTCATCTAGGTAACCCCGAATACCATATGAAGAAACACGGGTTCACCGCCGGGATGACTAGACCGCGTTCTACATGAGGGTGAAGAATCACATCTTGTTCTTCCTCTTGAACCTAGATCTGCAATAGAGAAGAGAAGAAAGTGGAGCTGTAGAGATTGCCGGTAGGAGATGACTCTCCTGTTTCCAGCTACAAAAAGTGTGGCGGCTCCATATGCCCTCCCTATTCAAGAGGTGAAGACCTCTTTATATAGGGGGATATGGGCCTCCCCTAACCTCAATGGGCCAGGCCCAGTTAGGGGTTATCTCTACAAGCCCTAACAACACATGTTCTTTCATTCATCTAGGTAACCCCGAATACCATACAAAGACAAACAAAATACCCTTGCTATCTAAGGTTTAACGTTTTTGTAACTCATAATTTTTATGTGATTAGGTATTTAGGTCTCATACTATTATAAAAAAAAAACTACACAAAGATTTCATATTTTTTTTTTTATAAAATGACAACGTATGACTGACTTATCAGAGGCAAGCCCACTCCAATTGGAGAAAATACATAGGCTTGGGAAGTACACATACTTTCGAATTTGATATATACCCATTTGAGTTCAAATTATTTAACTTTTAACTTTTTCATAGAAAACACACATTTTTTGTTTCTTTGTATATATTTATAATTATAATTTCCTTGTTACTGTTATCGGGATTTTTTTTTATTTCCTTGTTATTGTTATCGGGATTATTTTTTTAAATACTAATTTGTATTAAAACTTTAAATACAATAATAACCCGTTCATGACCATGTAAAATAAATACACATAACTATATATTCCAAATTTTTTTATTATATAAATATATATTTCTCCTTAATTTAAACGGGCAACAAGTTGCGCTGTTACCCGTTTTTGAATAGCAAAACTAAGTCTTTTAAAAACTACGTCCATAGATCTCGGGGTCATAACAAAAAGTATCAAAAGCAAATGAGATAAACACGTGCTAGTTGTCAAGACACGTTTTTTTCGTATTTGGTCACTTTACCTGAATCAACCTTTAAAGCAGTCTGACCCACCGTGAAAGCACTACCCCCTAAACCCACAAGCGGAGAAACCCTTGTTAGATCCATGCATGCATGTTTTCCTCCTATCCATCCAAAGAAACCTATATCACTTGGCTTTCATGCAGGTAGTGGTAGCTGGAAGACTAGCGGCGGTGTGGTGTAAGGGTTAAATAAAAGTTAAACAGCTGGTGTGGTTTATTTACACAACCGATTTCAAGTTCCAAACTAGACGAAACATTAAAGGGATAGATCATCAAAAGCAAACAATGAACCAAACCGTTTAGATTTTAAACGGACTTAACCGATCAACTTGCTTCGATTTAATTGGTTTCAATGGTTTATAAATTATAACACCCTTATGAGTTGACGATACAATAATGTAAGTGGTACATTTCATTCCAATTCCAAATCAGTTAAGTTAAAACAGGAACATCAAACTAAAAATGAGCATAGTGGTATGGCATGACAACTAAGACAGTTGGTGCATGCACACGTATGCATGCATGCATGGCATGCAGATAACCATTGATTAGTGAAAGTGAAAAAAGAAGTCCACTGGTAAAGGTGGAGTGGTGTGTAGGAGATTGTAGCAGGGGCATGGCCGGAATTAATATCAAATATCGGGATGTAGGAGCTGCCAGCTAATCATCCAATCCTCCTCTGCAACTCACGTGATCATTACTTCTTCACTTCTTCTCTCCAACTATATGATTGACAATGTATATATGTCAAAACCTTTTATTATCATATAATTGTATTTGCTGTTTGTTTAGCTTTTAGTGGTTCAGATCTCTTACTGGTTGAGATTATTTGTTTCATGAGCAGATGTCTGAATGGTTCAGACATTTGCCTCTGAATGGTTAAATATTATACTGAGTCTGAATTGTTAAGATCTTTAATCTGAATTGATCAGACATTTGCCTTTGAATGGTTAAACGTTATACTGACTCTTAATGGTTCAAACATTTTACTGGTTCAGCAATTAATGGTATAAACCTCTTACTGGTTCAACATTTAACAATTCAGAAATTGTCAAAGAGCCCCTTAAAGTTGTTTTTAAGTTATTGTTGAATATCTGGTTAACTGATTGAAAATGAGATGCTACTATGCTAGACCAAAAAAACATGAGATTGATTAAATTTTGAACCACATTTTATTGATATATAAACTAAGGGTAGGGATAGTGTACATTAATTCAAAAGTCTGAGAAGTGTTTTAAACCATTAAATCTTTGATCTAATGGTTGAGATCAATAGGGACCAAATTATAAATTGTATTTTAATTATTTGGACTGATTTGAAAATTGTAAGGGTAATAGTGTCTTTGTGTATGTTTCAAATTAGGTAACCTCTCCTAAATTCTAGCAATTCACTCCTAAATTCTAGCGATTCAATTTTAAACTTATTTTAAAATTTGGACATTCTAAAAAATCCAGAAATATGTAACTGTTACAAGAAATATTTAACACTATACATCTATCATATAACACTATATAACACCATATAACACCGTATAACACTATGTAACACCATATAACACTATGTAACACTATATAACAATATATAACACTATACATCTATCATAGACATGCTATCAGACAAATATAACACTATATAACTCTAAATAACACTATATAACACCATATAATACCATATCACACCATATAGCACTTTATAAAACTATACATCCATCATATAACATATAACACTAAAAAACATCATATAACACCATATAACACTATGTAACACTATATAACACTATATAAATATATATAACACTATACAATTCTGAACGAGATGACACAAGTTCGTAGATTAATTCTTAATTCGTATTCCTATAATTAAGGGTGGCGGTTATGGAAAGTTATCAATTAATTAAATCGATAAGAAAATTACTTGTTTACCCTTTTGAATTAATTTAGATTGAGGACACATGTCATCTCCACAATATTTCTCACACTTCTCACACTTTTGAATTAATGTACAGCATCTTCTACCTATAAACTAAAGCACACAAAGTTACATTGACCGGTTGCAATTGTCTTTATTTGTACATTTTACTAAATTAGACTTTTGAAAAGCAAGAAAACATATTCTAGGTTGCAACTTGCAAGTTCATATCATCATACTCACTAAATCCCACCAATAGCAAAGCTAAGGTAAGGTCTGAGGAGGGTAGATGTAGACAACCTTACCTCTACCCCGTAGGAATAGAGAGGCTGCTTCCAGTGAGACCCCCAGCTCGATGGTAGTTTTGCATCAAACCTTGGACATAAGGCACATAACACTCAAACAATCGGGACAGAAACTGATTGGTGCATGTACCCCTGTGTCTTTCAGTTATCAACGTCACCACATGATGCATGATTAACCATCTGCAACTTTTAATATTATTTTCACGAGATTAGTAAAATAACGTTAAAGTTAGTACCGTTTCACTTTTGCCCCCCGAGCACATGATGCAACTTGCAATTATATTTCCTTATTTGACTTGATTTCCTACTATTCAATATACTATACCAAAACAATTAATTAACATGCTAAAATAGGTATTAACCTAAACAAAACAACCGGCTTAAAAACTCAACCTAGAACCATTAAGGTTGGTCCAACAATTAACCCCTAATCTTGATTTAGACCCGCTTTACATTCACACCGTTATCGACAACTTCAAAAACACCTTGATTTGATCTCTTAGATATTTTGATTCCTTCCCGGGTCGTAAGCCACATGCTATTGACCACCAATCGGGAAACAAGCCACCTGTTTTTCCGTCTCCTACGAAAGCTAGCACGCTCATTCGTGTATCCCACATTGATTAGTTGGATTACTTATCCTTAGGCTATAAGGTGTGGTCATGACCCTCGTGACCACCATGACCCTCCACGTCAGTGCCATATAACCCATCTCTAATCCACCATTCAAAATCACTACCCTAAGGGTGTGGTCATGACCCAAACCACTAGCCCCTTATTTATTTTAATTTATTTTTGTTTAAAGAAAAAAGAAATGATTTCTTGAAAAATAGAAAGGAGGACCATGGTTGTCGTGGTTAATCCATGCAAACCATGGTGGATCAAGCAAGGGGGTGGTGTAGCCTTCCATTCATGTTCTTAGGTGACGAATCATGACCCAACCATGACCCCCACACCCTTTAACCTTAGAATATAAATATCAGCAATCAAGGATACTGTTGATGCAACAAATAATAGACCAAGGATGGTAGCTGGGCTGGTTAGGCAAAAGGGTTGAAGGGTTCAACTTTGCCTAACACAGGTCGTGGGGTCCCCCCACGTTTGCAAGACAAGGAGATAGGTTCACTAGTTTGTTTTTGTTGTTTGCTCGAGATCCTCCACTGAAATGTGTTCGGTTTCGGATGTAGGAGCAAAGGGAATGTGTGTGTTGAATGTGAAAGAAAGTGACTTACAGGAAGCTAGTGCTCACGAACAATGACCAGAGATTCTCCAGGAATCAGAGCTGATCGGAATGTCCTTCACACTTAATGAAGTGTCTAATTTATAGGGAGAGCCATCGCTCAAAGAGGAAGCTGTTTGACTAGTGAACATGCTTGCAGTGGGGGTTTTGCCCTTTTTGGGGGTTGAAGCCTTTGACCTGCGGATAAAAGGTTGTGCTCTATGGACTCGTGCTACTTTTGCGGCTGTGGAGTTTGGTGAAACAATCAGAGATGTGACTTTCTACTGTTTACGTACTATTTTATCCAAACTCCCGGGTTTTCAACCTTTTAAGCTTAAATGTGTCTAAGTCATTTTATGTGGTCTTGGGCTACCCCCGTCATCAGCCCCCCAAGTCAGAGGTTTTTTGGGAGTGAGCCCAAAGACTTCTGACTTTTACACATTTTCTTTTATTGCTTAAAGGCTTGAAAGCTTGAAGGCTTGGAGTCAGTTTTGAATTTTAAAATCTGACAACTGATTTGATTGATGTGTGGCAGTTCATAGGGCGACGGTTTTTTCAGAGAGTAGGTTAATGACTATTGTGCAATCATAACTTCTATTTGGGAGTTATCTTCTTTTGTTATTGAAGACAAACAACAATTTTTTATTTTCTCTTCAAGCTTTCTCTGCATTTCCTTTCCATCCTTTAGGTTAGTTCCGGTTTCTTCTGTTTCCTTTTTTTCTTCTTATTTTCTACAAAATGGGTGCTTCGTAAGGATTTGGCAAAATCCTTTTCTCGATTAACCCAACTGCTCCTGCTTGTGACGTTCCGATTGATAAATGTCCGGCCAGTTCGATTGTTCTTTATTGTCGTCATTTTGAGTTTTCGAACCTCCATCATCCATTTTCCTTCTTTGTTTTAAATCTGTTGGAGTATTACCGAGTCTCCTTTGGTCAAATTCATCCGAAGGGCATGGCTAGGGTTTTACACTTCGAGGTTTTGTGCCATGCCCTTGGTTATGATCCTTCATTGTTGCTTTTTCGTCGGTTTTTTCGTTTGGCCAAAAACGGTGATTGGTTCACCTTTGAAACATCCAAGGTTGATGCTTGTCTTATTTCTTCTATGGTTGCCACACTTGGTACTTGGAAAGATCGTTTTTCTGGGTCTCTGATTCTGTTGTCCCATTCAAAATGGTGTTGAGGCACCCGAATGCTGTTCTCAATGAACCGGAACCCTCTGAATCCGATTTGAATGACACTTTTCTTAAAGCCATCCGAGAGTGCCCTTCAAGGGTTCGTCCCTTCTCTGAACATTTGCTAGTTCTGTTAGGGGTTAGTAAATTGTGGGAAAAGGCCAACCGGGATCCGGTTCTAATGAGGAATGGCACGGGTATGCATTTTTTTTACTCCTTTTGTGTTTTCTTAATTTATGTCTTATGTGCTTTTTATGGTTATTTGCAGTCATGTCTGCCCTTGATTTCATCAAGAGTGATGATACTTCTGATGTTGCATTTGAAGATGTCCCAGCTGTCCCTGATGAAAATGTTGTAGTTAGGAGTGCTGAGCAAAGGTTTGAGGGTACTGGGTATGTTCGTGTCTCCAATGTTAAAGGTTTTTCTAAGCCTGCTGCTCCCAAGGCTTCAACCCGTCGATCTACTCGCCGTTTACTCAAGGGTGCTCCTCAATCCACTTCTTCTGAACCAGTGGAGTTGAGCGACGATATTGAGGCCTCTGAAGATCAAGGTGTTGAAGTGGGTGTTGAGAAGGAAAAGAAGTTGGTTGTTCATGGGAAGAAGAAGACTCCAGCCAAGAAGGTTATGGCTACTCTTGTTCATGGTTCTTCAAGCAGGGATGTTGAAGGGTTGGATCCAGATGAGGTTTATGTGCCTGGTTGGTCTGTGAAGGTTGATGATAGTTTTAAGGATGCTGCTGTTTGTGAGGATGTGTTGAGCCATATTGCTCCTCCTTCGGTTCATAACACCATTGCTGAAATGGATGATGACATGGTGTTATCCCGCATGATTTTGTGTACTTGCAACCTTGCTGCCATGCTTCCTCAGGGAGTTGCTCGCTTTCACAAGAGGATGCATGAGTATGAAGAATTTTCTAAGAAGAAGGAGATTGGTGGGTTTGCTGAGAAGGAAAAGGACTGGGTCAAAAAGGTTAGTGAATTGACTAGAAGGCATGAAATTGAGTTGGGTGATCTTAAGAAAAGCTTTGAGGCCGATCGGTTGAAGCTCAAGGCTGATAGGGAGGCTTTATCTGTTCAACAGAGGGCCTTTGATGAAGAGAAGGAAGGCCTGAAAGCTTTGGTTGCTCAAACCACCGGTGATAACCAATGGTTAATTGAGCAAGGTTTCCAGCAAGTTGTTACTTACCTTCTTCACTCCAAGGAGTTCAATTCCGCTCTCAGTGAAGTTTACACTAAATTGCTCAACTTGGGGAAACATCAAGGTCTTATCGCTGGTTACAAGCTTCATGAATCCGGCCATCCTTTGGAAAAGTCTCCCTTATTTCATTCTGAAGCTTCTGAGGTCTTCAAGAGTTCTGTTGAACAGATGGAGAGGCTGACCTACCCGTATGTCAATCAAGTTTCTACTTGTTTTGGTAAGCCTCTTACTATCTTGCAGGAGCTAAAACCGGAGGGCCTTAATGAAAAAGTCTGTGCTGAAGTCCTGGGTTCCCTTTCAAGAAAGCGATCTTACTCGGGAGATAGTGATGACACCCTTTCAGGAGGATCTGATGCTTCGAAGGATGCAAGCTTGGAGGCTTCAGCAGTAGGTGGTGATGGTGGCATGAAAGCCAAGAAGTCAAAGAAAGCAAAGAAAGTTAAAGGTGAGAGTTCCGGGGTTTCCAAGCCTCCTGCTGATGCTTGATTGACATTCGTAGCTTTCTTAGCACTTTGAAAAACAATTTGTGGTTTGTAACCCTAACTTAAACAATTCTAGGTTTCACAGGAACCCTTAAGGTTCTTGTTATTTGGTTGTGGTTAGGCCTTTATGGCCGTTTGGACAATTTATAGGTTTACAAGTCGTTAGGGCTTGTTTTAACTTTGTTTGGATGCTTGGAAGTTTCTAAGGCTTCCTTTATTATGCTACTATGTTTAACTATCTGTCTTGTGTTATGTTTTTTATGCTTGTGCCTATTTTGTTAAGTTTTATTGGTTGGCCTCAAGCCTTGAAGCCTTTTGGCTATCCTGTGTGTAGGTTGAAGCTTTTGAGGCTTCTGGTTGTCACGTATCTAGCTTGAAGCCTTCAAGGCTTCTTAGTTTCATGACTTGGTTTCTATCCTTGAGTTTTAGGTTATGTGCAACCTTTTTGTTCATGTTGTTGTATTGTTCCTTAGATTTTCTTTTTGGTTTTGTCTTTGTTGGGTTTGTGTTGTCTTTATGTTTTTCATACCTTAAAGGGTTCAGTGCTGCAGTCATTTAGCCTTGGTATTTGTAACAAGAAGACATAGCACCTATCCTATTCATTATTTTTCTTGTTTTCATTTTGTTTCGTAAGCCTGTTTGTTGATTATCTTTTCTAAGGCTTAAGGAACATTTGATGTAGGCTGTTCAAACCCGTCTATGAGACAATTTTAATAATAAGTCTCATGGAGTTGTATTGATTTAGGAACTCACCCCTTATATAGGTCTATTCAACCCTTGAACCTATTGAGCGATGTGGCCTGGGAGCTCATCCCCTTACATGGCCCTTGTTATGGAGTTTTTTTGCTAGGTTCTCAACCTGATTTTAGGATAGAAAGACAAATTTGATAAAACAACTTCATTCATTCAAGATATATTATTTTTACAAAAGGTGTTCATAGTGTAACTCTTGAGATACAACTTGTGAGATACAAACCAATCTTTCTTGTTTAGACATGGAACCTTTTCAAGGTTTTTCCATTCCAGTGTCTTGGAAGCCTTTTACCCTCTGAATCTGCTAGCTTGTAAGATCCACCCTTATGTGCTTCAAGGATGGTATACGGGCCTTCCTATTTTGGGCCAAGATTTCCTTGGTTCTCTTTTTTGCTAGCTTCATTGTTTCTAAGCACCAGGTCTCCTGGCTTGAAGCGTTCATTCTTGACTCTTTTGTTATAGTAGGCTTCCATTCGTTGTTTGTACTTGGCCTCTTGAATTGCAGCTTGTTCTCGTGCTTCCTCTAGGAGTTGTAAGTTCAACATGGTCTCTTTTTGGTTTGTTTCGGGATCCATGTTGACAATTCGTTGTGTTACAACTCCTACTTCAGCTGGAATCACGGCTTCAGACCCAAATACCAAGCTATAGGGTGTTTTTTTGTGGCTTGTTTTTCGGTTGTTCTTATGGCCCATAGAACACTTGGCAATTCTTCAAGCCAATTGTTTTCATACCTTCCTAATCTGATTTTGATTCCTTCCACTATGCTTCGATTCGTCCTCTCAACTTGACCGTTTGATTGTGGGTATGCCACTGAGCTGAAAACCTGAGTGATTCTGAATTATTTACACCAAACGTTGAAAGGCTTCTCAGCAAATTGTTTTCCATTGTCGGTGACAAGTACTCCCGCCAATCCATAACGGCAAATAATGTTTTCCCAAACGAAGTCAATGACCTGTTTGCCCGTGATTTTTGCAAGTGGTTTAACCTCAGGCCACTTGGTGAAATAATCTATGGCCACCAACAAGAATTTTACTCCACCTTTGGCCGGTGGGAATGGGCCGACGATATCCATTCCCCAATTATAAAATGGCCATGCTGAGGTTATTGGGACAAGGTCATGCTTGGGATTCTTCGGGACTGGTGCATGAATTTGGCAGGCATCACACTTCCTTAATAGCTCAGTGGTATCCCGGTGCATGGAGGGCCAGAAATACCCAAGGTTCATTAGTTTAGCAACCACCGATCTAGCCCCAAAATGAGCTCCGCATATACCTTCATGAATCTCTTTGACCAAATACTGACTTTGCTCGGGACCAACACATCTTAGCAAGGGTGCAAGGTAACCCTTCTTGTAGAGGATTTCACCTTGCAGTACATACTGCCTTGCCTTGATTTTAACCCTTTCAGCCTCTGTTTGATCAGCAGGCAAATCACCATTTTTAAGGAATTTCTTGATTGGAGTAATCCAATTTGGATCTTCTTCGGCGATTACGTCTTGAACCTCCAACTCATCAATTGACGGAGCCTTTAACACTTCTACCGATACCTTCTTGGTAAGGTGGGCAAAAGTGAGAGATGCGAGTTTACTCAAGGCATCCGCTTTCTTGTTTTGAGACCTGGGAATTTGCTTGATGGTACATGTTTGGAATGTGTTCATCAATTCTTTGGATTTTTCTTTGTACCTTTTCATGTTGGGCTCTTTTGCAATGTAGCTATCATTCACTTGGCTTGATACCAGCAACGAGTCTGTGAACACTTCAAGCTTTTGGACCTTCATTTCTTTAGCCAGTCTTAAGCCGGCTATCAGTGCTTCGTATTCAGCTTCGTTGTTGTTGGTCTGAAAATCAAATCGAAGAGCGTACGTGAATTCTAACCCTAATGAGCCCAGCTCCTGACCCTTCAACGCTTGAAGTCCCATTGGTAAAAAGCTTGCAGGCTTCAAGGTCTGAGGGTTCAGTGGCAGCTGTGTTCACTTCAGTGATTGTTTGCTTTGAGACTTCTACAATGAAATCAGCCAAGACTTGGGCTTTGATGGCTTTTCTTGGGACATAGGTGATATTATATTCACCTAGTTCCACTGCCCATTTGGCTAATCGTCCCGAGTTTTTTGGTTTTTCAAGCACACTCTTAATAGGTTGGTCGGTGACCACTTGTATAGGGTGTGCTTGGAAATACCTACGAAGCCTTCTAGCTGTTTGGACTAGGGCTAGAGCAAGTTTTTCCAAGGGAGGATATTTGATTTCAGCCAATTTTAGAGTTTTGCTGAAGAAATAAACGGGTACCTGAACCTTGTCTCGTTCAATGGTGAGGACCGCACTTATTGCTTCTTCAGCAACTGAAAGGTATACCGAGATTAATTCTCCCGTTTCTGGGGCTGCAATGTCAGGTAGGGAAGCTAGGTGTTGCTTCATCTGGTTAAAGGCTTCTTCGGCCTCCTCAGTCCATTTGAAGTCCTTCTTATCGGAGCAACCCTTGAGCGTTTTGAAGAAGGGTAAAGACCTTTCAGCCAATTTTAAGGTAAAACGCTTAAAGGCTGCGAGCTTCCCGTTTAAGCTTTCAACCTCCTTCTTGCTTCTCGGTGGTTTGGTTTCAAGAACAGCTTTCACCTTGTTTGGATTGGCATTGATGCTTTGTTTTCCCACAATATGCCCAAGGAACTTACCTTCCTCAAACCCAAATGAGCATTTCTCGGGGTTAAGTTTCATGTTGACCTTTCTTAGGTTCTTGAAGGTTTCTTGGATGTCATCGAGCATTTGATATTCCATTTTGCTTTTGATCACCAAGTCGTCGACATATGCCTCCATGTTTTTACCAATTTGACTTGCAAATGCCTTGTCAACTAGGCATTGGTAGGTTGCTCCAGCGTTTTTGAGGCCAAAAGGCATCTTTTGGTAACAAAAGATCCCTTTGTCCGTGTGAAAGGCGGTCTTTTCTTCATCTTCTTCCTTAATGAGGATTTGATGGTAACCCTTGTAGGCATCAAGAAAACACTTGAACGGGTAACCGGTGAGGGAGTCAACCTTGAGATCAATATCTGGAAATGGGTAACAATCTTTGGGACAAGCCTTGTTAAGATCCTTGAAGTCTATGCACATTCTCCAAGAATTGTCTGGCTTTCGAACCATGACCGAGTTTGCAACCCAGGATTGATACTTGACTTCTCGGAGAATGCCGGCTGACACAAGCTTTTCAACCTCTTGGCATGCAGCCAAGCTTCTTTCGGGTGCTAGACTTCGTTTCTTTTGGACAACAGGCTTGACATCAGGTGGTATTTTCAAATCATGTTCAGCAATGCTTTGAGGGATGCCTGTCATATCTTCCGGGCACCAAGCAAAGACATCGCTATAATGTGTCAACAACTTTTGAAGATATGAGAGGGTTTCTTGTGAAAGGCTTGGATTGACCCTTATCCTCTGCTCAGGGTACTTAGGGTTTATGATTAGCCTTTGCATGTCTTCTTCACTTTTGGAACTTTCACCTTCAACCATGTAGGCCTCCTATGTAGGTTGAAGGGTTGCTATTCCCCTTTCGGTAGGAAATTTGACAGTGCCATGGCCAACAGACACAGCCATATAGAATGCACATTGCCCCGGCCTTCCAATGATCACGTCATATTTTGAAGGTATATTGATAACCACAAAGGTGAGTGGTTGGACTCTCTCCTTCTGACCTTCGTTGAAACGAACATCAAGGGTCAGTTGCCCTAAAGGCTTAAGGGGTATGTCGGCAATACCTTTTATGGAGGTCCCGAAGGGTTGGAGCCTTGAACGCTCTTCATTGCTCAATCGGTTGAAGAACTTCTCAAACATGATTTCGGTGGCAGCACTAGTGTCTATGTATGCTCTGCTTGTTTGTAATGTTCCCACAGTAGCCTCAACCACAAGAGGGTTTGAAAGAGGGTCTTTCTCCGTTGGAGGGAAGCAAACACACTAAAGCTCCCAAGCTTCTAACCGCTGCCTTTTGCGTGGAACCCTTCCATCAAAATCCACCATATTGACTTCCTTGCCATTTCCTTCAGCCATTTTGTCCCTTACTCCCTTCACCAAGTGAGCAAGTTCCCTGGACTTAACGGCTTCTTCGATCTTTTCTTAAGCTGGAAGCAATCATTGGTGTGGTGCCCCTTTTCTTCATGAAATTCACAGTATTGTGTGGAATTTTCGTTCTTTCTGCTTTTGGGGAGAGGCCTAGGAGGCCGAAAGTTTTGCTTGACTTCTTCTATTACGAGGATTTCTTGAGGGGTCTTGGTAAGTGTAACGCCCGACTTATAAATCAAGATTTTAATAATAAGATACACATTTTAATGCTAAAATGTGACTTTACAAAATCTTGCCATACTAACATTCCCATATGTTTACAACATTTCAAAAACATATTTATAAATGTTTACATAATTCACTTTTAGCAAAACAACTCTAGATTTGACGCGGAAGCTTCATTTTACGTATGTTCGGTTCTTGCTCGCCGCTATTCACCTATGATCAAAACCAACTTAGAAGTCAGTTTTGATAGTTAAATAACAAGTACAACAAGAAAATTGGGTCAAATAATTGAAATAAACAAAAAAATAAAATTTTCAGCATTTTAGGACGTCACCGCGCACGACGGAAAAAGGCCCTGGCCGTGGGGCGACGCTACGGTTCTGTTTCGACAGAATGTTGATGCTAGTGCTGCATATTCCCAGCATAACCCGATTTCACGGAAACGAGCATAACTCTCTCGTTTTTAATCCGTTTTACCCGATTCTTTTTCCTACGCGCTCGTAATTTAATTCTCCATCCCTTGGAGTTAATATCTAACATTTGAATTAACAAGATTCGAGGTTTTTAAGCCTTCGGCTTAATACCTTTTTACCAAGTTTTGACCCATTCATGCATTTACCAACATAACATGTTTGTCTGACCTAAAATTCTCATGAATCTTATAATTTCAACGTCATCCATCATATAAGGTTCCAATCACGGTTTTCTTTCAACATCCCAACCCATTTCCGCTTACATGTTATTTTGACCCGTTAAGGGTATTTACGCATTTTTAAGACTTTGACTCGCAAAGATCATACCTTACATACTTATCCAAAGTAATCATTTAATCTATTGACTTATTTCTAAACAACCTTTTAAAGTCGTTTGCCCGATATACCTATCAAGGGCATTTTTATCAACTTCGCTCCATCCTTCACAACAAAGGACTTTATTGAACCTTTAACCAATCCACTCACTTAACTTCAATTCTAAACAAACATACCTGACTCGGATCAATATATTGACCCGTTTCGATACCTTGCCTTAGTAGCCGCTAAGCAATAGCAATGTACATATCCATCTGATATTTATTCCTATAATCATATAGCTCAACAAACCATTAGTCGATATTGTCAAAGGGTGATAATTTCACCTTTTGACCCGTTTGGTCTAAAGGACATGAAACTCTATGAGATGATATTTATTACCATCTTATCCATACGACTAACTCCGGTTTACACCGTATAGTCGTTTTACTTGTAAATCGTCAATTGATTCCCTTGACCCATTATAACCCAAGCTATGATGTATCTTTCCCCAAACTAACGGTTATTGTCAACAAGTGACTAAAGTACCATTTTACCCTTATTATTTGCATTGGTTTACCATACAAGGTAATTATTAAAAACTCATTATCTTTTAGTCATTTCATGACTATTTAACCATATTAGCTCCTTTTTATCCATTCAACATGGTTTATGACCATTGTATTTTGTTCCGGACCGCACTTGTCGTGTCGGAACATCATAATTTAAATAAAACTTATCATTCATAACCTATAAAATCATTAGGTATTAAATAATTAGAGTGTAAGCTTTACTTACCTTACATCCAAATTATGCTTTTCCGTCATTCATGCTTCGTTTGACCCGCTTCCTTCCCCAAGCTTTCACCTAGCTTGCCATGCGTCAAACTATCATTGTAATTGTAAGATGGTTAGGTTAGTCATAATCATTTACGACTATTCCATCCTACGCTTCTTATGTCGAATTTATCATTCGATCATATACTTGGTCGGCCTGACGTTTTAAAGTAAATCGACTTATCAACTTATTCAATGCACATTTGGTTTATTGAATTTCACTTAGGCATTTCATATCACTGAAAATGGGCTGTTTTTGGTGACTTGTTTAACCTGTTTACAAGTCTTAAAAAATTACGATTTTTTATGTGGCGTACCTCTCGGAGGGTTAGGCCTTGTGTTAAAATTTCAAGATCTAACTCTTTACCAAAAATTCGTAAAAATTCATTTACTAAGCTGCAATCAGATTCGTCACTTCTGACTGCAGCTTATGGAAAAATTCATTTAAAATTCCTCGTTTATCCGATTGACGAAATTCTAATTGGCGATTCTCTTGATCGCTTAAAACTATCTACAGTAAAAATTTGAGATCATAACTAAATCCCTAAATTGAGTTATGACATTCGTAATGGGCTGTAAATTCTGCCAGAAAACGCAGCTTGATCCTTCGATACGGAATAATTCATAAAACGCTCAATTTTCGTCGAAAAATGCCATTCCAGTGGGGTTTTAAAGATATTTCCTGGAATTACATTTTAGACTCAAGAAACACATTTTTTTGTCTTGTTTTGTCCATGTTACAGCCAATACAAGTCGGCTGTAAATTCTGATCAGGAGCTGTTTGAATTCAGCTTTCAATTAAAGCATGTTCTTGACATCATAACACTATTTTTAGCAATCAAAACCCTAAAAACATCTCATACATGAATTTAGCATCAACAAAATCTGAATTTACTTAAGTTACGCATGATTTCAATATATACTTGCCTAGGGTTTACTCCTAAACATGAATTCATCCTTGTTTCACCCAAACAACAATCATTCAAGCTTGAATTTCGATTTTCATAAGTACATCAAGAATCTCAACTTCATAAATATCAAAAATTTGACATACCTCATGATCCCCTAAGCTTGGTGATCGTTTTTATTGAAGAACTAGGGTTGGCTCCCTCCCCTCTTCTCCTGGTCGCTCCTACGAACACACACTGTGTGTTTCCTTTTTTTTTTTTTTTTTGTTTATTTAGTTAACTTTCAAGTTAACCCTTTTGGCCCCTCATGTTTATTTTGTTTCAAAAGAAACTATAATTCATTATTCATCACTTAATCATATATTACTAACTAGGTTAATTATTCCTAGTTAACTTAATGGGTTCGGGAAGTCATAACCCGTTTTATTTTAAGTCCCGTTAACTCGGGGCTTCTATATAGTTTGTTTTCTCAAAGTGTTTATCCTCGTTTTATTTATTATTACGCTTACTTATTTAAATCCTAATGATTTCCGGTTTAATCTTTTCTGCTAACGGTATTATACCCGCTCTTTAGTATTAACGGGGTTTAATTACCAAACCCGTTTTAGGGGTGTTACAAGTCTACCCCCCTTAAAGAGGTTTCGTCCTCGAAACCTTTTCTTACATAATTTATCGAGTTTAACTCCATGCATTTGCTTTCGATAATCAGTTGAGCATTGCTCATATTTTAACCAATTGATAGTATTACCAGAAAAGTATGGTAATATCTTTTTGGTTATTAATCATCTACGTAACTTATACGACATAATGCAACTTGAAATAACATAATCTCGTTATTTCCACTAGTTTAATTAACTTAGCAATATTCATCGTTCGGTTCTAATGTGATTATACTTCACATTACACTTCTTGACCTTGATCACGTCACGCCATGCCAAATTTTATATCAACTTTTTATTTTCAAAATTATCACTTTTCGAATATATCGTCTTGCACCTATCAGTGTCAAGACTTATATCTTTCATGCTTACTATTTATACGTCTATCAGAATTCATATTTGTAAAAACGTCATTTCTTACCAAAACCGAAGTTTTAGTTTAGTATCTTCTCTTTAACTTTTGTCAATTATCCATACCGGGATATTGACAGTCCAAAATTTATTCTTTTACAGTCTTTATTTTATGCGAGGATTCTCAATTGATTCCCTCGCATTGTCTAATTAACCCGTAGGTTTTATCACTTAGCCTTATGGGCTATTTTATTAGACTTTTCGCCTCTTTAAGGCGAGGTCCTTATAATCTATTTATTTCTAGTCATGACTCGTGGGTCGTTTTAGTCTCAAAGACCTTTCCATTGTTTATAACCCCAAAGGTTATGTTGATCCCGTAGTTCATTCTTTACTCGTGTCGTTCTTTAAATACATATTTGGTGTCAAGGCATCCTATTTTTGTTTGAAGAGTCATTTGGTTTCAAACTTAAGATCTGTTAACCTTGACTGTAGTTTGTGGCTATAATCGTTTTATTTCGGATCATTCTCCCGACTCTATGACTTCTCACGTCATTTATATGTCGGTTTGTCTTATGCTCATTGTTATTTGGTTTGCATATATTCTTATTTGGTTATGTCCCATTATCGGGCTCATTATTCTTTTGCTTTTAACGCTACCTTTATTTGGCTAGCGCTTATTTGTACCATCCGGCAGTATATTGTATTCAACCTGTTTGACTTGTTAATGTGAAATCCATCACTTATAAACGATCAACTTTATTCTTTATTCAACCCGTTCAACCTCAAATGGTTGAACATGTTTATTCAAAATTTCTATTTACGAAATTTTATAGTCATAACTCATAATCCAAATCTTTTGATTTTCAACCTGCATTCACGTCTCTTGGTTTACACATGTGCTTAAATTCCTACACATCAACCGGGTGTTTTACCGAAGTCGTTATTATTGCAACCCTCCCGGTATGCATTAAGACCTCGCTTCACTTTTATATTCCGACTTTGTCCTCAAATTTGACGTTTTGCAACAACGGTCCGTTTAGAGACCTATTTGCATTTTCCGGGTTCGAGTGTAAGTACACCCCCTTCCAATGCGTATCTTAATCATTTTACATGTTTGCATTCTCTGGGTTCGAGTGTAAGTACACCCCTCCCAATACATATCTTAATCATTTTACATGCTTGCATTCTCCGGGTTCGAGTGTAAGTACACCCCCTCCCAATACTTATCTAAATCATTTTACATCAATCTTTGTCCCTTCACTCGGGCTCATTATCCTAATGTAATACGCTTCCATCACCCTGCTGTGCGTTTACATTATTATCAAATATTTTGCTCATTTGATTCGTTTGGGTACTTTTTAATTTGTCCCACTCACCCCCGTCCTTACTACATCGGATGTAAGCATGTCCATCATAAAAAGTTCATGGTACCACGTGCTCACCACTTACTTGGCCAGAGTAAGCGATCAATACCTGGTATACATGACCTTTTTATAATTTTCATATTACACCCCATGTAAGTAATGCCTCTAATTGTTTCTCTTGGAAACAATATCCCGGATAGATTTTCTATTCGGGTTTTTCCAAGTTTTTAATCTACATATGCAACTTTCAATCTCTACGTATTTGTTGCATATTACTATTTGTACAACTAAATTTAAAATGTGCACCTGGTAATGCTTGCCCTAACGGGCTTCTCTTGCCATTAGTCTTGTTCGCTATCGCCACGCGATTTAGGTCCTTGATGAGCATGTTCTTTGGACCGTTCCTTTGTCAAATCCGCGATTTGTTAAACTCTCGCTATCTTCATATGCGAGTGTCCTTCAACTAAAACATTTACAACAGTTAGTAATTTCGACATTAATGAATGCCCGTATTATAACACAAGGCTTTTCTAGTATACGCATCAACGCGTGTAATTTCGTTGACTATATCTACTCTATATCGTTTTTATTGGTGTAACGTGTATTACACGATAACCATATGTGTTGTTCTCAACACTTTAATCATACTAAACCCTTGATATACATGTACTTACCGGATTTGCGATCAAGCCTCGAACCGAACACTTTATTCTTTTAACCTAGAGCTCTGATTACCAACTTGTGACGCCCGACTTATAAATCAAGATTTTAATAATAAGATACAAATTTTAATGCTAAAATGTGACTTTACAAAATCTTGTCATAATAACATTCCCATATGTTTACAACATTTCAAAAACATATTTATAAATGTTTACATAATTCACTTTTAGCAAAACAACTCTAGATTTGACGCGGAAGCTTCATTTAACGTGTGTTCGGTTCTTGCTCGCCGCTTGATCTTCATCCGGGACTCTTGACATTCACCTATGATCAAAACCAACTTAGAAGTCAGTTTTGATAGTTAAATAACAAGTACAACAAGAAAATTGGGTCAAATAATCGAAATAAACAAAAAAATAAAATTTTCAGCATTTTAGGCCGTCGCCGCGCGCGACGGCAAAAGGCTCTGGCCGTGGCGCGACGCCACGGTCCTGTTTCGACAGAATGTTGATGCTGATGCTGCATATTCCCAGCATAACCAGATTTCACGGAAACGAGCATAACTTTCTCGTTTTTAATCCGTTTTACCCGATTCTTTTTCCTACGCGCTTGTAATTTAATTCTCCATCCCATGGAGTTAATATCTAACATTCGAATTAACAAGATTCGAGGTTTTTAAGCCTTCGGCTTAATACCTTTTTACCAAGTTTTGACCCATTCATGCATTTACCAACATAACCTGTTTGTCTGACCTAAAATTCTCATGAATCTTATAATTTCAACGTCATCCATCATATAAGGTTCCAATCACGGTTTTCTTTCAACATCCCAACCCATTTCCGCTTACATGTTATTTTGACCCGTTAAGGGTATTTACGCATTTTTAAGACATTGACTCGCAAAGATCATACCTTTCACTTACATACTTATCCAAAGTAATCATTTAATCTATTGACTTATTTCTAAACAACCTTTTAAATTCGTTTGCCCGATATACCTATCAATGGCATTTTTGTCAACTTCGCTCCATCCTTCACAACAAAGGACTTTATTGAACCTTTAACCAATCCACTCACTTAACTTCAATTCTAAACACACATACCTGACTCGGATCAATATATTGACCCGTTTCGATACCTTTCCTTAGTAGCCGCTAAGCAATAGCAATGTACATATCCATCTGATATTTATTTCTATAATCATATAGCTCAACAAACCATTAGTCGATATTGTCAAAGGGTGATAATTTCACCTGTTGACCGATTTGGTCTAAAGGACATGAAACTCTATGAGATGATATTTATTACCATCTTATCCATACGACTAACTCCGGTTTACACCGTATAGTCGTTTTACTTGTAAATCGTCAATTGATTCCCTTGACCCATTAAAACCCATGCTATGTCGTATCTTTCCCCAAGCTAACGCTTATTGTCAACAAGTGACTAAAGTACCATTTTACCCTTATTATTTGCATTGGTTTACCATACAAGGTAATTATTAAAAACTCATTATCTTTTAGTAATTTCATGACTATTTAACCATATTAGCTCCTTTTTATCTATTCAACATGGTTTATGACCATTGTCTTTTGTTCCGGACCGCACTTCTCGTGTCGGAACATCATAATTTAAATAAGACTTATCATTCATAACCTATAAAATCATTAGGTATTAAATAATTAGAGTGTAAGCTTTACTTACCTTACATCCAAATTATGCTTTTCCATCATTCATGCTTCGTTTGACCCGCTTCCTTCCCCAAGCTTTCACCTAGCTTGCCATGCGTCAAACTATCATTGTAATTGTAAGATGGTTAGGTTAGTCATAATCATTTACGACTATTCCATCCTACGCTTCTTATGTCGAATTTATCATTCGATCATATACTTGGTCGGCCTGACTTTTTAAAGTAAATCGACTTATCAACTTATTTAATGCACATTTGGTTTATTGAATTTCACTTAGGCATTTCATATCACTGAAAATGGGCTGTTTTTGGTGACTTGTTTAACTTGTTTACAAGTCTTAAAAAATTATGATTTTTATGTGGCGTACCACTCGGAGGGTCAGGCCTTGTGTTAAAATTTCAAGATCTAACTCTTTACCAAAAATTCATAAAAATTTATTTACTAAGCTGCAATCAGATTCGTCACTTCTGACTGCAGCTTATGGAAAAATTCATTTAAAATTCCTCATTTATCTGATTGACGAAATTCCAATTGGCGATTCTCTTGATCGCTTAAAACTATCTACAGTAAAAATTTGAGATCATAACTAAATTCCTAAATTGAGTTATGACATTCGTAATGGGCTGCAAATTCTGCCAGAAAACGCAACTTGAACCTTCGATACGGAAAAATTCATAAAACGCTCAATTTTCGTTGAAAAAATACAATTCCAGTGGGGTTTTAAAGATATTTCCTGGAATTACATTTTAGACTCAAGAAAAACATGTTTTTGTCATGTTTTGTACATGTTACAGCCAATACAAGTCGGCTGTAAATTATGATCAGGAGCTGTTTGAATTCAGCTTTCAATTAAAGCATGTTCTTGACATCATAACACTATTTTTAGCAATCAAAACCCTAAAAACATCTCATACATGAATTTAGCATCAACAAAATCTGAATTTACTTAAGTTAAGCATGATTTCAATATATACTTGTCTAGGGTTTACTCCTAAACATGAATTCATCCTAGTTTCACCCAAACATCAATCATTCAAGCTTGAATTTCAATTTTCATAAGTACATCAAGAATCTCAACTTCATAAATATCAAAAATTTGACATACCTCATGATCCCCTAAGCTTGGTGATCGTTTTTATGTGTTCATGCATCGATTTAGGGCCTGAATTGAGCTTCAATTTGAAGATTCTTGAAGAACTAGGGTTGGCTCCCTCCCCTCTTCTCCAGGTCGCTCCTACGAACACACACACTGTGTGTTTCTTTTTCTTTTTGTTTTTTATTTAGTTAACTTTCAAGTTAACCCTTTTGGCCCCTCATGTTTATTTTGTTTCAAAAGAAGCTATAATTCATTATTTATCACTTAATCATATATTACTAACTAGGTTAATTATTCCTAGTTAACTTAATGGGTTTGGGAAGTCATAACCCGTTTTATTTTAAGTCCCGTTAACTCGGGCCTTCTATATACTTTGTTTTCTCAAAGTGTTTATCCTCGTTTTATTTATTATTAAACTTATTTATTTAAATCCTAATAATTTCCGGTTTAATCTTTTCTGCTAACGGTATTATACCCGCACTTTAGTATTAACGGGGTTTAATTACCAAACCCGTTTTCGGGGTGTTACAAGTCTACCCCCCTTAAAGAGGTTTCGTCCTCGAAACCTTTTCTTACATAATTTATCGAGTTTAACTCCATGCATTTGCTTTCGATAATCAGTTGAGCATTGCTCATATTTTAACCAATTGTTAGTATTACCAGAAAAGTATGGTTATATCTTTTTGGTTATTAATCATCTACGTAACTTATACGACATAATGCAACTTGAAATAACGTAATCTCGTTATTTCCACTAGTTTAATTAACTTAGCAATATTCATCGTTCGGTTCTAATGTGATTATACTTCACATTACCCTTCTTGACCGTGATCACGTCACGCCATGCCAAATTTTATATCAACTTTTTATTTTCAAAATTATCACTTTTCGAATATATCGTCTTGCACCTATCAGTGTCAAGACTTATATCTTTCCTGCTTACTATTTATACGTCTATCAGAATTCATATTTGTAAAAACGTCATTTCTTACCAAAACCGAAATTTTAGTTTAGTATCTTCTCTTTAACTTTTGTCAATTATCCATACCGGGATATTGACAGTCCAAAATTTATTCTTTTACAGTCTTTATTTTATGCGAGGATTCTCAATTGATTCCCTCGCCTTGTCTAATTAACCCGTAGGTTTTATCACTTAGCCTTATGGGCTATTTTATTAGACTTTTCTCCCCTTTAAGGCGAGGTCCTTATAATCTATTTATTTCTAGTTATGACTCATGGGTCGTTTTAGTCTCAAAGACCTCTCCATTGTTTATAACCCCAAAGGTTATGTTGATCCCGTAGTTCATTCTTTACTCGTGTCGTTCTTTAAATACATATTTGGTGTTAAGGCATCCTGTTTTTTGTTTGAAGAGTCATTTGGTTTCAAACTTAAGATCTGTTAACCTTGACTGTAGTTTGTGGCTATAATCGTTTTATTTCGGATCATTCTCCCGAATCTATGACTTCTCCCGTCATTTATGCGTCGGTTTGTCTTATGCTCATTGTTATTTGGTTTGCATATATTCTTATTTAGTTATGTCCCATTACCGAGCTCATTATTCTTTTGCTTTCAAGTTAACCCTTTTGGCCCCTCATGTTTATTTTGTTTCAAAAGAAGCTATAATTCATTATTCATCACTTAATCATATATTACTAACTAGGTTAATTATTCCTAGTTAACTTAATGGGTTCGGGAAGTCATAACCCGATTTATTTTAAGTTCCGTTAACTCAGGCCTTCTATATACTTTGTTTTCTCAATGTGTTTATCCTCGTTTTATTTATTATTAAGCTTATTTATTTAAATCCTAATAATTTCCGGTTTAATCTTTTCTTCTAACGGTATTATACCCGCTCTTTAGTATTAACGGGGTTTAATTACCAAACCCGTTTTCGGGGTGTTACAGTAAGGGGTGTGAAACTTATGCCTTTCTCCCTGCTAGAAGGGTTCCGGCCTTCAGACCTTCGGTGGTCTGAACCCTTTTGGCGTCTGTCATAGGAGTTAAAGTTTCCACTTTTTCTAGTTAGGCTGTTGCCTCGCCAGCTGGATGTGGGCTTCAGCCCTTTCGAGAGCTTCTTCCAAAGTCTTGGGCAGGGATTTGTTGAAATCTCTTGTGAGATATTTGGATGTAATGGCATTCATTAAACCGGCCACCCTCATCTTTTCGTCTGCCCCTACATATATTAGACATTCCTTCTTGTATCTTTCTATGAACTCTCGAAGGCTTTCATCATCTCTTTTTTTTTATCTGAAAGATTACTGTAGCATCTTTAACATACCGCCTCTGTTGGGAGAAATTGGCCAGGAACCCCTTGCTGAGTGTCACACCCCGAATTCCACGTGTCACCGGTGGGCCCGGTAGGGAGTATCGTGACGTGGTTGGCAACATCATAGTCAAACAACACAACATTTAAATGCACAGTGGAAGCAAATGAAAATATATATTTCAACCGAATAAAATATTGTAATATCAAATGTCACAATATTCGGAAGTTTATCCACAGAAGGATCGAAATAAAATAGTAGTTCAATAGACTTTAACATCTAAAGCTTGCGAGACTTGATTATTGATGCCTGGAGTAGCCAGCCTATTTCGTATAGTACCTGCATTTAGCCTTTTTGGAAAATACGTCAGTTTACACTGGTAAATACAATCAACTGACTCATTTTGAAAATGGTTTAAGAAAATTGATTTGGATGCACGTGGCACAAAATATCTTTTATAATTTGATTAAAATGCACAGAGACAAAATTAATCTTTTATACTTGATTAAAATGCACAAAGGCAAAATTAACCTTTTATAACTTGGGAGAATTATTTAAATATATAATCTTGTGAACGAATTACATGTTCCTTATGCGTTCAGTAGCCCGGATCGTGTCCGGGTTAAAGATCAATAGACACACCACATTATTCTTTTGTGCACTGACGGGTGTACGCCTACACCCCGCGCTTAAGTCGTGGCCATTTCGTAAAATGATGCCAGGGATATCCGGGACATGGTCATTAACCCCCCAAAGGCTTTTAAGCAAACAAGACTGTTTAAACGGGCCGATCAAATTATTCAATTAACCACCTAAACGATGGAAGATTTGATGCCCGACCAAGCGGTATTTTATATACCGTAACCCAAGCCCGTATAGGGAAAATAAGTTAAAACTATTTACCTGAGCTAATATAAATTCAATCCCAGCCGTATTTCAAATCAGCAAGTACAGATAGCTTTTACTGGGCTCCTAATCTGGAACGAATGTTTTTAATAACCTATTAGATTCCTAACGGGTCTTTAGTTAAGCTTAAGCTTAGACCGGTTAGTTTCAAAGATACGGTTCGTACGCACGATTAAGCGAAGACCGGATAGAACGTGATTTAGACCCAACAAGTTCGAAGACTTGCTTAATATGGGTATTTCATACACATTCTAGATTTTGAGATATAACCGATAAGGTTTGACCCGTTTCGGCTAATTTATGTAAACTAGTTACATAAACCGAACCGTACGCGTAATAAGCGTAACGGGTATTCATGAGAGCCATATACAGGTTCCCTAAGTTAATATGCCTCAAATATGTTGTGACATCAGTAAGATGTCTTTTATTATGCCCGAAACGAATTTAAACACAAACTATGCCCCGTAGGGGTAGTTTGGTCATTTAAAAGGTTATAAAAGAGTTTAAGTTTTTGCCTGAGTTACAGGTCTGATGTAATCAGCAAACATACTCAATTTAATAAGTTATAACAGTAGGGTAAAGTATATATGTGAAATTTATCAATTATAACCAAACTATGCACCGTAGGGGCATTTTGGTAATTTCACATAAGTCGAAAAGCTCAAAACTGAAGTCTGAGTTTATCAACCTTTGCTTACTGTTAAAATATTATATTTTGCCTAAAATATTATAATTGCACAATTTCTGGACCTGATAATTGACTTTCTCCTATTTCTGCCCAACAAACTGGAGTTCTGCATTTTCTTCCATATAGTGCTTCAAATGGAGCAGTTTCAATGCTTGAATGGTAACTATTATTATAGGAGAATTCAATTAAGGGTAAATGATCATCCCAGTTTCCACCAAAATCTATTACACATGCTCGGAGCATGTCTTCTAGAGTTTGTATCGTCCTTTCACTTTGTCCGTCTGTTTGTGGATGATATGCAGTACTCAGATTTAGTCGAGTTCCCATAGCTTGCTGGAAACTTTTCCAAAAATGAGAAGTGAAACGACTATCCCTATCTGATACAATGGAGAGTGGGACTCCATGTAAAGATACCACTTCATCTACGTACAATTTGGCTAGCCTTTCCATGCTAAAGGTTTCCTTCATTGGTAGAAAATGAGCTGATTTGGTTAATCGATCCACAATTACCCAAATCGCGTCATTACCTTTTCTTAGTAACAAAATCCATTGTTATAAGTTCCCATTTCCATACAGGCATTTCCAATTGTTGTAGTAGTCCTGAAGGTTTCTGATGTTCAGCCTTTACTTGTGAACAAGTAAGACACTTAGAAACATATTTTGCTATATCTTTCTTCATGCCTATCCACCAAAAATTCTTTCTTAAATCTTGAAACATTTTAATGTTTCCAGGGTGCATAGTATACCTAGATTTATGGGCTTCCTCTAAAATCTTATTTCTTAATTCTCCTTGCTTAGGTACCCAAATTCGTTTCTCGTGGAATC
Source organism: Helianthus tuberosus (assembly GCA_030545235.1). NCBI lineage: Eukaryota > Viridiplantae > Streptophyta > Magnoliopsida > Asterales > Asteraceae > Helianthus > Helianthus tuberosus. Next base: position 20,078,472 of record CM060355.1, read on the forward strand.
TCCAAATTCCATCATTTCCTTGCTCTAGTTCCTTTATATAACCTTTCATTCCTTCAGCATTGTCCTTGATTGCTGTTTCCTGAACTTTCTTTAATTGTTTCATTAAATCTACTTGTAGATTTAATCTAAGAGCACGGACTCACTTTTGTTTTTCCTGATACTTACGACTTAAGGCATCTGCAACTACGTTTGCCTTTCCTTCGTGATATTGAATATCACAGTCGTAATCGCTTAGAACTTCCATCCATCTTCTTTGCCTCATATTTAACTCTTTCTGCCCAAATATATATCTTAAACTTTTATGATCTGTATAGACAGTAAACTTACTTCCGTACAGATAATGTCTCCAAATTTTCAAGGCAAAAATTATGGCTCCTAATTCTAAGTCATGAGTCATATAATTTTCCTCGTGCTTTTTCAACTGCCGGGAGGCATATGCAATTACCTTCTTGCGTTGCATCAACACACATCCGAATCCTAATTTTGAAGCATCACAATATACTTCAAAATCTTCTGTTCCTTCGGGTAATGCTAAAATTGGAGCATTCGTCAATCGGTGCTTTAAAATCTTAAAAGCTTCTTCTTGCCTATGTCCCCATTCAAACTTAGCGGTTTTACAGGTTAACTTAGTCAAAGGTACAGCTATCTTAGAGAAATCCTTAATAAATCGTTTGTAGTATCCAGCTAAGCCTAGAAAACTTCTAATTTCCATAGCTGTTTGTGGGACCTTCCATTTGGTGATTGCTTCTATTTTAGCAGGATCTACGTGAATTCCTTCGTGATTCACCATATGTCCTAGGAATTGCACTTCCTTTAACCAAAATTCACACTTCGAGAATTTGGCATAAAGCTTTTCTTTTCTTAACAAAGTTAAGAGTGCATGCAAGTGTTTGCAATGTTCTTCCTGACTTTTGGAATAAATAAGTATGTCGTCGATGAATACGATTACAAATTTATCCAAATACGGCTTACAGATCCGATTCATCATGTCCATAAATGCTGCTGGGGCATTTGTTAGTCCAAAGGGCATGACTGTAAACTCATAATGGCCATACCTAGTTCTGAAAGCAGTTTTAGGTATGTCTTCTTCTTGTACTTTTAATTGATGATATCCGGATCTTAAGTCTATCTTAGAAAAATACCTAGCACCTTGAAGTTGATCAAATAGATAATCAATCCTAGGTAATGGGTATCGATTCTTAATTGTAACCTTATTCAATTCTCTATAATCGATACACATTCTCATCGATCCATCTTTCTTTTTCACAAACAACACTGGTGCTCCCCAAGGGGATGAACTAGGTTGTATGAAACCTTTACTTAATAATTCATCTAACTGCTTTTTCAATTCTAGCATTTTGGTGGGTGCTAATCGATAAGGTGCCTTGGCTATTGGTGTAGTACCCGGAATTAGATGGATTCTAAATTCTACTTCTCTATCAGGTGGTAACCCAGGTAATTCTTCTGGAAAGATGTCTGGGTATTCTGAAACTATAGGGATGTCTGGGAGTTCCTTACTTTTAGTGTTAATGATTACCGAAATCATATACACCACTTCTTGTTTTCTTGAATAACTAGCCAACTTGATTACTGAAATGAATTTTAGTGGCTTTCGTGGTTTATCTCCTGTAATTAAAATTACCTCTCCTGTGGGAGTACGGATTTCTACGGAATTCTTATCACAAAGGATTCGAGCATGGTTGGCTATCAACCAATCCATTCCTAACACTACATCGAATCCGGCTAACTTCATAGGTAACAGGTTTGCAGAAAACTTATGGCCTAACAGTTCTATCTTTCCTTCTTGCAAAACCTTATTTATGTTAACAGAATTCCCGTCTGTCGTTTCGACTGTAAAAATTTGGCTAAGGGTGGTTAAGGGTAAGTTAAGGGCTTGGCAAAATGAAGTATTGATAAAACTTTGGTTTGCACCAGAGTCAAATAACACTTTTGCATAGACGTCGTGGACCATGAACGTACCAGCTATGACGTCAGGGATTAGTTCAGCTTCTTGAGTGGTTAGCTGGAATGCTCGGGCATTCTTCTTTGTTGTTCCATCAGCTGATTTGCCTTTATTGTCTGTGGTTTTAATCAATTTAGGACATTCTGTTTTGTAATGTCCTGTTTCTCCACAGTTATAGCAGACTATGGTTTTCTTTTTGCAATTTTCTTCACGATGTCCTGCCATTTTGCAGAAGTTGCAGATTACATTGCATTTTCCAAAATGATTCTTTTTGCAATTTCTGCAAAAAGGCGGTTGTGCAGATTGTCTCCTTCCTCTTTTCTTGAACCTATTATTGTCATTACCCACACGAAATCCTTGGGTAATCTTTTGAGCCAATTCCTTCTTTCGATCTTCTTCTCTTGTGCGTACTAGTTCATCAGTTAGGGTATTAGCTAGTTCCACAGCATCGTCAATAGTGCGAGGTCTCGCAGCTTTAACGATGTTACGAATTTCACTAATTAATCCCCAAATGTAACGGGAAATGAGTACCGGTTCTGGCGAAACCAGTGTTGGTACTACTCTAGCATATTCAAAGAATGTCTAAGTATAACCACGACACTCTACGCCTGCCATACGATGATTTAGGAACTTATTTGCCATTTGTTCCTTTTCATATTCAGGACAATATTTTCTTTCTACCAGAATTTTAAATTCTTCCCAATTTATAGCATAAGCTATCCTTCTTCCTTTTGCTTGTAATACGGTGTTCCACCATTCTAGTGCCCCTTCTTTGAACAAATTTGACGCATACATAACCTGATCTTCTTCGGAACACTTACTTATTGCAATTACTGCTTTGGTTTTCTCTAACCAACGCAGTACTGCAGTTGCTCCTTCGTTACCTGCAAATTCAGCAGGTTTGCAAGCAAGAAATTCTTTGAAAGTGCAACCAGGTGTTGCGGCTTTCATTTTCTTAGGAGGTGGAGCCTGTCGTAGATTATTATCATCATGATTGCCGCCTCCATTTACACTATTACTAAAATTGTCTTCCTGAGTACGTTTACTAGGAATGATTTGTTGTGGTTCAACAGGTTTCTGAGCAGCAGCCATGATTGCTGGAATAGCATTAGCTATCCCTTGAGAGATGATGTTCTCAATATCTTGTCTAGTCATATACTGGTTTTCCTGATTTTGTTCAGATTGATTTCCTTCATTAACTGGTTCATTACTAGCGTTTTCCATCTGATAATTATTATAAATATAACTATTAGTATCAAATAATTGTAAATAAAACAATTACACAGAAGCACATAAAATCTTACAACACAGATATATATATCCAAAATCGTCGATGTTTCGACTTCTATTTTGCTTTATATATTATATAGGCATCCATACACACCGTTTATCTTACAATGTTTTATTTCCCATTTTACAGAGTTATATTTAACTATTATTATTATTATACAGACATTCTTCCCAACCCCACTATTCTTTGGTCAACTGGCAGTTTAGTAGCGACGCTCCCTTTCGTCGTATTTCTAGGAGATTTGTTCCCCCATTTCCCGGATCCTATTCCCTGTACCTATCAGTTCTTCACCGAACTGACGGAGTTCGGCTAAGTTTTCGTTGCTCATTGGAGGATTGGGGATAGGTTCTGGATCAAACTGTGGAAGGAAAGAATAAGGACTGTTGATGATATTTTCGAATTGCCAGTCATTTGTCCACCATTCTTCCATTTGACCTAAAGGTCGAGTGTGGATTAGTGGGTCTGGAATAGCTGGTTCCAGATTTACAGGAAGTTGGGTTTCAGCTAGGTAAGGATATAGATTATTATGGATAGGGCTAATGACATCACAATTTGCCAGTAGACGGTCTATTTCGTCTTGAAATGTGATTTCTTCAGTTTGTCTAGAACTCTCTCCAATTTCTATTCCTTTTTGTTTAGAATCTTTCCTGATTTCTATCTCTGCTGGATTAGAACTTTCTCCGATTTCAATTCCTTTTCCTTTGTCTATAGGGTTTTCTATTTTGGGGAGTTTCCTAGTAACTGGCTTTCTCCTGCGCACTTTCCTCCATCCTACATATCTTCTTTTCTTTTTAAGTTTTGCTTTTTCCAGCGGTGGAGCTTGGAATTCCAGAGGTTCCTCTATGTCAGCAATATAACCAGTAAAGTCGTGGGAGACTTCAATTGGTACTGGGTAGAGGTTGAGATTCTGAAATGCTTCCGATATCTCACTCATGCTGGATAGCATATATGCAAAATGCACAAAAATGCTAAGTTAAAACTTTGGAACAAAGTTTTACAAATAAACATTAAAGTTTTATTGCATACTGATTTGTACAAAAGAGAACACACTATAATTTATTTATTTACTGGGGATTAATTTTCTACTAGACCAGGCTTATTGATAGTTTAGAGGTTTGCATTTTCTGCTACGGTAGCTAGCATATAAAGGTTTGCCCATTTTTCATCTAATGTGTCTTCCCAAGGTGGCCTATTGCTTAATTCCTGGATTTCTGAATTAAACCTCACTTTCTTGACTTGGGGTTTCTTTATTTTCTCCTGTCCCTTCCTAAGAATCGAATTTCTTTTATCTTGGGTGAGAGGATTTTCATAATTTGCTTTACGGACAAAAATCCCTTCTTCCAGATCTGCTGGGTGTTTGGAGGAAGAGGTTCCTTTTTCTGTGGGTGCAGTATCTAATTTGTGGTAGATAGCAGAAAGCTTGTGTTTACCCATACTGTAACTTAACAATTAATTAGTTAATAAAACATGTTTTCACAGAATAGCAATTTAATTTCCTAAGTATCTCTCAATTATTTTAATAGGCTAAAATCAATAGTAAGCTTAAATCAGTGGCTCTGATACCACCTTATCCTGTCACGACCCTTGGCCCCGGTTTGACTGGTCCAGAGCCGCGAGGCAGGAAATCAGATGGTATTTAATTAAGTGACAACGGAAGTCTTTTTAAACAGGATCGATTAATATTAAAACTGCTCGTTTATATATAATATAGGGATAAATCCCATAATTTACAATAAAGTGATTTCACTGGGAAATCTTTATTTCTCAAAACATGTTTCTTTATTTATTTACATTGAGCCACTTTTCTTAAGCTTGTAGTGCTCTACGGCACTTTTCCTTTGCTCACAACAGATCACCTGAAACATGTTTGAAAAAGGTTTTGTCAGCAGGGAAATACTGAGTGAATCATTCATTTTTACTAAAACGACTCGTTTGTTATAATTCACAGTATTAAGAGAGATTACAATGTTTCTGATATCAAACCAACTACCCACAGTATTTGTCACTCGACTCATTTCGGTGACTGTGGTCATATCACCATTGGCTGCCCCAATGAATGACGAATATCACTAATTAGGTTCGCTCACCTAAAGTGTCAACAACAGTAGTAATGTGCACAATACCCCACATACCGGCTGTAATTTGGTGATTACATAAACTTAATCACTGTAATTATAACTTTGAAAATAAACATGATTTTGAAAGTAATTTGATAAAAAGAGAATGACTCACATTGTAGATTTAACGAGCAGAGTATAAGCCTACTGATTAGCCTTGATTAACCTAATTTAAATAACAATGCACACACAAACAGGTTCGTAACTAATACAGCAGTTACGACAATTCACGAGATTAAACCCTCACAACGATTTACAAGTGCAATACTTAACAATTCAGCGGATTCACAACAAATGACAGAGTATAGTCCGATTTCGAACAGCACTCAAACATTCAAGTCGAAATCACGATGAATAACAAAGTATAAACTCAATTTGAGCGGCACTTAAACAATCGTTGGATAGTTATAATCGATCGGACGTTGAATCGTAATAGCGATCGAGTTATTACCCTGATTGTGGCAGCACTTCGTGATCAGTGTGTGTTTTGTGGACTGTTTCTGTTATAACTCAGCCTACGTAAAGCGAATTTACGTCGTTTCAAAGACAGAATTCAAGTCCCAATGTGTAACGCTCCGTGTTTTCATAGCTTTCCTAATTTTGAATTCGAGTCGTTATAAATATGGTTATTTACCCATTGTTTGGATTAATTAAATTAATTAATTTTTTCCATTTAAAAGTTAATTTTTTTTATATAATAATCTCGTTAGACTCGTTATATTTTAAAGTTAGTAAACTAACCTAGTTAGTTTGTGTTTTAAAGTTGGCTTTCTTTATGTATAAATTAGTTAGTTAAACCCCTTTTAAAATAAGTTAGTTAGTTAAACCACGGGGACCGTTGTGCAAATTCACTAACTAGAGCTACCTTTATAATAAAACTTCAAACCCTAGTTTCTAAACAAAAAGAGCAGCCACTCCCTCATCTCATTTCAGCCGACACCCCTCTTTCCTTTTCTTCCTTCTCTCTCGAACACATGAACCAAATCACAGGGAACCAAACCTGTCATCTCTCCCTCTCCGATTTGGGTTCACCGACGAGTCAACCATGGCGGCGCTTCGTTTTCCGGCGATTCAGAGCTGGTCGAGCTCCGATTGATGTGGATTCAGTCCAGTTCCTGTTCGAGTCTCCATTTCGGGTTAGATTTGAGACCAGACCTTGTGTTGTTTGCTCCGATGACTCTCTTCCGGTTCGTTAACGACGGCATAACCGTCGAACATCGAGAACAGCAGCGGTGCTGGGCGTTTCATCTGTGGCGGCGACGGCGGATTGGGTTCAGCTCCGGGTTGTTTTCATCTCAGGTCAGTCGGTTCAGTCCCGGTTCCGTTCGGGTTTTGTTTTGATTTTGTTCGATTCAACTTCTGGTCCGTTCGATTCAATCGTATTTGTTCGATTTGTTTTCATTTCAGACTCGGTACAGTGGTGGTGTTAGCTCGGGTTGGTAACGGGACTGGTTCTGTTTAGATTCCGGTTCGGGTTCGTCTAGAATCGGTCTTACTTCAGGTCAGTTTTGGATTCGGATTGTATTTTGTTTAAATCCCGATTCAACACAGGTTGTTTTATTATTTCAGTTCGTTCGGGTTCACGACACAGGATAGCTCGGTTCATTCGTTTCAGTTTCGGTTCGATGTTCGGGTCAAATCTGGTCAACAGCGGTCAAACAGTCAACACGGGTCAAACCCGGTCAACTGACGGGTCGACGGTTCATCCGAGACTTGGTACAATTTAAAAAACGTTAATTTTATTATCGTTTTATATGTAAATATTTCTTAAAACGTCAAACAAGATTCAATTAGTAATACTTTTTTTATTTATTTATTTTAGCACATGTCAGGAATTTTATATATATATTGATGTGCTTATTGTGGTGTTTTGGGAATATATCGACACGTTAGTTGTCGGGATCGTCCAAAAACAGAGGAAACTCTGCCCGTTTTTCGTAAAATTTCGTAATACTAAACGTGTTAAATTCTTAAAAACGGAACCTATCGATTTGATTAATTTTTATAAAAATAGATATAAATGCATATTTATGTTGGGCAACATTTCAACAATGCTTTTGAGAGAATTAATTTTAAAATATTACTTGAACTATATAAAATATATATATATATATATATAGGGAGCCGCTAGAATGAGAACCACCACGAGTTGTAAGAACCACGAGAACCGCGCCCCGCGGGTGGCCGTCGGCGACGAAATTTTTTTTACACCTAGATCCGTATATTTTAGTGGGGGTTTTAAATTTTCGGTTCAAACGGCGCGCCCGAGGGGGTAGTTTTTTACGCCCAAAGTTTGGTAAAAAAAAAAGAAAAATTAAAAAAATTAAAAAAACCCAAACTTTGGGCGTAAAAAACTACCCCCTCGGGCGCGCCGTTTGAACCGAAAATTTAAACCCCCCACTAAAATATACGGATCTAGGTGTGTAAAAAATTTCGTCGCCGACGGCCACCCGCGGGGCGCGGTTCTCGTGGTTCTTACAACTCGTGGTGGTTCTCATTCTAGCGATCCCCTATATATATATATATATATATATATATATATATATATATATATATATCAACTAAACATACTCTAAATTCCAATTCTTATCCTTCATCGTGTTTCCTTTTACTCATGCACCATCGCTTGCCCATATAGGGTGACCTCGGTGTTCCATCCTCCAAATCCAATTCACTCGTCAACAATCGGATAATCGGAAGAATTTGCAATATTGTGAGTATACTCGTATTTCCCCCTTTTTACTTTTACCACTTTTGGGGTGTAACATGTTTATCTATCAACAACTTACACATGAACTTTTTGCTTAAACACATGAACATTCTTATTAACATGCTTGTATACGTGATGGCTTGATACTTTAAACTTGGATTAATCTTATGTGTTGAACTTATCATTAACTTGTACGAGCCAAACCGTGACATGTGTAGCGCTATAGGATTAACGACCCGCCGCCCGTAACTTGTGGTTATGTCATGAGCATATTGCGTTTTCTTGGTTTGATATGTTAGACACATACCATGTTTTCATGTTTATCTTGAATCGCATGCTTGCTATGAGGAATTGTTCAAAACTTATCTTTTGCTATGTACGTACCAAACTTGTATACTCGCCATTGCTTTTGCATTGAATTGTATTTTAAACATGTTACAGGTTGATGATGACGATGATATGAAAAGAAGTAGCATTGATGCCTAGATACACATATAGACGTTTAGGTTTAATATGTTGTATCAATTTTGCTTATGTTGTCATGTATTTCTTTTGAACTTGTTGTTATTTGAGTTTACGTAATGGTGACGATTTGAAATTATGAAATGAAATGGGAATTATTTAAATATTGTCACAAATAGCGTTATGATGTCTCTAGCAATCTTCACACTTCGTCTCATCCCGATGTTTCCGCCATTGGTTGGGGTGTGACAGATTGGTATCAGAGCCATAACTATAGGGAATTAGGAAAATTGCCATGCTTTTGACCTAGTCTATAGTTAAGCACCAACTTCGACCATACTTGCTTCACATGCTGCTTTTACGAAACATCGTTATGTGCTATTTTTGAAACGCCTCTTATGTGTTAATACTTGACATGATATTCTTATGTGTTAATACTTGTCTGATCACGTGTCGATACTTGATTTATTGATCTATTTTTTTGTGTGCTATTCTCGACATGCCTTTTATGTGCTTATACATGTTCGTTATTTCCTTTAACATACGCCTTTTTCCAAGGCATTTTACTCGATTTTTTATTTTATTTTATTAAACTCGAAAACACTCATATTACACAAACGAGACGAGTTCACCAAAATAGGCGTGAAACCCACAATTTGGTGAATAACTCTCAATCCTTCTACTTTTCTTTTCTTACACGAAATTTACCACCAAGTTAGGAGTGAAATCCTCACCTTGATGGAGAATTTCAAAATTTCAAATTCTCGTGGACCCTCGTCAACAAGTCGAAATTAAATTTTGACCCGACGAGTACCAACCACATTTAGGGTACGAAATCGTCAAGTTAGGGGTGAAACCCGCACCTTGTCGACTAGTTCCGCTCCTTGATTTTCAAAAGTCCTGCCAAGTCTCGAATTTTCGATGGATTTGGGAACATGTAGTAACTGGAAGGGTGAGTACCGTTAGCCGAGGTATCGGCGAGGGTATTCCACCTATTAGGCCAAAGCTTGTTTCTCAATTTCAAAAGATCTTTCGACTACTTTGGTTAGTCAATGTTCCGTTTGGAACCATCTAAGTTTTACGCGAGTTAAGCTTTATTATTTTCGATCTTTTGTCAATTCAGGACAATTTTTTTTCGAGATTTCATTTTTGCGCACACATCATATTCTTACTTTTCATACGATTATACATTATTAGCATGCATGACTTCACGTAATTTTATTTACACTTTTTAACAACGAGTGGAGACATATCATCAAGATAGGAGTGATTTCCTTACCTTGACGATTAACTCCGCTTCTTTTCTCATCTTACAACGACCTCACCAACGGATTTGGGGTGATTCCCTTACCTAGGTGATCGTTACCAACACTTTCTTTTAATAGACTATATTATGTAAACACGGTCATGTTTATACCTAAATCATTTATCATGTATTTCAAATGCTTCATTTATTTAAACGTACCTCTTATTCTATAATCTAATCTCACATCACTCGCATACCCAAAATTTTAATGTTACCAATAAATGCGTGTTCCTCGATTTTCAAAATTTCACAAAATACTACTTGTCAGCCTGGTCGGTTTAATAAATCCGTTGCCCACAAATTCACCAACCAACGTAAACATTGGAACACGCTCCTCTCACACCATTAAACTAGAGATTTTTATTCTCAATTGAGAATCAAATCAACTTTTTCACAAAGAAGCTGTAAGTTTCAAAATTTCCTAACACAAAGTTACTTAAAACAATGCAAACTTATTAATCGCTAGAACTTTTCAAAACCTCACTCGATACGTCAATTAAATTCAAAACACGTGGGCAAGGAAACTTCATAAGAACCGACAAATTTTCAACTTATGTAAACTCTTTTAAAACCGCAGTAGCAATTCCATTCCTTTGCAAAGTACTTTCGACATAACCAATAGATGTTTTATACTCTCTTTACATTCACAAACTAGAGTCTATATTTCGTGACAATTCAATCTATTTTAACTCCATGTTTTGCGCAAACACCTATTTATGCATACTATTTTACACGTTTTAGACAATATCGCACAAAGATCTCACGCGTGTCACTCGTTCCCTACTTCTTTCATACTCTAAACTTTTAATCTTTTACGCGCAAGAACTCATGAGTTTCGGTGTATACTATAAACAAAATCATTATTTCCTACATCCATACTTATACATTTTATGCCTTCACTTACGTTCACACTTACGCATTTTGTTATACTCATGATTCAAAATTCATACGTTTTACGTTCATACATACACTCCCAATTATACATTTACGTTGTACTTACATTCATGTTTATACTACACTCATATTCATGATTCAGGCATTTCATGTTTTCATTTGCACGTGTACAACTTTGTTTACACTTATAATCATACATATATATTTCATTCATACTTAAACCTTCATGTTTTACACCTATATTCACGTTCACATCTATGCTCATACATTTTATGTTCACACTTATACTTGTATTCATACTCATGCGTTTTATGTTTATACTCATACTTACGTGTATATTCATACTTAAACTTATATTTATGCTCATACATTCATTCGTACTCAGGATTCATACATTCGTACCCGTATGCGAGCGTAATCCGAGGGATTCGCTTACGTGGGTCCCATACATACTTAAGCATGGACTTGCTTATATACTATATTCTTATACGTGCACATTCTTATTTTTAAAATTATGTATACCCTTATTCATACACAACTAGTACAAGCTATGCGGATCATGTGACGATCAAAATAATCGCGGGTGCACATGGGATTATAGTGATGGGCGTACGAAAACAATAGAGTGTACTACTGCGTATGGTAAGACACGGAAAGTAACATGACACCGAATACGAAACGGACGTAATGTGGTCAAAACATGGTGGATACGCCGTTGGTACTTCCTATATATAAGTGTTTTCGCCATGTTACCGAACTTTCGTAAAACGTGCCATGAGAAATTCAGTGTTATGCAGACCTTTAGACCTAATACAAACTTTAAACAACTCACAAACGCATCATACCCGATTATCCATGACGAGACTTCATTCTTAACACACTACTTTCGTCTATCCGATACTTATGCTATTATTATACTCGCATTCGTTATTAAAATCAATCGTTCACTTTTATACTCACCTTATTCTCCGTTATTCTTTGTCTTTTATACGAACTCCCTTGCAAACCTATCTCGTCGCTCTTCAAAATTTCATACTTTTTACGTTTCAAACTTTTCAAGTCTCAATTTTAAATAATCACCTTTTACGAAAACTCTTTCAAGTCTTCCTTCTGAATAAATTTCGGGATGAAATTTCATAAAGGAGGGGAGACTGTAACGCTCAGTGTTTTCATAGCTTTCCTAATTTTGAATTCGAGTCGTTATAAATATGGTTATTTACCCATTGTTTGGATTAATTAAATTAATTAATTTTTGCCATTTAAAAGTTAATTTTTTTTATATAATAATCTCGTTAGACTCGTTATATTTTAAAGTTAGTAAACTAACCTAGTTAGTTTGTGTTTTAAAGTTGGCTTTCTTTATGTATAAATTAGTTAGTTAAACCCCTTTTAAAATAAGTTAGTTAGTTAAACCACGGGGACCGTTGTGCAAATTCACTAACTAGAGCTACCTTTATAATAAAACTTCAAACCCTAGTTTCTAAACAAAAAGAGCAGCCACTCCCTCATCTCATTTCAGCCGACACCCCTCTTTCCTTTTCTTCCTTCTCTCTCGAACACATGAACCAAATCACAGGGAACCAAACCTGTCATCTCTCCCTCTCCGATTTGGGTTCACCGACGAGTCAACCATGGCGGCGCTTCGTTTTCCGGCGATTCAGAGCTGGTCGAGCTCCGATTGATGTGGATTCAGTCCAGTTCCTGTTCGAGTCTCCATTTCGGGTTAGATTTGAGACCAGACCTTGTGTTGTTTGCTCCGATGACTCTCTTCCGGTTCGTTAACGACGGCATAACCGTCGAACGTCGAGAACAGCAGCGGTGCTGGGCGTTTCATCTGCGGCGGCGACGGCGGATTGGGTTCAGCTCCGGGTTGTTTTCATCTCAGGTCAGTCGGTTCAGTCCCGGTTCCGTTCGGGTTTTGTTTTGATTTTGTTCGATTCAACTTCTGGTCCGTTCGATTCAATCGTATTTGTTCGATTTGTTTTCATTTCAGAACCGGTACAGTGGTGGTGTTAGCTCGGGTTGGTAACGGGACTGGTTCTGTTTAGATTCCGGTTCGGGTTCGTCTAGAATCGGTCTTACTTCAGGTCAGTTTTGGATTCGGATTGTATTTTGTTTAAATCCCGATTCAACACAGGTTGTTTTATTATTTCAGTTCGTTCGGGTTCACGACACGGGATAGCTCGGTTCATTCGTTTCAGTTTCGGTTCGATGTTCGGGTCAAATCTGGTCAACAGCGGTCAAACAGTCAACACGGGTCAAACCCGGTCAACTGACGGGTCGACGGTTCATCCGAGACTTGGTACAATTTAAACAACGTTAATTTTATTATCGTTTTATATGTAAATATTTCTTAAAACGTCAAACAAGATTCAATTAGTAATACTTTTTTTATTTATTTATTTTAGCACATGTCGGGAATTTTATATATATATTGATGTGCTTATTGTGGTGTTTTGGGAATATATCGACACGTTAGTTGTCGGGATCGTCCAAAAACAGAGGAAACTCTGCCCGTTTTTCGTAAAATTTCGTAATACTAAACGTGTTAAATTCTTAAAAACGGAACCTATCGATTTGATTAATTTTTATAAAAATAGATATAAATGCATATTTATGTTGGGCAACATTTCAACAATGCTTTTGAGAGAATTAATTTTAAAATATTACTTGAACTATATAATATATATATATATATATATATATATATCAACTAAACATACTCTAAATTCCAATTCTTATCCTTCATCGTGTTTCCTTTTACTCATGCACCATCGCTTGCCCATATAGGGTGACCTCGGTGTTCCATCCTCCAAATCCAATTCACTCGTCAACAATCGGATAATCGGAAGAATTTGCAATATTGTGAGTATACTCGTATTTCCCCCTTTTTACTTTTACCACTTTTGGGGTGTAACATGTTTATCTATCAACAACTTACACATGAACTTTTTGCTTAAACACATGAACATTCTTATTAACATGCTTGTATACGTGATGGCTTGATACTTTAAACTTGGATTAATCTTATGTGTTGAACTTATCATTAACTTGTACGAGCCAAACCGTGACATGTGTAGCGCTATAGGATTAACGACCCGCCGCCCGTAACTTGTGGTTATGTCATGAGCATATTGCGTTTTCTTGGTTTGATATGTTAGACACATACCATGTTTTCATGTTTATCTTGAATCGCATGCTTGCTATGAGGAATTGTTCAAAACTTATCTTTTGCTATGTACGTACCAAACTTGTATACTCGCCATTGCTTTTGCATTGAATTGTATTTTAAACATGTTACAGGTTGATGATGACGATGATATGAAAAGAAGTAGCATTGATGCCTAGATACACATATAGACGTTTAGGTTTAATATGTTGTATCAATTTTGCTTATGTTGTCATGTATTTCTTTTGAACTTGTTGTTATTTGAGTTTACGTAATGGTGACGATTTGAAATTATGAAATGAAATGGGAATTATTTAAATATTGTCACAAATAGCGTTATGATGTCTCTAGCAATCTTCACACTTCGTCTCATCCCGATGTTTCCGCCATTGGTTGGGGTGTGACACAATGCCCTGTATTTATACATGAAATTGGCATCTCCCGCGTGTCGCAGAAGATGACATGGATGCTGTCGCGACTCGCCTGGGGTACACATCTACCCTAGGGTAGCCTTGTCACTAGTATAGGCTTGCTGAGTTGCTAGTTCGTGAATTCTCAATTTAGACAACGTATTTTTAGAGATAATCATTAGTTAGGGTTTACCCCCCTTAAGTTTTAGGGGCCCTAATCCTGATTCCAAATGTTCTGAAAATTTTAGGAATTATGCAGAATTACTTGGGTTTCTCAATTAGGGTTTCCTATTGGGCAATTTAATTAAATAAATATAACGGTTTGCAGCGATTATCTGCATAACTCTTCTGACGATCTCTAGCTGTTTTCAGTCTTTCCTTGATTTGAGTTATTTTGTCAGTAGTTTCTTGCACAATTTCTGGACCTGATAATTGACTTTCTCCTATTTCTGCCCAACAAACTGGAGTTCTGCATTTTCTTCCATATAGTGCTTCAAATGGAGCAGTTTCAATGCTTGAATGGTAACTATTATTATAGGAGAATTCAATTAAGGGTAAATGATCATCCCAGTTTCCACCAAAATCTATTACACATGCTCGGAGCATGTCTTCTAGAGTTTGTATCGTCCTTTCACTTTGTCCGTCTGTTTGTGGATGATATGCAGTACTCAGATTTAGTCGAGTTCCCATAGCTTGCTGGAAACTTTTCCAAAAATGAGAAGTGAAACGACTATCCCTATCTGATACAATGGAGAGTGGGACTCCATGTAAAGATACCACTTCATCTACGTACAATTTGGCTAGCCTTTCCATGCTAAAGGTTTCCTTCATTGGTAGAAAATGAGCTGATTTGGTTAATCGATCCACAATTACCCAAATCGCGTCATTACCTTTTCTTAGTAACAAAATCCATTGTTATAAGTTCCCATTTCCATACAGGCATTTCCAATTGTTGTAGTAGTCCTGAAGGTTTCTGATGTTCAGCCTTTACTTGTGAACAAGTAAGACACTTAGAAACATATTTTACTATATCTTTCTTCATGCCTATCCACCAAAAATTCTTTCTTAAATCTTGGTACATTTTATTGTTTCCAGGGTGCATAGTATACCTAGATTTATGGGCTTCCTCTAAAATCTTATTTCTTAATTCTCCTTGCTTAGGTACCCAAATTCGTTTCTTGTGGAATCTCCAAATTCCATCATTTACTTGCTCTAGTTCCTTTATATAACCTTTCATTCCTTCAGCATTGTCCTTGATTGCTGTTTCCTGAACTTTCTTTAATTGTTTCATTAAATCTACTTGTAGATTTAATCTAAGAGCACGGACTCACTTTTGTTTTTCCTGATACTTACGACTTAAGGCATCTGCAACTACGTTTGCCTTTCCTTCGTGATATTGAATATCACAGTCGTAATCGCTTAGAACTTCCATCCATCTTCTTTGCCTCATATTTAACTCTTTCTGCCCAAATATATATCTTAAACTTTTATGATATGTATAGACAGTAAACTTACTTCCGTACAGATAATGTCTCCAAATTTTCAAGGCAAAAATTATGGCTCCTAATTCTAAGTCATGAGTCGTATAATTTTCCTCGTGCTTTTTCAACTGCCGGGAGGCATATGCAATTACCTTCTTGCGTTGCATCAACACACATCCGAATCCTAATTTTGAAGCATCACAATATACTTCAAAATCTTCTGTTCCTTCGGGTAATGCTAAAATTGGAGCATTCGTCAATCGGTGCTTTAAAATCTTAAAAGCTTCTTCTTACCTATGTCCCCATTCAAACTTAGCGGTTTTACATGTTAACTTAGTCAAAGGTACAGCTATCTTAGAGAAATCCTTAATAAATCGTTTGTAGTATCCAGCTAAGCCTAGAAAACTTCTAATTTCCATAGCTGTTTGTGGGACCTTCCATTTGGTGATTGCTTCTATTTTAGCAGGATCTACGTGAATTCCTTCGTGATTCACCATATGTCCTAGGAATTGCACTTCCTTTAACCAAAATTCACACTTCGAGAATTTGGCATAAAGCTTTTCTTTTCTTAACAAAGTTAAGAGTGCATGCAAGTGTTTGCAATGTTCTTCCTGACTTTTGGAATAAATAAGTATGTCGTCGATGAATACGATTACAAATTTATCCAAATATGGCTTACAGATCCGATTCATCATGTCCATAAATGCTGCTGGGGCATTTGTTAGTCCAAAGGGCATGACTGTAAACTCATAATGGCCATACCTAGTTCTGAAAGCAGTTTTAGGTATGTCTTCTTCTTGTACTTTTAATTGATGATATCCGGATCTTAAGTCTATCTTAGAAAAATACCTAGCACCTTGAAGTTGATCAAATAGATAATCAATCCTAGGTAATGGGTATCGATTCTTAATTGTAACCTTATTCAATTCTCTATAATCGATACACATTCTCATCGATCCATCTTTCTTTTTCACAAACAACACTGGTGCTCCCCAAGGGGATGAACTAGGTTGTATGAAACCTTTACTTAATAATTCATCTAACTGCTTTTTCAATTCTAGCATTTTGGTGGGTGCTAATCGATAAGGTGCCTTGGCTATTGGTGTATTACCCGGAATTAGATGGATTCTAAATTCTACTTCTCTATCAGGTGGTAACCCAGGTAATTCTTCTGGAAAGATGTCTGGGTATTCTGAAACTATAGGGATGTCTGGGAGTTCCTTACTTTTAGTGTTAATGATTACCGAAATCATATACACCACTTCTTGTTTTCTTGAATAACTAGCCAACTTGATTACTGAAATGAATTTTAGTGGCTTTCGTGGTTTATCTCCTGTAATTAAAATTACCTCTCCTGTGGGAGTACGGATTTCTACGGAATTCTTATCACAAAGGATTCGAGCATGGTTGGCTATCAACCAATCCATTCCTAACACTACATCGAATCCGGCTAACTTCATAGGTAGCAGGTTTGCAGAAAACTTATGGCCTAACAGTTCTATCTTTCCTTCTTGCAAAACCTTATTTATGTTAACAGAATTCCCGTCTGTCGTTTCGACTGTAAAAATTTGGCTAAGGGTGGTTAAGGGTAAGTTAAGGGCTTGGCAAAATGAAGTATTGATAAAACTTTGGTTTGCACCAGAGTCAAATAACACTTTTGCATAGACGTCGTGGACCAAGAACGTACCAGCTATGACGTCAGGGATTAGTTCAGCTTCTTGAGTGGTTAGCTGGAATGCTCGGGCATTCTTCTTTGTTGTTCCATCAGCTGATTTGCCTTTATTGTCTGTGGTTTTAATCAATTTAGGACATTCTGTTTTGTAATGTCCTGTTTCTCCACAGTTATAGCAGACTATGGTTTTCTCTTTGCAATTTTCTTCACGATGTCCTGCCATTTTGCAGAAGTTGCAGATTACATTGCATTTTCCAAAATGATTCTTTTTGCAATTTCTGCAAAAAGGCGGTTGTGCAGATTGTCTCCTTCCTCTTTTCTTGAACCTATTATTGTCATTACCCACACGAAATCCTTGGGTAATCTTTTGAGCCAATTCCTTCTTTCGATCTTCTTCTCTTGTGCGTACTAGTTCATCAGTTAGGGTATTAGCTAGTTCCACAGCATCGTCAATAGTGCGAGGTCTCGCAGCTTTAACGATGTTACGAATTTCACTAATTAATCCCCAAATGTAACGGGAAATGAGTACCGGTTCTGGCGAAACCAGTGTTGGTACTACTCTAGCATATTCAAAGAATGTCTAAGTATAACCACGACACTCTACGCCTGCCATACGATGATTTAGGAACTTATTTTCCATTTGTTCCTTTTCATATTCAAGACAATATTTTCTTTCTACCAGAATTTTAAATTCTTCCCAATTTATAGCATAAGCTATCCTTCTTCCTTTTGCTTGTAATACGGTGTTCCACCATTCTAGTGCCCCTTCTTTGAACAAATTTGACGCATACATAACCTGATCTTCTTCGGAACACTTACTTATTACAATTACTGCTTTGGTTTTCTCTAACCAACGCAGTACTGCAGTTGCTCCTTCGTTACCTGCAAATTCAGCAGGTTTGCAAGCAAGAAATTCTTTGAAAGTGCAACCAGGTATTGCGGCTTTCATTTTCTTAGGAGGTGGAGCCTGTCGTAGATTATTATCATCATGATTGCCGCCTCCATTTACACTATTACTAAAATTGTCTTCCTGAGTACGTTTACTAGGAATGATTTGTTGTGGTTCAACAGGTTTCTGAGCAGCAGCCATGATTGCTGGAATAGCATTAGCTATCCCTTGAGAGATGATGTTCTCAATATCTTGTCTAGTCATATACTGGTTTTCCTGATTTTGTTCAGATTGATTTCCTTCATTAACTGGTTCATTACTAGCGTTTTCCATCTGATAATTATTATAAATATAACTATTAGTATTAAATAATTGTAAATAAAACAATTACACAGAAGCACATAAAATCTTACAACACAGATATATATATCCAAAATCGTCGATGTTTCGACTTCTATTTTGCTTTATATATTATATAGGCATCCATACACACTGTTTATCTTACAATGTTTTATTTCCCATTTTACAGAGTTATATTTAACTATTATTATTATTATTATACAGACATTCTTCCCAACCCCACTATTCTTTGGTCAACTGGCAGTTTAGTAGCGACGCTCCCTTTCGTCGTATTTCCAGGAGATTTGTTCCCCCATTTCCCGGATCCTATTCCCTGTACCTATCAGTTCTTCACCGAACTGACGGAGTTCGGCTAAGTTTTCGTTGCTCATTGGAGGATTGGGGATAGGTTCTGGATCAAACTGTGGAGGGAAAGAATAAGGACTGTTGATGATATTTTCGAATTGCCAGTCATTTGTCCACCATTCTTCCATTTGACCTAAAGGTCGAGTGTGGATTAGTGGGTCTGGAATAGCTGGTTCCAGATTTACAGGAAGTTGGGTTTCAGCTAGGTAAGGATATAGATTATTATGGATAGGGCTAATGACATCACAATTTGCCAGTAGACGGTCTATTTCGTCTTGAAATGTGATTTCTTCAGTTTGTCTAGAACTCTCTCCAATTTCTATTCCTTTTTGTTTAGAATCTTTCCTGATTTCTATCTCTGCTGGATTAGAACTTTCTCCGATTTCAATTCCTTTTCCTTTGTCTATGGGGTTTTCTATTTTGGGGAGTTTCCTAGTAACTGGCTTTCTCCTGCGCACTTTCCTCCATCCTACATATCTTCTTTTCTTTTTAAGTTTTGCTTTTTCCAGCGGTGGAGCTTGGAATTCCAGAGGCTCCTCTATGTCAGCAATATAACCAGTAAAGTCGTGGGAGACTTCAATTGGTACTGGGTAGAGGTTGAGATTCTGAAATGCTTCCGATATCTCACTCATGCTGGATAGCATATATGCAAAATGCACAAAAATGCTAAGTTAAAACTTTGGAACAAAGTTTTACAAATAAACATTAAAGTTTTATTGCATACTGATTTGTACAAAAGAGAACACACTATAATTTATTTATTTACTGGGGATTAATTTTCTACTAGACCAGGCTTATTGATAGTTTAGAGGTTTGCATTTTCTGCTACGGTAGCTAGCATATAAAGGTTTGCCCATTTTTCATCTAATGTGTCTTCCCAAGGTGGCCTATTGCCTAATTCCTGGATTTCTGAATTAAACCTCACTTTCTTGACTTGGGGTTTCTTTATTTTATCCTGTCCCTTCCTAAGAATCGAATTTCTTTTATCTTGGGTGAGAGGATTTTCATAATTTGCTTTACGGACAAAAATCCCTTCTTCCAGATCTGCTGGGTGTTTGGAGGAAGAGGTTCCTTTTTCTGTGGGTGCAGTATCTAATTTGTGGTAGATAGCAGAAAGCTTGTGTTTACCCATACTGTAACTCAACAATTAATTAGTTAATAAAACATGTTTTCACAGAATAGCAATTTAATTTCCTAAGTATCTCTCAATTATTTTAATAGGCTAAAATCAATAGTAAGCTTAAATCAGTGGCTCTGATACCACCTTATCCTGTCACGACCCTTGGCCCCGGTTTGACTGGTCCAGAGCCGCGAGGCAGGAAATCAGATGGTATTTAATTAAGTGACAGCGGAAGTCTTTTTAAACAGGATCGATTAATATTAAAACTGCTCGTTTATATATAATATAGGGATAAATCCCATAATTTACAATAAAGTGATTTCACTGGGAAATATTTATTTCTCAAAACATGTTTCTTTATTTATTTACATTGAGCCACTTTTCTTAAGCTTGTAGTGCTCTACGGCACTTTTCCTTTGCTCACAACAGATCACCTGAAACATGTTTGAAAAAGGTTTTGTCAGCAGGGAAATACTGAGTGAATCATTCATTTTTACTAAAACGACTCGTTTGTTATAATTCACAGTATTAAGAGAGATTACAATGTTTCTGATATCAAACCAACTACCCACAGTATTTGTCACTCGACTCATTTCAGTGACTGTGGTCATATCACCATTGGCTGCCCCAATGAATGACGAATATCACTAATTAGGTTCGCTCACCTAAAGTGACAACAACAGTAGTAATGTGCACAATACCCCACATACCGGCTGTAATTTGGTGATTACATAAACTTAATCACTGTAATTATAACTTTGAAAATAAACATGATTTTGAAAGTAATTTGATAAAAAGAGAATGACTCACATTGTAGATTTAACGAGCAGAGTATAAGCCTACTGATTAGCCTTGATTAACCTAATTTAAATAACAATGCACACACAAACAGGTTAGTAACTAATACAGCAGTTACGACAATTCACGAGATTAAACCCTCACAACGATTTACAAGTGCAATACTTAACAATTCAGCGGATTCACAACGAATGACAGAGTATAGTCCGATTTCGAACAGCACTCAAACATTCAAGTCGAAATCACGATGAATAACAAAGTATAAACTCAATTTGAGCGGCACTTAAACAATCGTTGGATAGTTATAATCGATCGGACGTTGAATCGTAATAGCGATCGAGTTATTACCCTGATTGTGGCAGCACTTCGTGATCAGTGTGTGTTTTGTGGACTGTTTCTGTTATAACGCAGCCTACGTAAAGCGAATTTACGTCGTTTCAAAGACAGAATTCAAGTCCCAATGCCCTGTATTTATACATGAAATTGGCATCTCCCGCGTGTCGCAGAAGATGACATGGATGCTGTCGCGACTCGCCTGGGGTACACATCTACCCTAGGGTAGCCTTGTCACTAGTATAGGCTTGCTGAGTTGCTAGTTCGTGAATTCTCAATTTAGACAACGTATTTTTAGAGATAATCATTAGTTAGGGTTTACCCCCCTTAAGTTTTAGGGGCCCTAATCCTGATTCCAAATGTTCTGAAAATTTTAGGAATTATGCAGAATTACTTGGGTTTCTCAATTAGGGTTTCCTATTGGGCAATTTAATTAAATAAATATAACTTTTGATGAGAGTTGTTACACTTTAGGTCCTTCTAACGCGCAAACTTGCGTAACTCATCATTTAATAGCATCGAAGCCTCATATACTTCATATTAGGCACTCTTGAAAGTATTAATAAACATCATAATGCTTCGGGCTCGATAAAAGGTCATTCAGAGGTATAATTAAACATATTGACACTTCTAGTCCCTTAAACTTGCAAAGTTGCGCGTAACTTCACTTTTAGGCATAAAAGCCTTGGATGGCCAATGATTGGCATTCCCGAGAGTATAATCAAATATCATGAGGCTCTCGGTTTGTTAAGAGGTCACTCAGAGGTAAGAATTAACATGTTGACGCTTTTAACCCTTTTCTGCGCAAACTTTCAATTAATTACACAAACGGCTACACTTGATTAACAAATGGCTCATTTGTGAATATAAAACCATAAAAGGTTATTTAGAAACTTATTTTAGGTATGATAATACTTCCGGTTCTTTCATAATTAATTCTTTTCGATTTTTCGAAAAATTAGTCCCTTATATTCAAGGTTTGACTTTATTAGGGTTTATTACACGTGTCAATACTTTATTGGACGTGATTTTACGAGGTGTCACACTAAGGTCATCGAAGCTTCGAACGCTTCGAGCAGGTAAATCATTGAACCAGATTCTGGCCGATCCGACAAGGGTTTGCATGAACATTAAGCAACATTCAGCATTTGACCATTTCTCAATTCTTGCAGCACCAGTAAAGATCTGGAGATGGTCTTCAGGATCTTCAGTCCCATCATATGTTTTGATGTGGGATGGCATCTTAATCTTTGTTTGAAAATCATAATCGGCTATTTGCTTTGAAAAGCATGAGAGGTTACTCGGCTTATAAGGCTTGGCCAAATCTTCTTCAACCCTTGCACCCGTGTTGTTGCTGTTGTTGTTGTTCCCTTGAGTGGCCAGCACCTGATTAATAAAGTGCTGCCACGGGAAGCTGGCCATCATCTGGGCCATAAGGTTGAAGCCTTGAAGGCTTCCGGGTGCAACTGGGCAACTAAATAATAGCATTCTGTGCCAAGGGGAGTACGGACAAAGTTTGCTCCCATGAAGTTGTTGTTGAGGGTGGAAGACTCGTCACTGGGGACCGTAGGAGCTGGTCAAGGGTCAGCTCATGGCCCAAAGGAGCACCGTTTGTGGCTGGCTGGGATGAAAAGAGAGGATGTGTTGTAGGATTCGGCCTTGCAGACAAATATGAGTTAGGGTTTGGAGGAGGATTACTGGGACCAGCCTCATCCCTAGACACCAAAGGTTGCGAGTTTACAAAAGGAGGGATGGGGGTCCAGGAGATAGTGTTGGCTCCGGCTCGTCATAGTCTAAACGAATCCTCACTCCTTTGTCTCTCTCCCTACTCACATATTGGTTGAGGAGAGACCTCAACTCAAGGAAATTGTTGGCAACCCCCTCAGGGGTGAGTTCAACATGTGATGGGGTGCCAGAGACACCAACATTAGGGGAAGGGATCCCTGATCTGGATGGGGTTGGAGTGTTGAAAGTGAGAAACTCGGGAGTGCTCCCCGGTGTTGAGAAGGACGTTGGTATAGCCGCATGGGCTTGACCAGTGCTTGGGGTGGAGGTATTTGGAACTTGGTTCACCTCTCCCGGGGATCCACTTTCTGACATGGTAATTTTAAGAGAATGGAGCTACACTGCTAGGTCTTTTGAAGAAAAATAGTGGCGTAGCCCCACGGTGGGCGCCAACTTGTTGATGCAACAAATAATAGACCAAGGATGGTAGCTGGGCTGGTTAGGCAAAAGGGTTGAAGGGTTCAACTTTGCCTAACGCAGGTCGTGGGGTCCCCCCACGTTTGCAAGACGTGGAGAGAGGTTCACTAGTTTGTTTTTGTTGTTTGCTCGAGATCCTCCACTGAAATGTGTTCAGTTTCGGATGTAGGAGCAAAGGGAATGTGTGTGTTGAATGTGAAAGAAAGTGACTTGCATGAAGCGAGTGCTCACGAACAATGACCAGAGATTCTCCAGGAATCAGAGCTGATCGGAATGTCTTTCACACTTAATGAAGTTTCTAATTTATAGGGAGAGTCATCGCTCAAAGAGGAAGCTGCTTGACTAGTGAACATGCTTGCAGTGGGGGTTTTGCCCTTTTTGGGGGTTGAAGCCTTTGACCTGCGGATAAAAGGCTGTGCTCTATGGACTCGTGCTACTTTTGCGGCTGGGGAGTTTGGTGAAGCAATCAGAGATGTGACTTTCTACTGTTTACGTACTATTTTATCCAAACTCCCTGGTTTTCAACATTTGAACCCTTTAACCTTTTAAGCTTAAATGTGTCTAAGTCATTTTATGTGGTCTTGGGCTACCCCCGTCATCAGATACAGTTGTTGACTTTCCTAACTCACATATATCTCTAATAAATACAAAATATATTCTATTTATTATCAGCATTAGACCATTGGGTGTGGTGTAACCCTCTACCAACATCCACATCATTACCTTACATCCACCTCATCATCTTACCCATCAAATGGGGTGGTGTACCCCCTCCTCCTTCCCCTCCAACCAATCAAAATCCTCAAATTTCAAAAAGTGAGCTCGGGAAGAACAAGGATCCATCCCCGATTGTCCCGAAATGTATTTGTGGGGGGTGGTTTTCCCCTTGGGGGAAGATGCCACATAGGCTTTCTCAACCCACACCCTATGGTCTTATATCCGAACTCTAATACGCTCTGCTCTGCAGAGCATATGCTCTGCTCTAAACCTATCTTAGGCGAGGAAAAGAATCATCTTGGATTGAAAGTTGCTAATGCGGTCAACCTTGCCATTCCTATGGAAACCTGCTATTAATCGACTCGCACATGGGTAATATTTATAAATTAATGTTAGAAAATTTTGATATTTTGTAATGTATTTATTTTTTATAGAGTTAAATGCCATTTTAGTCCCTGTGGTTTGGATCATTTTGCCAGTTTAGTCCAAAGGTTTCATTTTTAACCTGTGGGTCCAAAAAGGTTTCACTGTTGCCATTTTAGTCCACTGGGTTAATTTCATCCATTATTTATGTTCACGAGAAGGGCGGTTCGGTCATTTTGTATGGCCGAATTGCCTTTCTAGTTAACAGAATTACATATAAAATGACCGAATTGCCCTTCTGGTTAACAGAAAAAATGGATGAAGTTAACCTAGCGGACTAAAATGGCAACGGTGAAACATTTTTGGACACACAGGTTAAAAATGAAACATTTGGACTAAACTGGCAAAATGACTAAAACCATAAGGACTAAAATGGCATTTAACTCTTTTTTATAACTAAATATATTAATAAAACATGTGAAACATCTACAATAATATATTGAGTATCAGTATTGTCTATTAACAATAAATCATTTATCATTTAATTTGATTTTTCTCGAATAACTTTCATTCTAAATCTTTGCGTTATAAATCTAACACCATTGTAAATAGTTTTTTTTTGTCATATATACATGTTTTTCGTTGTTTCGGAGTCGATGTCTCTTTGGAATCATCTTCTCTATTCTCATGACTTTGTCTACATCTCACCCTCCTCATACCCTACCACTAGCTTTGCTGGTGAGATTTACTCGGTATGATTGTTGTTGTTGTATTCATGTTTTCCGCTACATCGTGCATGATAATTTCCGATAATTCAAAAATAAAAGCCATGTTTTCAACTACAACATTGTCATTCATAATGTAAGCAAATTTTCCTCTACTACATGTCTACATTATCACTCGCAATGTAAAATAAAAAGAAAAAAATGTTAATTTGTTGATGTTTGAACCAAGGAGACATATTTCATACCCATTGATACATCAATTATTGAGGTTATCATTGATATTAGACGTTGCAACAACTATTGAGAGATGCTTTTGTTGCAACAACAACTATTAAGAGAGATATTTTCAATGAAGTTTGTGAAGATGGATTTACACATATAATCGATTTAAAATTATTTTACGAATGATCGTTGCATTGCTTAAAAAACATGGAACACTTAACAAACTTTCCAATGAAAATTATCAATCTTTTTTAGAAAATGAAAACTCGTAGACAACAATCACAAATGTAATACTATAGAGTAAAATGCCCTCTAGTTTAGTAAAATAACCCCTATAGTCCGCAACTTTTAAAAATTACAGGTATGTTCCTTGTGGTTTGCTTTTTGTTACTTGGGTAGTCCCTGAAGTGGATGGAGATTAGTTTTCTTAGCTAAGTATGTGTGAAATGACAAAAATACCCTTAAATGGAGGTTAGTTTTCTCAGTTATGTGAGACTCACCACCACCAACAAGTTAGGCTAAGTAAAGAGTGGGATGGTGATGAGTTTGCCGGAGATGGGACTGGGGAGCTGGAATAGGGTGGGGTATTTGGTGGTGGTGGTGGTCCCACATAATTTTTAATATTAATCATATTTTTTTGAAACTTTTAGTTACTAATTTAACAATAAGGGCATTTTTGTCACTTCATACCTACTTAACTGTGAAAACTAATCTCTATCCATTTCAGGGACTATGTGAGTAACAAAAAACAAAACACATGGAACATACCTGTAATTTCCAAAAGTTAAGGAATATAAGTGTTATTTTACCAAACCACAGGGAGCATCCGGACATTTTACTCTAATACTATCCCAGAAAAATACAAACCATGATTTTACTAGAAGAATCCTTATACTCAATGATTAGAGATACAAAAATATGTTACAAAATACAACACCAGAAAATTACAAACCACATACAATATAATATTTATTAAAGTGATCCTGCATTGTGAAAAGTCTCAGTCAGCACGATGGTTTGCATGCATATATGATCTGTTCATGTAGGATTTAAACCGACCGGGTGCATGAGGGGATGAATGATGATGAACCACTAGCTGGATTTCATTTACTCCCGCATTTTAAGCTAACTCATGAGACCGACGGGTCCCTCTCACCTCACCTTCATCACACCTTGGTGATTTGACGTACACATGGTTCGAACCACATAAAGCCAATCCAAATATGTAACTAGTTAACCATACATTGTTTCAAACTATACCCTCTAGTCTAGATTGTGAGTTGCTATATGGTTACATACACTTATGAGTTATGGACATGCATGATACATTTTTAGGCTGTTAGAACATTTATTTAATGATATAATTGAATTTGTCTATGATGTATAATACTTGGGAGTGTTTAAAAACCGTTAGGAACTTTCTAGTCCAAACCAAAGTAAGTCAGCTGGTTTTACTAGGGATGCAAATGAACTGAATTTTCAGGGAATAGTTCATGAATCGTTTAACGAAAAGTTCGTTTGTTTAGTAAATGAGCGAATACGAACTAGAAGTTATGTTTGTTAGTTAAGTGGACTAATACGAAGAGATGCCACGTTCCTTCATTTATGTTGGTGATCGTTCGGTAACGTGTTCGTTTATGTTTGTGTTCTTTTATATCCGTTTGTGTTTGATAGTTCAGTAGGGCTTTTAGTATTTATATTTTATTTAAATACTTCAATTCTCACTAATAAATCATTTAATAAATATTAGTGTATTGCAGACTACATACCTTTTAACATATGTTCGTTCCCGTTCATGAATGGTTGTTTGTGTTTCATGAACGTCCGTTTGTGTTCATGACAGTTGTTTGTGTTTCTTTGTGTTCGTTACCAAAAACTAACGAACGAGCACGAACACGAACATGTTTATCTCCTTAATGAACGAACACGAACAAAAAATCACGTTCGGTAAGTGTTTATGAACAGTTTGTGAATACCATTATTTCCTTAACAAACGAACATGAACAAGACCTTATTTGTGTCCGTTCGGTTGTTTGCAACCCTAGGTTTGACTGATTTGAGATTCGGCTAGGTACATGGTTTGGTTTCCACGGTTTAACAATTCGGTACATGAAACCTGCCATTTTGACTTTTGGTATTTATGTTTCTTTTTTCGATTTGGTTTTTTTTTAACGGCAATTTTTTTAATGCCATTGTAGATGAGACTTGAACCCAGGACATCTCACTTCCAAAGTGTTTAAAGGCTTTAATGATTTTGCTAGTAGACCACCACCCCATTAGTTTTCAATTTTGATGTATGTAGTTTTTTATATATCATAATAGTGAACCATCTTTGCCATATTAAAACTATCAATACGACAAAATAAAATTTGAAAAAGAAAAAAGGACAAAATTAACCATGTAAAACCTAACCTTTAAATTAAAGGGTGATACTATACACACCCCCTATTTACTAATTACACCCCCTATGAAAACATCACATCCATCAATCATTTGCTTTTTGTTTTTAGTCTTTTTTGTCTTTTTGTTGTCTTTTTTATTATATTTTAGTGTCTTTTTGTTATTATTATTATTTACTATTAGTAATGAATTATTATTATTATTATTATTATTATTATTATTAAAATTGAAAAAAAAAACGTCGTTTTTGATCATATTATTGGTGCTAGGTAAAAAGGATATGCCTCAAATTATTGGTGCTACAACTATAATAATGAAGATGATCATATTATTGGTGCTATGTTTCGTAGAGCTTCAATACTATCGGTGCTACAACTATAATAATGAAGATGATCATATTCTCATACTATCGGTGATATTATTGTTTTCACTTCAGTGCATTCGCTTCATATACTTGAGAAAGCTATTCAAAGAGCTGCATAAATTTACTTGTTCAAAGAGTGATCTATTTATGCTTCATCATAGCATTCAGAAAAGTTAAAGAGATGTCTGGATTTTCAACAGATCAGGTATAGTTTTTAATTCCCATGTTTCAAGTTTCAACTTAGTTATATAATCTAGCTAGGTTAAGGGTCTTGTTTTAGTTTAAATGAGTTTGTTTGGATAATATATATTTTGTAACTACTCAAGCTTGTTCACCTAATATTTTGTAACTAATATTAGTTTACTTTTAGGTGTTCAAGTCTCGTGAAGGGTTGATGGAATGGGTTAGAAACACCGGACGTAGTCTTGGTTACGCTATTGTGACTAAAAGATCGAAAGCTAAAAATGGCTATTGTGGGTTACACGCATACATGGTTATTTATCTTCCATGCGTATGTTACACGCATACATAACGTGTTAGGTGATGGAAATTGTGGGTTTCGGGCGACAGCTTCTGCTCTCGGGTACGGTGAAGATGAATGGTTATTTATCCGGAGATCACTGATGGAAGAGCTACTCGAGTTTAGAAATAAGTACACTAAGGCTTTCTTAGGCTCATTCAAAGATGTGTTCACGTCCTTGGCTTGGTCAGGATCGGGGGTTGCACCTGAAAAACACTGGATGATTATGCCAGAGGCAAGATTCTTGATTGCGAACAAGTTTAATGTGATCGTTCATTTTTTATCTCAAGAAAAAAGAAACAGTTCTACTTGTTTTTCGCTTTGGAGAGGCCCTCACGAGTTCCCAGAAAAAAAAATAATTACAATTGCACACGTGAATGGTAACCATTTTATAATGGTAGAATTGCAAGGAGAGTATCCAATTGCCAACACAAACAACCTATGGAAATTAATGAGAGAAAATGATGCAGCTGGCTGGGAGAATATATTTGAATCACGTCAAAATATATATAATTCTTGGATAGCACAACCTGCTACATATTATGTTGTAGATTAAAGCTCGGTATGTAAAATGTTTAATAATATAATTTTGTAAGAATGCACTTATTTTTTTTATAGTTTCTATTACTACTATAAATGTAATTGGATAAATAATTAGTTATAATAATTAGTTATAATAATAATAATAATAATAATATATAACTAAAAGACAAAAAAACTAAAAACTTAACAAAAGTTATTATTAACTAAAAGACAAAATAGACTAAAAACAAAACAAAATTATTAATTGATGTGATGTTTTATAGGGGAGGGGGTGTAATTAGTAATTAGGGGGGGTGCGTATAGAATGACCCAAATTAAACTACAAAACCGGTGAAACAAGTCAAATTTTGCTAACCCACCAATCTGGCTAGTTTGGTTTTTTGTTTCTAAAACCGTAGTTTGCTCTAGTTTTGTCAAAACCTATCAAACTAATGTTAGGGGTGTTTATAGTCTAGTTTGATTAAAAAGAGATATTTTGCGCCACTGTCATGAAGGACCCACAGGAGGTCATTATGGAGCGAATAATAAAGCGAAGAAGCTATTCGACTCCGAATTCTTTTAGCCGACTATCTTCCGTGATGCCCACGAGTGGATGAGCTCCTCTGGAGTTTGCAAGAGAGCAAACAACATTTTAGCACGCGGATTGATTTATGATTTCTCTAATCTATCATTCTAACAATTCAACCCTACTTAGGATCATTTTTCTTTGTCATGGTTTCTAGTTTGTACTTAAATCAATCAAAATTTGTTATTAAACTTTTAAATCCTTTGATTTTTTATCGGATATTATAAAAAGTTAAATATCGCTATAAAGTGAAGTTGCCTGGAATACACAATTGTAAGCAAATTAGTTTTTGCCCCGCCCGCGTTGCGGGGCAATAAGCTAAATATTTCTCTCTCATAACATGTATGTCTATGTTTCGGTTACTTGTACATACTACTTATAACACGATCTAAAAAAATTACATCGAGTCAACCAATTAAAACAAAAACACTACCATACTTTTACTAAAAAACACTAAAAGGATGGAAAGACTATAATTTTAAACTGTGAGCAAAATTGTAATTTTTCAGGACAAATGAGCATGTACCAGGCATGCCTGGACAAATAAAAATTACACCTATGCCCGCCCGCATTGCGGGGCGTTAAATCAAATATTTCTTAGTTTCATAACATGTATGCATGTATTTAGGTAACTTGTACATATTACCTATAACACGATCTACAAAAATACATTGTCACACCCCGATTTTCACGTGTCACCGGTGGGCCCGGTGGGGGAGTATCGTGACGTGGTTGGCAACATAATAGTCAAACAACACAATAATCAATATGCACAGCGGAAACAAATTTAAAAATATGATACAACCGAAACTAATATTGTATATCAATGTTACAATATCCGGAAGTTTATCCACAGTCGGATCGAAAATAAAATAGTATTAATGGTTCAACAGACTTCAGGCATCTTAAGCTTGCGAGACTTCTAATGATGCTAAGGAGAAATCCCAGCCAATTTCGCTTAGTACCTGTATTTAATCTTTTTGGGAAAATACGTCAGTTTACACTGGTAAATACATTCAACTGACTCATTTTGGAAAATGATTGAAAATTTGTTTGGATGCACATGGCATAAACATTTTATTTAACTTGGGATAATTATTTAATATTATAATCTTGTGAACGAATTACATGTTCCTTGTGCGTTCAGTAGCCCGGATCTTGTCCGGGTTAAAGATCAATAGACACACCACAATGTTCTTTTGTGCACTGACGGGTGTACCCTACACCCCGCGCTTAAGTCATGGCCATTTCGTAAAATGATGTCGAGGATATCCGGGACACGGTCATTAACCCCCCAAAGGCTTTAAGTAACAAGACTGTTTAAACGAGCCGATCAAATTATTCAACTACCCACTTAACGGTGGAGATATGATACCCGATCAAGCGGTATACTATATACCGTAACCCAAGCCCGTATAGGGAAAATAAGTTAAAAGTATTTACCTGTAACAACCCTCGGTAAAACCACAACCCTCATAATATTCCAACTCTCTAAATATACTATAAAATGTCTCAATATGTTTTATATTATACCCCGTATGTGAAAACCGAACCCTAGTTATGTTATATATATAAAATAAAATTTAAAATCTGAAAAGTTAAGTTGAGGCGGGCCGCTTCAACTTAAGCTTACATTAAAGCAGGCCGCGCGGGCTCGTGATACGCGGATGCATCCGGTGCTGACACGTGTCGCAATCGTGTCAAGCCTAGTGATGACCCAGCTAAGGTACTGCGTTGACCAAGGTTGACGCGGGCCGCTTCAATATTCCCTGTCTTTGACGCGGGCCGCGTGAGGATCAGATTTCACAACTATAAATAGCAGACATCAGTTTTCGATTTCCGTCGCTCACATTTCATTCTCAATCTCGAATTCTGAAGTTATAAGCATAATATTTTGGGTATTATACCCCTAATTAGCGAAGTTCTGCTCCGTTGTAAGTATTATAACCCCGGTTTCATAATAGTTACGCTGCCCGATTGATTTAGGGTTCCGTAACAACTGTCGTGGTTCTGCCCGACGTAGTTGTTGGAATGCCGCCTCGGGGAGGGTATTATTAATAATTTCAAAGGGTTATGGTACTAACCAATGTACATTTGTATAAATTATAGATTATACCCAGGAAACCCTTACGAAAAGCCTAAGACAGCAATGTGAGTAATCTTCTTTTTGTTAACAGTTTTTACAAAACCTTAAATGTTTTACAATGCGATTAAGCAGTATGTGAGTCTTTGTAGTTCTTACATTACTACCGGTATTTGGGGTTTTGTATACAAAATTATTACTTGCGAGTAATAAGTCGGGACGACAGTACGTTACCATTAGACAACGAGTTAGCCAATGCGTAATATGACCCACAAGTCAAGGATTGACAGTACTGATTGAGTAATTGGGTAGAAATAAACAATGTGATCACCCTCAATACTGTGTTAATTGATAAAATGTTTCTTGATTAAACTGGGATTCACTCACCAGTATTTCCCGCTGACAAAATATTTTTAAAACATGTTTCAGGTAACACAATGTGAAAGCCAACTGGGATAAAGCCAGCTCGAGAGCACTAACGGCTTGGAAAATAAGTGGCTATAAAAGTTATCTAAGAAATAATGTTTTAAATTAAATAAAATAGGGTTTGTCCCTATAAATGTATTGTAATAAGAAACTTGGGTTTTGCCCATGTATTTATTAATATCAAGCATGGTGGTTTTACTCTGATAATCATTTCCTAACTACGGTCCTGATGTAAATTCCGCTGCGAGACTAAATAAAACTGATACCACCAAACTCTGTGATCACGTCCGCCCGTTCCCGGGGAACAGGGATCCGGGGTTGTGACAGAAGGTGGTATCAGAGCCTAGCCACTGGTCTGAGCCAAAGAAGTGTTCTGCTAACACTTAAATTTTGAATTAATGTTAGGAAATAAAATAAGGAAATATATGCATAACTGTAATTATGTGTTATGTGTTATTTGACTATCTGTTAGTTTTCAGTATGAGTGATCAAGGGCCATCAGACGTGAATCGTCAGTTAGCTGATTCACCTAAGAGTGAAGGTACATCATCACAGCCTGCCCTCTCGGGGTATGTTGCTGATCAGGAAGACGGAATATTTGCTTTTAGAGCTCAATCTGAAGAACCATTTCCTACTAAGAAACAAGGATGGTTCAGTAAAGAAGCTTTTGCTCGTAGGAAAAGAATGAGGAAATTGCAACAGCAAAGGGCTTTAGCAGGTATTAAGAGAGAGACAGATGCCCAAACTCAAGAAATACTTAATAGAAGCCTAGCTAATTTCCATATCTTAGCTACGACTGCTGCTGACCCAAGTCTGGAACAATTAGTAGCCCCACAACCACAAAACCCAGAACAACCCATGGAAATAGAAAATCAGGAAAATCAAGAAGAGATGTACAACTTTAACCCAGAAGAAATCCCTAGAGTGCCTGCACCAAATCCCCTAGACCCGAATTATGACCCCTGGTGGGACGACAATAGAGACTTTGTGCAACGTTACCCTATCCAGGATTATCCACCCATACAGAACATAGAAGCTTACCCAGGTATGGACCCTTTAGATTCCTATTATCAAGATGATTATATTAGGGAAATATTAGAGGATCCTTACCAATTTCAGGAAAATATACCCCAGATTCCAAACCCAGTCCGAGAACCTGCACCCCCAATGAGTGCAGAAAAAGTGCAAGAACTTAGGACTTTCGGGGAGGAGATCTTAGAAAGCAGTGAGAGGATGCGTCAGGTAGGAGAGCGTCTCGTATGGAAATACGATGAGCGCAATATGGATTTCTGGATAAATCCATATCCATGAATGTTAGAATGGAGAAAGCAGTAGTAATAATAATATAATAAAATAAAATAAGATATGTGTGTACGGATGCATATTATTATTTTATTTCTGTTGGTATTGTAATTTCATTTCTGTACTAGTGTGTAATAGACGCATAAGTATATGAAAAGAGTAAAAGTAGCAATGATCTACGCTTTTGACAAAACTGCGTGTCATGTGATTAATTATATTAATATATTATTTGTGATATTAATATGGGATAAATGTTTAAAATTCAGATGGCCGACCAAGAAAATCAAGTCAATTTAGATAATAACCCAGAAATCCAGAATGATAATATTCAGAATGACGATAATCTGAATAATGAGAACCCAAACAACAATAACAATGGAAATCAAGTGGACAATAGTGCTATCCAACACATAGTGGCATAGGGAATTATAGATGCTATGCCATTTATACTTCAAACTGTTAAGGATGCTGATAATAAAAGTAAGCATAGCAGTAAACGACCTGTTGAACCAGAAAACAGTGTGAACAATGGACCGGTACTTCAAATGCCTATTCCTAAAAGAAGAAGAACCATGCCTTATGGTTGTTCTTATAAAGAATTCTGGTCTTGTAAACCAATTGAATTCTCGGGCAATGAAGGGGCCATTGCAACCTTACGCTGGATAGAAAAGACGGAGGCAGTCTTAAGGATAAGTAAGTGTGCTGAAGAAGATAAGATATTGTTTGCTTCTAATCTGTTTAAGAATGCAGCACTGGAATGGTGGAACACTATCCTCCAGACAAGAGGAAGTGATCAAACTTATAATATGGAATGGGAAGAATTTAAAAACAAGGTAGAAAGGAAATTCTGCCCACCCAATGAAAAAGAACAGATAGCAAACAAATTCCTAAACCTTAGGATGACTGGTGTAGATAACAAAGGGTACACAAAGCTATTTTTCGAATATGCTAGAATAGTGCCAACTCTTGCTTCACCAGAACCAGTATTAATCTCCCGTTATATTTGGGGATTAATTGGGGAAATAAGACATGTAGTCAAGGCAGCTAGACCTCAAACCATAGAAGAAGCTGTAGAACTAGCCAATACCTTGACTGACGAATTAGTCCGTACCCGAGAAGAGGATCAAAGAAGGAGCCTAACCCAGAAATTGACTCAAGAATTTCGTTCTGGAAATTCTAACCGTGGAAGAAATGTAGGTTCTACCTCTGCATCTTACTGTAGGAATTGTAAAAGAAAGCAGTCAGGAAGATGCTCTGGGTACTGTAACTTTTGCAAAATATCTGGACACAAGGAAGAAGATTGCAGGAAGAAAAACAACATGATATGCTACAATTGTGGAGAACAAGGTCACATCAAGCCAAACTGCCCAAAATTAGCTCCAGCCACCGACAACAAGAATACTAAAAATGCTAGAGCATTTGTTTTGACTGCAGATGAAGCCAGAATGATTCCAGATGTCATAGCTGGTACGTTTTTAGTTAATGATGTCTTTGCTAAAGTATTATTTGACTCTGGTGCAAACCAAAGTTTTATTAATACATCGTTTTACAAATTTATAAATCAGTCATTAACTAAACTACCACAAGAATGTGTAGTAGAGACAGCTAACGGAGAAACTGTTAGAATTTCTGAAATCTTGCAGGGAGCAAGCATAGAAATTTTAAATCAGAAATTTATAGCAAACCTGTATCCCATGAATCTGGTAGGATTTGATGTTGTTCTAGGAATGGATTGGTTAATAGCCAATAAAGCTAGTATTTTATGTGATCAAAAGTTAATCCAAGTAAATTCCCCAAAAGGTAAAATGATCACAATTAAAGGAGATAAGCCCTTTAGATCCACAAAATTCATATCTGTGATGAAAACTGCAAGTTGTATAAGAAAAGGTTCTATAGTGTATTTGATTTCTATAATCACTAACACTAAAGGAAAAGAACTAAAAGATATTCCAGTAGTATCTCAGTTTTCAGATATTTTTCCAGAAGAATTACCAGGACTACCTCCGGACAGAGAAGTTGAATTCAGAATTCACTTAATACCAGGAACATCACGGATTGCCAAAGCACCTTACCGTTTGGCTCCTGCAGAAATGCAAGAATTGAAGAAACAACTAGATGAATTGTTAGAAAAAGGATTTATACAACCAAGTTCATCGCCATGGGGAGCGCCGATATTGTTTGTTAAAAAGAAGGACAGATCAATGCGTATGTGCATTGATTACCGTGAATTAAACAAGGTCACAATTAAGAATCGGTACCCATTACCGAGAATCGATGATTTGTTTGATCAATTGCAAGGAGCTCGATTTTTCTCTAAGATCGATTTAAGGTCAGGATATCATCAATTAAAGGTACAGGAAGAGGACATTCCTAAGACCGCATTTAGAACAAGATATGGCCATTATGAATTTACTGTCATGCCATTTGGTTTAACTAATGCCCCAGCTGCATTTATGGACATGATGAACCGAATATGTAAGCCATATTTGGATAAATTCATAATTGTATTCATAGATGATATTCTAATTTATTCTAAGAATAAAGAAGATCATGCAAAACATTTGCACGTACTTTTAAGTTTGTTAAGAAAAGAAAAGCTTTATGCTAAGTTTTCTAAGTGTGAATTTTGGTTAGAACAGGTACAATTCCTTGGACACTTAGTCAATCATGAAGGAATTCATGTAGATCCAACAAAAATCGAGGCAATTACCAAATGGAAAACCCCTGAATCACCAACTGAGATTAGAAGTTTCTTAGGATTGGCAGGTTATTATAGAAGATTTATTAAAGATTTTTCTAGAATAGCCATTCCTTTAACTAAGTTAACCTGTAAATCTGTTAAGTTTAAATGGGGAGTAAAACAAGATGAAGCCTTTAGAATTCTTAAGCAAAGATTGACCTATACACCTATATTAGCATTACCAGAAGGAACTGAAGACTTTGTAGTCTATTGTGATGCTTCTAAATTAGGTTATGGATGTGTGTTAATGCAACGGCAGAAGGTTATAGCTTATGCATCTAGACAACTTAAGATTCATGAAGAAAATTATTCAACCCATGATTTAGAATTAGGAGCTATAATTTTTGCTCTTAAGATTTGGAGACATTACCTTTATGGTAGTAAGTTTACCATATTCACTGATCATAAAAGTTTAAGGTATGTTTTCGGGCAGAAACAGTTGAATATGAGACAAAGACGCTGGATGGAATTTCTTAGCGATTATGATTGTGATATCCAGTATCATGAAGGAAAAGAAAATATAGTGGCAGATGCTTTAAGCCGAAAGTTTCATGAAAAGCCAAAAAGGGTACGTTCTCTTAAATTAAATCTGCAAGTAGATTTAAATGATCAAATAAGAGAAGCACAAGAATCAGTAATCAAGGATGATTCTGAAAAATTAAAAGGTATGTTAAAAGAATTAAAACAAGGAATAGATGGGATATGGAGATTCCATGAAAAGAGAATGTGGATACCTAAATTAGGAAATCTACGTAATCGTATATTAGAAGAAGCCCATAAATCTAAGTATACGATGCATCCAGGAAGTGATAAAATGTACCAGGATTTAAGGAAAAATTTCTGGTGGATAGGAATGAAAAAGGACATAGCAACCTATGTTTCTAAATGTTTAACTTGTTCACAAGTTAAAGCTGAACATCAGAAACCCTCAGGTTTGTTACAGCAATTAGAAATGCCAGTTTGGAAATGGGAATTAATAACAATGGATTTTGTTACTAAATTACCCAAAACTAGGAAAGGAAATGATACAATCTGGGTGATTGTAGATAGACTAAGGTGGTGTTTGTTTTTTGGAAGAAGAGCTTCCTGGCCTCTTCTGTCTGCACCGTGCAGACGCGGGAAGAGGTTTAGCCTCAGAAGAGTGTTTGTTTTTTTTTCGAGAAGTGCTTTTTACCTCTCCCCAACCTCTTCTTGGGGAAGTGATGAGAGGTAAGCTTCTCCAAGCAGAGGTTTACCTCTTCTTGGCACCACCTCCACCTCCGACACTGCTCCGCCACTGCTCCGCCACCACCTCCACCTCCGACACTGCTCCGCCACTGCTCCGCCACCACCTCCACCTCGGAACCCCTGCTCCGACCCCAAATCGAACCCCCAAATCATCAAATCGAACCCCAAATCATCAAATCGAACCCCCAAATCATCAAATCGAACCCCAAATCATCATCATCAACAACATCACAAACAAAACCCCCAAATCGAAAACCCTAAAATCAAAAACCCTAAATCGATTCGTTGCAGGCTCCGGCCAGGTGTGAAGGCGGAGGTGGTGACGGTCGTTTTGTTCGATTCGTTGCAGGCTCGGTGGTTGTGATGATGGCGGTGGAGGTGGAGGTGTGAAGGCGGAGGTGGTGACGGTGGTTGTGATGATGGCGGTGGTGATGATGGCGGTGGTGAAGTGCTGGCGGTGGTGATGATGGCGGTGGTGCAGATTGTAGACTAGAGAGAGAGTAGAGAGAGAGTGGAGGTGCAGATTGTTGTGTGGTGTGTGTTCTAAACCTAGAAGAAGAGGTTTTATATAAAAAAAACAAACCCTCTTCTCCTTGCAGACTTAAGACATTTGGTCCACCTCTTCTCCTGCAGATGCCTGCAGATGTGGCCTGCAGCAGAAGAGGTTTTCGTGCAGAAAAAACAAACAGCACCTAACTAAGTCAGCTCATTTTCTACCAATGAAGGAAACAATTAGCATGGAACAATTAGCTAGATTGTATGTAAATGAAATTGTTTCTTTACATGGCATTCCTTTATCAATTGTTTCTGATAGAGATAGTAGATTTACCTCTCGTTTTTGGTCAAGTTTCCAAAAGGCAATGGGAACCAAGTTAAAGCTAAGTACGGCTTATCATCCACAAACAGATGGACAAAGTGAAAGAACAATCCAGACAATGGAAGATATGCTTAGAGCTTGTGTAATTGACTTTGGAGGTAATTGGGATGAACACTTACCTTTAATAGAATTTTCTTATAATAATAGTTATCACACAAGTATCAATGCTGCACCATTCGAAGCACTTTATGGAAGAAAGTGTCGAACCCCAGTCTGTTGGGCAGAAATTGGGGAACAACAATTATCTGGACCTGAGATAGTGCAAGAAACAACTGACAAGATTATTCAAGTCAAGGAACGACTGAAAGCTGCACGTGATCGACAAAAGAGTTATGCTGATAACCGATGCAAGCCATTGGAATTTCAGGTAGGAGATAAAGTATTATTGAAAGTCTCTCCTTGGAAAGGAGTGGTAAGATTCATCAAAAGAGGAAAGCTAAGTCCCAGGTATATTGGACCTTTTAAGATTATCAGAAGAATAGGACCTGTAGCCTATCAGCTACAACTACCAGAGGAAATGGCAGGAATACATGATGTGTTTCATGTATCTAATCTTAAAAAGTGTTTAGCTGATGAATCACTGATAGTGCCTCTTAAGGACATAGAGGTAAATGAACAAATCAAGTTTGTAGAAAGACCTCTACAAATTGAAGATAGGAAAGTCAAGAATCTCAAGCACAAAAGACTAGTTCTAGTCAAAATGAAGTGGGATTCCAAAAGAGGACCTGAATACACTTGGGAGCTTGAATCAGAAATGAAAAGGAAATATCCGCATTTATTTCAGTAGATCTCGAGGACGAGCTCTAAACAAGGTGGGGAGAATGTAACAACCCTCGGTAAAACCACAACCCTCATAATATTCCGACTCTCTAAATATACTATAAAATGTCTTAAAATGTTTTATATTATACCCCGTATGTGAAAACCGAACCCTAGTTATGTTATATATATATAAAATAAAATTTAAAATCTGAAAAGTTAAGTTGAGGCGGGCCGCTTCAACTTAAGCTTACATTAAAGCGGGCCGCGCGGGCTCGTGATACGCGGATGCATCCGGTGCTGACACATGTCGCAATCATGTCAAGCCTAGTGAT
Organism: Helianthus tuberosus; assembly: GCA_030545235.1. Classification (NCBI taxonomy): domain Eukaryota; kingdom Viridiplantae; phylum Streptophyta; class Magnoliopsida; order Asterales; family Asteraceae; genus Helianthus; species Helianthus tuberosus. The sequence goes on from CM060355.1 coordinate 20,118,162, forward strand.
GACCCAGCTAAGCTACTGCGTTGACCAAGGTTGACGCGGGCCGCTTCAATATTCCCTGTCTTTGACGCGGGCCGCGTGAGGATCAGATTTCACAACTATAAATAGCAGACATCAGTTTTCGATTTCCGTCGCTCACATTTCATTCTCAATCTCGAATTCTGAAGTTATAAGCATAATATTTTGGGTATTATACCCCTAATTAGCGAAGTTCTGCTCCGTTGTAAGTATTATAACCCCGGTTTCATAATAGTTACGCTGTCCGATTGATTTAGGGTTCCGTAACAACTGTCGTGGTTCTGCCCGACGTAGTTGTTGGAATGTCGTCTCGGGGAGGGTATTATTAATAATTTCAAAGGGTTATGGTACTAACCAATGTACATTTGTATAAATTATAGATTATACCCAGGAAACCCTTACGAAAAGCCTAAGACAGCAATGTGAGTAATCTTCTTTTTGTTAACAGTTTTTACAAAACCTTAAATGTTTTACAATGCGATTAAGCAGTATGTGAGTCTTTGTAGTTCTTCCATTACTGCCGGTATTTGGGGTTTTGTATACAAAATTATTACTTGCGAGTAATAAGTCGGGACGACAGTACGTTACCATTGGACAACGAGTTAGCCAATGCGTAATATGACCCACAAAAATCAAGGATTGACAGTACTGATTGAGTAATTGGGTAGAAATAAACAATGTGATCACCCTCAATACTGTGTTAATTGATAAAATGTTTCTTGATTAAACTGGGATTCACTCACCAGTATTTCCCGCTGACAAAATATTTTTAAAACATGTTTCAGGTAACACAATGTGAAAGCCAACTGGGATAAAGCCAGCTCGAGAGCACTAACGGCTTGGAAAATAAGTGGCTATAAAAGTTATCTAAGAAACAATGTTTTAAATTAAATAAAATAGGGTTTGTCCCTATAAATGTATTGTAATAAGAAACTTGGGTTTTGCCCATGTATTTATTAATATCAAGCATGGTGGTTTTACTCTGATAATCATTTCCTAACTACGGTCTGATGTAAATTCCGCTGCGAGACAAAATAAAACTGATACCACCAAACTCTGTGATCACGTCCGCCCGTTCCCGGGGAACAGGGATCGGGGGTTGTGACATTACCTGAGCAAGTATTAATCACAATAAGCAAAATGCACGTAGCTTTTACTGGTTCTCCTAATCTGGAACGAAGGTTTAATATAACCTATTAGAATCCTAACGGGTCTTTAATTAAGCTTAAGCTTAGACCGGCTAGTTTCAAAGATACGGTTCGTACGCACGATTAAGCGAAGACCGGATAGAATGTGATTTAGACCCGACAAGTTTGAAGACTTGTTTAATATGGGTTTATTATTCACTTTCTGGATTTTGAGATAAACCGATAAGGTTTGACCCGTTTCGGCTAATTTATGTAAACTTGTTACATAAACCGAACTGATCGGGTAATAAGCGTAACGGGTATCCGTAAGAGCCATATACAGGTTTCCTAAGTTAATATGCTTCAAATATGTTGTGACATCAGTAAGATGTCTTTCATTATGCCCGAAACGTGTTTAAACACAAACTAGGCCCCGTAGGGGTAGTTTGGTCATTTTAAAGGTTGTAAAAGGGTTTAAGTGCTTAACTGAGTTACAGGTCTGATGTAATCAGTAAACATATTTAAATTAATGAGTTATAACAGTAAGATAAAGCATATATGTGAAATTTATCATTTTTAACCAAACTATGCCCCGTAGGGGTATTTTGGTAATTTCACATAAGCCGAAAAGCTCAAAACTGGAGTCTGGGTTTATCAACCTTTGCTTACTGTTAAAATATTATAATTTGCCTCTTATATCAGTAGGTATCAACCCGGGTATGCTCAATATAATTTTAATACATACTATGTGTTAAAAACGCTTAATAAGGCGATTAAAGACCATTTCCGGGTTCGATACTTAAATCTGATATTTTTATATTTCCAGAAGGCTTAAAATACTTTATTTATCATATGTGATCAGTAGCAAAAGGTTTGGAGTCGTTTAGATATGAAAAACTCATTTTATGGCCCGTAAGGGCAAAACCGACAATTACCGGATTAAGCCTACGACTACTAGTTATGCTCAGCCTAAAATTAATTAAAAATCTTTAAAAATCCCAAAATAAAATATTGCATCATTGGGTAAAAGATTTGATATCAAAAAGTAGGCTTAACTAGGCTATACGCTAATTACGCCGTTTTATTAACATAAAGCTTGAATTTTGCGAAATTGAGCATAACTCTAAATCTACAATTCAAACTGATGCCAAACTTTGCATACAAGTTTATATATCAGTAATTAAAGTTTCTACTCTTTTACATTTCCAAAAATCACGTTTTAAGGTAATAAGGGCATAACGGTCAACATATGAGCAATTAACGGAAACATGCATATTAATTGGATAACTAATGAACCAAGGTGTATAATCACAGAGGGTTATTCTAACATGTCACCTAGTCCAATTAAAGCTCTGAGGCATTTCTAAAACATGCCTAAACGGGTCAGAACTGAAAGTCGAAGTGAAAGTCAAACTATGTGACTTTCGGTTCCGAACCGGGTATTTACAGAAATTTGTCGGGTTGAACATGTTTAGACATGTTCTTATACTTATTACCAAGTTATAACAATGATCAAACAGGTTGTATATGATCTACATTGCTAATTATGCATAAATTATAATTTATGTGGAAAATCGGTTAAAGACCGCGTACAAAAGCCATGGCAGACCATAACCCATTTTTCTCGGAGCTGGGCACACCTCGCGCGACGCCACGCCTCCCTCGCATCGCGCTAGGCCCTATCTGATCAGATTTTGTGATTTATTTCATTTTGATCCTTGGCTCTTCAAAACTCGATTAGGCACTTGTTTTCTTGCAGTGTAAACCCTCATAATTGATCTATAAGGGCTTTAAAACATATACCCACCTTGTTAAGTCCCCGGTTAACTTTATTGTTACCCGAAAAGTCCTAACTTTCAACGTTTACGCTTTAACTCTTCGCACACGAATTTGATCATAACTTTCTCATACGACAACGAAACTTTACGAAATTTATATCGTGCATTCTAGTGAGCGTAATTAACATTTACAAAGCTTCGGGCTTGTCAAAAGGTCACCCAGAGGTAAAATTTAAACATGTTGACACATTTAGTCCCTGTAGTTTGAAATCTCTCACTTTTAGCTTCGTATGATCCATGATTTATTCGTTTGAAGGTATGAGCATCATGTAGGGTTAATGTACATTATATTTATTCACAGTTGGCACTTAGAATACGTATATTCACATACTTTCCATGTTTGTCAACTTTAGTCCTTCTATAATATTCTTTCACCCGTTTTAAACATATGACACGTGTCAACACATCATAGGACGTGAATTTTCGAGGTGTTACATCCTCACCCCCTTAAATTAAATCTCGACCCGAGATTTACTGAAATAAGTAAGGGTACTTTTCTTTCATCGTGGATTCAACCTCCCACGTGAATTCGGGACCTCTACGGGCATCCCATTTGACCTTTACAATAGGTACATGCTTCCTTTGAAGCTTCTTTACCTGTCGATCTTCAATCGACAAAGGTTTTTCCACAAAATTTAAGCTCTCATCTGTATGCGGTATAACCAGTGATTCATCAGCGAAGCACTTTTTCAGATTGCAGATGTGGAACACATTGTGAATTCCACTGAGCTCTTCCGGTAAGTTTAACTTATAGGCAACTGATCCGACACGTTCGATAACCTCGAAAGGTCTTATGTATCTCGGGCTTAGCTTGCCTTTCTTACCAAATCGCATCACTCCCTTCCAGGGTGATACTTTTAGCAACACTTTATCACCTACTTCGAAGTGAAAAGCTTTACGCTTCGGATCTGCGTAGCTCTTCTGCCTATCTCGGGCAGCTTTGAGACGGTCACGAATCTGGACAATCTTGTCCGTCGTTTCAAAGACTATCTCTGGTCCTGATAATTGGACATCTCCAACTTCCGCCCAACAAACGGGCGTTCTACGCTATCTACCATATAAGGCCTCGAAAGGCGCAGCCTTTATGCTGGTGTGGTAGCTATTGTTATAGGAGAACTCAATTAGTGGTAGGTGGTTATCCTAACTACTACCCAAATCAATCACACATGCACGTAGCATGTCTTCCAAAGTTTGAATAGTACGCTCACTCTGACCGTCTGTCTGAGGGTGGTAAGCCATACTAAAATTCAAACGCGTGCCCAAAGATTGTTGGAAACTCTTCCAAAAATGTGACGTGTATCTAGTATCTCTGTCAGAGATAATAGACACAGGTATGCCATGTAAGGCTACAATCTTATCCACGTACAACTGGGCTAACATGTCGGAGCTATAAGTCTCCTTAATGGGTAGGAAATGTGCTGACTTAGTCAGTCTATCAACTATACCCCATATTGTATCATTTCCTTTCCTTGTCTTGGGTAACTTGGTGATAAATCCATAGTTACCATTTCCCACTTCCACGCAGGAAGTTCAGGCTGTTGTAGCAAACCTGACGGTTTCTGATGCTCGGCTTTGACTTGCGCACATGTCAAGCATTTAGCTACATAGGTGGCCACAGACTTCTTCAAGCCTATCCACCAATAGTTTGCCCTTAGATCCTGGGTAGCTGATGGCAAATTCTTAATCGTGCCTAATTAGGGTTGCGGCAATTAATACATAAGCAATATGAACCGTCTTTCTTATTTAATAATATAAAACTTTCGGAATATCGGGTTAGGCTATATGAACCCTCTATTTTTAAAACTTAGTAAGTCAGGGTTTCGATTCTTCCAACGATGGTACTAGCCGTCTTGGATATTTCATAATAATACAGCCTTAAATGGGATATAAATCTTAATTCTACCTGCCTTCCAGGAGGTAAGCAGGGAAAACTTATGAGAAGATAATCAAGATGCAAGGAGGCTACAGAGATTTTCCATATCTCAGGCTCCAGTTCATCCATCATTGTTTGTGTCAAATGAGTGACACATTTATGTTATAAGTCCACGAATTCCTTAATCGGGAGCATTTACTCGGAAAATTCCATTCTGGATATCTTCTTTGAATACTACTAGTCGACTTTAGTACAATATGATCATTGGGATATCTTAGGGGTTCCATGTATTAAACCTCCATACTGATCAGGCATGGAAGCAATCTATGGGACACACTAGGACACGCCAATCCTCATATGGTACTCTTATCAAATATAGTTTGGCATTCGCATGCGATAGAAAAACAATGAGAAAAATAATTAAAATAACATATGTTGTCGTACTCTATGCGAAGAAAGAGTACTCTTAGATTTTTCGGAAGGATTCCTTGCCGATACTAGAAGAATCGGTTACTATGGTTTCCTTGGTAAGTTATACCTTGTGAATAATATAAAAGTTTGCTAAGCTTATGGTTTATGAAGATTCCTTATTGCCTGTATTAAATCAGGATACTTAGCAGAAAATTATCATTGGTAAATGATAACGTGAACTGCCTCTTGGCATTCATCAGGTGAGTTCAGGCATTTCTTCCTTTAGCCTTTCCAGGCTTAGCTGTACCTTCTTTGGCAGCTTTATGGTATCTAGTTCTGATGCAGCCTTGCTCACCACAGCCGTAATAGACTGCATTCTTTATGTCCCTACATTCATGGGAATGATGACCAGTTTCCTTAGCAGATGCCACACTGCTTTGGTCTTTGTTCTAATCGACACTGTCCCAAGTGTCTTTTATAGCAATTCTTACATACAGGCTCTTACTGAACTTTCGTTGCTTTTTATTAAGCATGTACCTACTCTCTTTCTTAGATTTATGGGAGTTATCTTCCTCCTTTGGTTCATCCTTCATATACGAAGTGTGAACAAAACTCTTCTCATGAGCAATTGAACATGGTTTTGAATGAAATTCAGAGCGAGGAGCATTCGGCTCTTTGGATTGTTTCATGATCTTTCTATGGTCCTTCCAACTACTGCGTTAACCACAGCCGGGAGATTAACCCCATTAATATTGAGGGTTACGTTTGTAGTTTTATTAACTTTCGTCGCATTAATAGTATTACGACTGTCGTCTACCTCATCCGAGTTTCCATACTCGAAACTTGGTACTAATCACCAAGATTTAACAATTATTAGTCATCATCCTGATGACCTGACTTAGATTAGCCACGGCATTCATAAACCGTATGGGCTATTCCGTTCTGAACATTCTTAATGAATGCTTTTTGAATGTATATCTATTACATTTAGCTTAGGTCACAAAAGGACTATCAATGGCATTTAAGGTTTGGAGCGAGTCCAATACCTGCTTGACAGGGGACCATAATGTCACAACTGTCTTTGTCACAAGGACGATTATAAATAGCTCAAAGGCTAGTCTTACAAGACTTTTATTACATATATACATATATGGCATAGAAGCCTGTCTCGATGGACGTAGAAAGATATGGCATAAAGCCCAGTCATGAAGGACATAAATGATTATACGGCACGAAGGCCTTGTCGCAAAGGTCATTCAGATATGGCACAAACGGCCTTGTCATAAGGACATTTATCAAATTTGGCACAAAGGCATGTCACCAGGAATGTTAACATTTAATATGTTAGCTTGTCACGAATGACAAATTATGGCACATAGGCTTGTCATGAATGACTTTAAAACATAACTCGATGGTCTATCATCAAGGACCTTAATTTATTAGCCGCAATCTTATTAGATTAGGGCTTCAAGGTTTGAACGTGGTTCTTCACCTTTGGACAGGGAGTCATAGACTACAACTGTCATCGTCTTGAAAGACGATTCATTTGGCAGAAAAGTAAGCCAATCAACATCACTAACGGATGTTTATATATAACCATCGTATCTAATGATATTAGTCATGATCACATCGATCATATTGACTATTAGGTTTGGGTATAATCACACCATTTTGAACAGGGGATCATAAAGGTCACTACTATCTTTGTCTTACCGACACTAGAATAAGGTATAGCCCGTAGGCATTTCATCACGAGGGATGTTAATATTATGATCATCATACTGATGATACTAGTCAGGATCGCAATGATAGTATAGACTATGGGATTTGAGTATAGCTCACCCCCTTGGGCAAAGAATCACAAAAGATTACAATTGCCTTGTCTCAATTGGACAATATAATATAGCCCTTAGGCAAAACATCATTAAGGATGCTAAAATCTTTAATCATCATATTGACGATCTTTGTCATGATTGCATTGATCATATAGACTATTAGGCTTGAGCATAGCTCACTACCTGGGACAGGGAATCGTAAAGATCACAATGTCTTTGTCACACATGGACAATATAATATGGCCCATAGGCGAAACATCACTAATGGATGTTTATAATAGGTTCATCCTATTAGAAGATATAAGTCATGATTGCATTAATCATATTGACTATTTTGGGTTGAGCATAGCTCACCACCTCAGACAAGGAATCATAAAGATAACAATGTCAATGTCTCAAATGGACAATATATTATAGCCCGTAGGCAAAACATCACTAAAGGATGTTAAATAATATTATCATCGTATTAAATGATATTAGGCATGATCGCATTGATCATATAGACTATTATGTTTGGACATAGTCCAATATTTTAGACAGGAGGTCAAAGACCATCACTGTCGTTGTCTTATCGGACAACAAGTTTAGCCCGTAGGCACTTCATCACTAACGGATGTTCATAATATGATCATCTTATAGGATGATATAAGCCATGATTCCTAAATCACTAGGTTAGATAAGGGAATTGGAAGAATCCAATATAAAGATGACTGTTGTGATTTTCTCGAATCACAATTGTCAAGAGTGCTTACACGTTCTTAGGTGTTAACAAGGATCTGAATCCCTTGAGTAGGTTTCACCATCTTGGCCGCGTAGGCTAGGTTTCACCTTTAAGATTCTTTTTAAACTGCATACTGGCAGGGAAGGAAGGATATTTATTTTATTCAGGATTTTTATCATAAATCCTAATTTATAAGTTAATAATAGCACAAATGGCCTAGTCGCGTAGACAAGTTTAATTTATAGGCCATGATTTCGGAGAATCGAGGCATTAAGGTTTTAATAATAGCATAAATGGCCTAGTCGCGTAGACAAGTTTAATTTATAAGCCATGATTTCAGAGAATCGAGGCATTAAGGTTTGAATCAAAGTTCATTACCTTTTCTTGACAGGGAGTTGTAGGCTACCACTGTCTTTAGTCTCAGAGGACATTAACTATAGCCCGTAGGCACTTCCCTTCTAAGGGATGTTTATTATGGAATTGCCCCTTAGGGTAATTCATTAACCATGGTAAACAGAGACCATATTCGGTTAATTTATTGCTAACATTTATTTAGGACTTCTATTATAATTTATCCTAATTATAAAACATTAACAGTTTTATTAGTGGCACCCAAGGCCTGGTCACATGGACATTTATAAATTTTTAAGCTTATGATTTCAGAGAATCAAAGCAACAATAACAGTTTTATTGAATAGCACAAAAGGCCTAGTCACAAGGAAAAATTTTAAATTATAAGCCATGATTTCAGAGAATCAAGGCCTTTAAATAAATTAGCACAACAGGCTTAGTCACAAGGACATATATAAATTATATGCTATGATTTCAGAGAATCAAAGCATTTGAGGTTTGAACCTAGTTCATTACCTTTTTCTGACAGGGAGTCATAGCTACCACTGTATTTTGGCTCATGTAGAAATGAGCAAGGCCCGTAGGCACTATATTACCACGTATGGTTAAAATATGATCATCTTAATTGATGATGTAAACCCAGGATTCAGGGATCATTAAACTGGGTTAGGAATCTTTTGAAGAATCCTTAATAACGTGTGTGATTTCCAACGAATCACATCTGTCGGGAGTGTTAACATGTTTTCAGATGTTAACTGGGATATGAAACTTTTAAACAGGTCTTACCATCTTGGCCAGGTCTTTATTATGACACTCAGGCTAGGTTTCACTCTTAAGATTTTTTTAATATTTATCGCAGAAAAATTTCTAAATTGAAATGTTAATAAGGATCTGAATCTGAATTGAGGAACTGCCATCTTGGCGGGTCTTATTATGACCCGAAGCTAGGTCTTGTCCTTTTTAGATTTTGCCATTTTATTATAATGGTAGATCTTACAAAAGGAAATGTTATTTTCCATTTATTTAATATTCTTGTTTAGAATGAAAGTTTAAACTTAATCATTCCACTATATAAAAATAAAAGTATAAAGTTGCCCTAAGCGGGACTTGAAAGGAATAATGTTGTCCTCGTAGGGACTGAAAGATAATTGTGTCCTTATAAGGACTTATTAAGGAAACGATCTTCAGCAAGAGGAGTTTCTTCTTTATTTATTTATGAGTGTCCTCTCCTTGGATTCTCGTTTCATTCTAGCCGCGGTACAAAGCTCAGCATTTCAAGGCTCCAGATGTGGAGAAATTTCCTTTACAGCTTCTTCGCTTGGCGACGTATATATAAAAATTTGGAAGCAAAAATTTCCAGATTAGGGTTGAGAATATTCCTATGTTAAGTCTAGACTCAAGAGGTCAAGGAATGTGCTACTGTGTCATTGAGATTAAACACCAAAAAGCTAGTGTTTAATTCACTCAATGTTGGCTCTGATACCAACCTGTCACACCCCGATTTTCACGTGTCACCGGTGGGCCCAGTGGGGGAGTATCGTGACGTGGTTGGCAACATAATAGTCAAACAACACAATAATCAATATGCACAGCGGAAGCAAATTTAAAAATATGATACAACCGAAACTAATATTGTATATCAATGTTACAATATCCGGAAGTTTATCCACAGTCGGATCGAAAATAAAATAGTATTAATGGTTCAACAGACTTCAGGCATCTTAAGCTTGCGAGACTTCTAATGATGCTAAGGAGGGGTCTATGTACTCACTTCTAATGGCAGGTATATGATGTGAAAACAGGAAAGCTTGAAAGTAACAAGTAGGCACATGTGTTCCACCCCAAAACAGTTTGGAAAACAGTAAAAGAGGGGTCTATGTACTCACTTGAGATTGCTCAGGAGTCCTAAGATAACCACCAAGCAACGCTAGAGATCACGGAAATCAAACGGCACCTAATATAGGTAACTATGTTAATAAACCGGACCTAATTCGGAAGATCTGATAGAATGAGGGTTCGTAAACCAAACGAGTATAGAGACTCGTGTCATATGGTTTAACAAAGCCTACATACTAAATGAAACCTTAATCTAAGTGCTTACGACCCATTACGACCCGTTTAGGTAACTTATGCTACTTTAACGCGTCGTTCGCGTGAAACGCGTTCGGACCGTCTAACTAGCCCTATGACAAGTGTTATATGCCTAAACATGTTACATAATCAGTTATGTGACAAAAGTTTAGGTTACATATGCTTAATTACCAATTATACATGAAAAGGGTATTCTGGTAATTTACCTAAGGCATATAAACTACCTATCATACAACTATTTAAACGAAGCGACCATAAGGTATAACCTCGGAAGTTTATTCCCTATATACTATGGTCACCTAATGTATTTGGTCGGATCCTAATGATCGACCAAACTGGGTCAGGTTCGAAGGCATAAGCGATTTATTAGATCGCTTACCCTACGACCCTAGACAACGTGGTAATCAGTAGGCATAGTCCCAAGGGACTATAACCAACGTGATTACACTCACGTTGCGAAGTTCAAACGAACTTCGCATTGACCATAAACTGGTCAACGCAGAAAGTCAAACAAAGTTTGACTTTCAGACTCTAAAAGACTTGAAAAGCAATAAAAGAACGAAAGAATACTTACGAAGGGTCCCCGAATGCTAATCTAGATCGAAATAACTCAGCTGAAAGGTCAAGTTAGAACTTGTGGTTGTGGTTAAAACAGCTGGAAAATGCTGACTGCTCGTTCTTATCTGTTCTGTTAGTCTGATGCGGCCCGCTTCAGGATATGTATAAACTCAGGCGGGCCGCCTGGCCCTTCTGATCAGCATATAACTTTCAAAAATGGCAGTTTCATCCCCTGCACGTGTTTAAGGCCATTTCCGACACTTCTAAGGCCCGTAAAGCCAACTTTAAGGCCCCAAAATGATGCCTAAACATTTTGGACATGAAACATGCTAAAAAATATGCCGGATGATGGTTCGTTTGGTCGTACGAACGCGATGTTCGCTTAATTACGACGGAATGCGCACAAGCGCGAAAAACGATCCAAATGACGCGACGAATGGATTTTTCTTATGCCGAACACTAAAATAAAATATTTTAGTGCTTACATAAATTTTTGGATGTCCGGATGTATTCAGAACGTAAGTTATGCGCGAAAATGCAAACTTGTGCACTTTTTGACACTTTTAGTCCCTGAATGACCCAAAAGTTTATTTTAGCACACCGAACCTCTCAAAGCCTATTTCTAAGCTATGTAAAGGATATTTAAGGTGTGTTTAACTTATGGTCATGTTCCGGAAGGTTCGTTACAGTTCAAATTGGCATACTTTCGCAGTTTGTCAAGTTTAGTCCCTGTAAGCGAATTAGCTTGTTTTTGCCATACCAAAGCCTTCAAAACTTATTTCTAAGTTATGTAAAGTTTATTTAAGGTATGTTAAGCCTATGTCACTATTCCGGAGTGTTTGTTGCATTAAACTGGTTATATTTACGCATCGGTGCGCGTATAACCTTCCAGAAAGCGATTTAGAGTTTGGAATTGAACAAAAATTGATATGTGCAAATGATACACATATTTTTACAAATCCCAAGTATGAAATATAATATTTCATTGGTTCGGTATTTGTTTGATGGCCGTGGAGGCACAGGTGTTACAGTCTCCCCTACTTTAGGAAATTTCGTCCCGAAATTTATTTAGAGGAAACTTGTGAGAGTTTAAAACATGAAGTTGAAAAGATCGAACAACATTGGTTAGGGTTCTGAACTTCTAGTAACTTTAATAACATCATGTTTGCAATGTAAGAGGGATACTTATATACAAGTATATGAAGCGTCATTGGTGCGTCCACCGTACCTCCATTACATCGTTGTCATTTTGTTATTGTTGTCGCTATCGGTTCTTACACATAATAAATCTTACTGGGTTTCTGTGCACTAAATTTCATAATTATGTACGCGTCCATAATTAGACAATTCCTTGCATAGTTCACACAGTCTATTTTATAATGTGTATGGTAAAACCAAATGAACAAACCTATGATGAGTGTGACTAGACCACCATAGAGTCCTTTTAATTAAATCAATAAATGATCTAAATAGACTACCAAGGAGTCTGTTCAGCTACATCACTAGATGTCGTTCTTTAACCAAATTGTGAATCAATCTTTTTGACTAGACCACTAAAGGGTCTCTTATGAATCATGGAGTGGTACTATATAACCCAAGGGTCTTAACTATTACATAGAAGCCCATTAAGGATTTAAGGTAGTACCTTTTGAATATCCATTCTACGAACCCCTCATATGAAGATACGAAAGATTCTACGAGTATTTGGATAACGAATATCCAGAGTATACTAAAACACAAGAATGCAATGAAGAAAACCCAAAATGCATAAAAGAAAACACAAGATGAATAAACACTTAGTCACATAACCACAAAATTGTTTGTTAATTTGTCTTGTTAATTGCGTACATGCATTTAAAGCACACTAGGAATCCATTCCGTGGATTTCATTTGGTACTTTAAACGTTATCAAGAATCCAACTATAAAGATAGAAAGATTCAAAAAGAAAATTCGATTTCGATTATTAGGAACCGAAGTGTTCGAATTAAGTACATAAGGAATCCAATTAAGGACTCTGATTTGAATGATAATCATCCACAAGGATCTAATTGTGAAGATAAAAAGATCCCATATGAATTTTAGAAGTTGAAGATGTTTTGAAACCTTGCACGGGATGTGCTTATGTCAAAACATGAAGTAAAATGCTTATGAAGTTGAGATGCTTGATATGTCAAGGCGACATATGAAGCAGAATTTGAAGGTTAAGTCAATGTACGAGGAAAATATTTTTGAAAACTGTGCATGGGGTTCTTTTAAGAAAAATGTGTTTAACGTTTTTGAAACCTTATATATAATACTTTTGAAATCATAAAGTAGGTGTATTAGATAGATATATTTACAAAAATGTTTTAAAATCATGCGAGATGAATTTTGAAATTATGTATAAGGTTTTTGAAAGAGATGAATGATGCTTTTCGAAATCATGCACTTGATAAGAAAATGTATTGTGTTAATATTGTCTTCAGACTATATGAAATATTTTGAAATTAGGAAGGTTGGTTTTGATAACATGGCCAATGTTTTTGAAATAACATAGACAATGCATCTAGAAAAATTGTTTTCAAACTATATGAAATGTTTTGAGATCATGAAGATTGTTTTGAAATACTTGTACTGTGTATGTTGAAAAATCAAAACGTAATGGGTATGAGATTTGAAAATACCCTTAGTTATCTAACCAAGGATTCAAAGGCACAGATGTGCAGAAGCATGATTACTCATAATGTCACTTTATTTTCTGTACTTTGTTTCTTAGAGTGAAACGAGTACTTAAAATTTTTGAGAGAATCATGAGCGATCATTTGAAAGAGAGAAATCACGAGAGTAGTTTGTAAGGAACATAGTTCCTTAATGCGGGTATCATAGGAAAATCATACACACATGTAACTATACTTGTATATCAGAATTTGTGAACAACGATTTATTTATAAACAAAACAGATTGTTTCACATTACAAGGAAACAAAAGAACAAAAGCATAAGACAGCAACATCTTTTAGTCAGCCAACTGCTCATCCGTGGGTTGGATTTGCATTAGCAAGCTTTGGGCAATCCCTTAGGAAATGGCCCATCTCGCCACAGTTGTAGCAAGACCCTGGTGAGAAACGAGCTTGAGCAGAGTTGGCTTGTGGTTGGTTTGGACCACCTTGGTTCGGGTTACAACGACAAACATTTGCCAGGTGACCGAGTCGCCCGCACGATGCACACAGATGACACTGTAAGTGAGCCTGCTGATGCCCATTACATTTGTCGCAAAATGGCGCCGTTCCCTTGTATTGCTTCTTAGCAGGTTGTGCTACCACCCGGATGGGTCCTGCTTGATTTGGTACTGCTGTAGTTGGGCAAACCCTTACCGTATGACCTATAAGTCCACAAATATGGCATTTGCGGCACTTCACACTAGCCTGATGATGAAGGCTACATTGGTTGCACAAAGGGGCAGTTCCTATGTATGGGTTCCTAGCTGGTGGCCTTGCCACATGGCTAGGTCCCGCTTGATTTGGTGTAACTGTTGCGGGTTTCCTTGAAGCCTTACGCTTCCTTGATTTCGGTGCTGGCTTGACTTCTGCTTCCTTTGGTGACTCTTGAGTGGCTTCATCGTCGAGACGAGAGGCTTCATTGTTGAGACGAGCCATGGCAATGCCTAAATCCACAGTCTTCTGAATCACTTCGCCTATTTGCTGGACAAATTTGGCTGTTCGCTCGGACATTTGACCAGTGTTGAGAGGAATAGACATTCTAGAAGAAAATGAAAGACGTAGGAAGAAACAAGTGAAAGGTTATTGGATAATCAATACAGAATGGTAACGAATGAAAATTGCGATCATTTGTTTGTTACCTAAGGCAAACAAATGAGATGGTGACAAATCAAAGTAAATGGGTCAAAAATAATGTATCGCGAAGACACGCTCGCCTATAAGTGAACACTCATCCCAAGAATTCCCAGGTAAGCACAACTGGTCTCGCGTCTGATGAGATGTATACGAAGTGCTTGCCTAGACAGAAAACCCAGAATACAGGTATTCACCCTTCCAGTTTGCACGTGTTCACATTATTTAAAACCCAAAACCTTGACGAGATTTTGAAAATTCAAAGGGGTTCAAAACCATATAACAGAGGGTTCAAAACCTAGTAATCAATCATCCTAGAACAGATGATTAGTTTTCAAAGCGGTTTGGAAATTTATGTTCCCGTTGAGGTCGTCGCCTAAGGATAGGTGACGGTATCGTTTTATGACTAAACGCAAGTAAACTCGCGTTAGGGTCCTAGAAAGGTTATAGACTAGGTCAAAGTATTACTAATAACCTAATTCCCTATAACCATGAGCTCTGATACCAACTTTTCTGTCACACCCCGACCACGTAAAACAACAAAACATGGCGGAAACATCGGGGAGTGTTGTAACAGAATCATTGTTTCATAACACATGGAAATTTAAATATTGTTTTATTAAATACACAGGTTACAATGTCTTGACAACCAAAGAAACATAACATAAATAACTAGTCTTGCATCTTTTATTGTCACTAAGGCCCATGTCCGCCTAAGTGTATCTTGATCAATCCTATGCTTCATTTCCTGAAACACATGTGAAAATAAGTACGTCAGCATAAAAATGCCGGCGAGTACATAGGTTTTGTGAAAATAAGATTCATGACCTCTGTTTAAGAAAATGTTTAGTCATGAACCTTGTAATTTGCTTTGTCTTTGTAAATCATTTGAAAAACAATAAGTTCAGATGATACGTATAAATAAGAGAATAATGCATGGTTAAATGAATAACCATGTAAAATGAATTTGTATAAGTTAAGTTGTTTGTAAAACAATGTATTGTGAAAAGTATGTTATTTGTATAAAATGTTATATGTCATAAACTGAAATGATTCAAATAACGCTACGATATGTAATACCATACAAACACTTATATATAGGAAGTACCAGCGGCGTATCCACCATGCTTGTATCATATTACACACGTCTCGTTACTTAATCACTTACTCAAACCAAACTACCAAAGTAAAATGTTCATGTCTAATGTAAATCATGTAATGTATAACCAATGTCAAAAAGTGTTTATGTGTCAAATGTAAACCATGTAATATGTAACCAAAATGATATGTATGGCTAGTGAAATGCATCAACTAAACCATAGATGAAATGCACAAAACAAAGCATTGAAGTAAAACTTGGTTTAAATCAAAGTTATGTTTTGTGGAAATGCATGATCAATGTAAATCATGTAATATGTAACCAAAATGATATGTATGGCTAGTGAAATGTATCAACTAAACCATATGCACAAGAACATAGTATTGAAGTAAAACTTCGTTTAAATCAAGGCTATGTCCTGTGGAAATGCATGCTATACTGATACGAACATCTATGCGGTGTTGTGAAAATGCATACATCCAAGCCTTGAGACTGCGGCGATAAACCCTTAAACAACTTAAAGGTTTATCTAAATTATGTATATCGAATTCGGTCATTCCTTTCGTCCCCATACCCAGAACGTCCGGAACGGGAGTTGTCGATTCCTATGGTACCACTACCTACTAACGAACGGCGTAGCTAATGTTAATGAATGTATTGTTCCATTGTAAACAACCCAAATGTCGTAACAAAATGTAAGCATGTGATGAAAACGATGTACTAAGTATGCACGCAATGGACATACATAGCATAAAATGTAAATGTAAAACGATGTACTAAGTAATGCACACAATGGGCACACCTAGCATGAAATGTAATGAAATCATGTACTATAATGTACTAACGAACATAGCAGGTATATGATGTGAAAACAGGAAAGCTTGAAAGTAACAAGTAGGCACATGTGTTCCACCCCAAAACAGTTTGGAAAACAGTAAAAGAGGGGTCTATGTACTCACTTGAGATTGCTCAGGAGTCCTAAGATAACCACCAAGCAACGCTAGAGATCACGGAAATCAAACGGCACCTAATATAGGTAACTATGTTAATAAACCGGACCTAATTCGGAAGATCTGATAGAATGAGGGTTCGTAAACCAAACGAGTATAGAGACTCGTGTCATATGGTTTAACAAAGCCTACATACTAAATGAAACCTTAATCTAAGTGCTTACGACCCATTACGACCCGTTTAGGTAACTTATGCTACTTTAACGCGTCGTTCGCGTGAAACGCGTTCGGACCGTCTAACTAGCCCTATGACAAGTGTTATATGCCTAAACATGTTACATAATCAGTTATGTGACAAAAGTTTAGGTTACATATGCTTAATTACCAATTATACATGAAAAGGGTATTCTGGTAATTTACCTAAGGCATATAAACTACCTATCATACAACTATTTAAACGAAGCGACCATAAGGTATAACCTCGGAAGGTTATTCCCTATATACTATGGTCACCTAATGTATTTGGTCGGATCCTAATGATCGACCAAACTGGGTCGGGTTCGAAGGCATAAGCGATTTATTAGATCGCTTACCCTACGACCCTAGACAACGTGGTAATCAGTAGGCATAGTCCCAAGGGACTATAACCAACGTGATTACACTCACGTTGCGAAGTTCAAACGAACTTCGCATTGACCATAAACTGGTCAACGCAGAAAGTCAAACAAAGTTTGACTTTCAGACTCTAAAAGACCCGAAAAGCAATAAAAGAACGAAAGAATACTTACGAAGGGTCCCCGAATGCTAATCTAGATCGAAATAACTCAGGTATGAAACAAAGGTTCCAACTTAGAGTCTTTAAGATCAGATTCTAGTGGTTTTGAAGCAATGGGGGTGGGGTATTTATAGTTTTCGGGTAACCGTTAAGATCATTTCAGGGAAACCGTGCTCGAATCCTACCCGTACAAGTGTTGCAAAGTTATGGTAGCCTAAAAATGGTCCTAACTCAGCTGAAAGGTCAAGTTAGAACTTGTGGTTGTGGTTAAAACAGCTGGAAAATGCTGACTGCTCGTTCTTATCTGTTCTGTTAGTCTGATGCTGCATAAACTCAGGCGGGCCGCCTGGCCCTTCGGATCAGCATATAACTTTCAAAAATGGCAGTTTCATCCCCTGCACGTGTTTAAGGCCATTTCCGACACTTCTAAGGCCCGTAAATCCAACTTTAAGGCCCTAAAATGATGCCTAAACATTGTGGACATGAAACATGCTCAAAAATATGCCGGATGATGGTTCGTTTGGTCGTACGAACGCGATGTTCGCTTAATTACGACGGAATGCGCACAAGCGCGAAAAACGATCCAAATGACGCGACGAATGGATTTTTCTTATGCCAAACACTAAAATAAAATATTTTAGTGCTTACATAAATTTTTGGATGTCCGGATGTATTCAGAACGTAAGTTATGCGCGAAAATGCAAACTTGTGCACTTTTTGACACTTTTAGTCCCTGAATGACCCAAAAGTTTATTTTAGCACACCGAACCTCTCAAAGCCTTTTTCTAAGCTATGTAAAGGATATTTAAGGTGTGTTTAACTTATGGTCATGTTCCGGAAGGTTCGTTACAGTTCAAATTGGCATACTTTCGCAGTTTGTCAAGTTTAGTCCCTGTAAGCGAATTAGCTTGTTTTTGCCATACCAAATCCTTCAAAACTTATTTCTAACTTATGTAAAGGTTATTTAAGGTATGTTAAGCCTTTGTCACTATTCCGGAGTGTTTTTTGCATTAAACTGGTTATATTTACGCATCGGTGCGCGTATAACCTTCCAGAAAGCGATTTAGAGTTTGGAATTGAACAAAAATTGATATGTGCAAATGATACACATATTTTTACAAATACCAAGTATGAAATATAATATTTCATTGGTTCAGTATTTGTTTGATGGTCGTGGAGGCACAGGTGTTACACAAGGCCTGGTCACATGGACATTTATAAATTTTTAAGCTTATGATTTCAGAGAATCAAAGCAACAATAACAGTTTTATTGAATAGCACAAAAGGCCTAGTCACAAGGAAAATTTTTAAATTATAAGCCATAATTTCAGAGAATCAAGGCCTTTAAATAAATTAGCACAACAGGCTTAGTCACAAGGACATATATAAATTATATGCTATGATTTCAGAGAATCAAAGCATTTGAGGTTTGAACCTAGTTCATTACCTTTTTCTGACAGGGAGTCATAGCTACCACTGTATTTTGGCTCATGTAGAAATGAGCAAGGCCCGTAGGCACTATATTACCACGTATGGTTAAAATATGATCATCTTAATTGATGATGTAAACGCAGGATTCAGGGATCATTAAACTGGGTTAGGAATCTTTTGAAGAATCCTTAATAACGTGTGTGATTTCCAACGAATCACATCTGTCGGGAGTGTTAACATGTTTTCAGATGTTAACTGGGATACGAAACTTTTATTGGCCAGGTCTTTATTATGACACTCAGGCTAGGTTTCACTCTTAAGATTCTTTTAATATTTATCGCAGAAAAATTTCTAAATTGAAATGTTAATAAGGATCTGAATCTGAATTGAGGAACTGCCATCTTGGCGGGTCTTATTATGACCCGAAGCTAGGTCTTGTCCTTTTTAGATTTTGTCATTTTATTATGATGGTAGATCTTGCAAAAGGAAATGTTATTTTCCATTTATTTAATATTCTTGTTTAGAATGAAAGTTTAAACTTAATCATTCCAGTATAAAGTTGCCCTTAGCGGGACTTGAAAGGAATAATGTTGTCCTCGTAGGGACTGAAAGATAATTGTGTCCTTATAAGGACTTATTAAGAAAACAATCTTCAGCAAGAGGAGTTTCTTCTTTATTTATTTCTGAGTGTCCTCTCCTTGGATGCTCGTTTCATTCTAGCCGCGGTACAAAGCTCAGCATTTCAAGGCTCCAGATGTGGAGAAATTTCCATTACAGCTTCTTCGCTTGGCGACGTATATATAAAAATTTGGAAGCAAAAATTTCCAGATTAGGGTTGAGAATATTCCTATGTTAAGTCTAGACTCAGGAGGTCAAGGAATGTGCTACTGTGTCATTGAGATTAAACACCAAAAAGCTAGTGTTTAATTCACTCAATGTTGGCTCTGATACCAACCTGTCACACCCCGATTTTCACGTGTCACCGGTGAGCCCGGTGGGGGAGTATCGTGACGTGGTTGGCAACATAATAGTCAAACAACACAATAATCAATATGCACAGTGGAAGCAAATTTAAAAATATGATACAACCGAAACTAATATTGTATATCAATGTTACAATATCCGGAAGTTTATCCACAGTCGGATCGAAAATAAAATAGTATTAATGGTTCAACAGACTTCAGGCATCTTAAGCTTGCGAGACTTCTAATGATGCTAAGGAGAAATCCCAGCCAATTTCGCTTAGTACCTGCATTTAATCTTTTTGGGAAAATACGTCAGTTTACACTGGTAAATACATTCAACTGACTCATTTTGGAAAATGATTGAAAATTTGTTTGGATGCACATGGCATAAACATTTTATTTAACTTGGGAGAATTATTTAATATTATAATCTTGTGAACGAATTACATGTTCCTTGTGCGTTCAGTAGCCCGGATCTTGTCCGGGTTAAAGATCAATAGACACACCACAATGTTATTTTGTGCACTGACGGGTGTACCCTACACCCCGCGCTTAAGTCGTGGCCATTTCGTAAAATGATGCCAAGGATATCCGAGACACGGTCATTAACCCCCCAAAGGCTTTAAGTAACAAGACTGTTTAAACGAGCCGATCAAATTATTCAACTACCCACTTAACGGTGGAGATATGATGCCCGATCAAGCGGTATACTATATACCGTAACCCAAGCCCGTATAGGGAAAATAAGTTAAAAGTATTTACCTGAGCAAGTATTAATCACAATAAGCAAAATGCACGTAGCTTTTACTGGTTCTCCTAATCTGGAACGAAGGTTTAATATAACATATTAGAATCCTAACGGGTCTTTAATTAAGCTTAAGCTTAGACCGGCTAGTTTCAAAGATACGGTTCGTACGCACGATTAAGCGAAGACCGGATAGAATGTGATTTAGACCCGACAAGTTTGAAGACTTGTTTAATATGGGTTTATTATTCACTTTCTGGATTTTGAGATAAACCGATAAGGTTTGACCCGTTTCGGCTAATTTATGTAAACTTGTTACATAAACCGAACCGATCGCGTAATAAGCGTAACGGGTATCCGTAAGAGCCATATACAGGTTTCCTAAGTTAATATGCTTCAAATATGTTGTGACATCAGTAAGATGTCTTTCATTATGCCCGAAACGTGTTTAAACACAAACTAGGCCCCGTAGGGGTAGTTTGGTCATTTTAAAGGTTGTAAAAGGGTTTAAGTGCTTAACTGAGTTACAGGTCTGATGTAATCAGTAAACATACTCAAATTAATGAGTTATAATAGTAAGATAAAGCATATATGTGAAATTTATCATTTTTAACCAAACTATGCCCCGTAGGGGTATTTTGGTAATTTCACATAAGCCGAAAAGCTCAAAACTGGAGTCTGGGTTTATCAACCTTTGCTTACTGTTAAAATATTATAATTTGCCTCTTATATCAGTAGGTATCAACCCGGGTATGCTCAATATAATTTTAATACATACTATGCGTTAAAAACGCTTAATAAGGCGATTAAAGACCATTTCCGGGTTCGATACTTAAATCTGATATTTTTATATTTCCAGAAGGCTTAAAATACTTTATTTATCATATGTGATCAGTAGCAAAAGGTTTGGAGTCGTTTAGATATGAAAAACTCATTTTATGGCCCGTAAGGGCAAAACCGACAATTACCGGATTAAGCCTACGACTACTAGTTATGCTCAGCCTAAAATTAATTAAAAATCTTTAAAAATCCCAAAATAATATATTTCATCAGTGGGTAAAAGATTTGATATCAAAAAGTAGGCTTAACTAGGCTATACGCTAATTACGCCGTTTTATTAACATAAAGCTTAAATTTTGCGATATTGAGCATAACTCTAAATCTACAATTCAAACTGATGCCAAACTTTTCATACAAGTTTATATATCAGTAATTAAAGTTTCTACTCTTTTACATTTCCAAAAATCATGTTTTAAGGTAATAAGGCCATAACGGTCAACATATGAGCAATTAACGGAAACATGCATATTAATTGGATAACTAATGAACCAAGGTGTATAATCACATAGGGTTATTCTAACATGTCACCTAGTCTAATTAAAGCTCTGAGGCATTTCTAAAACATGCCTAAACGGGTCAGAACTGAAAGTCGAAGTGAAAGTCAAACTATGTGACTTTCGGTTCCGAACCGGGTATTTACAGAAATTTGTCGGGTTGAACATGTTTAGACATGTTCTTATACTTATTACCAAGTTATAACAACGATCAAACAGATTGTATATGATCTACATTGCTAATTATGCATAAATTGTAATTTAAGTATCCTGTTGACTTTTTCTTAGCAAGTTTGACCCGACTTTTGACCTGGTTAGAGTGGTAATCAGGGGGAGCCCTTTTGAGGGTTTATTACCCACATAAATACCAACTTATACCTACTTTTAATTCGAGATATGACTGAGCCATTGTTGACTAATCTCGAAGTCAAACCGTAATTACGACGGTTTGACTTTTAGCTAATAAACTAAGCTAAACTCAATTAAAGAAGGATTAGAACACTTACTGAAGTCCTAAGCTTGATTAGAGAACACTTGAGAGGAAGTTTGAGCTCCAGAAGTGATCCACAAATGCAGATGAAGGTGTGAGGAATTGTTTGCAAGTTCATGGCCTTTTATAGTGTTTTCAATCACCACAAAGTGTTGACAACAAAGCCTAGCACACACGACAACTGATCAACACTTGGTTCTAGTGTTTAGGGGGTGTTTTAGGGGTCAAGAGATGTGGAAAATTGGTTAAAGATCGCGTACAAAAGCCATGGCAGACCATAACCCATTTTTCTCAGAGCTGGGCACCCCTCGCGCGACGCCACGCCTCCCTCGCATCGCGCTAGGCCCTATCTGATCAGATTTTGTGATTTATTTCATTTTGATCCTTGGCTCTTCAAAACTCGATTAGGCACTTGTTTTCTTGCAGTGTAAACCCTCATAATTGATCTATAAGGGCTTTAAAACATATACCCACCTTGTTAAGTCCCCGGTTAACTTTATTGTTACCCGAAAAGTCCTAACTTTCAACGTTTACGCTTTAACTCTTCGCACACGAATTTGATCATAACTTTCTCATACGACAACGAAACTTTACGAAATTTATATCGTGCATTCTAGTGAGCGTAATTAACATTTACAAAGCTTCGGGCTTGTCAAAAGGTCACTCAGAGGTATAATTTAAACATGTTGACACATTTAGTCCCTGTAGTTTGAAATCTCTCACTTTTAGCTTCGTATGATTCATGATTTATTCGTTTGAAGGTATGAGCATCATGTAGGGTTAATGTACATTATATTTATTCACAGTTGACACTTAGAATACGTATATTCACATACATTCCATGTTTGTCAACTTTAGTCCTTCTATAATATTCTTTCACCCGTTTTAAACATATGACACGTGTCAACACATCATAGGACGTGAATTTTCGAGGTGTTACATCCTCACCCCCCTTAAAATAAATCTCGACCCGATATTTACTGAAATAAGTAAGGGTACTTTTCTTTCATCGTGGATTCAACCTCCCACGTGAATTCGGGACCTCTACGGGCATCCCATTTGACCTTTACAATAGGTACATGCTTCCTTCGAAGCTTCTTTACCTGTCGATCTACAATCGACAAAGGTTTTTCCACAAACTTTAAGCTCTCATCTATATGCACATCTGTATGCGGTATAACCAGTGATTCATCAGCGAAGCACTTTTTCATATTGCAGATGTGGAACACATTGTGAATTCCACTGAGCTCTTCCGGTAAGTTTAAGTTATAGGCAACTGATCCGACACGTTCGATAACCTCGAAAGGTCTTATGTATCTCGGGCTTAGCTTGCCTTTCTTACCAAATCGCATCACTCCCTTCCAGGGTGATACTTTTAGCAACACTTTATCACCTACTTCGAAGTGAAAAGCTTTACGCTTCGGATCTGCGTAGCTCTTCTGCCTATCTCGGGCAGCTTTGAGACGGTCACGAATCTGGACAATCTTGTCCGTCGTTTCAAAGACTATCTCTGGTCCTGATAATTGGACATCTCCAACTTCCGCCCAACAAACGGGCGTTCTACGCTATCTACCATATAAGGCCTCGAAAGGCGCAGCCTTTATGCTGGTGTGGTAGCTATTGTTGTAGGAGAACTCAATTAGTGGTAGGTGGTTATCCTAACTACTACCCAAATCAATCACACATGCACGTAGCATGTCTTCCAAAGTTTGAATAGTACGCTCACTCTGACCGTCTGTCTGAGGGTGGTAAGCCGTACTAAAATTCAAACGCGTGCCCAAAGATTGTTGGAAACTCTTCCAAAAATGTGACGTGTATCTAGTATCTCTGTCAGAGATAATAGACACAGGTATGCCATGTAAGGCTACAATCTTATCCACGTACAACTGGGCTAACATGTCGGAGCTATAAGTCTCCTTAATGGGTAGGAAATGTGCTGACTTAGTCAGTCTATCAACTATACCCCATATTGTATCATTTCCTTTCCTTGTCTTGGGTAACTTGGTGATAAATCCATAGTTACCATTTCCCACTTCCACGCAGGAAGTTCAGGCTGTTGTAGCAAACCTGACGGTTTCTGATGCTCGGCTTTGACTTGCGCACATGTCAAGCATTTAGCTACATAGGTGGCCACAGACTTCTTCAAGCCTATCCACCAATAGTTTGCCCTTAGATCCTGGGTAGCTGATGGCAAATTCTTAATCGTTGCCTAATTAGGGTTGCGGCAATTAATACATAAGCAATATGAACCGTCTTTCTTATTTAATAATATAAAACTTTCGGAATATCGGGTTAGGCTATATGAACCCTCTATTTTTAAAACTTAGTAAGTCAGGGTTTCGATTCTTCCAACGATGGTACTAGCCGTCTTGGAGATTTCATAATAATACAGCCTTAAATGGGATATAAATCTTAATTCTACCTGCCTTCCAGGAGGTAAGCAGGGAAAACTTATGAGAAGATAATCAAGATGCAAGGAGGCTACAGAGATTTTCCATATCTCAGGCTCCAGTTCATCCATCATTGTTCGTGTCAAATGAGTGACACATTTATGTTATAAGTCCACGAATTCCTTAATCGGGAACATTTACTCGGAAAATTCCATTCTGGATATCTTCTTTGAATACTACTAGTCGACTTTAGTACAATATGATCATTGGGATATCTTAGGGGTTCCATGTATTAAACCTCCATACTGATCAGGCATGGAAGCAATCTATGGGACACACTAGGACACGGCAATCCTCATATGGTACTCTTATCAAACATAGTTTGGCATTCGCAGGCGATAGAAAAACAATGAGAAAAATAATTAAAATAACATATGTTGTCGTACTCTATGCGAAGAAAGAGTACTCTTAGATTTTTCGGAAGGATTCCTTGCCGATACTAGAAGAATCGGTTACTATGGTTTCCTTGGTAAGTTATACCTTGTGAATAATATAAAAGTTTGCTAAGCTTATGGTTTATGAAGATTCCTTATTGCTTGTATTAAATCAGGATGCTTAGCAGAAAATTATCATTGGTAAATGATAACGTGAACTGCCTCTTGGCATTCATCAGGTGAGTTCAGGCATTTCTTCCTTTAGCCTTTCCAGGCTTAGCTGTACCTTCTTTGGCAGCTTTATGGTATCTAGTTCTGATGCGGCCTTGCTCGCCACAGCCGTAATAGACTGCATTCTTTATGTCCCTACATTCATGGGAATGATGACCAGTTTCCTTAGCAGATGCCACACTGCTTTGGTCTTTGTTCTAATCGACACTGTCCCAAGTGTCTTTTATAGCAATTTTTACATACAGGCTCTTACTGAACTTTCGTTGCTTTTTATTAAGCCTGTACCTGCTCTCTTTCTTAGATTTCTGGGAGTTATCTTCCTCCTTTGGTTCATCCTTCATATACGAAGTGTGAACAAAACTCTTCTCATGAGCAATTGAACATGGTTTTGAATGAAATTCAGAGCGAGGAGCATTCGGCTCTTTGGATTGTTTCATGATCTTTCTATGGTCCTTCCAACTGCTGCGTTAACCACAGCCTGGAGATTAACCCCATTAATATTGAGGGTTACGTTTGTAGTTTTATTAACTTTCGTCGCATTAATAGTATTGCGACTGTCGTCTACCTCATCCGAGTTTCCATACTAGAAACTTGGTACTAATCACCAAGATTTAACAATTATTAGTCATCATCCTGATGACCTGACTTAGATTAGCCACGGCATTCATAAACCGTATGGGCTATTCCGTTCTGAACATTCTTAATGAATGCTTTTTGAATGTATATCTATTACATTTAGCTTAGGTCACAAAAGGACTATCAATGGCATTTAAGGTTTGGAGCGAGTCCAATACCTGCTTGACAGGGGACCATAATGTCACAACTGTCTTTGTCACAAGGACGATTATAAATAGCTCAAAGGCTAGTCTTACAAGACTTTTATTATATATATACATATATGGCATAGAAGCCTGTCTCGATGGACGTAGAAAGATATGGCATAAAGCCCAGTCATGAAGGACATAAATGATTATACGGCACGAAGGCCTTGTCGCAAAGGTCATTCAGATATGGCACAAACGGCCTTGTCATAAGGACATTTATCAAATCTGGCACAAAGGCATGTCACCAGGAATGTTAACATTTAATATGTTAGCTTGTCACGAATGACAAATTATGGCACATAGGCTTGTCATGAATGACTTTAAAACATAACTCGATGGTCTATCATCAAGGACCTTAATTTATTAGCCGCAATCTTATTAGATTAGGGCTTCAAGGTTTGAACGTGGTTCTTCACCTTTGGACAGGGAGTCATAGACTACAACTGTCATCGTCTTGAAAGACGATTCATTTGGCAGAAAAGTAAGCCAATCAACATCACTAACGGATGTTTATATATAACCATCGTATCTAATGATATTAGTCATGATCACATCGATCATATTGACTATTAGGTTTGGGTATAATCACACCATTTTGAACAGGGGATCATAAAGGTCACTACTATCTTTGTCTTACCGACACTAGAATAAAGTATAGCCCGTAGGCATTTCATCACGA
Source organism: Helianthus tuberosus (assembly GCA_030545235.1). Classification (NCBI taxonomy): domain Eukaryota; kingdom Viridiplantae; phylum Streptophyta; class Magnoliopsida; order Asterales; family Asteraceae; genus Helianthus; species Helianthus tuberosus. The sequence continues at coordinate 20,145,159 of CM060355.1, forward strand.
GGGATGTTAATATTATGATCATCATACTGATGATACTAGTCAGGATCGCAATGATAGTATAGACTATGGGATTTGAGTATAGCTCACCCCCTTGGGCAAAGAATCACAAAAGATTACAATTGCCTTGTCTCAATTGGACAATATAATATAGCCCTTAGGCAAAACATCATTAAGGATGTTAAAATCTTTAATCATCATATTGACGATCTTTGTCATGATTGCATTGATCATATAGACTATTAGGCTTGAGCATAGCTCACTACCTGGGACAGGGAATCGTAAAGATCACAATGTCTTTGTCACACATGGACAATATAATATGGCCCATAGGCGAAACATCACTAATGGATGTTTATAATAGGTTCATCCTATTAGAAGATATAAGTCATGATTGCATTAATCATATTGACTATTTTGGCTTGAGCATAGCTCACCACCTCAGACAAGGAATCATAAAGATAACAATGTCAGTGTCTCAAATAGACAATATATTATAGCCCATAGGCAAAACATCACTAAAGGATGTTAAATAATATTATCATCGTATTAAATGATATTAGTCATGATCGCATTGATCATATAGACTATTATGTTTGGACATAGTCCAATATTTTAGACAGGAGGTCAAAGACCATCACTGTCGTTGTCTTATCGGACAACAAGTTTAGCCCGTAGGCACTTCATCACTAACGGATGTTCATAATATGATCATCTTATAGGATGATATAAGCCATGATTCCTAAATCACTAGGTTAGATAAGGGAATTGGAAGAATCCAATATAAAGATGACTGTTGTGATTTTCTCGAATCACAATTGTCAAGAGTGCTAACACGTTCTTAGGTGTTAACAAGGATCTGAATCCCTTGAGTAGGTTTCACCATCTTGGCCGCGTAGGCTAGGTTTCACCTTTAAGATTCTTTTTAAACTGCATACTGGCAGGGAAGGAAGGATATTTATTTTATTCAGGATTTTTATCATAAATCCTAATTTATAAGTTAATAATAGCACAAATGGCCTAGTCGCGTAGACAAGTTTAATTTATAGGCCATGATTTCGGAGAATCGAGGCATTAAGGTTTTAATAATAGCATAAATGGCCTAGTCGCGTAGACAAGTTTAATTTATAAGCCATGATTTCAGAGAATCGAGGTATTAAGGTTTGAATCAAAGTTCATTACCTTTTCTTGACAGGGAGTTGTAGGCTACCACTGTCTTTAGTCTCAGAGGACATTAACTATAGCCCGTAGGCACTTCCCTTCTAAGGGATGTTTATTATGGAATTGCCCCTTAGGGTAATTCATTAACCATGGTAAACAGAGACCATATTCGGTTAATTTATTGCTAACATTTATTTAGGACTTCTATTATAATTTATCCTAATTATAAAACATTAACAGTTTTATTAGTGGCACCCAAGGCCTGGTCACATGGACATTTATAAAATTTTAAGCTTATGATTTCAGAGAATCAAAGCAACAATAACAGTTTTATTGAATAGCACAAAAGGCCTAGTCACAAGGAAAATTTTTAAATTATAAGCCATGATTTCAGAGAATCAAGGCCTTTAAATAAATTAGCACAACAGGCTTAGTCACAAGGACATATATAAATTATATGCTATGATTTCAGAGAATCAAAGCATTTGAGGTTTGAACCTAGTTCATTACCTTTTTCTGACAGGGAGTCATAGCTACCACTGTATTTTGGCTCATGTAGAAATGAGCAAGGCCCGTAGGCACTATATTACCACGTATGGTTAAAATATGATCATCTTAATTGATGATGTAAACCCAGGATTCAGGGATCATTAAACTGGGTTAGGAATCTTTTGAAGAATCCTTAATAACGTGTGTGATTTCCAACGAATCACATCTGTCGGGAGTGTTAACATGTTTTCAGATGTTAACTGGGATACGAAACTTTTAAACAGGTCTTACCATCTTGGCCAGGTCTTTATTATGACACTCAGGCTAGGTTTCACTCTTAAGATTCTTTTAATATTTATCGCAGAAAAATTTCTAAATTGAAATGTTAATAAGGATCTGAATCTGAATTGAGGAACTGCCATCTTGGCGGGTCTTATTATGACCCGAAGCTAGGTCTTGTCCTTTTTAGATTTTGCCATTTTATTATAATGGTAGATCTTGCAAAAGGAAATGTTATTTTCCATTTATTTAATATTCTTGTTTAGAATGAAAGTTTAAACTTAATCATTCCACTATATAAAAATAAAAGTATAAAGTTGCCCTAAGCGGGACTTGAAAGGAATAATGTTGTCCTCGTAGGGACTGAAAGATAATTGTGTCCTTATAAGGACTTATTAAGGAAACGGTCTTCAGCAAGAGGAGTTTCTTCTTTATTTATTTCTGAGTGTCCTCTCCTTGGATGCTCGTTTCATTCTAGCCGCGGTACAAAGCTCAGCATTTCAAGGCTCCAGATGTGGAGAAATTTCCTTTACAGCTTCTTCGCTTGGCGACGTATATATAAAAATTTGGAAGCAAAAATTTCCAGATTAGGGTTGAGAATATTCCTATGTTAAGTCTAGACTCAAGAGGTCAAGGAATGTGCTACTGTGTCATTGAGATTAAACACCAAAAAGCTAGTGTTTAATTCACTCAATGTTGGCTCTGATACCAACCTGTCACACCCCGATTTTCACGTGTCACCGGTGGGCCCGGTGGGGGAGTATCGTGACGTGGTTGGCAACATAATAGTCAAACAACACAATAATCAATATGCACAGCGGAAGCAAATTTAAAAATATGATACAACCGAAACTAATATTGTATATCAATGTTACAATATCCGGAAGTTTATCCACAGTCGGATCGAAAATAAAATAGTATTAATGGTTCAACAGACTTCAGGCATCTTAAGCTTGAGGGACTTCTAATGATGCTAAGGAGAAATCCCAGCCAATTTCGCTTTGTACCTGCATTTAATCTTTTTGGGAAAATACGTCAGTTTACACTGGTAAATACATTCAACTGACTCATTTTGGAAAATGATTGAAAATTTGTTTGGATGCACATGGCATAAACATTTTATTTAACTTGGGAGAATTATTTAATATTATAATCTTGTGAACGAATTACATGTTCCTTGTGCGTTCAGTAGCCCGGATCTTGTCCGGGTTAAAGATCAATAGACACACCACAATGTTCTTTTGTGCACTGACGGGTGTACCCTACACCTCGCGCTTAAGTCGTGGCCATTTCGTAAAATGATGCCAAGGATATCCGAGACACGGTCATTAACCCCCCAAAGGCTTTAAGTAACAAGACTGTTTAAACGAGCCGATCAAATTATTCAACTACCCACTTAACGGTGGAGATATGATGCCCGATCAAGCGGTATACTATATACCGTAACCCAAGCCCGTATAGGGAAAATAAGTTAAAAGTATTTACCTGAGCAAGTATTAATCACAATAAGCAAAATGCACGTAGCTTTTACTGGTTCTCCTAATCTGGAACGAAGGTTTAATATAACATATTAGAATCCTAACGGGTCTTTAATTAAGCTTAAGCTTAGACCGGCTAGTTTCAAAGATACGGTTGGTACGCACGATTAAGCGAAGACCGGATAGAATGTGATTTAGACCCGACAAGTTTGAAGACTTGTTTAATATGGGTTTATTATTCACTTTCTGGATTTTGAGATAAACCGATAAGGTTTGACCCGTTTCGGCTAATTTATGTAAACTTGTTACATAAACCGAACCGATCGCGTAATAAGCGTAACGGGTATCCGTAAGAGCCATATACAGGTTTCCTAAGTTAATATGCTTCAAATATGTTGTGACATCAGTAAGATGTCTTTCATTATGCCCGAAACGTGTTTAAACACAAACTAGGCCCCGTAGGGGTAGTTTGGTCATTTTAAAGGTTGTAAAAGGGTTTAAGTGCTTAACTGAGTTACAGGTCTGATGTAATCAGTAAACATACTCAAATTAATGAGTTATAATAGTAAGATAAAGCATATATGTGAAATTTATCATTTTTAACCAAACTATGCCCCGTAGGGGTATTTTGGTAATTTCACATAAGCCGAAAAGCTCAAAACTGGAGTCTGGGTTTATCAACCTTTGCTTACTATTAAAATATTATAATTTGCCTCTTATATCAGTAGGTATCAACCCGGGTATGCTCAATATAATTTTAATACATACTATGCGTTAAAAACGCTTAATAAGGCGATTAAAGACCATTTCCGGGTTCGATACTTAAATCTGATATTTTTATATTTCCAGAAGGCTTAAAATACTTTATTTATCATATGTGATCAGTAGCAAAAGGTTTGGAGTCGTTTAGATATGAAAAACTCATTTTATGGCCCGTAAGGGCAAAACCGACAATTACCGGATTAAGCCTACGACTACTAGTTATGCTCAGCCTAAAATTAATTAAAAATCTTTAAAAATCCCAAAATAATATATTGCATCAGTGGGTAAAAGATTTGATATCAAAAAGTAGGCTTAACTAGGCTATACGCTAATTACGCCGTTTTATTAACATAAAGCTTAAATTTTGCGATATTGAGCATAACTCTAAATCTACAATTCAAACTGATGCCAAACTTTGCAAACAAGTTTATATATCAGTAATTAAAGTTTCTACTCTTTTACATTTCCAAAAATCACGTTTTAAGGTAATAAGGGCATAACGGTCAACATATGAGCAATTAACGGAAACATGCATATTAATTGGATAACTAATGAACCAAGGTGTATAATCACAGAGGGTTATTCTAACATGTCACCTAGTCTAATTAAAGCTCTGAGGCATATCTAAAACATGCCTAAACGGGTCAGAACTGAAAGTCGAAGTGAAAGTCAAACTATGTGACTTTCGGTTCCGAACCGGGTATTTACAGAAATTTGTCGGGTTGAACATGTTTAGACATGTTCTTATACTTATTACCAAGTTATAACAATGATCAAACAGGTTGTATACGATCTACATTGCTAATTATGCATAAATTGTAATTTAAGTATCCTGTTGACTTTTTCTTAGCAAGTTTGACCCGACTTTTGACCTGGTTAGAGTGGTAATCAGGGGGAGCCCTTTTGTGGGTTTATTACCCACATAAATACCAACTTATACCTACTTTTAATTCGAGATATGACTGAGCCATTGTTGACTAATCTCGAAGTCAAACCGTAATTACGACGGTTTGACTTTTAGCTAATAAACTAAGCTAAACTCAATTAAAGAAGGATTAGAACACTTACTGAAGTCCTAAGCTTGATTAGAGAACACTTGAGAGGAAGTTTGAGCTCCAGAAGTGATCTACAAATGCAGATGAAGGTGTGAGGAATTGTTTGCAAGTTCATGGCCTTTTATAGTGTTTTCAATCACCACAAAGTGTTGATAACAAAGCCTAGCACACACCACAACTGATCAACACTTGGTTCTAGTGTTTAGGGGGTGTTTTAGGGGTCAAGAGATGTGGAAAATCGGTTAAAGATCGCGTACAAAAGCCATGGCAGACCATAACCCATTTTTCTCGGAGCTGGGCACCCCTCGCGCGACGCCACGCCTCCCTCGCGTCGCGCTAGGCCCTATCTGATCAGATTTTGTGATTTATTTCATTTTGATCCTTGGCTCTTCAAAACTCGATTAGGCACTTGTTTTCTTGCAGTGTAAACCCTCATAATTGATCTATAAGGGCTTTAAAACATATACCCACCTTGTTAAGTCCCCGGTTAACTTTATTGTTACCCGAAAAGTCCTAACTTTCAACGTTTACGCTTTAACTCTCCGCACACGAATTTGATCATAACTTTCTCATACGACAACGAAACTTTACGAAATTTATATCGTGCATTCTAGTGAGCGTAATTAACATTTACAAAGCTTCGGGCTTGTCAAAAGGTCACTCAGAGGTATAATTTAAACATGTTGACACATTTAGTCCCTGTAGTTTGAAATCTCTCACTTTTAGCTTCGTATGATCCATGATTTATTCGTTTGAAGGTATGAGCATCATGTAGGGTTAATGTACATTATATTTATTCACAGTTGACACTTAGAAAGTATATTCACATACTTTTCATGTTTGTCAACTTTAGTCCTTCTATAATATTCTTTCACCCGTTTTAAACATATGACACGTGTCAACACATCATAGGACGTGAATTTTCGAGGTGTTACATACATCGAGACAACAATTAAACAAAAATGCTAAAAAAATTAAAACAATAACAGGTCTGGAATTTTGAGCTGTGGGTAAAATACTAATTTGTCAGGACCAATGAGCGAGTGTTAGACAACTACTTGACACAATAAAAGTTACATTGAGTCAACCAAGCAAAATAAAACAGTATTATAGTTTTGCAAAAAAAAAAATATAGTAAAACGATGGCAAGATCATAATTTTTAACTGGCGGAGAAATCGTATTTTTTTAAATGGGAGTAGAATCATAATTTTAAACAGAGGGCAAAATCGTAAAAATATTTTGAACTGGGGGCGAAATCATAATTTTAAACTAAGGGCAAAATCATAATTTTGAGCTATGGGGAAAAACATAATTTTATTTTGAACTGTGGGCAAAAACGTAAATTTGAGTTGGGGGCAAAATCGTAATTTTTAGCTAGGGGCAAAAACATATTTTTATTTTGAACGAAAGGCAAAAGCGTAATTTTATACGGAAGGCGAAACCGTAAATTTAAACTGGGAATATAATTAGAAATGAGTTTTTGAACCGAGGGCAAAAGGGTAAATTTTGAGCAAGGGCAAAAATATAATTTTATTTTGAATTAGTGACGAAAACGTAATTTTAAACAAAGGACGAAACCATAATTTTAAACTAGAAAAAAATTAAATTTAAAATGATTTGGTCCAATAAGAAAGTGTCAGGCAGCTATTCCCTCAACTTACAAATCTATATGTAGTAAATCACACTAAACTTGCTTTTAATTTTGAAAGTGAAAGTTGGCCAGTTGGGTACGGCTATGTACAAGTAATGTACAACTCTTTTCTTTAATATCATACGTGTGTGTGGTTGTGGGACAAAACAAGCACAATTGAATAATAAATATTGTACAACTAACTTCTTGATGACACTTGGAAATTCCTACTTCAAAGACAGGTGCGGACCTAGAGTGATAGAAGGGGTAACCTCTGTTACCCTTGACGCTCCGACGGTAGTGTAAATTTTAGAAAAATTTGACGTTTTTTCGATTTCATTACCCATTTTTATTGAAACGTTACCTCTATGCGGATCTTCTAGATCCGCCACTGTTCAAAGGCCAAGATTTTATGGTTATCTCACTAGGGTTAGGTTTATTTGTGAACAACCCCCTTGATAGTGAACTGTGTGAACTAATCCTAGCCCTTGATTATCAATACACAAGTGTAAATCAATGGCCTGAATTTGATAAGGATTTGATGATGGAAATAAACTTGTGTATTTTACGATTTAATGATTTAAATCAATGGTCAGGATTTGTTCCCTCAATTCACAAATACACTAGTGTTTACTCTAAAACCTCACCCTATCCCACTAATTCAATTAATCTTACTTTTAAGTTGTACCATACAACCCCAAAATGCAATATGTGAGAAACATAGATCAAGATACATATGGATACCCATCATCTACATTATATTTATAATTGTAAGGTGTGTGTCTTCTCCACTTACAAGGGGTCAACCCCCAATATAAATGAAAAGAAATAAAGATATTCTTATATCCATTTATATAAAATAAAATAAAAACCATTAATGTATGTTATTTGTTAGAAAAAAATAGGTTAACCTATCATAGATGACACCCATCATCTACACTAAGGTGCTGTTTGTTTTTTCTGCACGAAAACATCTTCTGCTGCAGGCCACATCTGCAGACATCTGCAGGAGAAGAGGTGGACCAAATGTCTGCAGCTGCAAGGAGAAGAGGGTTTTTTTTTTTTATATAAAACCTCTTCTACACACACAAATCTCTCTCTACTCTCTCTCTACTCTCTCTCTCTAAAATCTGAACCTCTTCTCCGGCGTCCCGATTTCCGGCGATACACCCTTCCCCTTGAACCTTTATCACCTCTGTCTTCTCTCCTGCATCACCGGTGATCGGAGAAACTCCGACCGACCCCCGTCGCACCCTCGTTCTTCTGGTAAACAACTCCACACCCACATCCGAATCGGATCTGTATTGGCTGCATAAAGATGAAATCAGAGGCGGAGAGAGAGCTGGAGGCGAAGGAGACGCACCACCGTGAGCGGCGGCGGTGGTTTGGTGTCGATTAGCTTCTCCGGTAAGCACCCATAACCCGTCTACACCTCTTTTCTTTTCGAATCGTAAAGTTTCACGAGTGTTGATGTCGATTTGGGGGGTTTTGATGATGATGATTTGGGGGTTTTGATGATGATGATGGTGGCGGAGCAGGGGGTTTCGGGGGGGTTTGTTTCCATCGATGATGATGGTGTCGGCGGAGGTGGGGTTTTGGGTGATGTCGATTTGGGGCAGTGGTGGTGGTGGCGGCGGAGCAGTGGTGGTGGTGGCGGAGCAGTGGTGGTGGTGATGATGATGATGGTGTCGGCGGAGCAGTGGTGGTGGTGGCGGAGCAGGGGCGGAGCAGGGGTGGAGGTGGAGGTGGTGCCAAGAAGAGGTAAACCTCTGCTTGGAGAAGCTTACCTCTCATCACTTCCCCAAGAAGAGGTTGGGGAGAGGTAAAAAGCACTTCTCGAAAAAAAAAAAAACACTCTTCTGAGGCTAAACCTCTTCCCGCGTTTGCACGGTGCAGACAGAAGAGGCTAGGAAGCTCTTTTTGGAAAAAACAAACACCACCTAAATCTATAATTGGAAGGGGTGGGTCTTCTCCACTTACAAGAGGTTAACCCCCAATATAAATGAAAAGAAATAAAGATATTCTTATATCCATTTATAAAAAAAACATTAATGTATGTTATTTGTTAGAAAAAATAAGTTAACCTATCATAGATGATTCACCGTTAAATGTTTGATTTTTATTTATATCGTATGTTTGATGTTCGAATCTTTCTCCCTTAACCACTTGAAAGCCACTTGTCAGGTTTAAGCTGCTTGCGTTATCTTTTATCTTATCTTATCCCACTAGTTAGCATAATAATGTATTTTTCGATCTTGAGAAAGTTTTCTAAGGTTGTTAGAAGGAGCATAAGATGTTTTGGTGGTTTTTGTTCATCAACGTTTTCAAACTTTTAATAAAAAGAATTATTTACCATTTTTAAGGTTGAGTCTATGGTAGACTTTTTTCTAGAAAGGGAAAGGCATAAACAACTAAAATGGGACAAGCACCAAAAAAGCTCTCAATTAAAAAGACTAAAGTGCAATAAGAAAGTGATGATACTCTCATTTTGGTCAACAGCCCATTTTCCACTCACCACTTGTGTGATTCACAAAATCTAGTTTAACATTAGATAACTATTGCATTACAAGAAAAAGAGATGCACCCACAAGTTGGGAGTAGGATTAGATAACTATGATTCAATCCTCATTGTTAAACACCCCCCACCACCACCACACACATACACAAGAGAAGTGACATCTTGCATTTCAAGAATTGCAAGAAAAAGAGATGCCAAGTTACAAAGTGAGACCCACAAGTTGAGAGTAGGATTAGATAATAAAAGGATAGTATGGAAGGCATGGGATAAGCTTCTTGGACAAAGTGCAATTCCACAATAATACTTTTAATTTCTGCATGTTACTTTAAAGATATCATAGAATATTATACGCATGTGAAATAACTTCATATGTAAAAAATAAAAGCCCCTTTGTTCGTACAAATTCGTATCAATGAAATATAATATAATTATAGCCCCATGAACACAAACTCAAAGTACCACTTTGCAACAAAACAAACATCATAACCTTCCCCATATTCTCTTCTAGCTACCCATCCCTCATCTCTCTCTCTACATATACATACAAATACATATAAATATAGAGGTTGGTTAACGTACAATATTCCTTAACGTACGATATGAAATTACGCACGTTAAAAACTCAAAAACCCTAATCACGCATGTTGAAAACCATAATCACGCATGAACATAATCACGCATGTACAAAATCAGAAATCACGCATGGGGTAAAAACCCTAATCACGCATGTTATAAAACTAATCACGCATGGTATATTTTAACAGCGTACGTTAAGCAAAATTGTACAATACACTTTCACTATAAATATAAATATAAATATTTATACACATATATATAATATTTAATATAAAGTCCCACATTTAATGCTCCAATAAGCTTTAAGCTATGAGATATTCAACCTGAACACTATATATGATCTCTCCCACCTCCATACCAACATCACACTCTTTCTCATACTCACACACAAGCATATATACATATACTAATATACATACACAGATATAAAGATGAAGAATGGGAAGGCTTTAAAGTCATGGATTAAAAAGTGGAAAAAGATGAATGATGGAGGGATCATACCTTCATCTACAAGTTGTGATAAGTGTTGTCAATGGGCATTCAGATGGCCTTTATCCATCAATGAAGATGAAGCTTCTATTCCAAGAGATGTCCCAAAAGGTCATTTGGTTGTTTATGTAGGCAACAACCAAAGGAGGTTCGTCATCAACGTGAAATTACTAAAACACCCTTTGTTCAACGCGTTGTTGGATCAAGCCCGAGAAGAATATGATTTCACTAATGATTCAAGACTCAACATTCCTTGTGATGAGGAGATGTTCTTGAGTGTAATTCGGTGTGCCACGTCACCTCAAGACCGAAGAATCGGGATGTGCCTTTGACTTGTTTATCAAGTCAAAGGAATTGTTCCTGCAATATTGTTATATGTATTTTGTGTAAAGAGATGACATTAATATTGTATGCAACTAGTTGCTGTTAACTCTAATGTGAGAAGTGAAACCTGTTTTTTGTACGGATTAAGGTTTGTTACATGTTGGTATTTAATGATCATTAATATATATGGTCATGTACGAACATCATCTTTTACAACAATTTTTGTAGCAAGTACACAAAGAAACAAGATTCCAGCAGTATCATTGATTCATGTTTTCCAGAAAGTACATGTTCGGAATGTTGTTGTAAAGAGAGATTTTGGTCAAGAAAGTGTAAAGAAAAGAGTTATAACGGGCGTCGAAAAATATATAATGGTTTGTTAGCGCGTGTTTTATTGCTTCTGTAATTTTTTTACACATGACGCCTCCTACTGACATCCTACACTTTATAACAAAATTTCCTTTACCCTTCCCCACCCGCCATCACTAAAACTGTTATATACACCTACAAATAGAGGTGTACAAATCGTTTTTTTTTTTTTCTAAAACAGGTCCGACTTTTTAACCGAATCGTTTTTTTTTTTTTTGGCAAAAAAAAACGGTTTAAAAAAAACGAACCGGTTTTAACTTATGGGAACCCTAACTAGTACGGACCAGTTTGGTTGGGTTTAAAACCTGTTTAGACCAAAAAACCGGTTCGGTTTTTAAACCGGTTACATGAATCGCGAATAAGAACCGGTTTATAACTGCCGGGTTGGGTTGAGCCCGAACTTTTTTTTTTTTTTTTTGACGGTTAAAAAACCAAACCCGGTTTTTTTTATGGTTTGGGTCTGGAAACCCGTTTTTTTTACACGTCTACCTACAAATGAATGAATGATGCATATAGGTCAAATGCCAAAAGAAGGCCTATGATCAAGCCATTGCCCATGACTCCATGAGTTGTGGACCGGCCCAAAAGAATGAAATTTGGTAATTGGTATGTCAATCAGTCAATGGTTTCTATTTTCTATGTACTAAGGCCCAATTTTATTTTATTTATTTATTCTTTGACATTGCCAGGCCTCATATAAGAAGACTATTGAGTGGCTGACCATCTATAATCTATTCACTACAAGTTTGTGTTTTTTTATCTAGAAAATTTGAACGATTAAGAAACAAGAATGATATTTTGTACATCATTTAAATCATATGTCATAAAACTTATTTTTATAAAATTACATATCATCAAAATATTAATAATTTTCTAGTTTTATGGCATACATAATTCCTTTTATTTTTATAATGAAATGTATTTTTAATATTTCTCTATATAGTTTTTCTTCTTCTTCTAACATTATCGGAGTAGGATCTTTGATATTGAAGAAACACTAAGTGACACAGTGGTCAGACTTAGCTGGTTCGTCTCGTGAATATCAGTCAATCTCCGTTCTTCTCTCGCCGAACAAGTCTGATCCTTTCTAATGAACCCTACAAAACGAAATAACATCGGTGAACTCGTTACAAGGAGGGATTGGGGGTTCTCCTTGTAACCACCCTACGACGTGAGAATAAGTAATCGTTTTAAGGATATAAGTGTGTGTATGTCACGCCCCTATTTTCCACGTGTCACCGGTGGGCCCGGTGGGGAGTATAGTGACGTAGTTGATATCATCATAGTCAAACAACACAATATTTAAATGCACAGCGGAAGCAAAAGATAAATATATTACAAACCGATTCAAAAGTAATATTTAATATTACAACGGAATCTAAGTTGGATCCACAGGCGGATCAAATAAAAAGAAAACATAGTTCATCAGACTTATTGCATCCAAGCTTGCGAGACTTATTGTGGACGCTAAGGAGAGGTCAGCCTATTACGCTTAGTACATGCACTTAACCTTTTTGGGAAAATACGTCAGTTTACACTGGTAAATACAATTTAACTGACTCATTTTGAAAATGTTTAAAAATTGATTTGAATGCACGTGGCACAAAACATTTTATAACTTGGGATAATTATGTAATATAATCTTGTAAGGGATTTACATGTTACTTATGCGTTCAGTAGCCCGATCCGTAGACCGAGTTAAAGATTAATAGACACACCACAAAAATTGAGTTATACACTGACAGGTGTACGCCTACACCCCGTGCTCAGGTCGTGGCCATCTCGTAAGATGATGCCAAGGATATCCGGGACATGATCATTAACCCCCCAAAGGCTTTAAGCAAACAAAACACATTCAAAACATAGCATATCAATAAATTAACCTCTATTCGATTAAGAATTCAATGCCGGACCAAGCGGTATATTATATACCGTACCCCAAGCCCGTATAGGGAAAATAAGTTAAAAGTATTTACCTGAGCTAAATATAAATTCAATCCCAGCCGTATCAAATCAGCAAGTACAGATAGCTTTTACTGGGCTCCTATATCTGGAACGAAGGTTTTTAATAACCTATTAGATTTCTAACGGGTCTTTATTTAAGCCTAAGCTTAGACCGGTTAGTTTTTAAAGATGATACGGTTCAAACGCACGATTAAGCGAAGACCGGATAGAATGTGATTTAGACCCGACAAGTTTGAATACTTGTATAATATGGGTATACTAAATACATTCTGGATTTTGAGACAAAGATGATAAGGTTTGACCCGTTTCGGTCAATTTATGCAAACTAGTTACATAAACCGAACCGAGCGCGAAAAGGGCGTCACGGGTAACCATAAGAGTCATATGTAAGTTCCCTGAGTTAATATACTTTAAATATGTTGTGACATCAGTAAGATGTCTTCTATTATGCCCCAAACGAATTTAAACCCGATATATGCCTCATAAGGGCATTTAGGTCATTTAAAAGATTATAAAAGAGTTTTATTTGTAATCTGAGTTACAGGTCTGATTTATACAGTAAATACACTTAATTTAATAAGTTATAACAGTAGGGTATGACCTATATGTGAAAATTTTCATTTATAACCAAACTATGCACCTTAGGGGTATTTTGGTAATTTCACAAGGGCTAAAAGACCAAAACTGGAAACCTGAGTTCAAAAACTTGTACTTACTGTTATTTTATAAAAATATACTAAAAACATCAGTAGGTATCAACCTTATATGTTTAATATGGTTATAGTACATACTATGCGTTAAAAACGCTTAAAAAGGCGATTTGGAGCCATTTCCGGGTTTTTAAAGGAAGGCTGATATTTTTATAATTCCAGAAGGCTCAAAATATTTTATTTAACAAATAAAATCAGTAGAAAAAGGTTTGGGGTCAAAAGGATTTATAAAACTCATTTTATGGCTTAAAAGGGCAAAACCGGCATTAACCGAAATAGCTTAGAGACCTATGTTATGCTCAGCCAAAAATTAAATAAAAATCTTCAAAAATCCCAAAATATTATATCACATCAGTGGGTAAAAGTTTGATAACAAAAAGTGGTTTAAAATAGGCTATTCGCTAATTACGCCATTTATTTAACATAAATGTTTCAAATTACGCTAATGAGCATAACTCTTAATCTAGACCTCAAACTGATATCAAATTTTAGGTGCAAGTTTATAAATCAGTAACTAAGGTTTCTAATTTTTCACTTTTTCAAAATTCACGTTTTATAGTCAAAAGGGCATAATAGTCAACATTTAAGCATTAATCGGAAACATGCATGTGAATCGGAGAAGTATTGAACCAAGTTGTATAATCTCAGAGAGTTATACTTATATGAAACCTGGTTCAATATAAGCTCTAAGGCAGATCTTAAACATGCATAAACGGATCAGAACTGATAGTCAAAGCAAAAGTCAAATTATGCGACTTTCGGGTCCGATCCGGGTTTAAACTGAAAATTGTCGAGTTGATCATGTTGGAACATGTTCTTACATTAGTTACCAAGTTATTTTAATGATCAAACAGGTTGCATGTAACCTACATTGCTAATTATGCTTAATTTTGCAAATACACATTCTGTTGACTTTTTAAAGTAAGATTTGACTCGACAATTAACATAGTTAGAGTGGGAATCTGAAAGTACCCTTTTAAGGGTTTGTTAACCACATAAATACCAACTTGTAGGTACTTTCAATTCGAGAAAAGACTGAGCGGATTTCATTTAATCTCGAAGTCAAACTTAATTTACGACGGTTTGACTTTTGGTTAATTAACTACGCTAGAACGAATTAGAGAGGGTTAGGAATACTTACAAGAGTCCTAATCACGACTAGGAAGGCTAATGAATCCTTGTTGCTGACCAGAGAGCTCCAGAATTTAGAATGCAAGTGAAGTATCAAGTGAACTCACCTCCTTTATATAGTTTTCGGGACCTCACGAGATCGCGACAAGTGTCGGGAGGGGTAATTTGATCAAAACAGATGTCAAGAGGTCTGATAATTCTGTGGGCAAGCCCCTAGTATCGATTTTGTGGGTGTTGGAACCAGATTGGTCATGAAAACAGCAAGAAACAGGCTGTTACCAGCTGTTTCTGCATCTGATCCACTCACGCGGCCCGCGTAAGGGTCTGTGTGACCTTACGCGGCCCGCCTACCAGCCCAGCACAACAACAACAACTTTAAAAATGGCAGAAATGGTCCCTGTGAGCTTTAAAAGTCATTTTAGGCACGTAAAAGGCCCGTTAACCTCATTTCAAGGATCTATAATGATGCTCACACATAGGGGACACGAAACATGCTCAAAAACATGTCAGATGTCGGTTCGTTTGGCCGTACGGTCACGTTGTGCGTCTAATTACGACGAAACACGAACGGACGCAAAAAACGGTCCAAACTACACGACGAATGGAATTTTATTAAGGCGATCACTAAAATAAAATATTTTAGTGCTTACATAAATTTTTGGGTGCCCGGGGATTTTCAGAATGTGAGATATGCGCAAAAGTGCAAACTTGTGCACTTTTTGACACTTTTAGTCCCTGAATGACATAAAAGTTTATTTTTGCGCACCAAACACCTATAAACCTATATCTAAGCTATATAAAGGATAAATAGGGTATGTTTAACTTACGGACATATTACGTAAGGTCCGTTACCATACGATTTGACCTCCTTTTACAGTTTGACGTAATTAGTCCCTTAATTGCGCAAAGTAGCGTGAAATGCTGTTTAATGATATCCAAGCCTTCCATGGCCCGTATCTATCCTTCCCAAACATATACTTAAATATTACTACGCTTTCGTTCGCTTAGATGGTCACCGAAAGGCGTAGATTCAAAAGTTGACGCTTTAGGTCCCTCTTATTGCGCAAACTTGCGCATCTCATCATTTAATAGCATTGAAGCCTTATCTAATCCATATTAGGCATTCTTGAAAGTATTATTAAACATCACGATACTTCGGGTTCGCTAAAAGGTCATTTAGATGTATAATTAAACATGTTGACACTTTTAGCCCCTCTAACTTGCATAGTTGCGCGTAATTTTACTTATAGGCATAAAAACTTTAGTCGGCCAATATTTGGCATTCCCGAGAGTATAATTAAATATTATGAAGCTCCCGGTTTGTTAAGAGGTCACTCAGAGGTTAGAATTGACATGTTGACGCTTTTAACCCTTTATTACGCAAACCTTCATTTAATTACGCCAACGGCTACACTTAACCATCAAGTGGCACATTTTTGAATATAACATCGTAAGAGGTTATTTAGAAACTTATTTTAGGTATGTTACACTTCCAATCCTTTTATAATCAAAGTTTTCGATTTTTCGAAAAATTAGTCCCTTAAATTCAATGTTTGACTTCATTGGGGTTTATTACACGTGTCAATACATCATTGGACGTGATTTTTCCGAGGTGTTACATCCTCACCCCCTTAAAAGAAATCTCGACCTCGAGATTTGCTAAAATGCTGGAAGTACTTTTTGTCACACAATGGACTTAACTTCTATAGCATATCTGGAGCTTCTCCAAGCTCCCAAGTTGACCTCTATAATGGTTACATATATCCTTTTTGGAGCTTCTTAACCTGTATATCCTCAATCGATGCAGGTTTCTCATCATATCATAAATTTGCATATCATTATGTGATAGTGCTTCTCGACTTATTGGTGAAAACACAGCCTTAAGTCATTAGTGTGCAATGTATTGCGAGCTCCGCCAAGCTCCTTAATTAGGTTTTAGCTTATAAGCTATTTGATCTTGATACATTCGATTCATTCGAATGATTTTATATATATATTCAGAGCTTAACTAGCCTGATAATTTAACAAATTGGCACACCTTTTCTGTGTGATACCTTTTGTCGAACCTTATTCCTCAACAAGAACTCAAGAGGGTTGATATTCTCATTAATCCTTGATTTTCTGCCGAATACTGGCATCTTACCGATGATTATGGGTTTGTTTGATCTTACTCGTCAAGGCAACTTTCAGATCCTGATAATTGGACTTACCAATCTTCTGTCTACTAGTAGATGCTTAACATTCCATCTATACAAGGTCTCCAAAAGAGCAGCCTTGACACTTATATATCAACTATTATAGAAAAGCTTAATTTAAGGTGAGATGGTTATTACAACCATTGCTTAAAACTAATCTTAAGGAATAGCTAATCCTTATAGTTAGTCGAACAAATCGACGATCCTGGGCAGCTGATGGCGATTCTTAATTGTTGCCTAATTAGGGTTGCGGTAAACAATGCGTAAGCAAAATGAACCGTCTTTCTTAATTAACTATACCGAATCCTCAGGATATTGAGTTAGGCTATATGAATTCTCTATTTTAAAACTTACTTAATCAAGGTTTCGATTCTTGCAATGATGGTACTAGCCGTCTTGGAGACTTCATAATAATACAGCCCTAAATGGGATATAAATCTTAACTCTACCTGCCTCTCAGGGTAAACAGGGTAATCTTAGGAGAAGATAATCAAGATACAAGGAGGTTACAGAGATTTTCCATATCTCAGACTCCAATTCATCTATCGTAGTTTGCGTCAGATAGGTAATACATTTATGTTACGAGTCCACGAATTCTTTAATCAGGAACATTTATTTGGACAATTCTATTTTGGATATCTTCTTTGAATACCATTAGTTGACTTTAGTACCATATGACCATCGGAATATCTTTGTGGTCCCATGCATTAAACCTCCATACTGATCAGGCATGGAAGCAATCTATGGGACTTATTAAGATATATCAATCCTCATGTGGCGCTTTTGTCATACCATTTGGTATTCGCAATCGATAGAGATCAAAGAGATATCAATCATATGTGCTGACGCACTTCCTCTATAGAGGATACTTCTAGAATTCCATGATTAGAGATTTCTAACAGGAACAGAAGAAACGGTTCTTATGATTTCGCCTGTAAGTCTTACCTTACACTTAACATCTGGGGTTCTTACGGAAAGTTTCTAAAAGTTTGCTAAGCTTATGGTATTATGAGAGACTTAGCAGTACTTGTAACTAAACATAACTCTTAGCAATGAAATCACAATAAGGGATTTATCTAGTGTCAATATTAATGTGAACAGCCTCTAACCATTCATCAGGAGGGCTAAACGCCTCCATTCTTAAACCTTTTTAAACTTGGCTATAAAATCTTTGACAAATTGTAGGGCAGTCTCAGCTTTGATTGGTTATTTCTTAATCTATAAAATGCGGGTAGCTGAGGTGGATCCATAATGGATTCATAATAAGCAGGCTTGGAAACCTTAATGTGCCCTCTTATTGCCGTTACTAACCACCAATAATTATTGCATTAAGCTTAGGGTTTGGGTAATTGGAATAGGGTACTATCTCAGCCAATGAATTAAAATTTTGCGACATACTGTCGACGTTTTAAAACTTTTATGGTGAGAGTCAGAAAATTTTATTCCACCTTTTTCCATTTCGATGCGAATAATAGGTCTTTCTGATAAGGTCCTTAACACTCGGTCCATCCCATAATGTATAAGGGGATCTCTCTTATGGACTCCATTAATGTCCTCACTAATCAAGGGTATTGCTATCGAATGATTGTGATGCATACTTTACCGTGTGCTTTCCAGCATAACTGCTGACATACCTAATGGTTTCTACTATATCCAACAATTTCTTGTAATCGATGGTCCCTTTTTACTATTGAAGTCTCTTGACTTCCAAGAGACGAAGCACTTTTAAGTACATCCTAAAGAATGGGCTCCTTGCCACATATGATTTTATTTGTTTTATTCTTCGCATATGAAGTATGAGTAAGGCTCTTATTATGAGCAGCGACATGTGTTTTAGAGCAAACAACATTCGGCTTCTTGAATCTTCTCATGGCTTTTCTCATAACCTTTCTAACAACTGGGTTAACTTCCGTTTTGGAGATTAATTCCATTAATATTGAGGTTCACGCTTGATGCACCATTAATATTTGTCGCATTTCTAGCATCGCGACTGTTGTTTGTTTCTTCTGAGATTTCCATACTCGAAGCCTTTGCTGTTACATACCAATTTCAACAAGTGCTTAGGTAACCCATACCTAGTGTTTCCTTGAATTGTCAAAGGCTTATCATAAGGAGTCTTGATAACTAGTTGCTCCTTATCATACTCAATATGGGCTTGACTTTTAAGACAACCAATTCATTCTTTTCACTAAATCGAATCCCTTATTATTTAAATGGAAACAAGGACATCGGAAAAGAATGATTCCTAATGGATATAAACATCCATCTAATATTGCTGGAGCAGTCTCTGAGGTACTATCGGTCAATTCTACTTTATACTTAACGCTTAGAGTTTTAACAGGCAGATTTAATGATTTACAAAATCTATTGTCTATGAAAGACTTATCTGAACCTGAATAAAATAATACTCAAGCATGAGCGTTATTGATAAAGAAAGTACCTGTTGTGACATTGTCATCCTGAATAGTCTCTTGAGTATCTACTTGGGATCTTCCATCTTCGGTCTTCTTAGACTCCTCAGGTTTCTTGGTTTTATTTGGGCAATTTGTCTTGATGTGCCCTATTTCATTGCAACCATAGCAGGTTGCGTCCTTTATGTCTTGGCACTCCAAGGTCTTGTGCCCTTTCTTGTTACAAATCCCACAAGGCCTAGCTTGTGACTCCAGAGTGCATTTCCCTTTAGTTGTCTTCTTTGGGCAACGGGTATTTATGTGCCCCTTCTCACCACAATCATAGCATGTGGCGTCCTTCAAGTCCTTGCACTCATGGGTCTTGTGATCCATCTCCTTGCAGGTGACACATCCCCCGGTCTGCTCATAGAAACATTTTCCGAAGTGCTTCTTCTTGCAGGTTTTGCATTTGGGTTTTGCCTCCTTTGGCTTGGACTGGTTATAGTTTGAACCGGTCTTACCATTTTTACAACATTTATTTGGGGTATCATCGCACTTTCGCTTATGATCCTTCAACACACGGTCCACAGCATTGTTTACGGCTGTATCTATCATAGCCTGTAACTCGGTGCTTGTTAAGTTCAGTCTTGCATCATCATTCTGATCAACTAGACGATTGTGAGCTTCAGAGGGGTCAGCCATGGTGAAGCTTTGAAGACTACAAACCAAGTAGTAATAAATTGGTTTAATTATATAGCGAATTGTCGAACTTGATAATTAAGTAGCCATGGTGCGAATAAACCATATGGGCCAATAGATAGTATTTAATTTATTTGATTATGTTTTGCCTAAGTTTTTAGATAAACCATCTCTGGCGTTTAAACGAAATAAAATCCTTCATATTTACTAGACAGGGGACATAAGTCACGACTGTCAATGTCATACTGACATCTTATATAGCACAACGGCTTGTTCCAAAGGACTTTTCGATGGCACAGAGGCCTTGTCACTAGGGAAATTTTAAAACATAATCAATGATTCCTTTGAATCGGAAAATTTCATAATTCATTGCTTGACAAGAAGTTATGAAATAAAACTATCTTTTTCATGTATACATCTTTGCCCGTAGGTATACATCCCAGATGGATGTTTAGATGTGTACATCATGTTCGACGTTTTATTAGCCATGATTCCTATTGATCATTTAGGCTAAATAAGGGGTTTGGAAGTTCCTGATATAAAGACGACAACCGTGATTTTATCGCATCACTGTTGTCGGGAGTGTTAACACGTTTTCAAGTGTTAATAAGGATCCGAATCTCTTTTAAACAGGTTTTACCATCTTAGCTAGGTCTTAAATGACATTCAAGCTAGGTCAAACCTTTTAAGATTCTATTTTAATATTTATACTGGCAGGAAAGGAATGATATTTATTTTTATTCAGGATTTTTATTATAATTATCCTGGATTTGATTAAAAAATATAACTATAGCACAAAAAGTCAAGTCACAAGGGCAACTTTAAATTATAAACCATGATTTTGTAGAATCAAGGTATTTAGGCTTGAACGTGTTCACGCCTTTTCTTGACAGGGAGTTGTAGGCTATGACTGTCTTTAGTCTCAGAGGACGTTAATTATAGCCCGTAGGCATTATATCCCTAATGGATGTTTAAATCACAAATAAGAAAGGATTTCGGGAGAATCCAGTATAAGGATGACTTGTGTGACTTTATCGAACCACGTCTGCCAGAAAAGTTACTATGTTACAGATGTTAACAAGGGTGCGAATCTCTTGAATAGGTCCTACCATCTTGGCCTCGTAATATAGGCTAGGTTTACCTTTAAGATTCCTTTTTAATAATTAACGCAGAACAATCCTAACTCGGGATGTTAATAAGGATCCGAACCTAAATTGAGGAACTGCCATCTTGGTCGGGTCTTAATAATGACACAAGGCTAGGTCTTGTCCTTTTTAGATTTTGCCATTTTATTATAATGGTAGATCTTATAATATAGGAATGATATTTTAAATATAATCGTTCCCTTAAAATTTAAACAAGTATATGGTTGCCCTAAACGGGACTTGAAAATGAATAATGTTGTCCTCAAAGGGACTAAAAGATAAATATCGTTATAAAGACTTTTAAGGAAACGATCTTCAGCGAAAGGAGTTTCTTCTTCATTTCATTTCTGAATGCTTCTCCATGGTTGTACGTTAATCCTAGTCGCAACATGAAGCTCGGTCTTTCCTAGGCTTCAAATGAGGAGAATCTCCATTACAGCTTCTTGCTTGGCGACACATTAAAATATAATCGAAAGTAATAATCCTCCGAATAGAGACGAGAGTATTCCTATGTTAAGTCTAGACTCAGAAGGTCAAAGAATGTGCTATTGTGTCATTGAGATTAAACACAAAAGACTAGTGTTTAATTCACTCAATGTTGGCTCTGATACCAACCTGTCACACCCCTATTTTCCACGTGTCACCGGTGGGCCCGGTGGGGAGTATAGTGACGTAGTTGATATCATAATAGTCAAACAACACAATATTTAAATGCACAGCGGAACCAAAAGATAAATATATTACAAACCGATTCAAAAGTAATATTTAATATTACAACGGAATGTAAGTTGGATCCACAGGCGGATCAAATAAAAAGAAAACATAGTTCATCAGACTTATTGCATCCAAGCTTGCGAGACTTATTGTGGACGCTAAGGAGAGGCCAGCCTATTACGCTTAGTACCTGCACTTAACCTTTTTGGGAAAATACGTCAGTTTACACTGGTAAATACAATTTAACTGACTCATTTTGAAAAGGTTTAAAAATTGATTTGAATGCACGTGGCACAAAACATTTTATAACTTGGGATAATTATGTAATATAATCTTGTAAGGGATTTACATGTTACTTATGCGTTCAGTAGCCCGATCCGTAGACCGAGTTAAAGATTAATAGACACACCACAAAAATTGAGTTATACACTGACAGGTGTACGCCTACACCCCGTGCTCAGGTCGTGGCCATCTCGTAAGATGATGCCAAGGATATCCGGGACATGGTCATTAACCCCCCCAAAGGCTTTAAGCAAACAAAACACATTCAAAACATAGCATATCAATAAATTAACCTCTATTCGATTAAGAATTCAATGCCGGACCAAGCGGTATATTATATACCGTACCCCAAGCCCGTATAGGGAAAATAAGTTAAAAGTATTTACCTGAGCTAAATATAAATTCAATCCCAGCCGTATCAAATTAGCAAGTACAGATAGCTTTTACTGGGCTCCTATATCTGGAACAAAGGTTTTTAATAACCTATTAGATTTCTAACGGGTCTTTATTTAAGCCTAAGCATAGACCGGTTAGTTTTTAAAGATGATACGGTTCAAACGCACGATTAAGCGAAGACCGGATAGAATGTGATTTAGACCCGACAAGTTTGAATACTTGTATAATATGGTTATACTAAATACATTCTGGATTTTGAGACAAAGATGATAAGGTTTGACCCGTTTCGGTCAATTTATGCAAACTAGTTACATAAACCGAACCGAGCGCGAAAAGGGCGTCACGGGTAACCATAAGAGTCATATGTAAGTTCCCTGAGTTAATATACTTTAAATATGTTGTGACATCAGTAAGATTTCTTCTATTATGCCCCAAACGAATTTAAACCCGATATATGCCTCATAAGGGCATTTAGGTCATTTAAAAGATTATAAAAGAGTTTTATTTGTAATCTGAGTTACAGGTCTGATTTATACAGTAAATACACTTAATTTAATAAGTTATAACAGTAGGGTATGACCTATATGTGAAATTTTTCATTTAAAACCAAACTATGCACCTTAGGGGTATTTTGGTAATTTCACAAGGGCTAAAAGACCAAAACTGGAAACCTGAGTTCAAAAACTTGTACTTACTGTTATTTTATAAAAATATACTAAAAACATCAGTAGGTATCAACCTTATATGTTTAATATGGTTATAGTACATACTATGTGTTAAAAACGCTTAAAAAGGCGATTTGGAGCCATTTCCGGGTTTTAAAGGAAGGCTGATATTTTTATAATTCCAGAAGGCTCAAAATATTTTATTTAACAAATAAAATCAGTAGAAAAAGGTTTGGGGTCAAAAGGATTTATAAAACTCATTTTATGGCTTAAAAGGGCAAAACCGGCATTAACCGAAATAGCTTAGAGACCTATGTTATGCTCAGCCAAAAATTAAATAAAAATCTTCAAAAATCCCAAAATATTATATCACATCAGTGAGTAAAAGTTTGATAACAAAAAGTGGTTTAAAATAGGCTATTCGCTAATTACGCCATTTATTTAACATAAATGTTTCAAATTACGCTAATGAGCATAACTCTTAATCTAGACCTCAAACTGATATCAAATTTTAGGTGCAAGTTTATAAATCAGTAACTAAGGTTTCTACTCTTTCACTTTTTCAAAATTCACGTTTTATAGTCAAAAGGGCATAATAGTCAACATTTAAGCATTAATCGGAAACATGCATGTGAATCGGATAAGTATTGAACCAAGTTGTATAATCTCAGAGAGTTATACTTATATGAAACCTGGTTCAATATAAGCTCTAAGGCAGATCTTAAACATGCATAAATGGATCAGAACTGATAGTCAAAGCAAAAGTCAAATTATGCGACTTTCGGGTCCGATCCGGGTTTAAACTGAAAATTGTCGAGTTGATCATGTTGGAACATGTTCTTACATTAGTTACCAAGTTATTTTAATGATCAAACAGGTTGCATGTAACCTACATTGCTAATTATGCTTAATTTTGCAAATACACATTCTGTTGACTTTTTAAAGTAAGATTTGACTCGACAATTAACATAGTTAGAGTGGGAATCTGAAAGTACCCTTTTAAGGGTTTGTTACCCACATAAATACCAACTTGTAGGTACTTTCAATTCGAGAAAAGAGTGAGCGGATTTCATTTAATCTCGAAGTCAAACTTAATTTACGACGGTTTGACTTTTGGTTAATTAACTACGCTAGAACGAATTAGAGAGGGTTAGGAATACTTACAAGAGTCCTAATCACGACTAGGAAGGCTAATGAATCCTTGTTGCTGACCAGAGAGCTCCAGAATTTAGAATGCAAGTGAAGTATCAAGTGAACTCACCTCCTTTATATAGTTTTTGGGACCTCACGAGATCGCGACAAGTGTCGGGAGGGGTAATCTGATCAAAACAGATGTCAAGAGGTCTGATAATTCTGTGGGCAAGCCCCTAGTATCGATTTTGTGGGTGTTGGAACTAGATTGGTCATGAAAACAGCAAGAAACAGGCTGTTACCAGCTGTTTCTGCATCTGATCCACTCACGCGGCCCGCGTAAGGGTCTGTGTGACCTTACGCGGCCCGCCTACCAGCCCAGCACAGCAACAACAACTTTAAAAATGGCAGAAATGGTCCCTGTGAGCTTTAAAAGTCATTTTAGGCACGTAAAAGGCCCGTTAACCTCATTTCAAGGATCTATAATGATGCTCACACATAGGGGACACGAAACATGCTCAAAAACATGTCGGATGTCGGTTCGTTTGGCCGTACGGTCACGTTGTGCGTCTAATTACGACGAAACACGAACGGACGCGAAAAACGGTCCAAACTACACGACGAATGGAATTTTATTAAGGCGATCACTAAAATAAAATATTTTAGTGCTTACATAAATTTTTGGGTGCCCGGGGATATTCAGAATGTGAGATATGCGCAAAAGTGCAAACTTGTGCACTTTTTGACACTTTTAGTCCCTGAATGACATAAAAGTTTATTTTTGCGCACCAAACACCTCTAAACCTATATCTAAGCTATATAAAGGATAAATAGGGTATGTTTAACTTACAGAAATATTACGGAAGGTCCGTTACCATACGATTTGACCTCCTTTTACAGTTTGACGTAATTAGTCCCTTAATTGCGCAAAGTAGCGTGAAATGCTGTTTAATGATATCCAAGCCTTCCATGGCCCGTATCTATCCTTCCCAAACATATACTTAAATATTACTACGCTTTCGTTCGCTTAGATGGTCACCGAAAGGCGTAGATTCAAAAGTTGACGCTTTAGGTCCCTCTTATTGCGCAAACTTGCGCATCTCATCATTTAATAGCATTGAAGCCTTATCTAATCCATATTAGGCATTCTTGAAAGTATTATTAAACATCACGATACTTCGGGTTCGCTAAAAGGTCATTTAGATGTATAATTAAACATGTTGACACTTTTAGCCCCTCTAACTTGCATAGTTGCGCGTAATTTTACTTATAGGCATAAAAACTTTAGTCGGCCAATATTTGGCATTCCCGAGAGTATAATTAAATATTATGAAGCTCCCGGTTTGTTAAGAGGTCACTCAGAGGTTAGAATTGACATGTTGACGCTTTTAACCCTTTATTACGCAAACCTTCATTTAATTACGCCAACGGCTACACTTAACCATCAAGTGGCACATTTTTGAATATAACATCGTAAGAGGTTATTTAGAAACTTATTTTAGGTATGTTACACTTCCAATCCTTTTATAATCAAAGTTTTCGATTTTTCGAAAAATTAGTCCCTTAAATTCAATGTTTGACTTCATTGGGGTTTATTAAACGTGTCAATACATCATTGGACGTGATTTTTTCGAGGTGTTACAGTGTATAGAGTGAGAGAGAAGATCCTTAAACCTGGAGGTGAAGTCCTCTATTTATAGCCAAAGATTTGTGAAGGAGGAAAGGGGCGCCAGCTAGTCCTTCGCTAGTTGTCCAATCATGGAGAATATCCATTTTGTCTCCTCTGACACGACTAGTCTCTTGTCCCGTACTAGGGCTGATGTGGCACACAATTGCTCGTTCCACCTCAACGTCCCTTTGTACTTCCTGTCGGATTTTCCCTGGGGTCCTTTGAGGATCCTGCAACAAGGGCTAGCATCCCATGATTAGTGCCACGTGGTGTCCTTCTGTGTCTGTTGGTAATATCCTCTCTGTCGCCAGGTGCATCCTTTGTCCTTCTAGATTCTTCTAGATGACGAGGTCGTGTCTCTGGAGTGGTATGGTCTCACGAATGCACGTCCGAGCATGTTATCTGGGACCATACCCCTTCAAATGTATATATATTTTCTTCTTCTAGGATATTCCAGTGTATGTTTGATTTGGCTTTATGATAGCTTTGTTCGATTTGGTTTATGGTTTCAACCAAGAACAGATCGTAAAAAGCCAAATTGCTAGAAAACAAGTCATTCAAATTTCTAATTTCTACCTTTTAGATGTTGCTACCAAGAACTTGCGTCTTGCATAACTTCACATAGGTCCCTGATAGCAATGTCATATCAGTCATATCATAAATGCATGGTCGCTTAAGGTTTGGAAACACAATCAGATATGCGCAAGTAACAACCTTTGGTCTCATCATAACACGAGAGGAAAGTTTTTTCATGTAACCGGACTCCAACGTGAGAATAAGTATTTGTTTTAGAAAGTAAAACAAATGTTATGAGAAAAGGTGGTTAAGCCCGTTTCGAATACCCTTTTCTCATAGATGAAAACTTTATATACTTTAGACATGTTTGACCTGTCAATCATTTATGCTATGTACGTTGGACCGTTAGTTGAATGCTCGATTATAGTGCATTGTAGACTTGTAGTATCTATTTGTCATACCTTTTATCTAACAACAAAACTTCTGCCCGCAAGTTTCTTTCTCAAGGATGGCATTTTTTTATACTCCTACTATTGTGATCTCCAACAACTGCCTGACTGGACATTTTATGTTTGGCAGGTTATCGTATGACATGATCTTGAAGGTGTTGTCCGATTGCAAACCTTTTGCTCAATTTCCCTTTATTGTTTTTTTAATCTTTTGGAAAATTCTAATGATGATTAGAAAAACATATGATATTAATATATGAGGTGCCATGTTAGAAAAAGAAAAATCATAGGTACGTTTTTGTAATACTTTTAGTTTGTGTATGTAACATATCTTTAATAATTTTCATTTCACTCAATATGATATTCATTTTACATATTCACCAATGACAAGGTACGATCTTTCCGAGTGTTTCTTAAAACGATGATCATTTAAGATAGTAACTAATTGCTCATTTGCTAGGGCTTGAGTGTTTAGAATTGTCATATCATAAAAATAAAAAAAAGTTTTTACTAAGCATAGCTCTTATAGGGCGTGAATGTTTGGAATTGTCATATCATAAAAATAAAAAGAAGTTTTTACTAAGCATAGCTCTTATGGATGCTAGGGCATGAGATTTTGTTCTATCACGTTATTATTATTTTTAAGATACAAATATATTATGCATCGAAAAGAGTCGGCTTTTTCTCTCTCTAAAACAATTGATGGAAACTTCGGGGAAGATACGATGTGTTTGCCAACCCTTTTAGGTCTTTCACACGTTTGGTGAACCCTCCCCTTTTGAAAAAGTGACATCCCTATAAAGGAGGTAGCTTCAGTCAGTCTCTTTCTCTTTTCTGTTTCACATGTCGTTTTCAATATTAAATGCAAATACTGATAGTTGCCTATAGTAAATTAGAAAATGTTATAAAATGAGTGGTTAGGAACTCAATTACAATAGTTATAAAAGAATATTAAAATAGATAGATTATAATACAATTACAATTACAATAGTTATAAATGAATAATAAAATTTTATATATGAAAAAAAAGTGAAAACTAATGAGTGATAATATAGTAGAGTAAATTACACAAAATGGTGTCCAAGGGGTAAAGATCAAATAGGAAGTTTATTTAGGCTAGGAAGTATAGGAAGCAATCTTAGCCGTTCATCATCTTTTTTTAAATTTTTGAACGCGGTGGCATTTTCGTCTTTTTACATTATCATATCTTCGTTCTAATTCAATTACAGATTCTGTTACTTCTTTTCTTAGTTCATCACTCTCATAACATAATTGAAGTTTCTGTAACCCTAAATCGCCGTCGATCGCAAATTCACCTCTTTTCAAACATTAATCTTGTATCGTTCGTCAATTCGATAACTTCAATGTCTTCTTCAGACTCTGCTGGTATGTTTAGCTTCAATTCGGAGTAAATTTTTGTTATTTTTTTCCGAATTTCATTGTTTTACGTTTTATAATTCGTGGTTCTGTAAGTAATATTTGATTTTTCATAAGTTTAATATTATTGTTGTATAATTTAACATAATTTGTTTGTTTTTTTTCTTCATCATTTATTACGTTTTAGTGAAGAGTTGCGTTTTATGATATTAATTAAATTATATGCATATAAAACTTTTAGTTTTATGTAATATAAAGCTATAACTGTCTATAACTGTTATTGTTGTACAATGTTTTGTTTATTCATCATTTGATGCGTTTTACTGAATGTATTGCGTTTTATGATTTTTTAGATAATAGTTCATATAAAAACCTTAAAGGTTTGTATTTCTAAATTATTATTAATATATTTTGTGATTTAATACTAAACACATTATTATATAGGATGTATTGCGTTTTATGATTATTTGTTAAGTGTTTCAGATCATATGATGCGTTTTACTGAACGTATTGCTTTTTATGCTTTTTATCCATATTAGTGTATATATAAACTTTAAAGGTTTGTATTTTAAATTTTTATTAACATATTTTTTGGTTTATCAATAAAAACATTATTATGTAAGATGTGTTGCGTTTTAAAGTTTTTTTTAATTGTTTCAGATAACATTTCCAAGTGGGAGGAACGTGTATGCATAAACAGTGGAAGAAAGTTTTTCAAACCTAAAGTCAGTGGATCCATTACACCTGCTGTTGGAATGTTTTTTAAGTCATTTGATGAGGCTTTTGCGTTTTATCAGAGATATGCACTTGCTGCAGGTTTTTCTGTAAGAAAAAATACCTCTTGGAAAAATGGTGGTGGTTTAGTGAAAATAAGATATATTGTCTGTTCAAAAGAAGGATTTCATGTTAGCAAAGAAATAGATTCTGGTTCAGTTGAGAATAGTAAAAAGATTGTTAGACGTAATAGAGGTTCAAAAAGAGTTGGATGCAATGCTCATGTGAAATTAATATTAGAGAACAATAATATGTATAAAATCTACTACTTTGAAGAAGAACATAATCATATCTTTGTGGAAGATGAAGATATTCATTTCTTGCCGGCTGCACGAAGTATCGATTATGTGAAAGAAAGTTTTATTTCTGGATTGTCTGCAATCAATATTGGACCTGTTAAAGCATTCAATATTATGAAAACAATGTATGGTGGTTTTGGTGAAGTTGGTGCTAGTAAAGTTGATTGTAAGAATTATAGAAGGGATTTGAATCTTTATATCGGAGAGTATGATGCAGAAATGGTAGTTAGGCGTCTTATTAGGAAGAAAGAATGTTGTCCTGGTTTCACATGTGATTATGTTATTGGTGAAGATAGAAGATTGAAAGGGCTTTTCTGGGCTGATGAGCAATCAAAAACAAATTATACAGTGTTTGGTGACATATTTGGTTTTGATGCTACTTATAAATCAAACAAGTAAGTTTTTTTCATTTATTGCGTTATATATTCTATTGCGTTATATATGTTGTTCTAATTTTCTAATGCTTTTTTAATTTGTTTTTTATGCAGGTATGATTTGGTTTTTGTACCATTTACTGGTATTGATAATCATTATAGGAATGTCACATTTGGTGGTGCATTACTTGGTTCGGAGACTGCAGATTCTTATAGATGGCTTTTAAGGTGTTTTGTTAATGCTTTTGGAAGTGAGCCTAAAGTTGTTGTTACTGATCAAGATGCTGCAATGAAGAGAGCTATTAAGGATGTACTTTCAAGAAGTAGGCATAGGTTATGTATGTGGCATATATGGGAGAAATTGAAGACAAAGGTATTAACTGCGTTTTATGATATAACAAACTGCAATTTTAAATTGTTTTATTATTGCGTTTTATGTATTATACAATAAGATCCCCAAATATTTTTATCAATAGAATTACAAAACAATTGCGTCTTACCATCAATGCAATATGTTTATCATTTTCAATATATTGTTTTTAAATTATTGCGTTTTATGTTTAATAATATTATTACTTTTTTATTCAGGTTGGTCCTGTTTTGTCAGCAAACACTGATTTTAATACAAGAATGACTCATGTTGTTTGGAATGATACTATTAGTCCAGAAGATTTTGAAACTGAGTGGCATTCAATAATGTCTACTTTTGGATTGGAAAATCATGAGTGGTTAAAAGATATGTACGATCTTCTATTTGACTGGATTCCTGCTTATTACCATGGAGAGGATTTGGCTGGTCTTATGCGTACTACGTCGAGATGTGAAAGCGAGAATTACTTCTTTGGTCAGATTTGCAATCCAAGATGTACACTTGTTGAATTTTTCACTCATTTTGAGACTGCAATGGATATTCAAAGGCATGAGCATAGGAGGAATGATCATGATACAAGGTATATTGAGTCTAAGCCCTGGAGTGACTTTGTATTGGAGAAACAAGCATCAGAAATATATACCAAAACAATTTTTAAGGATATTCAGATTGAAATTGATGCTGCCATTACAAAGTGTATGTCAAAGTCTCTTGATATTGTGGGTGATGTTCAATATTTTGAAATAAAGGATTTCAGACAGCCATGCACATCTTTTTTCAAGGTATTTTTTAAATTTATAGATTTTTAAATATCTATTGCGTTTTATTATTCCATCTTTCATTGCGTTTTATGATTATATGAAAATATAGTTTTATCTGTATTATATTTAATATTCATTGCGCTTTATATTTCATTTCACTAATTTTATATAGCTTTTTAATCTTATTTACAGGTGCAATACAGCAAACAAGAAGATGGTTTAACTATAAGTTGTTCTTGCAAACGGTTTGAACAGTTTGGTATATTATGCCGGCATATATTTTACGTATTACGGTATGATGATATAAATGAGTTTCCTAGAAGATATGTTCATAGAAGATGGATGAGAGATGTTGTTTCTATTGGATCAAATCATTCAAATATTCGGTTTGATGAAATTGGTAGGAATAGTGAAATTGATAAAGTTTATAGAGAAATCGTTGTTGCAAATGAGTATGTGGTTAATAGGCTGGTTGGCGATATAGATGAGCTGCGTCGTTACAGGGATCATATTAAAAGTTATATTGATAAAGCGGATGAGGTTATGGTTGCTGCGCCGCCTCCTAGTCGCAAAGAAAGATTTGCTGAAATTGGAGGGAACATAGAAAAATCAGATTCTATTATTCGTGTCCCGATCAAAACAAGGACCAAAGGATGCGGTGTACAAAAAAGGATCAAGTCAAATCGTGAGATTGCAATTCAGAAATCATCAAAGATCCAGAAATCGTGTCGTGTATGTGGTGAAAAAGGACATAACAGTCGCACATGTAAAGATAAGGTTTCTTCTAATGCTATAGGTTCTAGCAATGCAATGTAATTATGTATAGAAATTCTGACAAAACCAGATATCAATAAGTAAAAAAAAAATTTGTCATTGCGTTTTATGATGTATATGTTTCATATCATTTTGTTACTGAGTTTTATAATATCCTTCATAGTTATCAGTATGTTTTGGTTAATTGCGTTTTATCATACCAACAATATATTGTTATTGCGTTTTATACATGGAACAATATACTTTAAATTGAATTTTTTGATTATTGCGTTTTATTGTAACACAGATCATAGATCAAATAAAACAAGAAATGATGACAACACTAAGCTTCCATAAGGGATTTCCAAATCACTTATCAGTTTTTTTTGGAAAATTGCGTTTTATGATAACAGTATATTGTTATTCCGTTTTATAGATAGAACAATATACTTTAATATGTATTTTTTGATTATTGCGTTTTATTGTAACACATATTAAACATTAAAATTAAACAAGAAATTCAAGTGGATATAATAAACATTGCGTTATATAGATAATGATAGTTCTAAACAAAGATGATGTTTTCAAACAACAAAATTAAACAAAAATTACTAGCATGATCAGCTTCATGGATCAAAGTTTGTTTCTTCATCGGATGAAAACCCTAAGCTTCCATCAGGGATTTCCTCATCACTTTCAGATTCAACCCAAAGTTCAACCTGTGAGAGTACTGCGTTTTGAAGCTTCTCTGCAAATTTGCTAGCAGAGTTGTTGATGATTGGTATTTCAGATAACTGCTTCAAAAAACTTAGATCCTCACTGGTAGATATGTCCTTTGGGTCATACATCTCCACATCACCATCGTCCCAAGTCACTGAAACTTTGAAAGTTTCCTCAATGAACTCCCAAGATGTAACCTGGGCATCTTCAGTTGCTGTTTGATTCGGATTACCATATCTTTTGTGTAGAATTCTGAACAGTGCGGCTGTTTGATCTGTGTAACAAGAAGGTGGTATACCTATTTCGTTCATCCTTTTCAAAACATTTTCATTGCAGTTTTGAAGAACAGAAGCAACGGAATGGTATTTTATTTTTTTTCCATCAAGGAATTGAAGAAAGAAATTGCCTCTTTTAACCCACCAAACTGATAGTTGTTGATTATCCATTTTAGGGTTTGTGTGTGTTGGGTATTTGGTGTTTTTTGGTGTATGATGAGAGCAATGTGAAAATAGTTTAGGGTTTCTGTTCTTATATAATCTACTGGTAGAGGAATTTGAATCAATTGTCTTAATAATAATATATGATTATTTTTTATTTTTTTCTTTGAATTGATATTTCAATCATACATACAGTATTTTATATCAGGAATCTAAAAGGCTTTTTAAGGCTTTTGGTCTAATCAATTTCTTGTCATTAAGATATCAGTTTATTTTTTTTGTTTTGTCTTTATTGTAATTATGTTTTTAATTTGTTTTTTGTGTTATAAAATTGTAAAAAAAAAAAATTCAATGCGTTATAAATATATTGCGTTATATGTTTGGAAAAGAATAATTAGAAAAAATATTGCGTTTTATAGTATTTAGCATTTTAATACATTGTAATAATTTAAATAGACAATGGCATATATTAAAATGTTGCGTTTTATAAATTTTATATAAATTGTATAAATTTTTTTCAAAATAATGATTAAATAATTTTAAATGATACATATTGCGTTTTAAGATAACAAAAAAATAACTGGCATTTTAAAATAAAAAACATTGCGTTTTATAGTAAGTGGCATTTTTAACTCAAAGTAACTAGCAAGATCAAGAAAATAATGATTTATATAAAAACCAAGATAAATGAAAAAACATTGCGTTTTATAATAAGTATCATTTCAAAATCAAAGTAAACCAGCAAGAGCAAGCCTGTCTTTAATCCTATCTAAACTAGTGTCATAAGATTGTTTTTTAAGTTTCGCACTGAGGTCTCGAAACTTCTTTGAGTCCTCAATAACATAATCTCTTTGTTCGTTGATTTCGTGCAATAATATCTTCACGATGAACTTTCTTCTTAAATCTTCAAGTTGTGCGGTCTGCTTGTTGACTGGTTTTTTGTTTTTAACCTTCTTGATAATTGCAGGTTCTTCATATTCCACGTTAAACCCACAATCCCATTTTTCGACCGGTTCTCCATTATAACATTCCATGTGACGCATTGTGAATATACCACAATCAATGCCATTATGTTGTGTCCTCCATTTCATCTGCATTCTAACAGGGGTTATTCCCTTTATATCATCTGCTTTTTCATGTCCAACAGATTTAAGGTAAGCTGCCAAAGCATCCCTCTACAGAAAAAAAAAAAAAAACAAAACAAAAAGATTAGGTGGTTTATATTTGTATTTTAAAAGCATAATTAAGAATACTTACTGTATTTTCAGGGACATTTCCATATTTAGATTCATTTGTTTCTTCTTTCGCACTGTTGTCAATGATGAATATTTGTTTCTCTTCAAGATTGAAGGATATAACAAAGAAGTGCTATATATGGAGAATCGGGACAAGGATAATTTTAAAATCCTTTATGCTTTTTAGCTTTGCACCTTTAAGAATTTTTTCTATGTTCATTGTGAATGCTTTTATCATCTTTTCTTTATTTTCAGTTTCTTCCTTGTCACAATTTGGTAAAGCCTGCATAAAATTAAACAAATTAACATATTATTGCGTTTTATGAAGGTAAATAAACATAGAGCTGCGTTTTATGAAGTTAATAAAACATACAACTGCGTTTTATAAAACTTCATTCAAACAAAGAAAGCATTGCGTTTTATTAAAGAAATAAAAATTCAATTACGTTTTATAAAACATCATTCAATCAAACTTCAAAATACTTCATTATACGAATACAGAAAAATTGCGTTTTAAACATCATACCAGCATTCGAATAGTACAGAAAAATCTTGGAGATTTGTTGTCTTTTGATCTTCTTTTTTCTTCTTCATTCAAAATATATGACCAACAATTGATTACTTCTCCGGTGATTTCCAATCCTGGCCTCATTGTTTCAGCAGCATATCTATATAGAAATGCATGTTCTTTAATTTCAAAGAGAGTATCCCTGCAAAAAAAAAAAAATAATAATAATTAAATTATAATATTTTGATTTTTGTTTTTTTGTTTTAGTGTATATAAATGAATTTTTACATCATTTCTCCTTTTGCATGGAATGCATATCCCGATATGTTGTTTTCGTGTGCTGTTCTTACTTCCTTCATTGCTACTTGTCTTAGATAATATGGTGAACAAAATACTTCAGGTACATTTTTCTCTCGATCTGGTCGTACCATCCTTGTGATTATTTCTTCTGTTTTGCTTATATCACTTGTTGGTTGTTCTTGATGAACTGATTTTGCAGGTGTTTTATACGGATCTTCTTGTGGGTGTAGGAATGATGTGTTTTGAAGTAGATCACTGATTTCCTTTTCAGTATCCTGTTCTTCAATTCTATCAAACATTGTTTGTATTCTAGTAATTTGAACATCTTGTTCGATTGTTTTTTTTTTCAGATTCCGCTTGAATTTCGGTTTGTGCACCGTGTCGAGTAGCATCAACTTCAACTTCATTTTCATCAACATTTGAAGACAACTGAGAAATTTTCAAATCAAAGGATGGTACCTCATCATCATGAATTTTCTTTTGATTTGATTTTTTTTCTTCTTCATCTGTCTTTTTTATAATCTCCAACATTAATGATGGAGTTTCTTCGCTAAATGATGATTGTACCATTGAAGGTTTTTCAATGTGTGTTTGCAGAACAGATGCAGGTTCATTCTCACTGATTTTTTCTGGATTGGATGATTGAACTAGAGGTGAGCTATCCTCATTGCGTTTTGTATCATCATCATTGCGTTTTACAATCAATGGTGTTGAAATGATTTGATTTTCAGTGTCTTCATTTTGGCTCAAATTTAGAAATCTTGATGGTGTTTCAATCATAGTTGAATCAATATTAACTTTCATGTGCTTTTTTGCTTGATGGTTGAATTTTTCAATCAATGACACCCATTCGTTAACTTTGTTATGAAGAGCTTCACTCGTTGGATATTCCTCCACAATCTCATCTATGCGTGATTGGATGTTTTTGAAAATATCTTCAAATCCTTTAAAATGATGATCCAAAGCAGTCACAAGATATTCTTCATGTGATTTTTTATCTTTAATGTTCTTCATATTTTCATCGCCACTTTTTGTTGAATGAATGTCAGAAAGACCTTCACTTTGATTTTGTGATGGCATGAAATTACGCAGTCGGCTTTGACTGTCTACCCACATTTTATCTTTATTTCCTATTGATGGTTTAATGAAGAATTGCCCCCATGATCCTCCACTTTCTGTATGTGTTTTCTCAGTTTCATTTGTTATAATTTGGCTGTTTTGAACATTCTCTTGATTCTCTTGATCAATCCAGTCTGTTGCAGCTTTAAGTAAGGTGATTGGTTGTTCTTCGGCATCGTCTTCATGTTTTTCTTCAGATTCATCTTCAAAAATTTCTTCGTTTTCATTCTCGGATTCACTTGGATAAACATAAAATTCATCCTTTTCATCTTTCTTTTTTTGTTTAGTCTTTCTGACTTTTTTCACTTTATCCTTTACAAGACATCTGCCCTCATTTTGCGCAGCAATTTCCAATTCATCTTCAAATTCTTGTAATGTTGTAGAATCAATTTTATCAAGTGAGAACTCTTCAGTGTTTTCAGTATCGTCAAATCCTTGTTTTTTGTATGCATATAGTATCTGTATGATTCATTGCGTTTTAGATAAATAATCAATTCATAATTTGTTGCGTTTTAAAATATAAATCATTGTAAACAAATTACAAAACTATTGTTTTGTAACTTTAAATATATTGCGTTTTACAAAAACATTGCGTCTTACACAAGCAAAGAATAGTTTTAAACAAACAAAGAATATAAATAAACAAAAATGAGGGATAATTGCGTTTTAAAATATACATTGCGTTTTATAAAGTATAGTTTTAAACAAACAAATAATATAAACAAGCAGCCTAAACAAGCATTCGGCAAATATTTAGCAATAATGAAAGATCAGATTTCATACCGCTAACAATGCAATAGGTCCATTGAAGAGCTTCTCATTTCCAGGCCATTGTCTTCTTGTACGCTTTAAAACGGTCAGCATATATTCACACCAATTAAAATCCTGGGTTTTTTTGTCACTTTTCATTGATGGCAGGAATCTTTGATTAACATTACTACTCTGCATTGCCTCCGCCATGATCGTAAAAAATATAACCAAGAAATTCAGTTTGAACAATCTTCCAAGCTCATTTCTTGATTTTAAATAACTAATCAAGTTGTGCGCATACATTCTTTTCAAAATATCTTTGGTGAATTGACCGCGCCAGAATTTAATTATAAGATCAGTGTCTTTTGGTCTCAGTTTTTCCACAATCTCAGTTTTTCCATTTGGTATTTGAAATACCTTTTGGATGAATTCAGCTGTGATCTTAATCTTTTCATCTCCAATATTTATCTCATCATTTTCAGCATCAAAGTTTTTTACCAGCCAATATCCGAATTTGCGTGGAACTGAATGCAGCTTGAATTTTAGTATGCTCTCAAACCCTATTTCTCTAACAACATTCCTTTGCTCTTTTGACAAACCTTCAATATAATATTTTAGATTATTGACTGCACATCTTATGTTAATTTTTTTTCCGTCGTAATCATAATATGGTTGTTGTTCTGGTTGTTCTTTTGTTTTATCTTTCCTCTGTGATCTCTTTGGTTTTGATTCTGCCTTTTCCTTCTTTTGATTTTTTGTCAGGTTAACTCTTGGTTGTGGATCAACAAAATCATCATCTGATACATTGAATTGTGTTAAAAACATATATTTTTTTCATGAAATATGTTAAATGCGTTTTATGTTACCTGAATTTACTTGTTGTTGTTTGGAAGTATGCAGAACAATAGCTCGACTAGATTTTTCATCCATTGAATCAAAAACTGTTTCTTCTGATGATTCTATCACCACTTTCTTTCTTCGCCTTTTTTGTTTTTCCTGTTGTTGTTTTTCCTCTTGTTTTTTAACTTTAAATAGAATAATGAAACAATAATGTCAATTAACAAATTTATGATAAAACGCATTAGCTAACATCATAAAAATAAAAGGCAGTGATTCAGAGGTTTAAGATAAAACGCAATATTTTACATCATATTATTTAACACACCAAATTAAAATTACATAATCTCATTTTGTTTTTTATTATTTATTAATGTAAAACGCATTAGTCAACAATGTCAATTAAGAAATTTATGATAAAACGCATTAGCTAACACCATAAAGATAAAAAACAGTAATTCACAGGTTTAAGATAAAACGCAATACTTTACATCATATTATTTAACACACCAAATTAACATTACATAATCTCATTTTGTTTTTTTTATTATATATTAATATAAAACTCAATAGTTAACAACACATGTATCTCAGCAAATTCAAAGATAAAACGCAATGTACTAAAATTCGATTACAATTATCATAATAATAATCTCATTGTTTCTGCAAATTTATTAAGGTAAAACGCATTAATTCACAATATATAAATCCCGTAAGAAGCATTAGTATCTTAGATCATAGTTTTAACATAAAACGCAATATAGTCTCTAGTAACAAAAATGTTAAGATAGGGGATGATATAACTCATTAACTATTTTTCGGAACGGATATGATATATTAGGTCTATTGTACTTCATAAAACGTAACTTGAATTCAGTTAAAGCGCAAAAAAAGATAAATATACCATTGTCTGAAATATCTTTGCGTTTTCTAGTTCTTTGTTGTTTGATTGTTGATTTTCGGCTAATATTTTCTTGTTCATCAATGTTCTCTTCAGCTGTTGATGTTTTTCGCTTCTTTGATAATTTAGGGTTTTCAGAGACTGATTTGTTTTGAGTAACTCGAATGTAAACCTTCAAATTATCTCTCGACGACGCCATGAACTTCAATGGAGTATGATTTTCTCAAATTTCTGTATGTGTTTGATCGTTCAATGGAAGTGTAAAACGTAATGCACTTTGTTTCGAAGCGTTTCTGTGTATAATCAACGGCGGTTATTTTGAAATTTGACGATAATACCCCTGAAACTCCGGAGAGCGTGTTTAAATGACAGTTTTTAATTTGATTTTGATCTTGACCGTAGATTGTGCAATTGGACGGTTATGATTGCTTCCTATCCTTCCTAGCGAAATAAACTTCCTATTGTATCTCCACCCGGTGTCCAAGTTAAGTATTTATTGTTTATAAGGTAATGTTGATGAATCAAACTGTGCTCGAGATATAAAATTTGTTATAAATATAATAAACTATATTATTTGCATCTCCTTTTTCTTTATATATTAAAAGACTATTTTTGTCTACGGGTTGAGTTATAATACAAAGTATTTAAAAATAAAAAGGGTAAGAAGTCACCAGAGAGTGACAAGTGTTCTAGGAGAAATTAAATGGAAATGGTAATTTTGTCTACAAGAGAAAAGAGAATATGCACATGCAAGTCACATGTTATTTCCTCCGACCCCCTAATTTTTAAACGTCCGTAACTTTTTTATACATCATTTGTTTTTAAAAAAAAATTATACCATAAAATCGAGCATTTTTTTATCTTTAATATGAGTACCATATTGTTATATTTTTCAAAAAAAAATTCAAAAACCCAGTTGCATATTACACAATGGACATGATGTAAAACACAATGTAAAGTAGATCAAAAACACAATCAATGACAACAGATAAAGACACAATGGACAACATACTAAAACACAATGACCATAACGTATAACACAATGGCGATAACATATAACACAATAAGTATCGGACTAAATAAAAACACAATTGATGACAACAAATAAAAGACACAATTGATGACAATAGATAAAAGACACAATGGAGAGCAGATGAAGACACAATGGAAAAGAAACTAAAAATACAATACACAACAAACTAAAACACAATAAACAAAGATATTAAAAAAAATTGAACACATTATTAAAACACAATGAATAACATATTAAACACAATGACTTGAACTAATAACACAATTTATAGAAAACCCAGATATAACACCATCTTCATTGTGTCATATATTGTGTTATATGTTCTTATAAAAACGCAATGGATAGAATCCAAATTAACATTGTGTTATAGGTTTTGATAATAATACAATGGACATGATGTAAAACACAATGTAAAGTAGATCAAAAACACAATCAATGACAATAGATAAAGACACAATGGACAACATACTAAAACACAATGATCATAACGTATAACACAATAGTGATAACATATAACACAATAAGTATCAGACTAAATAAAAACACAATTGATGACAACAGATAAAAGACACAATTAATGACAACAGATAAAAGACACAATGGAGAGCAGATGAAGACACAATGGAAAACAAACTAAAAACACAGTACACAACAAACTAAAACACAATGAACAAAGATAATAAAAAAATTGAACAAATTATTAAAACACAATGGACAACATATTAAAACATAATTAATAACATATTAAACACAATGACCTGAACTAATAACACAATTTATAGAAAACCCAGATATAACACCATCTTCATTGTGTCATTTATTGTGTTATAGGTTCTTATAAAAACGCAATGGATAGAACCCAAATTAACATTGTGTTATAGATTTTGATAATAATACAATGTATTGAAACTCTACTGGCCAAAACCCAGTTAAAAGACACAATGACCTGAACCTTTAACACAATGCAAAAAAAAAAAAAAAAAAACCCAGTAAAAATGAAAATTTTCATTTTATTTTTATATGATAATATGGTACTCATATTAAAGATAAAAAAAACGCTCGTTATTATGGTGATTTTTTTTTTTAAATGTCGTATGAAAAAGTTATGGACGTTTTAAATCGATGGGGGAATTGGCATGTGCCTTGCATGTGGAGAGAAAAAATCCATAAATATAGGATTCTCTTTATGCTCTTCTATTATCTTCTTCTCCCTACAACTAATCTCAACCCTCCAAATTTAAGATCAATGGCCTAGAATCCTTCTTACCCTTCTTATTTATTTTATCCTTTGTATTTGATACTAGCCTTTTTTTCTACATACGAATTTATAATGTATAAATTTTTTAAATAAATTGTGAATCAGGTCCCGTTGTGGTGCATCCATGATTCGCAGTACCATTACCATGATCTCTGACTCATGTAAATTTCCTGCACCTTTTGTACCTACGTATCGCCCAAGAAAACTCCTCGAATTTTGCTTAATTCTTTTGTTTTTCTTTCACATTGTTTTATACCTTTATAACAACACTAAATGCAAAAAAAATTACACTTACACCATGTGTAGTGGTTAAGCCAAATAATGCCCCCACCATGGGGCGTTTTGCGACACGTGGCAGTCCAGTCAGCATTGGGCATTATTGCAAAAGTGACGTAGTGGGAATAATGCTCAATAACGCCCATGCAATCATTTCACATTTTTTTTTTTAATTTAAAACATAAAAATCTTCATTAATTTAAAATAAAAATTACACTACTTGAAATTAAAAAAAAAACAGAAAATAAAAAAACCGAAAAAAAATAAAGTTAAAAAAAATAAGATGATCTAGAGTCCATATTTTTCTCGAATTTTTTGGCGATGCATTTGCGCAAGTATTAACGTCTCGCCTTAGAGGTGGTCGATCGGTTTGGACAAAAACTCAATGTCCTTTTCCATTTATCTCGCCTCTTGCATCTCGTTAAACTTTTTGGTTTCGGCCACTCATTCTTTCATAATCTCATAACGTTGGTGGCCGAGGTCGCGAATGTCTTGGAGACGACGGTTCATCTCCTCGAAATCTTCCTTCAACTCGAGATCGGAAGACGATTCCACCGTTTTTTTCCCGATTCGCTTATCCTTTCTTCTACCGGGCGGTCGGGTCAACTCTTCTTCAAGTTCCTCGTCAACGTCCACCACCTCATTTAGATCGACATTGCGGGCATCCGATGTCGGTGTTTCAGGGTCAACGGAGGATGATGTTTTTGACCGTTTAGCTCGACGTCTACTACTAGACGTCATGGTACCTACTAGCGCCCACTTTGAACTTTTTCGTAGTAGATCCCAACACTTATAGTACGGGAAAGGGCATTTCGTTTTCTCGAACTCGTCCAAAGTCTTCGTTAAAACCCCGACGTCACCTTCACCGCTCGGGCGATTATCGTAGTTACGTAGGTACACTTCTTGGAAGGCATCACACTTGTTGTTGATGTCGGTCCATTTGCTAGAAATGGAATCTTTATCCCGATGTTCGCCATGACCCCACGTGCTATAAAAGAGTGCACGAACCCTATCCCAAAAAACGGGGCCCTTTTGAAAGTTTGCTACAAATTGAAAAAATAAAAGTAAAAATACAAGTTGTATGTTAAAAATAAAAGTAAAAAATAAGTAAAAAAAAAATATAAAAGTTACCAGTTTCGTGGTCCTCCGAAACGTCGAGCCACGCCCGAGTCAACGTGAATTCCTCCTCCTTCGTCCATTTAAGGTGAGTTTTTGTACGTCGAGGTTCGTCCTTTTCCTTCTTCTTATGCGACCTTCTGTCGCGTTTCGATTTCTCTGGCACCGGTTCGGGTTGCGTCTCCGGCACGACATCGACATCGGGTTCGGCTTGTTGTTGTGAAGGTTGCGACCCGCCGGCTTGACCATAGCCGAAGGTGGGAGGCACGAACGGAGTGGCGCCACTCAAGTAAGCCGCGTACGTTAAAACGCTCGGGTCCATGTCTTGAAGGTTATACGGGTGTTGCGGTTGGGTTGTGTTCGGGTTCATGGGTCTTGCGGGGACACCAAAGGGGGGTCGTAATGGATGCATATTTGTATAAAATATAGAAGAAGTAGGAGAGAATGTGTGACTTTTTTTATAAAAAATAGGAAGAAGTAGGTATTATTTATATAGTGGGTAAATTTTGAAATTAAAAAAAAATAAAAATATTAAACAATTGACCGTTGGCAACGGTCATCTCTCGCCCCTATGCAATTTTCAGCGTTTTATTTAAAACGCCAAGTTGATTTTTTTTCAAAAAAAACGCCAAATAACGCCTACTGTAATGGGGGGGGGGGGGGGCGTTTTTGAGCGTTTTTTTTTAAAATTTTTTTTAAAAAACCGCCCCACTACGGGTGGTCTTACAAAAGTTCTTAAATCCACACCATTTTTTTAGGGGATAAACATCTCATGAGTAAAAAATACTAATACTTGTATATATTATTTTTTACTTATGAATATATGAAAAACTATTATTATAATTATAATAAAATAAAATTACATATTATGAATAAAACTAAAATTAAAATTACTAATAATAAGATGAACTGATGAAATTTCGGATTTAGATCTTAAAGCATTAAAATTAGCTGTTAGAGTTGAGGGGTTTAAGTCGTTTCGAGTTAATGAGTTTTGGGTTGACGGGTTAAATTGTTCAAAACGAACATCACTCATATTTTAATTTGTGTAAAAAAATAAACCCTAACTCGCACAAAAATAAAATTGTGTAAACTTTAACGCAACCCATTTACTATGTTTACCTAAACATGCAGACGAGTTAACGACCAACTTGTTTAATTAAAGTGGTTAAATAGGCCAGCCTGAGCATGAACTAGTTATTATATAAGTTAACCCAAACATAACCTCTCTACATCAACCTAAACATGACCCATTTATTAAACATCAACCCAAAAACAACCCATTTATTAATCATTTCAACCTGAACAACCGTTTATTAAACAAATTAAATATGATAACTCAATATGGTTATTTTTTTCGTATTCATATCTTCTAAAAAATACCCTATCCCTAGTTAAATGAGGTGAAATGCTCGTTTTACTGTTTTACTATTACTTTTTGTAGTTTATATTTTTATGTTAAGTATCTAACACTTTCTTTTGATAAATTAGATCATGTTCAAAATATAACCAGTGCAATAACACAGATTAATAAACACTCAAAACTCACTTAGATCACCCGTAGTGGTAAAAGTTTTAGGCGTTGTTTTGCTCAATAATGCCATAAAATGCCTCGTACACCGTCCTCCGGGGCGGTCTTTGTCCAAAAATGTGTTTGACGTTTTTTAACACGCCTCCTCCACTTGTGTTTGACCAATAAGAACCTTCCAACTAATATTATTTGTTTTATTTTTTTAAAAGATAATATTTGGGTAATTATTGTTGGGCATTATGAGGCATTATACCACTATACCCCTTTTTAACTTCAAGCCCCATAATGCCCCATATGCCACA
Organism: Helianthus tuberosus; assembly: GCA_030545235.1. Taxonomy (NCBI): domain Eukaryota; kingdom Viridiplantae; phylum Streptophyta; class Magnoliopsida; order Asterales; family Asteraceae; genus Helianthus; species Helianthus tuberosus. Next base: position 20,189,375 of record CM060355.1, read on the forward strand.
TGTTAATTCATGCTCAAAGGAGGGACATTAGTTTCAAGCCCCACTACACATGTTCTTAGACCATGTGTAGTGGGAGGAGAAAGACCCTTGGGCATTTTGCACTATGTGGCGGTCCAATCAGCATGTAGACATTGTGGGACATTATGTTAAAAGGGATGTAGTAGGGCTTGAAATCTTGCAATGATTAGATATTCTAATAGAATTAAATAAAAAAATAAAGAGTGAATTGCAAGTTTTGTCCTTTATCTTTAGGCCATTTTGCAAGTTTTGTCCTTTATGTTTAAATTTGACGAGTTTTGTCCTTTATGTTTAAAAATCAAGCACGTTTTACCCTTTGGGCCTTAAAAATCAAGCACGTTTTGTCCTTTATGTTTAAAAATCAAGCACGTTTTGTCCTTTATGTTTAAAAAATCAAGCACGTTTTGCCCCCAAAGGGTAAAACGTGCTTGATTTTCAAACATAAAGGACAAAACTCGTCAAATTTAAACATAAAGGACAAAACTTGCAAAATAGCCTAAAGATAAAGGACAAAACTTGCAATTCACTCAAAAATAAAAAAAACCATAAAAAAAATGCTACTGGCCAAACAAAAAGAAGAAGACGTTTAAAAAAGCATGCTCCTCCATTTTTTTTCGAAAAAAACGCCCCCGGGGCGGAATGTGGCGTTTTTAAGTTTTTTTTTTTTTTGAAAAAGACGTTAAAAAACCTCACTGCGGGTGTTCTTAGAATCTAAACAAATTAATTATTACTTTTTTTAAATCCTACAAAACTAATGTTACTAGAGTGGAATAATAGTTTGTTTTCTTACAATACAACTAATAGAAAATCTAAACAAATTAATTATTACTTGTTTTAAATCCTAAATAACATTTGATCAGTATTGTATGTATTATCATCATGGTCGGAACAATTACTATAAAACGTATGTGAAAACAAAAAACCCATAATAATGCCAAATGCTCCCCTGTGTTCGTACCAAAAATGGTCCTATAAAACCCATCCATAATCACATTTTAACCTCAACAATCAAAGAATCAATGGAAGTGTTCTGAAAGATTAAAAAAAAAACCTTGAAAACAACAAGTAATTTCCACCAACATTCCCATTTTCAATCATCAATTTGACCTCTGTAATTGTTCTAACAATTTTCTACTCTCTTCTTCTGAGTTTATATTATGCATTTCGAAAATTTCATGTGCAAAGTTGCTGATTTAACAGGGTTTTAGAAGGGTTTTTACATATTTTCTAATATCTCAGCATTTGTTGTTGATTTAGAGGAGTTATTGTAAGTTTTATTAGTGATTTAGTTCCCCTGTTTTTTCAACTTTTGTGTCTTCTACTTATAGCAAAGCTATTGATAGCGTCGAGTTGTTCTTTCTTTCGCTATGTGATAATTTAGTGCACAAAAGGGTTTTGATAGTCTAATAATCAACCTCTTTTTCAGGGTTTATGGATATAAAGAAACCCTAACCTATAGGGTTTCTGGGGTTCGAACCCGAGTCTCCATTTGCTTTCTAGTTTCTTTATCAGAGACCCAGGTTCGAACCCCATTCGGGTAAACATATTCGGTGGCTAGCTCATGATGATCGGGGAATTCCAGTCAGGGTTTGAACGGGGCAGCTTGGCTTTAGAACCATGAGTCGGTTGCCTCGGGCCAGTTAGCGAGTCCGGTAAACTTGTTTTTTTTGGTCCCTGTGAAATGATAGAGAATGACAAAATTACCCCTGTTTCAGGCCGGTTAGCGGGTCCGGTAAACTCGTTTTTTTGTCCCTGTCAAATGTAGAGAATGACAAAATTACCCCTGCTTCAGGCCGGTTAGCGGGTCCGGTAAACTCGTTTTTTGGTCTCTGTCAAAATGACAGAGAATGACAAAATTACCCCTGTTTATCAACTTTTGTGTGAGTTTACACATGCATACTTACATACACAGACAGATAGATACATATATATTCATTGTATGTATGTGCTAATTTAGGGCTTAAAATGGTTTTGTATGTCTCTAATCAGCTCATGTTTTATGCTGGTGTGGTTAGAAAGAAGCCTGATGGTGTTATATTCAACTTGTGTAGGTTGAAGAAGACGCGATAGCAAATGACCAAAATACCCCTGGAGGTTACTGAGATGAATGCAGACAAGTCGTATTCGAGTATTTCAATGGCGCAAAAAAGAGAAAAACTTATGGCTTTGGTAGGGAGGAAGAAAAGTACGAAAACACCTGTGCCTCAAGAACGCGATTACACGACAAGTATCAAAAAGTCTGAGAAAGAAAGTGCGAAACCGAAGAAATTGAATTCACATTTTTGTAAAAAGTTGTTCCAAGTTCGTCGAAAAAAGATGAATGTGTCGAATGTCGCTCTTGATAAGGAATCGTGTTCAGGTCCTAAGCGGAAAAAACAAAGGTGTATTATATATTCTGTTCATGAACGCTTGTTTGTGTTCGTTTGTTTCCATTTGTGTTCAAGAACATTCATTTGAGTTCGTTACCCAAAATTAACAAACAACACAAACGTACACGAACATAAAATCTCGTTGGGTAAGTGTCATGAACAGTTCGTGAACACATATGTTTCTTAACAAACGAACAGGAACAAGGTCGTTCGGTTCGTTTGCAAACCTAAATGGAATGTAAAGTTGATCCTTTTGATAACAAATTTGTAGATTATGTTGGGGACGAGGAGGTGGTGAGAGTGTTCATCAGTCTGGTACAAAAGAAAAGATCAAATCATGTATGTGTTCTGCTTCTTTATATAAAAAATTTGTAGTTTAATGTTCATGATTTTCCTGATAAATGTCATTTAATGATGAACCCAAATCTGTTAAATATTTACTGATAACCATTTATTACATACGCGACAGGCAGAAGTGAGTTAGCTGAGATTCAGTTAGAGGCCTCAACCGAAATACATAATCATATTCTTCCTTACGTTGACAAGCTTCGTGATCATCGAAACAGAGGTCAAAATGCTGTTTTGTTTGACGGGCAGGTGGAATTCTTGGCGTATTTATTCTTTAAATGATAATCCTTTTTTTTACTAACAAAAGATTAAGTATACGTTTAAACGATTTTCTTCTTTTTACTTTATTAACGGGATGTTGCAGGACCGGCTAGTTAAGGTGGTCTCTTTCGTATCATCATTGCTGGATGACATAAAGAAGCCTATTCTAATCATAGCTTCCACCAGTGCTCTTTCCTTGTGGGAAATCGCGTTTTCAAAGTGGTCAAAGTCGGTCAATGTTGTAACATACAAAGGGACCAAAGATATCCGGACTGCCATTAGAGGTTCAAAATTTCAAGTCCTTTTATCTTCTCCAGACGCCATTGTTGAGGTACACAATCCTTTATATTATATGAAAATAACACCAATTCGTTTATGGATTATATCAATCTTGCTGTTTTGCAGGACGTGAAAACGCTTAATCATATCAAGTGGGAGCTGTTAGTGATAGATGAGTGCCAACGCCCCGTAATTTCAATGCATTTAAGGAAATATCAGATGCTTATGGCTGATATGAAAGTGGTAACGGTTTCTGGTGAACCAGCGGTGTGTTTTCTCATTTCTTTTATCTCAAACGGATCAATAATTAAAAAAAAAAGGTAAAAAGGGAAATGGGTCAAATTGGTCAAAAGGGCTGAAAGCCTACTTAAGTATATGTTTGGTGCAATAAATAATAAACAAATATCTGTGGGTCAAGAATAAAGATATAGATAAAAAAAGGGAAAAAAGTCAAATTGGTCAAACGGGCTGAAAATCAACTTGAGTCGATGTTTTAGTCTTTACTGAATGCAATCTCAACAAATGTATGTGGCTCAACCCAGCCCAGCCCGTTTTGACTAGTTATAAAATGACCATTTATCCCAAACTTATTTTGACCCGTTACCTAACCCGCCCACCCTGTGTTTGACTGGTAATAAAATGACGACTTTAGCCTGAACTTGTGTTTTCTCATTTCTTTTATCTCAAACGGGTCAATAATAGAATATAATAGATAAAAGGGAAACGAATCGAATTGGTCAAACGGGCTGGAGGTCAACCTAAGTCTATCATTAATTCATTAATTATAAACAAATGTATGTGGGTCAACCCAACCCGTTTTGACCTGCGGTCCTGTCATTTCAGGATATTTTGCAGAGCTACCGAATCATTCTTTCGTTGGTTGATTGCAAAAACGAAAAGTTACATGCGAATGCTGACATGGAAATGAACAATGATATTAGCGCATTGAAAGAAATACTGTCACCATTTGTTGCATTTGAGTGCAAGTTCACCACCCTTGATCTTCAAGAGTATTGGGTCCCGGTTCATCTTTCTTCAATGCAAATCGAACAATATTGTTCAATTTTAGCTTCAAATTCGGACGCACTCTCTTCGTTATCAAAAACAGCTTCACTCAACGATGTCATCACACAGATCCAAAAGGTTCTTTTTATGGTTGTATTTTTCACATTCTGTTAAGTCAACGCTTCTTAATTTGATTAGTTATTTTTGCAGTGTTGCGATCACCCATATCTAGTGGACCCCACTTTGCGTAATTCTTCGAAAGAAGCTTCTTTGACCGATCAATTGGCTGCTGAAGTCAACGTGAGCGGCAAACTGCATGTTTTTGACAAGCTCCTGTTAGAGATTAAACGGTGCGGTTTGAGAGCACTTGTACTATTTCATGTAAGTAAAATTTTGAAGTTACTTTAGTTTTCTACGAGCTTTGCATCATTATGTTAAGAGTAAAGTACACGGATGGTCCTTGTGGTTTACCAAAATTTTGGATTTGGTCCCTAGCTTTCTAGTAGTACACAGATGGTACCTGTGGTTTGCACTATGTAACGCATTTAGTCCCTAGCCAACAAATCTAAACGTTTTAACATGTCCAAGTTAGGGACTAAATGTGTTACAATGTGGCAAACATAGGGACCATCCAAGTAATTTTGGAAAAAGTTGGGACTAAATGCACTACAAAGTGCAAACCACAGGGACCATTTGTGTACTTTTGGAAAGCTAGGGACTAAATCCTAAATTTGGTAAACCACAAGGACCATCCGTGTACTTTTGGAAAGCTAGGGACTAAATCCAAAATTTTGGTAAACCACATGGAACATCCGTGTACTTTACTCGTATGTTAAATTAATGAGTTGTTTTTTGATTGACAGTCATCGGTTAACTCAGAGAAGATATCAACCGGACATTTTTTAGACGACCTTGTTCATCAAAGATTCGGCGAAAATTCATATGTCTATATCCCCGGGCAGATTCTTTCTAATTCTGCATCTGTAATGAAAAAAGAAGCGTTAGAAACGTTCAACAAAGCCGATAGTGATAGGTTCATCTGCCTATGTGATCACCGCGCTTGTCTGTCGAGTCTTAGACTTTCACGTGTGGATGTGGTTATATTATTCAACAGTGATCCAAACCCACTAAATGACGTAAAAGCCCTCAAGAGGATCACAATTGATTCACATTGTGAGCGGTTAAACGTGTTCCGGTTATATTCAGTATTCACCGGCGAAGAGAAAGCGTTGATTCTCTCAAAGCAAGGTACAACTGTCGACGGTTATATTAGCTGGAGTGTTTGCCACCAGCTGTTAGGATGGGGCGCGACCTACGTATTCAGTAAGCTCAAAAGCTGCAGCGAGTCTGAACCTCTGTTTCGTATAGACGATTTGGTTCGCGAGTTGTCAACCCTGTTGATGAACACGCGTGTTGAAACGGAGCGCCCGATCGTATCACACGCGCGTATGCAAGACGGAGCGTATTCTGGAAGTGTCTTGCTATTTGGTGAAACTGAAACGGAAACGCACACGAAAGAAAAAGGAAGTTGTTCTATTGATGAGTATTTGGTTGATAACAGACATTCTGTTTTTTGGAGTAATTTGGTCAAACAAAGTCAACCTGTACTCGAAAACTCGTGTAGCAGGTTGTCTCGGAGAGTTCAAAAGTCGCCGCGATACTGGTTTGAAGGTATAAATGCAACGAGTCCCTCTTTTGTAAGATCAAAGCCGAGAAGTAAACGAAAATTGCTAAAGAATGTCGGAAGAAAACGGGCAGGTATGTGATACCAACATACTAATTTGAATCAGTTTGGGTCAAACTGGGTGAGCGCATAAGCTGAAATTGAAGTAAACAGTTGACCCAGTCAACTAAAAGTTATGTATTTGGGGAAAACGGAATTAGTGGTTCGAAACGTAGATAAAAATAAGCAAATCGCGAGTGTTAAAGTTGTTTGATGTCTTAGTTAAGGGGCTAACCATGTTATTATTAAAGTTGAGGGGCTAAACATATCATTATTAAAGTTGAAGGGCTAAACATGTCATTACTAAAGTTAAGGGGCTAAAGTTGTTTGTTGTTAAAGTTGAGGGGCTTAAGTTGTTTTAGTTAAGGGGTTAAACATGTCATTACCAAAGATGTAGGACTAAACATGTCATTATTAAAGTTGAGGAGATAAAATTGTTTTAGTTAAGGGGTTAAACATGTCATTACCAAAGATACATGGCTAAACATGTCATTATTAAAGTTGAGGGGCTAGAGTTGGTTAATGCCAAAGTTGAGGGGCCAAAGTTGGTTGATGTGACAAATAGCATATTTATAGTATATATAATTAGTATTAATAGCAGATTTTATTTCTTGTTTAGGGTCGATGTTTATTCTATAATAATTAGGATTCTTAAACCTTGTAATTGGAGATAGGGCTGTTCAAATTTCTCGGCGCTAGACGCTCGCTCGGAAAATGCTAGGAATTTGCTCGTTCGATTCAGCTCGATTAAAAAAATGATCGGTTCGGTTTGTAAACGAACCGAGCACGAGCAAAGGTCCGCTCAGTTCGGTTCGACTCGGTTGGCTCGATTTATTTTTTAATATATATATATATATACACACACACACATATATTTGTGTTTGTGTGTGTATCATTTTTAATGAAATGACTAGAGACCAACATTAAAAATGTTTGGTCCAAGATTCAAATAGAGCTCATTTAAGTAATTAGAATTGAAATTCAATATCAATAGTCCACTATCCAAAATGTCCATTTGAGTAATTAAGTCAAAATTTCAAATACAAAAATGTGAAGCTTCGATCAATACTCAAGTCTCAACCCGCCATTTGATTCAGAAGTGCAAGACCCTAATCAAAACCCCCCATTGGCCATCCGTATTCGATTTCTCCATCCCCACTCGCAAAGACGCCAACTCGTTATGGTTTTGCTTCAGTCGATTCATTCAATTTCAAACTTCCGATAGAACAAGGGTATGTTTCAATCGGTCGACGATTTATCTTCCCGCTTAGTTAATCTCGATAGAACTAGTTGAGTGTTTTTGTATTCCTTGTTATTTGTTAAACTTTTACTTGTGTTCTATTGGACGAAACATCAGGGACGAAAACTGTACTTTATTTCATCGTCACTTTCCTTGTTTATTCTGCCACGCTCGATACTCGCTCGACGTTCGTTTGAAAAATGCTCGGATCGAAAGACGCTCGCTCGACTTTGGCTCGGTGAAAAAATGCTCGGTTCGGTTCGGATCGGTTTGTAAACGAACCGAGCACGAGCAAAGGTCTGATCAGTTCGGTTCGGCTCGTGAACAGCCCTAATTGGAGACCTAATCTGATGCGGGTGAACCCGTTTTGGAATGGGATCCAGGTTGAAGATTATCTGAATTTTATATAATATTTAGTTTCTTAATTATCGAGTCTTTTATTAATTATCATATCTTTTATTTATTTAGTTTATTTGTGTTTATCTCTAAGGTTGTTAGGGTCCAATATAAATAGAGGTCTTGGTGAACTTTGTTCTTGGAACCTTTGGTTCAATTTATGGTCTTTGATAATCAATTGTTTCTTGACCCATTTGATTGCACGCGAAACTGCATCATAATCCTTCACGAATTGGATTATCGATCTTGTTTGTTCTTGTTTCAATCAAATCTGAATTTCAGATTCTATCAGTACGACAGTTATATCATTAACTTTATTAACTAACATTAATGTCATGTTTGATGGTTATTTCATTCATACAGGGCCACATACACCTTTTGGTACTCGTCAAGCACGTATGACTGCGACTGAAGGTTCGAGTTCAAGAACAAATGGAGGTCAACAAAGTCAAACCGAACAACCGCCACGGGATACTTCTACGTCTACGCCTCTTGAAACGGAAATCAAAAGAATTCAGAAGGAGCGAGAGAAAATCACCAAATCACATGAAGAAGAGGTTTTTTTTTTGAGTAAAATGCCATTTTCGTCCCTGAGGTTTGGCTAGTTTTGCAACTTTCGCCCAAAGGTTTGTTTTTCCGCATCTGGATCCAAAAGGTTTGAAATCTTGCCATTTTCATCCGGCTCGTTAACTCCATCCATTTTTCTCCGTTAAGTCAGGGGTATTTATGTTTTTTTGTTAACTTAAAGGGCCATTCGGTCGCGTGGTATTCGATTTTTTTACACAAAGTGAAAAAGACCGAATTGCCCTTTAAGTTAGCAAAAAAGACGACAATACCCCTGACTTAACGGAGAAAAATGGATGGAGTTAACGAGCCGGATGAAAATGGCAAGATTTCAAACCTTTTTGATCTAGTTGCAGAAAAACAAACCTTTGGACGAAAGTCGCAAAACTGGCAAAACCTCAGGGACGAAAACGGGATGTTACTCTTTTTTTAGAAAAAAAAAAACACGTCTCTTCTGGTTATATTAATTGTTGTATTACAACATGGTAATGTTCTTGTTTACATGCAGAAATCAATGCTGCTTTCTGAATTAGAAAAAGTGATTTCCGAGGCGCAAAAGAAGTATGATGCACTAGTGCATGACTCGGAGACGAAATTGGCAGATGAACTGAAGATTCTCGAAGACTACGAGAAGCTTGTTAGTGCCAACAAACTTCTGGCGGAGATTTTGGGGCAAAACTGGCAGGATGCACTCAATCCGAATCAAACCGGGCTCAACCGGAAGAGAAAACAGAAAGGTATATATATATATATATATATATAGGATTTCAAGATAACTTAATTTCTTTCAAGAACATCATTTGGTTATTGTTTTGTTTCCTTTGATTACAGACACTAGCGCGTTTAGCATTCTTCAAATCCCTGCGTCTGCGCTGGTTCGACCCAAGAACCCTTGTTTGACCCGTGGTCCCACCAGCTTTTTTCCTGGGCACAGTTTAGCCGGGCCAGGACTACGCTCTCCAGCTCCTCATCTAAGGTCAAGTTCATCGATGTTTGCATCATTACGCAACCTGCCTGCCCCTGGTGAACCGTCTCTCTCTGTCAACTACCCAAACAGTTGACAAACACTGTCCTGTATAGAAACAGAATCATACTGTTGACTTTATCGAGTATATAATAGACTATAGAGATCTGACCGGACAGACATTTTGATCTTGCAAGTGTGTCTATGCACTTGTTGTAGAGGTTTTCGGTAGCTTTTTTAGGTGTGTGTGGTTTAGTATGAATATGATGATAGTGGCTTATTATTACTTGCAGTTGAGTAATTCTTTTGGGAATATAAATAGTCATTATGTACTCAAATCATATTCATTCAGAAATATATAGAAGAATTACATGCGCACAAATTCATTGTTTCTCTTTATTTTAGTTTTTCATGATAAGCATTTGTGTATACTTCTTTTATTCGGCAAGAATTCTCGCAAGCCGTCAATTCAAACAACTCACCAAAGGTTGACGTCTACTCAGTTTGCGTCTTTCAGATCAAAGCTGCATATCGGTACCACCATTAATTCGACAAGTGGTTTAGTAAGTTGTGATAGTTATATTTATGTTGCTAGCAGCTGAAAATTCCCTTTGGGACTTTAAATAGTCATTATGTACTTGTTCATGCTTATTCAGAAATATACAGCATTACATACACACAAAGATTTATTCACTTTTTTTTTCTTGTTTTTTTAGGTGTAAATGGCACAAGAGTGTGCATTAAATAAATAATAAGTTCATACGATTAACAAAATACATACAGTGATTTATATTTTTGGTGGCAAAAGACACAGTAAGTTGTTTCATAAATATTTTATGATTATTATTTTCATGATATAGCAATTTAATGAAAACGGAAGTTAAAAAAGTAAATTACTAAGAGTAACATCACTTTAATGTGCTTTTCTTAAACGCATTTAAAAAAAAACACAATTTATGACTTTTTAACGGCAAAACGTTACAATACTCATGTATTGAACCCATGACCTCCTCCTATCTAAACACCTAGAGGGTTTTCCGTCTACCACTGAGCCACAGCCTCAGCGACCACAATTTATGACTTTCATTTCTTGTTTTGATATAGAGGTGGGCAAAAAACACGGTTAATTAACTGGAACCGAAACCGGTTATTGACCGTAGAACATTAAGCGGTTAGTTATTAATAATACTGACGGTTAGTAACTGGTTAACCGATAAAAAAAACCGAAAAATTCAAAAAAAAAGGCAAAAAAACTGGTAAATCAACCGAAAATAACCGGTGAAAGTGTTATAGTGATGTGACATTTACTTTAAGACGTGGGAGTGACGTGGAGTGAAAAAAATAAAACAATAGTGGATAGTCTTGTGTGTAAAGTGATAAACCAGTACTTTCATACTAAGATACCAATACATGGCCTGTGTGACACATGGTTTAACAACTAAAAATATTTTAAAGCTTTAAATTATAATTAATTGGAAAAAATGAACTTGATTCGGTCGCATTCTGCAAGTTAATCCTATCGTTATAAACAGCCTCAAAAATAATTAAAAGGGATAATTAGGGGTGAAAATTTTGACCGCTTATTAATTTGGGTTGATTTTTTTTCGAGATGGGTCAAAAAGATTGAACATGTAGTAGAATAAATTGTTTGCTATTCTACGATTGTCACCTTTAGTTTTTTCTATTTATTTAAAAATTGTTGTACTGCATTTTATTTTATTTAAATACTATAAGTGCATATAAATGGATACCCCCTTCCAGCCCAGTTGGTTCCCCATGTGGTGGTTGGGCCGGCTTCCTCCTTGTGAGGTCGCCGGTTCGACTCCTGGCTGCGGCATATTGGGGGGGGGGGGGGGTGGTCCCAATGATGGATCGTTCCTACCGAGGTATGGTTCGATCCGGAGGGCAACCCGGTTTTCACCCAGCTGTTAACCTAGCAGTTTTACCCGTGTGGGGGCAGTATAGTTTCCGGGCGAAGGTCATCTTACGAGACAGCCGGGGCCCAATCGAACATCGCGTCCGGAGGGCGGAGCTGACGGGGGATTGTCTTTGACAAGAACCCGGTGACACTGAGTCATATACATAGAAAGTCACCCTTCAAAAAAAAAATTAAGTGCATATAAGTGTTGTATCAAACACTTTGGGAGTTTTTAAAAAATAATTGATTTTTTTTACTTTTAATGCAAAAGTATTTGACAACTTGCTTTCTATCTAAAATAATTTGAATGTTTACTTTTAACACAAAAATTTTTCATTTTTTCCCGTTTAACCTCACAACTTTTTTACTTTCGAATTTGGTCCCTTATACTTTTCATATTTCGCAAAGTTTCGTTTTACGTTTCGTTCTAAATTTTTCGCGTTAACACGACGCAACGTGCGCGTGTGATTCAACGTTTTTACGTCGTCTATTTTATCCCATTTGACAGGTTCGTCATAACGTATGGGTCCTGGATCAACAATGTTTTACGTTTCGGTCTAATTTTTTCGCATTAACACGCTGCAAATTCAGTATTGGTGATTGCTCACGGTGGTATGACATTGATGTTATTTGGCATGGTTTTACGCTCTCGCTGCAATGCGAGAGTTCTTAATGCTAGTTATTACTTCATTCATAAAATTCATTGTGTAATGTATTTGTTAAAGTTATAATTTTATTTATGCAAATCTATATCTATATCTATATAAACTATATTAAGAGAACTGAGTTTTCTACCCTTTTTGTATTTTGTCATAGATACAAATCTTGAAGCACCATGTACAAATGAAGCAAGCCATTTTAGAGGGGGAAACTTGGACATTGTCCAAAGTTTTAAGACACTTTGAGGGCAATCTAGACATTTCATACATGGAATCCATGCCCACTTATGCATTCCATTAATTGAATTAAATTAAGGAATTAAATAAAAGTTTTATAATAATTTAAGGTATTAATTGTTTAAAGGAAAAATTACAAGTTTTGTCCTTTATCTTTAGGGTACTTTACAGGCGGTGTCCTTTTTTTCAAAACTTTACAGGCGGTGTCCTTTATAGGGAATTTTGTTGCAAGTTTTGTCCTTTGAGCCTAACCTAGTTAGATTTTTTTGTTAAATCTGATTACCCAAGGGTATTTTAGTCTTTTTACCTCTTTATTATTATTGTTATTATTATTATTATTGTTATTATTATTATTATTAGATTATATATCAAACTCCCTTCCACTCTCTCTCTCTATAGAACTCTCTGCCTCTCTCTCTACAACTCTCTGCCCCTCTCTCTACCACACTCTCTCACCACCATCCATCCACCGGTTCACCACCATGGCAACCACCGCTTCCCACCGCCCCCCACCCAGACCCCTAGACCTCGAAATAACCATCGTCTCCGCCAAACACCTGAAAAACGTCAACTGGCGAAACGGAGATCTCACCCCTTACGTCATCTTCTGGCTGGACCCTAATAGCACCTGTCAGAGCAACTAGATCTCCGGTTACAACCACACCCAACTTCGGCTCGGCTCCTTCTCCACTTCGATCTCAGTTCTGGCTCCATTCTTAGATATGTGAGTTTTGTGATTTGTTGATTCACCATGAACAGATAGGGTTTTGGGTTGATTTCATCAGTGGGAGAGAAATGTGAGAAGAGACAGAAGGGTTTAGGTGCGGAAGTCGGTAGGGGGTTTCAGGTTTGGCGGGGGGTTTCAGGTGCGACGGGGGTTTCCGGTGGGAAGTCGGCAGGGGTTTCAGGTGGGAGGTTGTGGCGAGGGTTTGGTGGTGGGTTGGTTGGTAGTTACTCATGGTGGTGGTGGGTGAAGGCTGTGTGGGTGGTGTTTTTATACAAATTGCTTAATTTAACAAGCTGGAAATCACAACAGCACCTAATGGCTCGTCTTCTTTAAATATTGAAGAACTTGTTAACTGATGTTTAGTGGTCAGGTTTGCGATTTCATTTAATTACTCATTATAATGTACAGATTGTTCAATGATTTGGTTTCGGATCAGAATTGTTCTTAATAGAGGTGGGTTACGGCTGTGATAGAGATAGAGAGTGGTGGTGATGGTAGTAATGGTAGTGGTGGTGGATGATCAGATATCTGGTTAGAGAATTTTGTGATGGTGAAGACGGTGGTGGCGGCGGCGGCATATGGTGGTGCTGGTGAAGACGGTGGTGGTAGGTGAAGGGAGAGAGAGGGGGATGGAGGAGAGATAAATATCTATTGTTATACATATATATATATAATATATTTTTTTTGAAATATTTTTTAAAGAATAAATTACAAGTTTTGTCCTTTAAATAAGTAAAAAGACTAAAATACCCTTGGGTAATCAGATTTAACAAAAAAATCTAACTAGGTTAGGCTCAAAGGACAAAACTTGCAACAAAATTCCCTATAAAGGACACCGCCTGTAAAGTTTTGAAAAAAAGGACACCGCCTGTAAAGTACCCTAAAGATAAAGGACAAAACTTGTAATTTTTCCTTGATTAAATTAAAGGTTAGACATGCAACCTTTGGGATTTTCATGATATAATGGTATGTATAAATATAATAAATAGATTTATATGGACTATAATTTCTTTTTATCTACTTTTATAAATCTTACAAGATTTGCTTTATGCTGTCTCATTTCAGGAAAGGTCTTCGGGACACAACTAATTCAATTTCAGGGTCGATTGTTTTCAAAATTGAAGAAACACTGAACTAATTAAGAGGTTAATCAGTTTGGTTTATGTTCCTATCATAGTGGTTAATCTTCTTATAGGTATTCTGAGCTTCTTAATGATCTTCTAATCCTGCAAAACAGAACACCGTTACTCGTTAAGAGGGGAATATGGGGGTTTCCCTCTTAACCGGGCTCCGGCGTGAGAATAAGCGACTGAGTTTGAGGAGATAAGTGTGTATTAAGAGTGAGAGTAGAGGGAGTAGAATGTTTAACCTGTGAAGGGAAGTCTCTATTTATAGCCGGAGAGGTGCAAGAGGGTTTGGGCTGATGGGCCTTGGGCCGGAAGGCGACAACATAGAGGATATGCTCCTTGTCTCACTGGTGTCAACCGTTAGTGGCTCCTGGACGTTCTCTGGTGCTGGCGCACCATGATTGGAGCCACGTGTCATCGTTGTCGGCCTGGCCGTCTTTCTGCCATCAGCAGGTAAGTGGAGATCGTGGGGCAGGTGTCTCTGCCCTGTGATTGGTGCCACGTAGGCGTCCTTAAGTACTTTTTGTCTCCTGCACGTCAGACGATCGTGGAGCACGATTGAGCAGAGCCTGGAGGATGCGGATTGGCTCTTTTCATCTGCCACTTGTACCTTTGTACTTTCTGAAGTGGTCCTGCGCTACAGTTTCTATGCGATCCCTGCTGAACACGAGACTAGCCCGCGCAGGATTATAGGTGCTGAAGACTATTATCAAAATGCTAAGTGTTGATCTTAATGCTCTTTCTTGTTTGGTCCTCGCGCGAGGTCAGTCCTTGGTGAAGTACCCGCGCGAGGTTGAGATTGAAGATCTTGCTGATTTAGGAGTATGGTCCTGCGCGCGACCTGGAGGAAGGTTTGCGCGGCTTTTTGGGACCATACCCCTTCAAGTCCCCCAGTCCAGTGCTGCACCATGCGCGAAGTGAGTGGTTGGAGCTCTGGACTTAGAAAAAAGAAGTGCTAATGATTGAAAGTGCTTGCTTGATTTTGGTAGACGGCGCGCGTGTAATTACTTGTTGGTTACTACGGCGCGACTACCAGGTTTGGCTCAAGGTGATTCACTGCCTTTGGGTGTAGGCGCGCAAGGTTATTGAGTCATTGTTAATACTGCGCGACCCTAGTAGCTTCTGCATGAAGTTTGTAGTAATTTTGGGCGGGAAAGCCCTCGAAATTTGAATTCTGACAAGTTGGTGAGAAACGTCGTTGATGGTGACGTTTGAGTTGACCACTTACACGGCTGTCATCAAGTTGTCTCTGACGGTTGGTCTTTCTGTCAGGAGAGTGAGCTCCACGCGCGCGTGGTAACCGTCACTCCGGGATTCTCGCCTTACGTGTCGTCTTCTGACTGGTCACGTGCGCGGCGATCTCGGCACGTTTGCCCATCGCATTGAATGCGATGGGTGTATATATTCGATGAGGGATGAGGGCAAATCACTTTTCATCTTCTGTTGTCTTCTTTCATTCCTATTTGCTCTCGAATTCACTTTGAATCTTCAAACCTTTGAAGAACATAGTAGCAGATCTTCAACTTTCTTGAGAAAATATTCAAACTTTCTGCTTTATCATCAATGGCTGAAGAACATCAAGAAGAACATTCCGTTGAAGAAGGTCTTGTTCCCGTCCTTAGATGGGATTTAGGGCTATTCGAGAAAATTATACGGAGTTTCCGGTTCCCACCGGAATGGGATGCCAGATATCCCGGTCAGAATCAGACGGCTGCCGATGCACCGCCGGGTTATATCACGTTGTTTGAAGACTTCTTTCATCAAGGCAACTTCCGGTTGCTGGCGACGAACTTCATGGCCCACATTCTTCAGTTCTATGGGTTCCATATTTCACAATTGAGTCCTCCTGGAATGGTCAGGGTTCGACACTTCGAGTTTCTTTGCCGATGCCATGACATAGAGCCAAGCGTGGAAAGATTCAGAGTCTTTTACCAGCTGATCAGAAACATGGGATTCTACTCGTTTGCCAATCGAGGGGCCACGAAGAAGATACTCCTGAACCCTCCCAAGAGTTTCCATGACTGGAAACCAAAGTTCTTTTATATTCGTGAGGAGGTGATCCCGATCGCCATGACTTTCCGTGCATGGTTTGAACCAATCTTGAAGGAAGATCTGGCGATCCCCAAGACTGAGGCTTGGTATCAGAAGCTTACTGCCACCCCAAACCGAGTGTTTGGTGAGAACATCTTGGTAGCGGCGCGGATGAGCGACCAGTGGCCGGCAGATAGCAAGGACGTTCCGATTTTGATGTTTAACGATAGAGGTTAGTAATCTTCTTAGTTTCTTTGATTTCTTGTTTCGTAACTTGTGTTTATCTATGTAATTTGACGTGTAGAGGCGCATCTGTATCAAGCTGCCTTCCCCACTTTTGGCGGATCTATGGATGTGCGCCCGCTGAAGGCTGGAGAAGAATACTGGTATGACCAGATTAAGGGTCATTTTATGTACCCAGTTGCTGATGCTTTCGCCGATCCACCTACTGCAACCGAAGGTGCGCATATACCTAACCCTCGTCCCTTACGCGCTTTGACTTCTGCTGGGAAAAAGATTGTTTATCTTTCCAGCGAGGAGTCTGTCGGATCTTCCAATGGAGAGTTAAGTTCCTGGTCTACCATCTTTGCAGGTGTGCTGCGCGACTTGGGTATCGACCCCGAAGAGAAGAAGAAGAAACCCAAGAAGAAGAAGGTTATTACTATTGATGCCGATGTCACCAGTAAGAAAGGTGGAAGTAGCCGCGCAACCGCTGGTGTTGCTGATAAAGGTATCCTCCGCCTTCGTCAAAGTAACTTAGAAGATTACGTTATTATTAGCGACTCATTTGAAAGTTTATCGCGCGTAGGCGAGAAAAGGGCAGGAGCTGCTGGTTCAAGGAGCTCAGGGAGCGCGGGTTCTCGCAACCCTGACACTGGGCCTACTCCATCTTCTCTCGCGCATGAAGAAGAAGGGGACGAAGAAGTAGAGGATGAAGAGCCTGCCGTGAAGTTGATCAGGAAAAGGAGTAGGGAGGCTGCGGTTGGTGTGTCTGTAATGCCTAAACCTGGTGAAGTCCCCCCGATCGGAAAAAAGAGCAACTTGCGCTCTCTTTACAGATTTTCTCCTGGTTAGCTTCCTGGATCTTACTTTTTTATGTTCATTTGTCAACTCTTTTAACACTTTCTTTTTTGCAGAGGCTAAAAAGAAGACCACTGAAAAAAAGGGAGTTGTCATCACAGAGCCCTCAGAGCCGGCGCTTAAAAGGCCCAAGGTCACCGTCAAACGCCTCAAGGCTGCTGAGTCTGAGAAGGAGAAACAAAAGGCTGGCGAGAAACCTGTTAAGGAGTAGGGGAGAAAGAGAGCTGCTGACAAGCCTCTTGCTGAGCCTAGGGAGCCCGAGGCTATTGCTGTAACCCTTCCTGAGAAGGCGTAGGGTCCGGAGGTCGTTCACATCACAGGGCTTGACCAGCCTATTCCTGAGAGAAGGAAAGAACCAGAATTTGAGAAGGTGGTGTAAACTGCGCAGCCTGATCCTTCCCTTCAGGATGTTAAAATAATTTCCGCTGCCGGGGGATCAAGCTCTGGTGTTCATCAAGACAAATATGCTGCGGCAGGAGGCGCGAGTGCTGGTTTTGCTGCTGGCCAGGCTGGTGCGGGAAAACAAAGTGCAATGCCACACTCTCCGATAGGCCCCAGGGATACCTTGGGGGATATTTACTATAAGTCTTACACAGAAGAGAGCCGTGGTGATGCTCCGCACCAACCGCCCTGGGGTTTGAAACAAAAAGACACTTTCCTTGAGTTCGCGCCTTGCCGCGACTGGTTTCTGAACTCCATTCCTCCTGGTGAGGTTATCCGACAAAGGGCGCGAACCCACAATGGGTTGTATCACGCCTATGTTGTTGGTGAGGCCAACACCCGTGCTGCTAACCATCAAATTGTTCGCGAGTGGCGAACTATGGTTAGGGAGAGGGAGGAATGGGAGAAATACCGCGAGCGGCTATTAAGGCATGTCAAAGACTTTGAAAAGTCGAAAGCTGCCTTTGATGAGGAAAAGGCAAAATTCGAATCTGACAAGAAATCGGAGGAGTGGGGGCGCGAGGGCCTGAGGAGCAAGCTCCGAGCTGCTGAAGACCTGCTGGCGAAAGAGAAGGCGGAATGGAAGAAGATATGTGAGAAGGATAACCAGCGCGCTTATGCTGCTCGAAATAAGATTACTGAGCTTGAAGCAAGGTTGCTGAGCTGACAGCGAAGGTCGAGGATGCACAAGCTGCGCAAGCTGCTAAGGAGCAGGCTGAGGTTCGAGAAACTTCTTTTTTCACTTTATGCTTTTGTTAGCAAAATTAACTGAGTCATTTTTCCCTTGTAGGTTGAACTGGCTGAGGTGAAGGTGCAGCTGTTAAGCAGAGACAAGGATTTGATTACCAAGGACGTCGAGATTGCTGAGTTGAAACGTCGCTTGCAAGAGCAGGTTGATCGAAGCGAGTCCTTGGAAATTGACCTTGAAGCTGAAAAAGTTAAGGCAACTACTGCTGAGGAGGCCAAAAAGAAAGTTGAGGAAGCGCGAGACATTAGCACATCTGCTCTCAATGTGGCGCAAAACAACTACTCCGAGGCTCAAGGCATCGTTGATACCTTGGTCTCCGAGGCTGAGTGGCTGCGTGGCAGAGGATTAGTTCTGGTATGATTTTCCTCTTAACTTTGGCTTTATTCACCCAAACCTGGTGTCTTATGTGTTGCGTTTGTAGTAGATGGCCAACTCCATCTTAAATGCAGGAGAACTAGATAAAGCTGTCGCTGCTCTTATAGATGCTTCCCGCGCTGTCGGTCATCGCGGGGGCTATCTTGAGTGTGCGCAACATGCTGCAGAGGTTTTTGGACAGGAGTTCGACATTAGTCATTGCTCAGTGACTGATCAAGCTGATGCTGAGCTCGCTCGCGCTGAACATGCTTATGACCATCTATCAATAACTGTGATGGATTTGGTGACGGATGCGCTGAAGCATGATGATTGGTGTCTACGGCTAAAGACTATCCTTGACCCACCCGAAACCGTTGAATTATCTGATGAGGAGGAAACTGCGGGCGATGATGGCGATGGTGAAGGCGATAAGCATGACGACGATGATGATGGTGATGGATTTGAATAGGTAGTGTTGACAGGCTTTGTGCCTTGTAATTTTAGGTTTTGAATATAAGTTGTTGCGCGATTGCGCTTA
Source organism: Helianthus tuberosus (assembly GCA_030545235.1). Lineage (NCBI taxonomy): Eukaryota > Viridiplantae > Streptophyta > Magnoliopsida > Asterales > Asteraceae > Helianthus > Helianthus tuberosus. The sequence continues at coordinate 20,208,402 of CM060355.1, forward strand.
CTTTGCATGAATGATGGGTTTTATGTAACCGTCGCGCGTTTGCGCTTAGTTAAATATGATGTTTATGTTTACTCTGTTCCGTTACAATTATTGCACTGTTGTTAGAAACTTTGGTTAAGTTAGCGCGAAGGAATGTAAGTGTGGCTCTCATGTGAGTGTAAATGCCCGGTCTCACGCTGTGTTCGTAGAGTACCTTGGAGGCGTAACTCAAGAGCTCGTAATTCACTAAAGTGTTTTCATGGTAATCAAAAGTTTAACATGCATTTGTAACTCGAGAAGCATTTATGATAAAAGAAAACATGTCGTATGCTTTCCTTAGTTGAGACACAGGCGCTTAGGCCAACATACATTGCATATAAGTAACATAAGGGGCGTTTAGCCAACATAGGAAATTAAAAGGCGCGTGGCCAACATTAGTGAAGAAAGGCGCATGGCCTAGAATAGTTACATATAGCACTTGCGCAGTTGTTGCGCATTCCATGTGCGCGGGATGATGTGTCCATCCAGGGTGCGCAATTTGTATGCCCCTTTTCCTAGCACTTCGTGAACCAAGTATGGGCCTTCCCATTTGGGTGCTAGTTTTCCTGGGCGTTCAGCGTTTGAAGCTTCGTTGTCTCGGAAAACGTATTCTCCTGGAGTGAAGGTAAAAATGCGGACTCTCGCATTGTAGTACCTTTCCAGTTGTGTCTTGTATTTCGCTTCTTTAATACGCGCAATCTCGCGTCTTTCTTCCAGTAGATCCAAATCGAGACGGCGCTCTACTTCGTTATCAACCGTGTTGACTGCTGTCAAGCGCGGTGAGGGGAGTCCAACTTCCGCCGGGATAACTGCCTCCGAGCCGTATACTAGGCTAAAAGGAGTTTCGCCGGTGCTTGTCTTCGGCATGGTTCGATGAGCCCACAGGATGCTTGGGAGCTCATCTACCCAGCCTCTTCTCTTTGTGCCCAGTTGGGCTTTTATCCCCTCGATGATACTTTTGTTAACGCTTTCCACTTGACCGTTGCCTTGAGGATGCGCAACGGAGGAAAAGGTATGCTCAATCTTCATTTCCTTCATCCAATTTTGAAGATCCTCAGAAGCAAAATCGGTACCGTTGTCTGTGACGATTTTGAGTGGAAGACCAAATCTGCAAATGATGTGCTCCCAAATGAACTTGCGCACCATCATTGCAGTGGTTGAGGCGAGAGCTTTAGCCTCCACCCACTTAGTAAAATAATCAACGGCCACGATTATGAACTTTACGGCTCCCGGAGCATCAAGGAAAGGTCCCACCATATCAATTCCCCACTGCTGAAAAGGCCAAGCAGTGGATACAGGGATAAGATCGTTCTTTGGGCGCAGGGTTTTTGGAGAGTGTCGCTGATAGGAGTCGCATTTGCGCAGCTCCTTCAGGGCGTCGACATGCATCCCTGGCCAATAATATCCAGCGTTCATAATCTTCGTGACAACCATGCGTGGGCCTGCGTGGATGCCACATATCCCTTCATGAATCTCTCTGATCAAGTAATTCGCGTCCTGGGGGTCAACGCAGCGCAATAAGGGCCCCAAGAAGGACTTTCGGTATAGAATACCGCCATTCATCTCATAATGCAGTGCCTTGTTTTGAATCTTCCTTGCCTATGCTTTGCTCTCCGGCAGTATTCCTTCTTGCAGATATTGAATTATGGGGGTCATCCAAGATGGCTGCCCTATTTCGATCACATTTACCTGGCGCAGCAGGACAGATGGATTTTTGAGTACTTCCATCCTTACATCTTTGGCGAGATGTTGAAAAGAAGTTGAAGCGAGCTTGCTCAAGGCGTCTGCTGGTTTGTTTTCTGAATGATTGATGTGCACTACCCTGTATGACTTGAATTGCTGAAGCAATTCTTTCGCCTGATCCAAATATAAGGCCATAACTTCGCCTTTTGCATCATAGATTCCGTTAATTTGACTGGTGATCAAGAGTGAATCAACGTGCACTTGTAGATTTTTAGCTCCCATCTTTATGGCGAGGCGTAAGCCTGCCAGAAATGCCTCATATTCCGCCTCATTGTTGGTGTTCTTGAAATCCAACTTGATGGCGTATGTAAATTCATGGTTTTCTGGGCTAACGAGGCGCAATCCAGCTCCTGCGCCATCTTCGTTTGAGGCCCCATCAGTGTACAACATCCCTAACTCATTTGTCGTGTTTTTTATGGGAGTCTCAACAAGCTCACAATCTTTAATTTTATCAACTGGGACTTCCATGATGAAGTCCGCTAGAACTTGACCCTTGATGGCTGGGCGCGGCCTGTACAAGATGTTGTGGCCCCCCAGCTCGATCGCCCATTTTGCTAACCGCCCAGACGTCTCTGGTTTTTGCAATATTGTTCCGATGTGAAAGTTGGTAAGTACTGTGATTACGTGCCCCGTAAAGTATCTGCGCAAATTTCTAGAAGCATGAAGTAATGCAAGTACCAACTTTTCCATTGTTGAATATCTCGTTTCTGGGTCGGTGAGTACCCTGCTGACGTAATAAATTAGAGTTTGGACTCCATTTCTTTCCACCAGTAATACCGATCCAACTGCCTTGTCCGACGATGACAAGTACAAGATGAGCGGTTCCTTTTCGAACGGTGCAGTCAGGGTAGGGAGCTCGATCAAACACTCCTTCATTTGCTGAAAAGCGACCTCTGCTTCATTCGTCCACTTGAATTCTTGCTTCTTCACACAATTGCGCAGAGTGCTGATAAAAGGATATGACTTCGCGGCGTGGTTTGACAGAAAACGGTTAAGCGCGGCTAGGCGTCCGGCCAACCTTTGCATCTCCTTGATTGTTCGTGGTGATGGCATTCGCTCTATGGCTTGAACTTTTTCTGGATTCACCTTAAAACCGCCATTTGTGACTATGAAGCCCAAGAATTTCCCTTCTTCCATACCAAAAGAACATTTGGCTGGATTCAATTTCATATTCACGCTTCGCAACGAGTTGAATGTTTTTTCGATGTCTTTCAACATTTGGTCCTCTTCGGGACTTTTGATCACCAGATCGTCGATGTAAACCTCGATATGCTTCCCAATATATCCCGCGAAGGTCTTATCCATCAGGCACTGGTAAGTTGCGCTGGCATTCTTGAGGCCGAACGACATCTTTGTATAGTAGAAGATGCCGAGATCGGTTCTGAAAGTTGTCTTGTCTTCGTCCTCAAGCTTCATTTGAACCTGATGGTACCCTTTGTAACAATCTAAGAAGCATTTCCATCTGTATGGCGCGAGAGAGTCTATCTTTTTGTCGATCTCAGGCAAAGAGTAGCAATCTTTCGGACATGCCTTGTTGAGATCGGTATAATCAACGCACATTCTCCATCCTCCACTGGACTTCTCCACCATCACTGGGTTCGCCACCCAACTTTGATAACGCACCTCCCGCAAGATCCCTGCCTTTAGCAGCTCACATACCTGCTCATTCATCGCTTTGGTTTTATCCGCCCCTAAGCTGCGTCTTCTTTGCACTTTTGGTTCGACAGAGGGATAAGTATTCAGACAATGCTCTGTAATGTCGCACGGGACACCGATCATGTCGGCCGGAGTCTAGGCGAAGATATCCATATTCTTGAACAGGAGTTGCTTGAGATGCGTTCTGATGTTTGGTGAGATTGCGTGGCCTATCGTCACCGTTTGCTCCGGGTACTTGCGGTTTAACACCCATTTCTCTGGCTCGGTTGTTGAAACCTTCGTCGCTTTCGTTAGGCGCATCTCTTCTGTCGACATTACTTCTTTCTTGGCATAGATAATTGCCACCCCCGTCTCAGTTGGAAACCCTATTGCTGAGTGGGGTGTGGAAGTTATCATGTTCAGTTCGCCTTGGGTCTCTCTCCCAATCAACACATCATGTCTCGATTTGACGGGCATCACCATGAAGTTTACATTTGTTGTTCTTGAATGCTTCCCGTCAGAAAGCGTAACGGGGAAGCTGATTTGGCCTAGTGGGAAGACCATTTCGTTGCAAAATCCTGACAGAGGGTAGTCAACCGGCTCGAGTCTCGCTTTATCTTCATCGTCAAACTGATTAAAGCATTGCTCATAGATGATATCGGCTGTACTTCCCGGGTCAATGAAGACGTACTCAGTTTCATAATGGCCGATAATACCGGTGATGACGATGGGTCGCGTGCCGCGAGGACCCCCGCGCACCACCGGGAAAATGACCTGTTGTTCTTGCCATGTCGGCTCGTAGGGTCGCTTGCCTTTATCTCTCGCACTATATCTTGGCCCGTTGACCATGTGCGTTTCCAAACGCCTAACTTTTTTCTCTCTTCCATCATCGTTGCGCTGGATATAACGTGTCTCTTTGCGCACATTCTTTACCAGATGGCCTAGTTTTCCGCTTTTCAGCGCTTTCTCGATCTCTTGGCGTAAGCTGATACAGTCATCTGTAAGATGGCCTGTATCCTTGTGAAAATCGCAGTACACGTTCGGGTCTTGGCCCTTTTTGTTCGTCATAGGCCTTGGAGCCTTAAAATCATGGTTCTCCGTCATGAGCACATCCTTTGGTGTCTTTGTGAGCGGAGTCCAGTGTTTATCTCAATTTTCGTTTCTGACCGCCTTTCGATAACCAATGCGATCAATAGTGTCTCGCGCGTCTTCTTTGTAGCGAGACCGTTCTTCATAACGAGGTCGTTCGTGATAACCGCTGGAGTGGTTGGCTTTCCACCCAGAGTTTTTGCCTTTGTTTCGTCTGTTGTTGTTGCGCGAGCTTCCCTTAGAAAATCGATCCTCAGTATAAGAGTTCTTGTTGCCAGCCAGTGACTCTTCGGTCTGCGCTACTATCTTCGCGGCTTCCATGAGCTTATCCCACTCTTTGGGCATTTCATCTTTCCCAGTGATAGTTCTGATGAGACTATCACAGCGAATGGCTTTCTTGAAGTGGCAGCGCATGAGCGGTTCACTTACGCCACCAATTTCCAGACACTCCTTGTTGAAGCGAGTGATGAAATCTTCTAGACCCTCGTTCTCTCTGCGCCAGATGTCCGCTACCTCGGCTGTATCACGCTGGTATCGTCTCTGCTGGCTGAAGTGATTCAAAAACTGTGTCCTGAAATCAACCCATGACTTGATCTTTCCCGGAGGGAGGCTGTCGAACCAAGTGCGAGAAGCCCCTGTAAAAGTTTGAATAAACAGATGGCACCACATGGGCATATTCCATCCTCCCATGGAGCCAACGCTTGTGAAAACTCTGACGTGATCATCAGGACCAGTCAATCCATTAAACTTTCCAACTGTCGGAGGTAATTTCTCTCTTGATAGCGGTGCTAGCGCGATCTTTGGAATGAACTTTGAATGTTCTGCAGCTTCAGCTAGCCGATAGGCGAGGCGAAAGTCTCGCTCTGCCTCTTCAGTGTACCCTACATATTGTCTTGGTTTGTAGTATTCATGGTTCCTCTGCAAACGATTGAAGACTGACGAACCCTCATCATCCTGCCAAGTCAGATCATTAGGGTCAGTATCCTCCCATTCATTGTTCATGTTGCTCGGCGTGAGCCGGCTATGAACTGGACCTCTTTGGATATTTGACAGGTGGTCATAATAGCTTTCTGTCTCTCCCCAAGTATCACGCGTGTCATGCACGCTTGGTCGTCTCTAGGGAGGAGGCCAGTTGAATCTTCCTTGGAGGTTTTGCTGTGGGGGTATCTGGCGCGCCCCCTGACTCTGTCCCTGGGGTGTAATCAAGGACGGTTCTGCCGTTAAGACTGCTTGTTGTGCGCTCAAAGATTGATACGCCTCATTAATGGTGGCAATTTGCTTGGCGTACCACGAGGCTAAAGTTTCGCCCTTTGGTAGCCCTAATAGCGCTGAAATGTTCTGAGGTGGAGCTGGGTTTGACGGTCCAGCGCCATTGTTTCCTGGGGTTACCATCTGAGTGATGCTAGTGATGCTCGCGCGGGGTCCCCCGGTGTTGGTTACTTCGATTTCACCGATTTCTTCTACATGTTGGGCTTGGACGTTTTGATTGTCCTCCCCCAACACTGCATTAGAGTTTGCTCCGAAACCAACAAACTCAGGAATGATTCCTTGACCAGCCATGATCGAAGGAGAAAACAACGAAAACTCAGAAAAAAGAAGATGAAAGTGATTTGTAGAAGACCGGTGGGCGCCAATGAAGAAACACTGAACTAATTAAGAGGTTAATCCGTTTGGTTTATGTTCCTATCATAGTGGTTAATCTTCTTATAGGTATTTTGAGCTTCTTAATGGTCTTCTAATCCTGCAAAACAGAACACCGTTACTCGTTAAGAGGGGAATATGGGGGTTTCCCTCTTAACCGGGCTCCGACGTGAGAATAAGCGACTATGTTTGAGGAGATAAGTGTGTATTAAGAGTGAGAGTAGAGGGAGTAGAATGTTTAACCTGTGAAGGGAAGCCTCTATTTATAGCCGGAGAGGTGTAAGAGGGTTTGGGCTGATGGGCCTTGGGCCGGAAGGCGACAACATAGAGGATATGCTCCTTGTCTCACTGGTGTCAACCGTTAGTGGCTCCTGGACGTTCTCTGGTGCTGGCGCACCATGATTGGAGCCACGTGTCATCGTTGTCGGCCTGGCCGTCTTTCTGCCATCAGCAGGTAAGTGGAGATCGTGGGGCAGGTGTCTCTGCCATGTGATTGGTGCCACGTAGGCGTCCTTAAGTACTTTTTGTCTCCTGCACGTCAGACGATCGTGGAGCACGATTGAGCAGAGCCTGGAGGATGCGGATTGGCTCTTTTCATCTGCCACTTGTACCTTTGTACTTTCTGAAGTGGTCCTGCGCTACTGTTTCTATGCGATCCCTGCTGAACACGAGACTAGCCCGCGCAGGATTATAGGTGCTGAAGACTATTATCAAAATGCTAAGTGTTGATCTTAATGCTCTTTCTTGTTTGGTCCTCGCGCGAGGTCAGTCCTTGGTGAAGTACCCGCACGAGGTTGAGATTGAAGATCTTGCTGATTTAGGAGTATGGTCCTGCGCGCGACCTGGAGGAAGGTTTGCGCGGCTTTTTGGGACCATACCCCTTCAAAAATATATATAATTCTTTTAGGCATCTGTGCTGGAATTCAATTCTTTTGGAGCTCTTTGTCACGGATACCATCATGTCACCATTTGTTCAACCGGTGCGATAATTCGTCTGTAGTTCGTTAAGTCAAGTGGATTCGTCAGGTTGGCAAAATATATTCTTTCGATTATGTTTTGTAATTTTTTTCTCAAATGCTAACACTTCTTGTTTGATTTGTATTTTAAGGAACATTATTATGTGGGACGTGGCATGTGTGAAGCAACAACTGATTATATCATATAATGATCTCTTTAGGCCACCCTTTTGTTTCTTTTCTAATACTTATTTTTTTTGAATTTTAAGTAATAATCATATTGGCAATGTGTTGTAAATTTAGGTATATGCTTTTTTGGCTTGTTATATTGGGTGGAAAGTTTGCGTTTGCCTATTTTCTGCAGGTAATTAAACCGTTTCAGTCTTCTGCATGCAATATATTATTTTTGCCTTATTGATTTATATATTTGTGTCATTTAATGGTTATGCAGATCAGAACCTTGGTGGAACCAATAAGGACCATAATTGATATTAAAGATGTGAAGAAACACGGAACTAATTTTAGGTTATTAGTTTGGTTTATGTTTTGACCATAGAGGTTAATCTTCTTAATCCTTTCAGAGCTGACGTCGTAATCTCCCTGCAAAACAATCAACACCCCGTTAAGCTCGTTAAGAGAGGAATATGGGGGTTTCCCTCTTAACCACTCTCTGGCGTGAGAATAAGCAGGGGCGGATTTAGAGGGGTTTACCGGGTTCCCAGGAACCCAGTCGATTTGGAAAAAAACGTTTTTTTGTAGTGTAAACCTTGTATGATTTGGAAAAGAACGTTTTTTTGTAGTGTAAACCTTGTATGATTTGGAAAAAGGAACCCAGTGAAAAAAACTGGCTGGATCCGCCACTGAGAATAAGTAACTGTTTTGAGAGAATAAGTGTGTGATTAATGGTAAGAGAGCAGAGAACAGAATGGATCAACCTGTATGTTAAGGCACCTATTTATAGCCGGAGTAGTGAAGAAGGAGATGGGCTGATGAGCCTTGGGCCTGGAGCCGACAACAGAAAGGTATATATATATATATAGGATTTCAAGATAACTTAATTTCTTTCAAGAACATCATTTGGTTATTGTTTTGTTTCCTTTGATTACAGACACTAGCGCGTTTAGCATTCTTCAAATCCCTGTGTCTGCGCTGGTTCGACCCAAGAACCCTTGTTTGACTCGTGGTCCCACCAGCTTTTTTCCTGGGCACTGTTTAGCCGGGCCAGGACTACGCTCTCTAGCTCCTCATCTAAGGTCAAGTTCATTGATGTTTGCATCATTACGCAAACTGCCCGCCACTGGTGAACCGTCTCTTGAGCCATTGCCCTCTGTCAACTACCCAAACAGTTGACAAACACTGTCCTGTATAGAAACAGAATCATACTGTATAGAGATCTGACCAGACAGCCATTTTGATCTTGCAAGTGTGTCTATGCACTTGTTATAGAGGTTTTCGGTAGGTTTTTTAGGTGTGTGTGGTTTAGTATGAATATGATGAATTGTTACTTGCAGTTGAGTAATTCTTTTGGGAATATAAATAGTCATTATGTACTCAAATCATATTCATTCAGAAATATATAGAAGAATTACATGCACACAATTTATTGTTTCTCTTTATTTTAGTTTTTCATGATAAGCATTTGTGTGTACTTCTTTTATTCGGCAAGAATTCTCGCAAGCCGTCGATTCAAACAACTCACCAAAGGTTGACGTCTACTCAGTTTGCGTCTTTCAGATCAAAGCTGCATATCGGTACCACCATTAATTCGACAAGTGGTTTAGTAAGTTGTGATAGTTATATTTATGTTACTAGCAGCTGAAAATTCCCTTTGGGACTTTAAATAGTCATTATGTACTTGTTCATGCTTATTCAGAAATATACAGCATTACATACACACAAAGATTTATTCACTTTTTTTTTCTTGTTTTTTAGGTGTAAATGGCACAAGAGTGTGCATTAAATAAATAAGTTCATACGATTAACAAAATACATACAGTGATTTATATTTTTGGTGGCAAAAGACACAGTAAGTTGTTTCATAAATATTTTATGATTAGTATTTTCATGATATAGCAATTTAATGAAAAAGGAAGTTAAAAAAGTAAATTACTAAGACCATCCGTAGTGGGGCGTGATTTTTTAAAAAAATTGAAAAAAAAAACGCCCCAAAACGCCCCCCCTCCATTACACTAGGCGTTATGGGGCGTGTTTTTTGAAAAAAAATACCTTTGGCGTTTTATTTAAAACGCTTGGCACATACATGACCAGCCAATCACCTTTGAGCATCTTCTGACAACTTTTTGACTTTTGAATGGCCCCATATTTCGTGTGTGTGTGTGTCTGACAACTTGAGCATCTTTTTTTTTCTTTTCTCTATAAATAAAAGAATTGTTTATTGATTGGAAGGGGCGTTATTGGAATAATGCCCCACTACGCCACTTTTGCTATAATGCCCAAGTGTGACTAGGATGCCACGTGTCGGATAATGCCCCATGGTGGGGGCATTATAACAACTTACCACTACACATGGTCTAAGAGTAACACTGTTAAAATCCATCACTTTGATTTTAATGTGCTTTTCTTAAACGTATTTCTAAAAAAACACAATTTATGACTTTTTTAATGGCTCCTTGGGTATTGAACGCATAACCTTCTCCTATCTAAACACCTAGAGGGGTTTCCCTCTACCACTGAGCCACAGCCTTAGCGACCACAATTTATGACTTTCATTTCTTGTTTTGATATAGAGGTTGGCAAAAAAACCGGTTAATTAACCGGAACCGAAACGGGTAGAACATTAACCGGTTGGTGATTAATAATAACCACCGGTTAGTAACTGGTTAACCGATAAAAAACTGAAAAATTCAAAAAAAGGGCAAAAAAAAAACTGGTTAATTTACCGAAAATAACCGGTAGAGTTAAGGTGGTTAACCGGACCAGTTAAAGCAAAATAGTTGAAATTAACCGCCATAAACAATTAATCAAACCGGTTATCAAAATTAACTGGTTTATGCACCTCTATTTTGATAGGGTGTTCATACCTTTTTTCACATATAATCATTAAAGTCTTGATAGCTCGCTAATATGACAAAAAAGTAAATATTTATAAGGCTGGAAGGTATGGAGGTCCGTCCTCCTTCGTCCTGGTGCGGCGCCCATCCTCCACCCATTTCGCCCCCCTCCGTCCCCTGCTGCGGCGTCCTCTCCGGCTTCTTCAGGCCGTTCAAGCCGTCCCACATGAGGACAAAACCTCCTCACACACACATATATACATACAACATATACATATATTTTAGGATCATCCCCCATCTCCTTACCTCCATCCTCTTTGCCCCGTCCTCATGCCCATCCTACATGACGGACCATCCACCAAGGGAGGACCATCACCATACCGTATAGCCTAAGAAAATTTTGTTACCTACGTATAAACTATATGTTTTAGTAACATACTAGCATATATCATTACTCTTGAATAGTTGTACTTTAGGCTATGCACTATAGACTCACGCCCATACCGGGTGGAACAAACGCCAGCGTTAAGGGAAGTCGCACACCGGCGGTAAGGGCGTGAAAGGCGGGTGAAGCGGGTTTGGCGTTGGATGGTTCACCGGCGTGAGAAGAGGGAGGAGGAAGCGTTGATGATGAATTAATTTGGTTTAGCCAATAAAAAAAATCGTGTCATTCACTTTTTAGACAGCCAATCATTTTTTACACCCAATCTTATTTTCTTTTTTAAGTTTTTTAATCTATATTAATGCGGGGTAGATAGTGAAAACTACTAAAACCATAGTAAGGGATAAGGCTAGAGGGTATGGTGCCCATCCTCCCTTGGAGGATGATCTGCCACGTAGGCGTCACATCATAGTCCTCCCAATGATGGTACATCCCACAAAACTAGAGGGTATGGGAGGATGGTCCTAGATGATCCTACCCCACCACTTTTATATTTTTTATTTTTTTAATCTTCTACTTTTTTTAACATTTAACAAATAAATTAACTAAATATTTTCATTAATATTAAAAACACATTACATAAACTTAAAAAGAAGACATAAACTTAAAAAATAAAAAAAGATAGACTTAAAAAAACATAAACTTAATAAAAAAAACATAAACTTAAAAAAAACATAGACTTAAATAATTTGATGCGTCTTCATGATGTCGGTTTGTAGCTTTTTTAACATCGAACGTTTCGGCTCGGGATAATCATCGACATCCATCGTTATTATTTCCCATTCCTTGAGCCGAATCTTTTCATCGGACAATCGGATTTTTTCATTGGACAATTAGACCTTTTCGCGTAACTTTTCTGTTGCGTCGGGTTGTTGGGATTGGTTGGGGTTGAACGGGTGGCGTCGGGTTTGGTTGGAGATTAAAAGCACCCCGCATCATCATTTGTTGAAGGGCTTGATTTTGAGAGAATTGGTTCGGTGAGTGTTGGAATACGGTAAAGGCGTTTGACGAATATTGAGAGAATTGGTTCGGTTCGATCGTCGGATAATATCCCGGAACCGAAAAAACATTCGGTTGCGTCGGGTTGTTGGGATTGTTCGGGTTGTTGGGGACGTTCGGGTTGTTGAAGGGATCCATGATAGAATATAACTTTATAAAAGTGGAAGATATTTTATAAAAAATAAAGGGAGAGAGATGAGAAAAAAGGGTTAAAATGGTGAATGGAGGTGAAAATGGGTTTGAAATTTATAGATTTTGGGGAAATAACCGTTGCTTTTTTTGAAAACTAGAATTGAGACCCGCCGCAATGCGGCGGGGATTCTTTAGTTATAACTAAGTCGATCTAGAACCCGCACGTTATGTTAAGCCTGTAAAACGGTAAAAAAAATAGACGATGTAAAAACGTTCACCCACACACGCACGTTGCGTCGTGTTAACTTGCAAAATTTAGAACGAAACGTAAAAACGTTAAACCAAAGACGCACGTTTGCGATGTGTTAACTCACAAAATTTAGAACCAAGCATAAGCGAAAAATTTGCGGAGAATGAAAACTATAAAGGACCAAAGTTGAAAGTAAAAAAAATTGTCAGGATAGAATGCAAAAGATAAAAAGTTTTGGGTTAAAAGTAAAAAAACAATTAGTTTTGAGTTAAAAGTAATTTATGAAATACTTTTGGGTGAAAAGTAAAAAAAAATCAATTTTTTTTTAAAAAAACCCCCGAAGCCAAGGTTACGACAACCATATGCATAACTATTTTTCCTTTGGAAAACCTCCAAAGCACACCCCACATTGCAGCAGGGCGTAAAACGGTGTCAAATAGTACTAATATCACACAACTGTCATCGACCACCAACACTGATTCGACCTAGGATCTGTGTGTTGCGACGAACATGTCAAACATGGAAAAATAGAGGTAAAAACGTTGAACCACACATGCACGTTGCGCCGTGTTAACTTGCAAAATTTGAAACAAAACATAAAAAGTTGAACCACACTCGTAAGTTGCGTCGTATTAACTTGAAAAATTTAGAACTATACGTAAAACGAAAATTTGCCAAACACGACAAAAGTTGTGAAGTTAAATTGCAAATAATGAAAAGTTTTGGGTTAAAGTTAAAAAAACAAATTATGTAGGGTTAAAATTGCAAAAGGTAAAAACCTTTGGGTTAAAAGAAAAAAAATCATTTTTAAAAAAAAAAACCCCAAAGCACAATGTACAAGTTCTAATGCATATATTTGTTGCTTATTTATAGTAATAAAATTGGTAAATTAATTTTTTTATTAACGGTCATAATCAGCAAGTGGCCCACCATTTTTGGACCGTCTCCAACGTCACGAGCCGAACGGAGAGGACGGGGGGGGGGGGGGGATGGTGTTCCACCCGGCGTCGGTCCTCGACGCATGGGGGACGGACCCCATACCCACCAGCCTAATGAGAAACAGTTAGTGAAAGTGGTATAGTAATGTGACATTTACTTTAAGACGTGGAGGGAAAAAAATGAAACAATAGTAGATAGCCTTATGTGTAAAGTGATAAACAACTACTTTAATATTAAGATACTAGCATATGCCTTGTGTTATACATGGTTTAACAACTAAAGATATTAAAAATTCCCGATTCGATCGACATCTGCAAGTTAATCCCATCACTATAAACAACCTCAAAAATAATTAAAAGGGATAATTAGGGGTGACAATTTTAATCGACTTACTTATTAACGGTTTAATTTCGAGTTACGTGTGGCTACAGATTTTTACATGGATAAACGTCCCCTTGCCTAGGTTTCTACTAAGCGTTGTTGAGCTTTTTGAGTACATTCGTGCACACCCGACTACAAAAAAGCGATGCACATTATCCTCGCAACAACCTGCTGGATGATTTGGAAAACCCGTAATGAGCTCATTTTCAAAGGGACCAACACTTCATTCTCAAGAATCATAGGCAAAGTGAAATCATGTTCGTTCTTATGGATACGATCGAGGTCTAAAGTACGGGAGTTGGATTAGGAGAAATGGAGAAGTTTCAACTTTAACTGTCTGTGATCTCTAAATGTTGTAAACATAAAGGTATCTTTTTTATATCATTTTCTTCTACTTCTGTACTTTGTATTTCTACGCTTGAGCGACTTACTTAAGCTTTGATAATGAAATTGTCGTTCAAAAAAAAAATCGGTTGATTTTTTTTTCGATATGGGTCAAAAGGGTTGAACATGTAGAATAAATTGTTTGTTATTCGACTATTGTCACCTTTAGTTTTTTCTATTAATTTGAAAATTATTGTACTGCATTTTATTTTATATTACTTTATAAAATTTACTATGACTATTAGGTAATTTATTTGTTAAGTTATAATTTTATTTATGCAAATAACTAAGAAAAACAAAGAATCTCGTGAAGACGTTAGTTTAAAATTTACCTCTTGAAGTGGTAGATAAGATGAAGTCAGTTTTTTTTTATTTAACTAAAATCTTTTTTAATGTACATTTCCAACGTGTCTACACCGGTATCATCGTAATGAATCGACCCTTTGTTTCTTTTTTATTTATTTATTTAATTTTTTTTTGCTCCTCCCTTTTTCCTTTGCTAAATAACTGTTGAAACGCAAAATTTGTTATTTATATAGTATTTTGAAATCCTTTTGGGTACACCGTTATTTTTTTTCTTTTTTGATTTTCGTTTTTGGTTGCTATGCAAAGTGTTAGTGCTGTAGCTACACTGTAACAAAACGAGACGATATCAATCAAATACCTGCGGCGTATATGACCAAGAAGATATAGACTCATTTTTACGTCGATCAAATATCACAAAAAGAAACTTACATCAAATGGTGTCGTTGTGGTGTTTCAAAACGCGGTAATAATTAATTTTTAAACAATTAAAAAATCTAAAAAAAGTGCCTTTCAAAAAAAAAAATCTAAAAAAAGTGTTTCTAAAATTAATGCTGACATCAGTGAATAAGAATCTTACAGTGCTGAGATACTTCTAACCCTAGGTTAATATTTTTTATAAGATCATTAACTAAAGGTTGTGTTATGTTTATATATTAAAGAGTTAATTAGATAGATAGTTTTTTTGTGGGAGGCTGTGGTGGTGGCTGAAGGGTAGTGGTGGGAGATTGCGGCGGTGGGTGTTGGTGGTGGCCTGGTGGGAGGTGGAGGTGGTGGTGGAAGGTGGTGGTAGTGGGTGAAGAGAGAGAGAAGAGGGAAAGGGAGAGAGAGGCAAGGGAGAGATATTTTAGGTTTTTTAATATTTATACTTATTTTTTATTTCTTACATAATTAGTCTTTTAAATGTCAAGTTATTTACTCAACAGTCACTAGAAAGGTAAAATGACAATAATACCCTCATGTGCAAGACACATGACCATAACTAACTAAAAAATATAACTGGGTTTGGCCTAAAGGTTAAAACATGCAAGATTTGGAAACATAAAGCACAAAACTTACAAACTTTTGCGCTAAAGAATACCGCCTGCAAAATGGTGTAAACATAAAGGACAAAACTTGTAATTTACTCTAATAAATATGTAGATAAAAATTGGGGTAAACTAGAAAACGGGCGCGCGTTGCGCTGCGGACCACAAAATTGACTCGAAGTATATTGATCTATCAAACATAGCTTTACACGATGAGCTTTCAAGACTTATCATTAATACACATGTAACATTTTGACCTAATATAATAGCAAGGCTACCTCAGAGCCGTGTAGAGCCATAGAGCAATTGTATTTTAAATGAGTAATCTAAGTTAAATTGAAGCACCTCTCTGCATATAATTTAAAACTATAGTTATAAGGAAACGCTTACAGGAGAACATTTTTATATAGTTATATGAACCAAAAAAACAAAAGATATAGCAGTTGCATCGGTTACTGCTTTTATATTTTCCATGTTTATGGTCTCGCTTTTGCTCGGTTCCAACAAAGAAAAATGCTCCTTTGGATAAAACAGCTCATCTACAGGCAATGTCTTTTATAACGCCTGCAAATTAATTAGAAAAACTACATTAAGCACCAGTTGACCTAAAAAAATCTAGAACATGGATTAATGGTAATTTCCAACAACTGACCCGTAAAGTAGCTTTACAAAGAGCAGAAGAACGCATTTAGTTCTTCATTAATCTCAATATAGATATATCAAGAGGCCTGACCTTATTTCTAATCCATGGATGACCTGTTCCATATCTTATGACATATCATATCATTATTAACTCAAGATTTAAGATTAACCATTTTTTAACCAAAAAAAGAAAAAGAAAAAAGAAATGAACCGTCTGTTTAGTGTTGGTCATTAGTACAAGTTGTTTGGCTAAAAGTATTTTTCCCATTTAAGTCTTTTTTTCATTCCATTCTAAGTATGCAATTTCCAGAATAATGTGAAAAAGCTTTTGAGCCCAGATACCTATTACTGTTTTTTTATTCTTATTTGTTATTTATGTGAGTGAATGAAACAACATAGAGAAGTCAGAATCTCCTCACCTGACAAAAGTTCCTCTCAGTATTGTGGCACCCGCGGAAAATGCTCAGTCAGCTTGATCTAGCACAGTACCGTTTTGGATCGCTTGTCAAATTTCGGGACGAAATTTCTTTCAAGTTGGGGATGATGTGACAACCCGAGATTTCACGTTCCTTCATTTACGTACTTTCTGTATGACAATTTTATTTGGATAAATTGTTTAGTGATTATGTGATGTGTTATTGTTTAAAGGACCAGAGTTGCTATGATTGTCGAATTGCTATGTTATTGTGAATGAATGAATTAAACTCTATGCACATCAAAACCACACACGACGAAACACTCAAGTGTTTTGCCACAAACCATTCTGACGAAACAGGGGAGTTTCGCCGTTGCCCTGATCGACGAAACACAGGGGGTTTCGCCGTATGGGCCTTCGGCCCAGTTGAGGCCCAGTAGTGACTTGGTATATGTTTTGTATTCGCACAGTTACGTAAGTCTATTGCTATCAAACCCTAGTTCCCTCTATACAACCGTCGGCAGTTATCATTCTCCCCGAAGTTCTCTTGCACTTTCGTGATTATTCTATCGAGCGGTCAGTATTCTATCTATATTAGACTCAAGTTCCTGTTTTACCCGATCGTAGTCTTGTTGTGTTATTGTTAATTGTTATCGAAACCTGTTCTGTGTGATCGGAAACTGTGAACAAGGGTTAGTGATTGATTTATTATTCTGATTGAAGGAATTATGATGATTGTAATCTTATGTTAAATAGGGTTTGTTAGTTATTGATTAATCAGTAAATGAGAACATGTAGGATGAGAATGTGGTGTCTTGTATTCGTTCATGATTCACTAACATAGATCTGAAAACTCTAATTGCTGTATGTAAGTTATGTCATGCATGACTATCGGGTAGTTAGATGTTGATATGAGGATGCTTAATCTTGGTTGGACCTGAATAGAAACTGTTAAATTGCTAATGATGGCAATCGAATTGATTAGGGTTTTCTGTGCGTGTATAGCTTAAAACTGTGAAGCATGTGAAGAAACTCCTTTTCTGATGAAACACTCACATGTCGACGAAACCTTGGAGTTTCGTCGATAGAGAATCACGACAAAACCTTGGTGTTTCGTCAACAGGGGATCACGACGAAACTGGGATGTTTCGTCAAGAGGATAAACAAACACAGTAGACTTAGTTGACTTTGTTGATGAAAGATATGTTAATGATATCATGTTACATATTGTTAATAACGATTAAGTATGACCAAGGAGTTATGAGTTGGTCTTTTCTTACGTATAGCATATTTAACTGTTAAGCACTGTTATAAAACATGCATATGAATTGTGGGATTATATGAGTTGTATAATTGTTGTGATAGCTTGTATGCACATGATGAATATACGTGAACGTAAACTGATTACGAGTGCTTGAATATCATAGGTTGTGACTGTTTTAGTGTGAACAAGTAATTAACCCAAACCGAGCAAATCAAGGTGAGTTCACTGCTCTTTATCTAAGCATGCTTCCCGGGTTGGGGACATCTGGTAAACGTTCCGGGAAGGAATGTTGGGTAATTGGGTTTGACTGGAATGTTAAACCTGGGTGTTGGTTAATACACGTCTGTATCTATCATCCAAGTACCTCCTACCGATCGTTGCTTGTAGGGAAACGGGGTACTAGTTAGTAGCGCTACTTAGGTTTGGCACCCTCACACCGCACCGAGGAGGTCGGGAGTGAACTAGTGACCCCCATCTTGACCATTGCTTTGATAGAGGCAATGGGGTTTAGGGCAAATAATCTGGAGCCATCGGCGGTAAGCGTGTGATTAACAACAATGAATCTGTGAAACGTTTTAATCTGGTAACTGGTAACTAAACACGTTAATAAACTTTGAACTCACCAGCGTCGTCTGACACACTTGTCTGCATGCTTGCAGGTCGTTAGGTACTTGATTATGGACTTGCTATCTGGGAGTGCTGGAGTGGTCATGGATCGAGACTCTTGGATATTAGTTACACTGGTTTTAAACATTGGATACGAAACAGTTGATTATCAGTTTATTTTACGCTTCCGCTGAACAACTACTTTGGTTTAACTTATGTCATGAGTTTGTGTTTGAAATTAATGGAATGCTTTATTTAAATATTATGCGTAGTTCAATGTGATTGGTGGCTTGGATCCTGGTACGTCACACGCCCCGCAGTGATTCTGCATGTGGTTTTTGGGGGTGTGACAGTTTGGTATCAGAGCCACTGGTTATAGTGAACTAGGTTTTAAAACGTTTTATAAAACCAGACTATAACCGAACGACTTCAAAAATCGACCATGACACTCAGCTCCAGATCGCAAGGTTCGTCTTCTGTTTACTGTATGCATTATTTGTTTAGTAGTCACACACTCACAGCTTGCATGAAACGACATATTAGATATTATGGTGATTTGATAGTGTGACACTACTCTTCGACTCTTGTGATTTGTAATTCTGTAATACTTTTTACTTTGCTACTTGGATGCGTGGGAAACTTTTAGCGCAAGTTAAGAGGCACTGAGATGAGCATGCAAATTGCCTTATTATTATGGGTGCACACATAATAATAACGTGAGGTGCATGTAAGTCCCAGTGAGGCTTAACGAGTGCGAGAAGGGTTCTGCCCTATTGTGTGTAAATTTGGTAGTTTGTAGATTTCATCGTGAGACTTGACTCTTACCTCGTCTCGACACTTAAATTTTTTTCCCTCTTCTTATATAGAATCATTAGTGGACGAGGTCATGGACGTGGTCACATCGCGATGACCCAAGCTAAGCTGACAAACTTAATAAACACACGTGTGGCTGAGGCTCTGGCAGCCTACCAAGCTGGTACGAAATGTACCAAATACTCTTTAATCTTGTGTCGCGTACACAACTCTTACCCCTGTGTTGTATTTTCTTTCATCCATTAGGTCAGCCAGCGCATCAGAACAACCCGCCTGCTTGCATGTTTAAAACATTCATGGACTGTAAGCCACAGACCTTCAGTGGGACTGAAGGGGCTGTGGGGCTACTTCGATGGTTCGAGAGAGCTGATTCTGTATTCGCTATGTGTAATTGTCCCGTGGTGGACCGTGTGAAGTATGCTACAGGCACTTTGGAGGATGGTGCCTTAACCTGGTGGAATGCTCAAGTGCAAATGTTGGGCATCGAAGAGGCTAATGCCACTACTTGGGATGATTTTAAGAAATTAATAAGGGAGGAGTATTGCCCTCGTGATGAGATACAGAAACTGGAGAATGAGTATCATGATTTTGAAGATGGAAGGGTCTGAGATCGAGGCTTACACGAAACGATCTCATGAACTAGCAATTTTGTGCCCTAACCTGTCTCGACCTGCATCTCAAAGAATTGAGTTGTACCTCAAGGGCCTGGCACCAGCCGTAAAGGGGTATGTCACTGCTGCGAACCATAACAATCTACCCCAGATCATCCGTATGGCACATAAGATCACCGACCAAGAGGTCGAGCGTGGCTCATTACCGCCTCGTAAATCTGCCACTACCTCTGCTGCTACAGCTACCACACCTGCTAGTGATAACAAGTGCAAGTGGAATGATACCGACAAGGCAACCAGTGTGAGTCAATCTCAAAAGAGGCCTGGCAACAATAACCGTAGCTTCAGTCAGTCATCCTCAGTTAACCAAGGCCAGAGCAGCAACCAGAATCAGGGCTCATATGCTAGTAGGAAGCCAGAATGCAACAAGTGTGGATATCATCATCATGGATCATGTGTTCGGGCTTGCGATAGGTGCGACAAGGTGGGCCATATGGCAAAGGATTGTAGAGCACCGTACCCAAAGCAACTGCAGCAGAACCAGCAACAGAATCAGCAGCAGCAGCAGCAGCAAAGGCAACAGCCTCATCAGAACCAAGGCTTTAAGAAGGGGTGCTATCAGTGTGGGGATGAGGGTCATATTAAACGGGATTGCCCTCAGCTGAACCAGAATGCTAACGATAACAACAACCGTCAGAACAACAACAATGCTGGGAACAATAATAACGGCAACAATGGGGGCAATGGAGCTCGTGGAAGGGTATTTACTATTGGAGCAGGAGATGCTAGGAATGACAGCAATGTCGTGACCGGTACGTTTTCTGTGAACAATCTTATTGCTTCTATGTTATTTGATTTCGGAGCCGATTGGAGTTACGTGTCCCTAGAGTTTAGTCAGCGATTAGGGTTAACTCCAACACCTTTAGAAGTTAAGCATGTGGTAGAACTAGCCGATGGCAAAACGATAGAAGCTTCGCATGTCCTTTTTGGGTGTAAACTAGATCTTGTGGGTCAAGTGTTTGATATTGACCTCCTTCCTGTTACCCTTGGTAGTTTTGATATAGTGGTTGGGATGGACTGGTTGTCCAAACATCAAGCTGAGATTTTATGCAAGGAGAAGATCGTACGTATTCCTCTCCCGGGTAGAGAGTCATTATCGGTTCAGAGTCATTATCGGTTCAGTGGCATCGCAGTGGTGCGATGGTTGGTATCATCTCAGCTATGCAAGCACAGAAATGTCTACGAAAGGGGTATCCTGCTATTCTAGCACTTGTTACTGATACTCCTTCAAGGGAAAGAAAGATCGAGGATCTGCCAGTTGTACGCGAATTTACCGATGTGTTTCCTGAGGAACTCCCTGGTTTACCTCCTCACCGTCAAATGGAATTTCAGATTGATCTTGCACCAGGAGCAGCCCCGATAGGTCGTGCTCCTTATCGCCTTGCACCTGGAGAGTTGCAAGAGTTATCTAATCAACTCCAAGAACTGTTGGATAGGGGTTTTATCCGACCCAGTTCTTTGCCTTGGGGAGCCCAAGTGTTGTTTGTAAAGAAGAAAGACGGGTCCTTTTGCATGTGTATTGATTATCGAGAACTCAACATGGTGACTATCAAGAACCGTTATCCATTGCCACGCATCGACGACTTGTTTGACCAGTTGCAAGGGTCAAGTTTTTATTCGAAGATCGACTTAAGATCGGGCTATCATCAGGTGAGAGTCCGAGAGGAGGATGTTCCAAAAACGGCTTTTCGAACGCGTTATGGACACTATGAGTTTTTAGTTATGCCGTTTGGGTTGACTAACACGCCAGCGGTCTTCATGGATCTCATGAACCGTGTATGCAAGCCGTATCTCAACGATTTCGTTATCGTATTCATCGATGACATTTTGATCTACTCGAAGAGCAAGGAAGATCACGAGCGGCACTTAACTGTTAAGCACTGTTATAAAACATGCATATGAATTGTGGGATTATATGAGTTGTATAATTGCTGTGATAGCTTGTATGCACATGATGACTATACGTGAACATAAACTGATTACGAGTGCTTGAATATCATAGGTTGTGACTGTTTTAGTGTGAACAAGTAATTAACCCAAACCGAGCAAATCAAGGTGAGTTCACTGCTCTTTATCTAAGCATGCGTCCCGGGTTGGGGACATCTGGCAAACATTCCGGGAAGGAATGCTGGGTAATTGGGTTTGACTGGAATGTTAAACCTGGGTGTTGGTTAATACACGTCTGTATCTATCATCCAAGCCCCTCCTACCGATCGTTGCTTGTAGGGCAACGGGGTACTAGTTAGTAGCGCTACTTAGGTTTGGCACCCTCACACCGCACCGAGGAGGTTGGGAGTGAACTAGTGACCCCCATCTTGACCATTGCTTTGATAGAGGCAATGGGGTTTAGGGAAAATAATCTGGAGCCATCAGCGGTAAGCGTGTGATTAACAACAATGAATCTGTGAAACGTTTTAATCTAGTAACTGGTAACTAAACACGTTAATAAACTTTGAACACACCAGCGTCGTCTGACACACTTGTCTGCATGCTTGCAGGTCGTTAGGTACTTGATTATGGACTTGCTATATGGGAGTGCTGGAGTGGTCATGGATCGAGACTCTTGGATATTAGTTACATTGGTTTTAAACATTGGATACGAAACAGTTGATTATCCGTTTATTTTACGCTTCCGTTGAACAACTACTTTGGTTTAACTTATGTCATGAGTTTGTGTTTGAAATTAATGGAATGCTTTATTTAAATATTATGCGTAGTTCAATGTGATTGGTGGCTTGGATCCTGGTACGTCACACGCCCCGCAGTGATTCTGCATGTGGTTTTTGGGGGTGTGACAAGTATCCTCCAAACCATTGCACCACCTCCATGAACTCGTGTATAAACATCATAATCAAAACCGTATTTTTTATAATATGATATTATGCCAAGTTTAGGGGATACATGAGATAATATCTTCAACCAATATATTTACCAAATGGCATACCGATGCTAGGAAATAATGGACTCGTTACTCCTTTTGTTAGTTATAGTGTTTGCTGGTATCGCCCTAGAATTAACATACAGATTCCCTTTTATATATCTTCAATGACATGTCCATTAAAAGAAAGAGGATAATTATATGTCCGTTAACAAAGATTAATATGTCAAACTGCATGCTAAATAAAGTTTTACCACTTACTAATCTTTGAGCAAAATGAACAATTCCAACTGTAGAAATGCCCTTGTTGTGTACCACCAATTTTTTCTATACCTGACACACAAGTATGCAAACCATTAAAGTATTGTTTTTATTGTTGTAAATTATTTAAGTTGTATTCATTAGATGACCTTTAGTGTTAACATGTTAACACCACCAACATCTGTTTCTTATAGGAAAATCAAAAACCATTGTTTAATCATTAGTTATGTTATAGAAAAACCCCTTCTGATTCCAAAACTATATATTTTTTTTGGAACAATGACTTTCTTGTGTGTTCGGCCATCACACTCCCCATATTAGAAGAGCCTCATTGCCCCACTCTGGTCAGCCTATGTTGTTTATTTGAGCCCACGCTGGCTTCAGAGTTTGGCTTGGGCGTTCCCCCAGGAAATATACTGTCGGGGCCTAAAGCCCTACCATGAAGTTCACTATAACACATGTCTTCAACACCCAGCAACACGTCAAGTAATGGCATAAATCACATAACCAATTCAATAGTAAATGCATTTAAATTGAATAATATGAATGATGAGTTATGTCAAATAGAAAGGAAAAAAAACACATACCACAAATGTCTGATTGTTTCCAAGCATAATGGAGGTGGGGAAAACTCTATCAATGGTGCTTGCAGCCACATAAATAATCCACAGAGCTGTGTTAGTTACGGTTTGAGGATACAGGCCATAATTCCCACAAGAAGAAACCACAGTGATCCCACGAGCCACAGCATGAAACGAACCAATGGATAACGGATCATCAACATACGTAGGTAACAGCGGAGAAGTGCCCAACGAAATAGAAATAACATCCACACCATCATGGATGGAATCATCAAATGCAGCAAGAATATCAGCCGAGCTACAACCACCAGTGGCCCAACAAACCTTATATATAGCCAAATGAGATGATGGTGCTCCACCTCAGGCTAACCCACGGGCTAGCCCGAAGAAACTGGTGTCTTTTAATATTGCCCCGGATGCAATGGAGGAAGTGTGGGTCCCATGACCATACGCGTCGCGCGGTGAAAGAAATTCAGAACCATCGGTTGTGTCCAAATTTCCAATTGGGCTTCGTATCCCTTAACATACCATCGGGCATCAATGATTTTCCTATTTTAGTTTAAAATGAAAAACTTCTAAATACATTCATTTGTTTGATTTAAGAGATCAAGTCTGACTTTTGAAAGTCAAACTTTATACAGAAACTAATACTTTCTTTATAGCAATGCATTTAAATAATCATTAATAAGTCTCAAGTTTAAATGAAATAAAGTAATCTTAAATAATTATCTATTTAGTCATTCTATATGCCGAACCTATTGCAGTTGGATTTGTTAAATTTTTCTCCTTCCTCGCATATGCCTTTCCACCGTGAAGGTACCCTCTTCATTCCGGCATCATTAAAACTTTTAGATTCGGGCCGTACTCCTGGTAAAAAACCAAGCCAGAACAGTTTGACTGTGCAGGTCAGTTTTGAGTTGAGATTCTTTCATCTGGAGATCAAAAGAAAACCAACTAAAAACAGGAACAAAAGCAAACATCAATAAAAAAGCATAATCTATAGCATTCTATAGTAACTAACTACATATACCTCTGATTGTGGGAATAACGTCTCACCACCTTTCTCAACATTAGATAAATACATAAGTACACTTGCTATCCTGTGACCAACTAATACCTGATTGGCCTCATCTTGGAAGTAATCCCAGTGTGGCAAGTATTTTTTTTTCATTTTCATAATGCGATACCTATATCGCCTCCCTTTTTTCTACAGGAAGGAATGTCCAAACAAAAATCCTTGATTCAATACCAGCAACCACTTCATCCTTGAAAGAAAAACAATAAGTTGAAGATCATCATCAACTAGGGCTGTCCAAACTGCTCGACGATCGAGGATCGCTCGACGATCGCTCGAAAAATGCTCGTTCGATTCCCGCTCAGTTTGTAAATGAGCTGCTCGGATCAGTTCGATTCAAATTCAATCCAAGCATGAGCAAATGTCCGCTCGCTCGCCGATCGCTCGGTTTCGCTCGAATTATTTTAATCAATAATTCATATATATATATATATATATATATATATTATAGATTTTAAAGATTAAAAACCCAAAAAATATACTAGCCCAAAAAAAATTAAAAGCCCAAAAAATATTCAGCCCAACTTAATAGTTAATATCAAAATCTAACCCTAAATCCCTATTCTTAAATAATATTCACATAGTCATAATTTGAGTATGTGAAGATCTGCATATCGCCGCTCCACAAACACACCAAAATCTAACCCTAAATTCCTAATCATGATTTTAGTTATGTATTGCTTTTGTTAGTCAAGTGTTGGACATATTTTAATTAAGTTAGGATTTGTTTTTCTTGAACGCAACCTTATAATTCAACCGAGCGAAAACGATCCGCTCGATTTTTTTAGGATTTGATAAAAACCGAGCGAAACCGAGTGAAAATGATCCGATCGATTCAAATTCAATCCGAGCATGAGCATCACTTTTGTGCTCGGTTTTGCAAATTTGATCCGATCGGATCGGTTGTAATTCAATCCGAGCATGAGCAGACCCTCGATCGGATCGGATCAGTTCATGAACACCCCTATCATCAACACTGTAATCACAATATAAAACTATTGTTTCCTTAATTATTAGCACAGGAAACTAAATATCCATATTTGAAGTTTTGATTTGCAAAAATTATCATTTTGTATATCAAGCATTGATCCAAACGACTAAATTTATTACAAAAAAAATAATTAAAAAGATATACATTTGTAGTGACGCTCTTGTTGACTTGAGCTGCTTTCCTAATAAACATGCCCTTGCTGGCACTAACCGTGCTTTCCATGCTTTTACCAATTCCAGAGTCAGCAACCATGGATTTCTGTAGCCTATCCTTCGCCTAAATTAAAAAAACACGAAGCAGTAACCGAAAATTGTTCAACTTATTACTTAATCAAGTGAAATAGTAACAAATACCTTTTGCGGTCTCCTTATATCCCATTTCTAATTCTAATTTTGATTACTCCCGTAATCCCCTTCCTACACAAAACTCAAACTCTAAATCTCAATTTCTTCATCAAAAACCTTAACCATAAAACCCAATTTATACTCACACTAATCTCTTTCCTCCGGTTACTATCCCTGCCATAGTTTTGTTCATGATCCTGTTCACCAGAGACAACCTCGCCACCTCGAGCAGCCGACAACTGCACTTTAACACCGACGCTCTTTCTATATCTACTCTCGCGGCGCTATATCTCTTCAAACATGGTTCTCTCTCTCCTTCGCCGGTGTTTTGTATCGTAGATAAGAGATCGTTGAGGATGAAGGGAAGGGATGCGTGTTTTGGATGATGTGGGGTGAAGGGGTGGTGAGTGGTGATGGGGGTGAAGTGATGATAGAGAAGCAAAGAACACAAACAACTCAGCAGCACACGGTTTTCTCAAAACCACCATACAACATTGGAAGTAAAATGTACAACCTCTATTGCACATAAATGTTGTAAATTAGAGTATTATATAATTACACTTTTCGTTCTTTATGTTTATATCAGATTGCAATGGACGACCTTTAACTTCAATAATTACAGTCACAGTCCGTTTTTTGTAAAACTCATTACACCATACGTCATTTAACACTAACCAGGTTAAAATTTTCAGTTAAATATGGCATATGCCTTGCACATGAGGGTAGATTAGTAATTTTACTATTATATTTAAAATATATATAAGTAAATAAACAACTCCAACCTCTCTATCTCAATCAGTTCTCTCTCCCCCTCTATCTCTATCTCAGTTCCCTCACTCCCATCTCTCTCTATCTCGGAAACCAACCCCCACCACCACCACTGTGACAGCCGCCGCCGCCAGATCCACCACAACACACCACCGTCTCCATCAAGACCCACCACACCGTCACAGTGCCTCCAGCCGGATCCGCCACACCACCACCCCGTCCATCCAAATCACCACACCGCAAAGTCCGAATCCGTTTGAACGAGGACAACATAGTCTCTGAATCCATTTGAACAGATTAGGGCCACCTCCATCCTTCCAAACCGCCACCCCCTGAACAACACCCCTTCATCATCCAACCAATAAAACCACCAACAACAACCAATCCCTCTGTATTTTAATGATTATTGCGACTTTGTGATGTTCATAAGATAGAGAGGAGATGATAGAAAGAGTGGAGAAGAAATGGATTGCTAATTTTACTTCTTTGTTTAAAAACTTCCACACGATAGACAAATCTAATCATCACCAACAACAATCAATAAACTTTCAAAAGCAGAAAAATCAACTTAAAACCTGAAAGAAAGGAAAAAAAACCCAAAAATCAAACAAATTTCAAAACTATAATCAATCAAACTCAAACACAGATCCAATCTCAATAACCAAACTTTGAAATTCCCAAAAAGTTAACTTCAAATCAAACAATACCATAAAACAGAACAAGAATAATAATTAATAACTTCAATTTCATTAAACTATATCTAATGTGGTTGAAGTGTTTAACTTGCGGCAGTGAATAAAGCCGAAAAACCATGATGTTCATGATGTAGAAGAGGATGCAGGTGGAGATGAAGATAGGTTGTGTGGGTTCATGTTTACGTCGTCCATTGTTGACTGGTTTGGAATAAAATAAAATCTAAGGTTCTTAATTTTAACGGATGGGTGGAAGACAAAGTTGAGAAATGTTAAGGTGGTTTATGGTTGTGTGTAAGTTGAAAATGTTTTAGATCTAGAAACCAAAGAGTGTTGTATCTACGAAGCCCTGAATTATTGGTGGCAGGTGGTGGTGGGTTTGGTTGGGGAAGAAAGGGTGGGTTTAGAGAGAGAGAAAGAGAGAGAGAGAGAGAGGTAAGAGATGATCTCAAATCTGTGTTTAAATATATATTTAGTTTTTTTGCTTTTTTTATTAAACTATTTTTAATTAAATCAGTAAAAAGACTAAACTACCCTTATGTGTTATGACTTAACTGAAATTTTTAATTAGGTTAATGGTAAAGGACGAAAGGTGTAAAGTGTTTTACAAATAAAGGAATGTGAGTGTAATTATTGAAGTTTAAGGGTATCTGTTGCAACTCGTTACAAACATAAAGGACGAAAAATGTAATTTACCTGTTGAATAGAAAAACAAATTGCAATTCATGTATAACAATAAGGCTGTGGGGAGTGGGGGCGTTTATGGGGCGGAGGATTCCAGGCAACGCTTGTAACAACCCGTATTTTAGAACCTTTCTTTGCGTTTGATGTAACCTGTATGAACGTAATGTGAGTAACTAATGTGATTGTTTGCAATGGAATGTCATGTTTGAGTATCTTATGTGTTACAAGATTGTAATGTGTTATAAGTATGTATGTATAACAAATGTGATCGCACAAGATCAGTCCGATCGCACAAGCTTATGGGCCGCACACCTTATCCCTTGTCACGCACCCTTCTCGGCCCAATGTTGCCTACCTTGTACTCGAGATCAAAGGGCAATGTCACACCCTGACCACGTAAAACAACAAAACGTGGCGGAAACGTCGGGGAGTGTTGTAACAGAATTATCGTTTCATAACCATGGTACAAAAAGAGTTTTGTTTTATGGATAATATTAAACATTAACATTGTCTTAACACATAACAAACAAAGTGCATATCGACTAATCATTGTTATTATGTCACTACGGCCTCATCCAGATCCTATGTGACGCATGCATCCTAGAAATCAATCACGCAACAACACCTGAAACATATGTAAAAACAAAGTCAGCAAAGAAATGCTGGCGAGTACATAGGTTTTATAAGAGTATTGGAATTATGACTAGTTTTCATGTTGCAGTACTTTATTAGACTACAAGTGTTAAAATACAAACCTCGTTTTGAAAAGTGTATTGCAACATAATTAACCAACTCAAATCAAGTTGGTTATATTTTGTAAAATCTCGTAGCCATGATTCTTAACCCAAAAACATTTGCTTTAGAAAACCAATTTGTAAAATATCTCATATTAACTTGTTAATAAAACTCGTATGGTTTATATCTTTTAGAAAACATCGTTGTATGACATCGTTTCAAAATCGTTTACCCAAGTTAACTAAATAACGCCACGGTATGTAATATGTTGAAAACACTTATATATAAGAAGTACCAGCGGCGTATCTACCATGTTTTCATCACATTACACCCGTCCCGTTATCTAATCACTACCCAAAAACCAATCGTTTACCCAAATCGTTTAACTTGTTCAAATTGTTTTCAAATCGTTAACTCGTTTAAATCGTTTAAATCATCCTCGTTTTAATTGTGAAAACTATTCTTGGTCGTCTCGCTAACAACATTCAAACCTTCGTGACTCGACTATCTCGCTTTTCGCTTCTCACTTTAACAAACCTCCAAAGGGTAAGTTAACTATCATCAGATTCAGTCGCTACCCACAACCCCCATACATAACCATGGGTGCAGTATGATAACGGGATTTGTCAGATCCTATGGTACCATAACCTAATACTGGTCGGCTTGATCAAAGCTAATGAATGTCAACAAGTTTGTTCACTTTATTGAAATCGTTATTAGTTTAGTATAAACCATCTTAATCGTTTTTGAAAACATCGTTTAAACCTTGAAATCATTTTGTACATATGAATCACCCCAAAACAATTGAAAACAGTAAAATAGGGGAACTATGTACTCACATGAAGTGCAAAGTATCCTCAATCAATAGAAATTCAAGAAACTCAAGTAAACCAGAGAAATCAAGCAGCACCTAGTAATTGAATCACTAGTCAAACAATAGACGCCTAAATCAGAAGATCGGATAGAACGAAGTCTTGTAAACCAAATGAGTGTTGGAACTCATGTGATATGGTTTAACAAGGCCTATATCCTAAAATGAAACCTAGCCTAAGTGCTTTCGACCCATTGCGACCCATTAAGGTAGCTTACGCTACATTAACGTGTCGTGCGTGCAAAGCGCGTTCGAGACGTCTAACTAGTCCTATGACAAGTATTATATGCCAAAACATGTTTAAATATGTTACATAATCAGTTACGTGACAAAATTTTACGTTACATATGCTTAAAGTTCAATTATGCATGAAAAGGGTATTTTGGTCATTTTACCTAAGGCATATAAATTACCTATCATACAACTAATTCACCTAAGTGACCATAAGGTATAACCTTGGAAGGTTATTCCCTATGCAATCATGGTCACTAAACATGTTTGTCGGATCCTAATGATCGACCAAACGGGTCGTGTTCGAAAGTCTAAGCGGGTGTTTAGTCCGCTTGACTTACGACTCTACATAAGCACTAATCTAAAAAGTGACGAGCTAAACATGCTAAAACATGTTTAGTTAAGTTAGAAAACAGATTTGGTATCAAAACAAACGGTTTTGATACCTAAAAGTAGTTTGGTTACAAAATACGCGAGAATGCGCATTTTGGCCGAAACTATGACACGTTACTACACCTAGATATATTCAGAACGTAAGATATGCGCGAAAATGTCCGGATATATTCAGAACGTAAGATATGCGCGAAAATGTAAACTTGTGCACTTTTTGACACTTTTAGTCCCTATTGATCAAATAAGTTTATTTTAGCATTCCGAACCCCTCAAAGCCTATTTCTAAGCTATGTAAAGGATATTTAGGGTATGTTTAACTTATGATCAAGTTCCGGAATGTTTGTTACTATACAAATTGGTATAGTTTCGCAGTTTGACACAAATAGTCCCTGCGATCGAACAAACTTGATTTCAACACACCAAACCATCCAAAGCTTATTTCTAAGCTATGTAGAGGTTATTTAAGGTATGTTAAGCCTATTTCACTATTCCAGAGTGTTTGTTGCATTAAACTGGTTATATTTACGCATCAGTGCGCGTATAACCTTCCAGAAAGCGATTTAAAGCTTGAAATCGGAGTTGAATCAAATTGAAAAATCACCAAACCCAAATATACACATAATAACACAAAAACACATATAAAAACACTAAAGCATATTGTTTTATTAATAATCAACATTGTTTTACATTGTACAACGATAATAGAACACAGTTGTCACAGTCTCCCCTACTTCAGGAAATTTCGTCCTGAAATTTTAACTAGAGGAAGCTTGTGAAAACAAATGCGGATATTTCGCCTTCATCTGGTCCTCACGTTCCCTAGTAAACTCTGGGCCACGTTTGGATTCCCAACGAACTTTGACCAATCGAATCCGTTTGTTCTTCAACTGTTTGAAAGCACAGTCCGTTATCTCCATTGGTTTCTCGACAAAGTGCATCGTTTCATCGATTCGGATCTCGTCGAGAGGAATGTGAAGATTAGCGTCAGCTAAACACTTTCGCAAATTGGACACGTGAAAAGTTGGGTGAATATTCCCAAGCTCTGGAGGTAGCTCTAATCGATAGGCAACCTTCCCAATTCTTTCCACAATCTTGAATGGTCCCACATATCGAGGTGCAAGTTTTCCTTTCTTTCCAAATCTCACCACTCCCTTCCAAGGTGAAACCTTGAGTAGGACACGATCTCTGACTTGAAATTCTAAGGGCTTGCGTCGCATATCCGCATAACTCTTTTGACGGCTTCGAGCTGTCACAAGATTATCGCGGATTTTCTTGATTTTGTCTGTTGTTTCCAGAACGAGTTCAGGTCCAGTAAGCTGAGCTTCACCGGTCTCATTACAACAGACAGGTGAACGACATTTTCGACCGTAGAGAGCTTCGAACGGTGCCATATTAATACTAGCATGATGACTATTGTTGTAAGAGAACTCGATCAATGGCAGATGAGAATCCCAATTACCACCAAAGTCTATCACGCATGCTCTAAGCATATCCTCCAAAGTTTGAATCGTTCGCTCAGATTGACCATCTGTTTGGGGATGATAAGCAGTGCTTAGATTCAGTTGGGTTCCCAAAGCAGATTGCATGGTCTTCCAGAAATGAGATAAAAACCGAGCATCAAGATCGGAAATGATATCCAAAGGAACACCATGTCGTGATACAATCTCATTAACATAAATCTTTGCAAGTTTATCAGCAGATAGATCCTCGCGAATCGGAATAAAATGAGCTGATTTCGTTAATCGATCGATAACAACCCAAATAGCATCATGACCTTTAGACGTACACGGTAACTTAGTGAGGAGATCCATCGCAATGTTCTCCCACTTCCAAACCGGTATCTCTGGTTGTACAAGCAAACCAGAAGGTCGTTGATGTTCAGCCTTGACTTTGAGACTAGTTAGGCATTTTGATACATACAAGGCAACATCCTTTTTCATACATGGCCACCAAAACTTAGTACGAAGGTCCTTGTACATTTTATCAGCACCAGGATGGATAGAATATCGAGACTTGTGAGATTCGTCCATTATCAAGGTGCGAAGATCGTCTTGTTTTGGAATCCACAAACGATCCTTGAAATAGAGCAAACCATCATCCTTCGCTTCGAGTTTAAGCTCAAGTTGACATGGTAATTCCGTACCTATCAAATTTTGTGAAACACAAAATTGCTGAGCTTGAAGAACACGAGTTTGAATATCAGATAGAGTTCGAACAAAATGAAGCTTGACTCGCTCTTTTCGACTAAGCGCATCGGCTACGACATTCGCCTTACCAGGATGGTAGCGAATCTCGCAATCGTAATCACTTAAGAGTTCAACCCAACGACGTTGCCTCATGTTGAGCTCTTTCTGATTAAGAATATGCTGGAGACTTTTGTGGTCTGTGAAAACCACACACTTCGTTCTGTAGAGGTAGTGTCTCCAGATTTTAAGCGTGAAAACCACAGTTCCTAACTCAAGATCATGAGTCCTGTAGTTCTTCTCATGAATTTTCAGCTGTCTTGACGCATAAGCTATCACTTTACCTCGTTGCATAAGAACGCAACCAAGTCCTAGATTCGATGCGTCACAATAGACAACAAAATCATCATTTCCTTCGGGCAAAGATAGAACAGAAGCATCACACAGCTTCTGTTTTAGTGTTTAGAACGCTTCTTCTTGCTTGTGTCCCCACTCAAAAGGCTTGTTCTTCTGAGTCAAAGCAGTGAGTGGAACCGCGATCTTTGAGAAGTTTAAAATGAATCGACGATAATAACCAGCAAGACCAAGAAAAGATCGAACCTCTGTAGGTGTTGTTGGTGTATTCCAGTCTTTAATAGCAACAATCTTGGATGGATCCACATGAATACCCTGCTCATTGACTATATGACCCAAGAATTGAACTTCTTTAAGCCATAATTCACACTTGGAGAATTTAGCAAAAAGTTGTTCCTTCTTCAGGAGTTCCAATGTTAAGCGAAGGTGTTGCTCGTGCTCGGCTCGAGACTTCGAATAGACAAGAATATCGTCGATGAAGACAATGATGAACTTGTCTAAATAAGGTTTACAGACCCTATTCATTAAGTCCATAAAGATAGCTGGAGCATTCGTCAAACCAAAAGGCATGACAGTGAACTCATAATGCCCATATATCATGCGGAAAGCAGTTTTGGGAATATCTTCTTCGAGAACACGAAGTTGATGATACCCAGAACGCAGATCGATCTTGGAAAAGCATGAAGCACCTTGCAGCTGGTCGAAGAGATCATCAATTCGAGGTAGGGGATATCGATTCTTGATGGTAAGCTTGTTAAGCTCATGATAATCGATACACATTCGAAAAGACCCATCTTTCTTTTTCACGAAGAGGACAGGAGCTCCCCAGGGTGAAAAGCTCGGTCGGATGAATCCCTTATCAGATAACTCTTGAAGCTGTTTCGATAACTCTTGCATCTCCGACGGTGCAAGACGATAAGGTGCTTTCGCAATCGGGTTGGCATTGGGTACAAGGTCAATATGAAACTCGACTTGACGAACTGGAGGCAAACCAGGCAGTTCATCAGGAAACACTTCTGGATAATCCTGAACAATCGGAATATCCTGAAGACTCTTGCTCTTGTCTTTCTCCTCGGTGACATGTGCTAGAAAAGCAACATATCCTTTTCTCAAATAACTTTGGGCTTTCGTACACGACATAAGCTTCAATCCACCTGAGGGTTTCTCGCCACGAACTTCCAGAACATCGCCAGAAGATAAAGGAATACGAACAATCTTATCAAAACAAACCACCTCAGCATGATGTTTGGTTAACCAATCCATTCCCACGATAATATCAAAGCTCCCAAGTTGCATCGGTGTGAGGTCAATAGGAAAAAAGATGGTCATCAAGGTTCAACTGACAATCATGAATAACAAAATCGAGAACAAGGGGTTTACCAGTAGCAACTTCGACAGATAAGGGTTTCCTCAGTTTAGTTCTAGGTATCGCAAGCAAAGGCTCAAATGATAATGAAACAAAACTTCTATCGGCACCAGAATAAAAAAGAACAGATGCAGGTCGATCGTTAACAAGAAACGTACCATTAACCACCTCGTTATCGGCCCTCGCTTCGTTGGGATTCAAATTGTACGCTCGTCCACGAGCGGGATTCACATTTGCGTTGACATTCGCATTTAGGTTCGCTTTAGCATTCACGTTTGCATTCACCAGCCTCGGACAATTGTTGCGGAAGTGTCCAAACTCTCCACAGTTGAAACATGAACCCGGTGGGAATCTCGCAGCATTCCCCTGAACCGGAGCTTGAACCTGGGCAACCTGATTTTGTCCCAAACGAAAAATATTGGCCAAATGCCCAAGTTTACCACACGTAGTGCATTTCTTGCAAGCTTGTTGTGCAACATGATGACCGTTGCAGCGAGCACAATGAGGTGCAGTACCAGCATACACCTTTTTCGCAGGCGGCTGAGCCGGTGGGTTCTGAGCAGTCTGTGCTGTAACAGCAAAATTCTGAGCACCCTTTCGCTTCCTCGACTTCTTCGACGACTCACCTTTCTTACCCTTACCTTTTTCCTTGTCTTTCGCAGAATCAGTTGACTTCTTTTTATCACCCTTGCAGGTGAGTTTACCCTTCCTGACTTGAGACTCAGTCAGGGTAGCAGACAACTCGATTGCGTGACGGACAGTAGTAGGATTAACACCGGTCACAATATCCTGAATGCAATCGGGTAAACCATCGATATACCTTTCGATTGCTTTCTCCAGAGGGGTAACCATGGTGGGACACAACAGACTGAGTTCTTCAAAACGATTTGTATACGCACGGTGTTCACCCCCTTCTTGTTTTAGATCGTCAAACTCTCGCTCCAAAGCCCGAATTTCGTGACGGGGACAAAACTCTTTCATCATGAGAGCCCGAAGCTCTTCCCATGTTTGTGCCAATGCCACTTCGGCACCCCTATCGCGCATAATACCATTCCACCAGGTAAGCGCTCGTTTCTCAAACACGCTTGAAGCAAATTCAACCTTACACGCATTCTGACACTGCACATGTCTGAACGTGCTCTCGATGCTCTCAAACCACTGCAGGAGTTTAGTTGCTCCTTGCGACCCAGAAAACTTTAGAGGCTTAGCAAAATTAAAATTCTTGAAGTTACACGGTGCATTATTGTTGTTATTATTGTTGTTGTATATCTCGTGGACTTGGGTCACAATGCCTGGAAGCACAACAGCCACTTGCTGAGAGACCAAGGCTGCGATTTCTTCAATAGTGAAAGATTGTGCTTCACGTCGAGGAGGCATTGTCTAACAAGGAAACAAGAGAAACGAGTGAGGTTGAAAAGCAAAAAGAGGTATTGAAAATACCGTCAAAACACCAGAAAGGTGATCATTTGTTCGTTACCTCGAACAAACAAACGACACGGAGTGACTAATCTAAGTAAATGGGTCAATATAATGTATCGCCGAAGACATGCTCTCCTATAAGTGAACACTCACCCCAAGAGTTCCCAGGTAAGAGTGATTGGTCCGATTATGTGGATTTGTACGAACACTCTAGCCTTAGACAGAAAACTCAGGGTACAGGCACTCACTGTTCCAGTTTGCACGTGTTCACACTATTTAGACCAAAACTTTGACGAGATTTGAAAACTTAAAGGATTCAAAATCTTATAACAAAGGGTTCAAAACCTAGTAATCAATCATCCTAGAACAGATGATTAGTTTTCAAAGCGGATTCAAACTTAGTGTTCTCATTGTGGTTATCACCTAAGGATAGGTGACGGTTTTGTTTTAAAATCTAAACACAAGTAAACTTGTGTTAGGGTCCTAAAAGTTATAGTCTAGGTCAAAGCATTACTAATAACCTAATTCCCTATAACCATTGGCTCTGATACCAACTCTTCTGTCACACCCCAACCACGTAAAACAACAAAACGTGGTGGAAACGTCGGGGAGTGTTGTAACAGAATTATCGTTTCATAACCATGGTACAAAAAGAGTTTTGTTTTATTGATAATATTAAACATTAACATTGTCTTAACACATAACAAACAAAGTACATATCAACTAATCATTGGTATTATGTCACTACGGCCTCGTCCAGATCCTATGTGATGCATGCATCCTAGAAATCAATCAAGCAACAACACCTGAAACATATGTAAAAACAAAGTCAGCAAAGAAATGCTGGCGAGTACATAGGTTTTATAAGAGTATTGGAATTATGGCTAGTTTT
This sequence comes from Helianthus tuberosus, assembly GCA_030545235.1. Classification (NCBI taxonomy): domain Eukaryota; kingdom Viridiplantae; phylum Streptophyta; class Magnoliopsida; order Asterales; family Asteraceae; genus Helianthus; species Helianthus tuberosus. The sequence continues at coordinate 20,244,482 of CM060355.1, forward strand.
CATGTTGTAGTACTTTATTAGACTACAAGTGTTAAAATACAAACCTCGTTTTGAAAAGTGTATTGCAACATAATTAACCAACTCAAATCAAGTTGGTTATATTTTGTAAAATCTCGTAGCCATGATTCTTAACCCAAAAACATTTGCTTTAGAAAACCAATTTGTAAAATATCTCGTATTAACTTGTTAATAAAACTCGTATGGTTTATATCTTTTAGAAAACATCGTTGTGTGACATCGTTTCAAAATCGTTTACCCAAGTGAACTAAATAACGCCACGGTATGTAATATGTTGAAAACACTTATATATAAGAAGTACCAGCGGCGTATCTACCATGTTTTCATAACATTACACCCGTCCCGTTATCTAATCACTAACCAAAAACCAATCATTTACCCAAATCGTTTAACTTGTTCAAATTGTTTTCAAATCGTTAACTCGTTTAAATCATCCTCGTTTTAATTGTGAAAACTATTCTTGGTCGTCTCGCTAACAACATTCAAACCTTCGTGACTCGGCTATCTCGCTTCTCGCTTTAACAAACCTCCAAAGGGTAAGTTAACTATCATCAGATTCAGTCGCTACCCACAACCCCCATACATAACCATGGGTGCAGTATGATAACGGGATTTGTCAGATCCTATGGTACCATAACCTAATACTGGTCGGCTTGATCAATGCTAATGAATGTCATTTGTTATGTAACTACAACCAACAAGTTTGTTCACTTTATTGAAATCATTATTAGTTTAGTATAAACCATCTTAATCGTTTTTGAAAACATCGTTTAAACCTTGAAATCATTTTGTACATATGAATCACCCCAAAACAATTGAAAACAGTAAAATAGGGGAACTATGTACTCACATGAAGTGCAAAGTATCCTCAATCAATAGAACTTCAAGAAACTCAAGTAAACCAGAGAAATCAAGCAGCACCTAGTAATTGAATCACTAGTCAAACAATAGACGCCTAAATCGGAAGATCGGATAGAACGAAGTATTGTAAACCAAATGAGTGTTGGAACTCATGTGATATGGTTTAACAAGGCCTATATCCTAAAATGAAGCCTAGCCTAAGTGCTTTCGACCCATTGCGACCCATTAAGGTAGCTTACCCTACATTAACGTGTCGTGCGTACAAAGCGCGTTCGAGACGTCTAACTAGTCATATGATAAGTATTATATGCCAAAACATGTTAAAATATGTTACATAATCAATTACGTGACAAAATTTTAGGTTACATATGCTTAAAGTTCAATTATGCATGAAAAGGGTATTTTGGTCATTTTACCTAAGGCATATAAATTACCTATCATACAACTAATTAACCTAAGTGACCATAAGGTATATCCTTGGAAGGTTATTCCTTATGCAATCATGGTCACTAAACGTGTTTGGTCGGATCCTAATGATCGACCAAACGGGTCGTGTTCGAAAGTCTAAGCGGGTGTTTAGTCCGCTTGACTTACGACTCTACATAAGCACTAATCTCAAAAGTGACGAGCTAAACATGCTAAAACATGTTTAGTTAAGTTAGAAAACAGATTTGGTATCAAAACAAATGGTTTTGATACCTAAAAGTAGTTTGGTTACAAAATACGCGAGAATGCGCATTTTGGCCGAAACTATGACTCGTTACTACACCTAGATAACGTGGTAATCAGTAGGTATAGTCACTAGGGACTATAACCATCGTGATTACGCTCACGTTATGAAGTTCAAACGAACTTCGTATTGACCATAAACTGGTCAATGCAGAAAGTCAAACGCAGTTTGACTTTCAGACTTGAAAAGCGATATAAGAACGAAAGAATACTTACAAAAGGTCCCCGCAAGCTTTGATTTTCCAAGTAATCTCAGGTATGAAGTGATTAGCACTTCAACTTAGAGATATCTCAAAAAAAATCAAGTGGGTTTTGCAAGTGAAATGGTGGGGGGTATTTATAGGAAAACAAGAACCATTAGGATCGTTTCTCGATTCCCGAGCTTAAATCTGAGCCATACACATGTGCCCATGGTTTTGTGAAACCATGGGAGCCCCTAGAATGGCCCATAGTTTGATAAATACCATTTGCAACACTCACAAACAGCTGTAACAGCTGGAAACAGGCTGTAAAACACATTCTGCACATCTGGGAGGCTCACACGGCCCGCGTAAGGAAAGGGTATGGGCTTACGCGCCCCGCCTGAACATCAGATCAGCAAAACAGTTTCGAAAGTTGCAGTTTCAGTCCCTGTTATGTGTTTAAGGCCTTTTTTGACACGTTTAAGGCCCGTTAAACCATTTTCAAGGCTCTACAATGATGCCTAAGTATAAGGGACATGAAACATGCTCAAAAATATGTCGGATGTCGGTTCGTTTGGTCGTACGGTTGCGTTGTTCGGTTAATTACGATGGAAGTCGTAACGGACGCAAAAACGATCCACATCAAGCGACGAATGGATTTTTCTTATTCCAAACACTAAAATATGATATTTTAATGCTTACATAAATTTTTGGATGTCCAGATATATTCAGAACGTAAGATATGCGCGGAAATGCAAACTTGTGCACTTTTTGACGCTTTTAGTCCCTATTGATCAAATAAGTTTATTTTAGCATACCGAACCCCTCAAAGCCTATTTCTAAGCTATGTAAAGGATATTTAGGGTATGTTTAACTTATGATCAAGTTCCGGAATGTTTGTTACTATACAAATTGGTATAGTTTCGCAGTTTGACACAAATAGTCCCTGCGATCGAACAAACTTGATTTCAACACACCAAACCATCCAAAGCTTATTTCTAAGCTATGTATAGGTTATTTAAGGTATGTTAAGCCTATTTCACTATTCCGGAGTGTTTGTTGCATTAAACCGGTAATATTTACGCATCAGTGCGCGTATAACCTTCTAGAAAGCGATTTAAAGCTTGAAATCGGAGTTGAATCAAATTGAAAAATCACCAAACACAAATATACACATAATAACACAAAAACACATATAAAAACACCAAAGAATATTGTTTTATTAATAATCAACATTTTTTTACATTGTACAACGATAATAGAACACAGTTGTCACAGTCTCCCATACTTCAGGAAATTTCGTCCTGAAATTTTAACTAGAGAAAGCTTGTGAAAAAAAATGTGGATATTTCGCCTTCATCTGGTCCTCACGTTCCCTAGTAAACTCTGGGCCACGTTTGGATTCCCAACGAACTTTGACCAATCGAATCCGTTTGTTCTTCAACTGTTTGAAAGCACAGTCCGTTATCTCCATTGGTTTCTCGACAAAGTGCATCGTTTCATCGATTCGGATCTCGTCGAGAGGAATGTGAAGATCAGCGTCAGCTAAACACTTTCGCAAATTGGACACGTGAAAAGTTGGGTGAATATTCCCAAGCTCTGGAGGTAGCTCTAATCGATAGGCAACCTTCCCAATTCTTTCCACAATCTTGAATGGTCCCACATATCGAGGTGCAAGTTTTCCTTTCTTTCCAAATCTCACCACTCCCTTCCAAGGTGAAAACTTGAGTAGGACACGATCTTCGACTTGAAATTCTAAGGGTTGCGTCGCATATCCGCATAACTCTTTTGACGGCTTCGAGCTGTCCCAAGATTATCCCGGATTTTCTTGATTTTATCTGTTGTTTCCAGAACGAGTTCAGGTCCAGTAAGCTGAGCTTCACCGGTCTCATTCCAACAGACAGGTGAACGATATTTTCGACCGTAGAGAGCTTCGAATGGTGCTATATTAATACTAGCATGATGACTATTGTTGTAAGAGAACTCGATCAATGGCAGATGAGAATCCCAATTACCACCAAAGTCTATCACGCATGCTCTAAGCATATCCTCCAAAGTTTGAATCGTTCGCTCAGATTGACCATCTGTTTGGGGATGATAAGCAGTGCTTAGATTCAGTTGGGTTCCCAAAGCAGATTGCATGGTCTTCCAGAAATGAGATGAAAACCGAGCATCAAGATCGGAAATGATATCCAAAGGAACACCATGTCGTGATACAATCTCATCAACATAAATCTTTGCAAGTTTATCAGCAGATAGATCCTCGCGAATCGGAATAAAATGAGATGATTTCGTTAATCGATCGATAACAACCCAAATAGCATCATGACCTTTAGACGTACGCGGTAACTTAGTGATGAGATCCATCGCAATGTTCTCCCACTTCCAAACCGGTATCTCTGGTTGTACAAGCAAACCAGAAGGTCGCTGATGTTCAGCCTTGACTTTGAGACTAGTTAGGCATTTTGATACATACAAGGCAACATCCTTTTTCATACCTGGCCACCAAAACTTAGTACGAAGGTCCTTGTACATTTTATCAGCACCAGGATGGATAGAATATCGAGACTTGTGAGATTCGTCAATTATCAAGGTGCGAAGATCCTCTTGTTTTGGAATCCACAAACGATCCTTGAAATAGAGCAACCCATCGTCCTTTGCTTCGAGTTTAAACTCAAGTTGACGTGGTAATTCCGTACCTATCAAATTTTGTGAAACACAAAATTGCTGAGCTTGAAGAACACGAGTTTGAATATCAGATAGAGTTCGAACAGAATGAAGCTTGACTCGCTCTTTTCGACTAAGCGCATCGGCTACGACATTCGCCTTACCAGGATGGTAGCGAATCTCGCAATCGTAATCACTTAAGAGTTCAACCCAACGACGTTGCCTCATGTTGAGCTCTTTCTGATTAAGAATATGCTGGAGACTTTTGTGGTCTGTGAAAACCACACACTTCGTTCTGTAGAGGTAGTGTCTCCAGATTTTAAGCGCGAAAACCACAGCTCCTAACTCAAGATCATGATTCGTGTAGTTCTTCTCATGAATTTTCAGCTGTCTTGACGCATAAGCTATCACTTTACCTCGTTGCATAAGAACGCAACCAAGTCCTAGATTCGATGCGTCACAATAGACAACAAAATCATCATTTCCTTCGGGCAAAGATAGAACATGAGCATCACACAGCTTATGTTTCAGTGTTTGGAACGCTTCTTCTTGCTTGGGTCCCCACTCAAAAGGCTTATTCTTCTGAGTCAAAGCATTGAGTGGAACCGCGATCTTTGAGAAGTTTGAAATGAATCGATGATAATAACCAGTAAGACCAAGAAAAGATCGAACCTCTGTAGGTGTTGTTGGTGTATTCCAGTCTTTAATAGCAACAATCTTGGATGGATCCACATGAATACCCTGCTCATTGACTATATGACCCAAGAATTGAACTTCTTTAAGCCAGAATTCACACTTGGAGAATTTAGCAAAAAGTTGTTCCTTCTTCAGGAGTTCCAATGTTAAGCGGAGGTGTTGCTCGTGCTCAGCTCGAGACTTCGAATAGACAAAAATATCGTCGATGAAGACAATGATGAACTTGTCTAAATAAGGTTTACAGACCCTATTCATTAAGTCCATAAAGATAGCTGGAGCATTCGTCAAACCAAAAGGCATGACAGTGAACTCATAATGCCCATATATCATGCGGAAAGCAGTTTTGGGAATATCTTCTTCGAGAACACGAAGTTGATGATACCCAGAACGCAGATCGATCTTGGAAAAGCATGAAGCACCTTGCAGCTGGTCGAAGAGATCATCAATTCGAGGTAGGGGATATCGATTCTTGATGGTAAGCTTGTTAAGCTCATGATAATCGATACACATTCGAAAAGACCCATCTTTCTTTTTCACGAAGAGGACAGGAGCTCCCCAGGGTGAAAAGCTCGGTCGGATGAATCCCTTATCAGATAACTCTTGAAGCTGTTTCGATAACTCTTGCATCTCCGACGGTGCAAGACGATAAGGTGCTTTCGCAATCGGGTTGGCATTGGGTACAAGGTCAATATGAAACTCGACTTGACGAACTGGAGGCAAACCAGGCAGTTCATCAGGAAACACTTCTGGATAATCCTGAACAATCGGAATATCCTGAAGACTCTTGCTCTTGTCTTTCTCCTCGGTGACATGTGCTAGAAAAGCAACATATCCTTTTCTCAAATAACTTTGGGCTTTCGTACACGACATAAGCTTCAATCCACCTGAGGGTTTCTCGCCACGAACTTCCAGAACATCGCCAGAAGATAAAGGAATACGAACAATCTTATCAAAACAAACCACCTCAGCATGATGTTTGGTTAACCAATCCATTCCCACGATAATATCAAAGCTCCCAAGTTGCATCGGTGTGAGGTCAATAGGAAAAAAGATGGTCATCAAGGTTCAACTGACAATCATGAATAACAAAATCGAGAACAAGGGGTTTACCAGTAGCAACTTCGACAGATAAGGGTTTCCTCAGTTTAGTTCTAGGTATCGCAAGCAAAGGCTCAAATGATAATGAAACAAAACTTCTATCGGCACCAGAATAAAAAAGAACAGATGCAGGTCGATCGTTAACAAGAAACGTACCATTAACCACCTCGTTATCGGCCCTCGCTTCGTTGGGATTCAAATTGTACGCTCGTCCACGAGCGGGATTCACATTTGCGTTGACATTCGCATTTAGGTTCGCTTTAGCATTCACGTTTGCATTCACCAGCCTCGGACAATTGTTGCGGAAGTGTCCAAACTCTCCACAGTTGAAACATGAACCCGGTGGGAATCTCACAGCATTCCCCTGAACCGGAGCTTGAACCTGGGCAACCTGATTTTGTCCCAAACGAAAAATATTGGCCAAATGCCCAAGTTTACCACACGTAGTGCATTTCTTGCAAGCTTGTTGTGCAACATGATGACCGTTGCAGCGAGCACAATGAGGTGCAGTACCAGCATACACCTTTTTCGCAGGCGGCTGAGCCGGTGGGTTCTGAGCAGTCTGTGCTGTAACAGCAAAATTCTGAGCACCCTTTCGCTTCCTCGACGACTCACCTTTCTTACCCTTACCTTTTTCCTTGTCTTTCGCAGAATCAGTTGACTTCTTTTTATCACCCTTGCGGGTGAGTTTACCCTTCCTGACTTGAGACTCAGTCAGGGTAGCAGACAACTCGATTGTGTGACGGACGGTAGTAGGATTAACACCGGTCACAATATCCTGAATGGAATCGGGTAAACGATCGATATACCTTACGATTGCTTTCTCCAGAGGGGTAACCATGGTGGGACACAACAGACTGAGTTCTTCAAAACGATCTGTATACGAACGGTGTTCACCCCCTTCTTGTTTTAGATCGTCAAACTCTCGCTCCAAAGCCCGAATTTCGTGACGCGGACAAAACTCTTTCATCATGAGAGCCCGGAGCTCTTCCCATGTTTGTGCCAATGCCACTTCGGCACCCCTATCGCGCATAATACCATTCCACCAGGTAAGCGCTCGTTTCTCAAACACGCTTAAAGCAAATTCAACCTTACGCGCATTCGGACACTGCACATGTCTGAACGTGCTCTCGATGCTCTCAAACCACTGCAGGAGCGCAGTTGCTCCTTGCGACCCAGAAAACTTTAGAGGCTTAGCAGAATTAAAATTCTTGAAGTTACACGGTGCATTATTGTTGTTATTATTGTAATATTATATCTCGTGGACTTGGGTCACAACGCCTAGAAGCACAGCAGCCACTTGCTGAGAGACCAAGGCTGCGATTTCTTCAATAGTGAAAGATTGTGCTTCACGTCGAGGAGGCATTGTCTAACAAGGAAACAAGAGAAACGAGTGAGGTTGAAAAGCAAAAAGAGGTATTGAAAATACCGTTAAAACACCAGAAAGGTGATCATTTGTTCGTTACCTCGAATAAACAAACGACACGGAGTGACTAATCAAAGTAAATGGGTCAATATAATGTATCGCCGAAGACATGCTCTCCTATAAGTGAACACTCACCCCAAGAGTTCCCAAGTAAAAGTGACTTGATCAATGCTATGGTACCATAACCTAATACTGGTCGGCTTGATCAATGCTAATGAATGTCATTTGTTATGTAACTACAACCAAAAAGTTTGTTCACTTTATTGAAATCGTTATTAGTTTAGTATAAACCATCTTAATCGTTTTTGAAAACATCGTTTAAACCTTGAAATCATTTTGTACATATGAATCACCCCAAAACAATTGAAAACAGTAAAATAGGGGAACTATGTACTCACATGAAGTGCAAAGTATCCTCAATCAATAGAACTTCAAGAAACTCAAGTAAACCAGAGAAATCAAGCAGCACCTAGTAATTGAATCACTAGTCAAACAATAGACGCCTAAATCGGAAGATCGGATAGAACGAAGTCTTGTAAACCAAATGAGTGTTGGAACTCATGTGATATGGTTTAACAAGGCCTATATCCTAAAATGAAACCTAGCCTAAGTGCTTTCGACCCATTGCGACCCATTAAGGTAGCTTACGCTACTTTAATGTGTCGTGCGTGCAAAGCGCGTTCGAGACGTCTAACTAGTCCTATGACAAGTATTATATGCCAAAACATGTTTAAATATGTTACATAATCAGTTAAGTGACAAAATTTTAGGTTACATATGCTTAAAGTTCAATTATTCATGAAAAGGGTATTTTTGTCATTTTACCTAAGGCATATAAATTACCTATCATACAACTAATTAACATAAGTGACCATAAGGTATAACCTTGGAAGGTTATTCCCTATGCAATCATGGTCACTAAACGTGTTTGGTCGGATCCTAATGATCGACTAAACGGGTCGTGTTCGAAAGTCTAAGCGGGTGTTTAGTCCGCTTGACTTACGACTCTACATAAGCACTAATCTAAAAAGTGACGAGCTAAACATGCTAAAACATGTTTAGTTAAGTTAGAAAACAGGTTTGGTATCAAAACAAACGGTTTTGATACCTAAAAGTAGTTTGGTTACAAAATACGCGAGAATGCGCATTTGGGCCGAAACTACGACTCGTCACTACACGTAGATAATGTGCTAATCAGTAGGTATAGTCACTATGGACTATAACCATCGTGATTACGCTCACGTTATGAAGTTCAAACGAACTTTGTATTGACCATAAACTGGTCAATGCAGAACATAGTTTGACTTTCAGACTCAAAAAGTGATATAAGAACGAAAGAATACTTACAAAAGGTCCCCGGAAGCTTTGATTTTCCAAGTAATCTCAGGTATGAAGTGATTAGCACTTCAACTAGAGATATCTCAGAAAAATCAAGTGGGTTTTGCAAGTGAAATGGTGGGGGGTATTTATAGGAAAACAAGAACCGTTAGGATCGTTTCTCGATTCCTGAGCTTAAATCTGAGCCGTACACATGTGCCCATGGTTTTGTGAAACCATGGGAGCCCCTAGAATGGCCCATAGTTTAATAAATACCATTTGCAACACTCACAAACAGCTGGAACAGCTGGAAACAGGCTGTAAAACACATTCTACACATCTGGGAGGCTCACACGGCCCGCGTAAGGAAATGGTATGGGCTTACGTGCCCCGCCTGTACATCAGATCAGCAAAACAGTTTCGAAAGTTGCAGTTTCAGTCCCTGTTATGTGTTTAAGGCCTTTTTTGACACGTTTAAGGCCCGTTAAACCATTTTCAAGGCTCTACAATGATTCCTGAGTATAAGGGACATGAAACATGCTCAAAAATATGTCGGATATCGGTTCGTTTGGTCGTACGATTGCGTTGTTCGGTTAATTACGACGGAAGTCGTAACGGACGCAAAAACGATCCAAATCAAGAGACAAATGGATTTTTCTTATGCCAAACACTAAAATATGATATTTTAATGCTTGCATAAATTTTTGGATGTCCGGATATATTCAGAACGTAAGATATGCGCGAAAATGCAAACTTGTGCACTTTTTGACGCTTTTAGTCCCTATTGATCAAATAAGTTTATTTTAGCATACCGAACCCCTCAAAGCCTATTTCTAAGCTATGTAAAGGATATTTAGGGTATGTTTAACTTATGATCAAGTTCCGGAATGTTCGTTACTATACAAATTGGTATAGTTTCGCAGTTTGACACAAATAGTCCCTGCGATCGAACAAACTTGATTTCAACACACCAAACCATCCAAAGCTTATTTCTAATATATGTAGAGGTTATTTAAGGTATGTTAAGTCTATTTCACTATTCTGGAGTGTTTGTTGCATTAAACTGGTTATATTTACGCATCAGTGCGCGTATAACCTTCCAGAAAGCGATTTAAAGCTTGAAATCGGAGTTGAATCAAATTGAAAAATCACCAAACACAAATATACACATAATAACACAAAAAAACATATAAAAACACTAAAGCATATTGTTTTATTAATAATCAACATTGTTTTACATTGTACAACGATAATAGAACACAGTTGTCACAGGTAACCCATGTAAGGGTTCGGCCCACACCTTGCTTCTCATAACAACAGGAGGATGGTGTATAATCCTCATAAGTTGCAAACACAAGAAAACAGATAAAACCCTAAACACTCTTCCTCTCCTCCTTGTGCGACGGCAGCCCTATTCGAGGTCCCTTCCATCAATTCAACCAACCTACTCGAGCATCATAGTTAGTATTCTTTTATTGATTAGTTCGTTATGATACACAGTGTTGTGATTGCTATGATTCAATATGAAAACTAGGGTTCCATGCTAGTAGTTATGTTAATGGGATTGTGATTATGGATTAAGAATATGTGTTAGATTTCAATATATATGTGATGAACTGTTTTGTTGGTGGATTGTAAGACGATCTAGGTTGATCTAGGACCGAATACATGATTGATGGGTTGTTGATCTTGATCGAATGTTTAGTTGATTTGTGTGATTCGACATGAGATATTGTATGATGCTTTAAGTTGCATGTTAATGTTCAAAGATCGTTAATATGATGATATGATTGAATGTTATGAGAGGATGCTGTTTATGATTTGGTATTAATTAGGGTTCATGAGAATTAATTGGAAACTTTGTGATTTGATCGATTGAATGTAGAATTGGAAACTGTTTGAATTGATTTTGCAAAATAGATTGTGTAACTGATTGCCTTGATTTAAGGAAACATATAACTGATCGCACAAGTCCCCAATCGCACAACAGCAATCACACAAGCCAAATCGCATAAGTATTGATTGCGCAAGCTAGGATATCATATAGTACAACTGTTTAATGCATACGGTACAACTTCTTTAAGCATGATCGCACAACATGTTGTGGATCACACAAGTCAGTGCTGATCGCATAACATGCTGGGCCGCACAAGTGATTGGATTGTTTATTGATATTGGGCCACACATGTTATTGGGCTGGGTAAGGGTTGGATCGTACAACCCGGATCGCACAATCAAGGACGGATCGCACAATCCTTGACTGTGGGCCGGGCACTCATTGGGCCGAACCAGGTTGGAATCGCACAACACTGTTGGGCTCACACATCTGCATCAGCCTAATCATTTGAATTGCACAAGTGGGTCTTATACGTGAACTTTTATGCTACTGTTTAACATGCTAAGTGTTGGTTAATTAGCTGCCATGATACTACGTGTCTGCCATGATCAATTCTGTGTATGTGAACCGTTAATTCATGTGTGAAACGTATGTGTGTTACTTGAACCTAGACCTGACTTGTATGGTACCCATGTTAGGACGTGGTTGACTCCAATTAGCTCAAGTGACCTTTCTATTTATCTGTCGAGCTAATCTAAGGTGAGTTCACACTTTCTACAAGGCATGGGATTCCCGGTGGTTTGGGAATGGGTTAACGTTTAATAAGGAAACCTGCGTATTCTCCTTGGGTAGAATACGTACTTCCACCCTCTTAGGTGAAGGGTGATAACATTGAAACCTGTGTGTTCTCCTTGGGTAGGACACGTACTCCCACCCTCTTAAGTGAAGGGTGACAACATTGAATGACACTAGACAATACTCTATCATTAAGTCCCTCATTTTTATATCGACTTAATCGTCGGGCCAATGGCGAATGGGTCATTAGTTAAATAGCGCTATTAGGTTTGACAAGCCTCACACTGTGCCGCAGAGGACGGGCGTGGACTAATGGATCTAGGCACTTAGTCAATGATGATAGACATTGACGCAGGGCACATAAACATAACTACAGTCAGTAGTCGATATGGTAACGGGTCTAGTGGTTAACATGGGGAAGCCCCCACTGGTTATGGTTTGGGGAATAAGGAATTGGTTAAACCCGTGGTTTTCGAGATAACTTATGACTTTTGGAACAACATTAAAATGGACAACCAGCTGTGAACTCGCTCAACATTGTTGTTGATTCGTTGTTACATGCCATGCAGGTCGTTAGGTTCTTAGTAGGAGCTTGCACGGGAAGAGTCGTTGTGGAGCATGGACCATTGAGTGTTCATGATAAACCTATGAACTTTAAAACTTATGTTTTAGATTTGAACTTAATGCTTCCGCGGATAACTTGAACTTTGTTGAATTGTTTTGACACCAATAATATTGTTTGGTTTGGACTTTTATTTATCTAATGATATGGTTCAATATGATTGGTGGCTGGATCCTGGTCAGTCACGCCCCCTACGGTGATACTCCGCTTGTGGATTTTGGGGGTGTGACAGATTGGTATCAGAGCCATTGGTTATAGTGAACTTGGTTTTAAAAAGGGAAAAAGCTTTTTGATAAAAACCAGACTATAACATGTTTAGTGCTCAACGATCCATAACGGCACTTCGCTCCACGTGCAATGCTCAACACTTTAGGTGGTATGATTTAATTATATATTGTCTACTTGCTAGATTACTTTTGCATGGTGTGCTGTTTATGGTACGTTTATTTAGAGTAGTAGCATGCTGTCTATTAGCCCTAATGCGTTCTTTATGACACTCAATTGTTTCCTCAAAACTTGACAAGTAGTGGTCAAATTCTTTTCTATTTCCTCGTCACCCCGCTACGACAACTGTTTATGCGTTCTATCTATTCATACGCTTATCTCGACCTGACGTCACCATTATAGCTAAAATTCAGATCTGACCCTCCGTACATTCGGGTTGCACGTTAACATTTGCGAAGATCAGACGTGGCCCAAGCGAACTCGGATTTAAGAGAACTATATGCCCACGCGTTCATGTTGAGGAACCTCATCATCTCCACCAGTCATCGTCACCAGAAACGAAGCAGTCACAGTTACACGCATTCATCGTTTTGTAACTCGAAACCCTACCAACCAAATTTTGTTCTAGACTGAGGTATACTTCCGCGACCGTGATGCAACGAACTTCCCTTTCGTGCCGTTACTGCCTCACATCACTACTGAAATTGCCTCTAAAGAACAGATTAGTTGATGGAATTCTTCGGTTATTGATGAACTCTTGTTTTCACTCAATTCTTCGTATGAACCTCACTAATTCCCTGCTTCTTCGATTGGCAGCTGATATAACGAAATGCCAGCGACTATACCACGATTCCCAACGATCACAAGATTTCTTTCCCCATCACCCTGTTGGGTGGATAATTCTTATTCCACTTCGATCTACACCTTCGTATACCTAACTTGGCAAATGGATGCTTTTTTATGACGGGATAGTCTTCGGGACACTCGTGAACGAAGATACGGATCACTCAACCTACAGACTAACATGATGATCTATACGTTTACCTTACCCCTTTACTCTACAGGAGTCGTATTTTAGTTCCATGATAGTTTTCTTATATATGCGGAATCTTTGCACTAGCCTTTGCACTGACACACGATTGTTGAATAATGCTATGCCTAAATTCTACCATTTACTTAGACCAAACCATCACTCTCTTACCACAGTGATATTATGTTCTCGCTCCTCCCATGCATAGACACTAAGACGAACACACTCTAGCTTAGAGAATTTGAAAGACTCAACTTTCGATCATTGGTAATAACTCCTTGAAACCTTGAGGGTGATGATGTGTTGTTGATACAATTATACTCTCTTGAACATGTTTTCGCATCCTTTCTTTGGAACCTCTGTAACACCTCTAAAATTCACGTCCTATAATGTGTCGACACGTGTCATAGGTTTGAACGTGTGAAAGAATGTTCTAGAAGGACTAAAGTTGACAAACAAGAAAAGTATGTGAATATAAGGGTTCAAAATGTCAACAAGAGATAAATATAATTTGCAGTAACGCTACATGATGCTCATACCTTCAAACGAATAAATCATGGATCATACGAAGCTAAATATAAAAGAAAGTGAGAGATTACAAACTACAGGGGTTAAATGTGTCAACATGTTTAAAGTATACCTCTAAGTGACCTTTTAGCAAACCCGAAGCTTTGTATCGGTTAATTATGCTCACTAGAATGCACGATAAAAATTTCATAAAGTTTCGTTATCGTGTGAGAAAGTTATGATCAAATTCGTATACAAGGGGTTAAAGCGTCAACGTTGAAAATTTTGACTTTTCGGGTAACATGAAGTGACCAAGAACTTAACAAAGTGGGTATAAGTCATGAACCCCTTATAAGTCAGGTTGAGGGGCTCAAATTGGAAGAACTAAAGCTTGAATGACCTTTCGAAGGGCCAAGGGACAAGATGCAACAACTTGAAAATGTGAAATCTGATTACAAGGCTCAGGCGGGCCGCGTATGCATTAATAGAAGCTTACGCGGGCCGCGTTCGATGCCCAGTATCAGAAAGTTTAGACAGCAGCCTATTTTCACGCTATAACCGACTTTAATCAGATATTTCACTTCATGGGCGACCCCTAAATAACTCCTAGGCCCTTAGGGACATCTGTGGATGATCCAGGGCCATTGCTAGGCTTGTGTGTCAATGATCTATGAGATCAAAAGCACTATATAAAGGCCTCTTATTGCAACCATTATGATCACACCTTTCTTCTGCATTTCTGGAGCTTCCTGGAGCTTAAGAGCAGACCCAAGTCTTTCCAAATCGTGCATAGGACTTCAGTAAGTATGCTTAACCTTTCCTAGTCGAGTTTTTACTTAGTTTTAGCTTAAAAGTCAAACCGTCGTAATTAACGGTTGACTTAGCGATTAATCATAAATGGTCCGGTGATTAGTCGAATTGAAGGTAGTTATAAGATGGTAATTATGTGGGCATTAAACCCTTAAAAGGGCACCCTCTGATTCCCACTATATCTTGACCATTTGTCGGGTCAAAGTTGATTAGAAAAAGTCAACAGAATGCTAATATTCTAATTAACGCATAATTAACAATGCAGAAGGTGGGTAACCTATTTTATCACTCATATAACTTGGTAATAAGTATAATAACTGGTCTAAGCTTGTTTGATCCGACAATTTTCAGTAGAGACCCGGTTCGGAACCGAAAGTCGCATAATTTGACTTTTGCTTTGACTTTCAGTTCTGACCCGTTTAAGCATGTTTTAGAAATGCCTTAGAGCTTTAATTGGACTAGGTTACATGCTAGTATAACCCTCTGTGATTATACACCTTGGTTCATTAGTTATCCAATTAATATGCATGATTCCGTTAATTGCCTATATGTTGACTATTATGCCCTTTTCACCATAAAATGTGATCTTTGAAAATGTAAAAGAGTAGAAACCTTAGTTACTAATATATAAACTTGTACCCAAAATTTGACATCAGTTTGAGGTGTAGATTGAGAGTTATGCTCATTAGCGTAATTAGAAAGCTTTTTAGCGATTTAACGGCATAATTAGCATATAGCCTATTTAAACCCACTTTTTGATATCAAACTTTTTACCCACTGATGTAATATATTATTTTGGGATTTTTGAAGATTTTTAATTAATTTTAGGCTGAGCATAACTTAGAGTTATAAGCTTGAGTCGGTAATTGTCGGTTTTGCCCTTTTGGGCTATAAAATGAGTTTTACATATCTTTTTGACCCCAAACCTTTTGATACTGATTTTATATGATAAATAAATTATTTTAAACCTTCTGGAATAATAAAAATATCAGCTCTCTATATAGAACCCGGAAACGGCTTCTAATCGCCTTTTTAAGCGTTTTTATCGCATAGTATGTACTAAAACTATTTTAAACATACAAGGGTTGATACCTACTGATATTTTAGGTAAATTATAATATTTTAAAAATAAGCAAAAGTTGTTTAACTCAGACTTCAGTTTTGAGCTTTTCGGCTTATGTGAAATTACCAAAATGCCCCTACGGTGCATAGTTTGGTTATAATTGATAAATTTCACATATATGCAATACCCTTATGTTATAACTTATCAAATTAAGTATTTTTTCTGATTATATCAGACCTGTAACTCAGGTTAATACTTGAACTCTTTTATAACCTTATAAATGACCAAAATACCCCTACGGGGCATAGTTTGAGTTTAAATTCGTTTCGGGCATAATAAAAGATATATTACTGATGTCACAACATATTTGAGGCATATTAACTTAGGAAACCTGTATATGGCTCTTATGGTTACTCGTTACGCCTCTTGCGCGTTCGGTTCGTTTTATGTAACTAGTTTGCATAAACTAGCCGAAACGGGTCAAACCTTATCGTTTTTATCTCAAAATCCAGAATGTGTTTAGATTACCCATATAAGACAAGTTTTCAAACTTGTAGGTTCTAAATCACATTCTATTCCGGTCTTCGCTTAATCACGTGTTCGAACCGTATCGTTCCTTAAAACTAATCGGTCTAAGCTTAAGCTTAACTAAAGACCGTTAGGATTCTAATAGGTTATTATAAACCTTTGTTCCAGAATAGGAGACCGGTAAAAGCTACCCGCATTTGCTAATTGTGAATTATACTTGCAAAGGTAAATACTTTTAACTTATTTTCCCTTATACGGGCTTGGGGTACGGTATATAAAATACCGCTTGGTTGGGCATTCGACCTTAATCGTTTGGTGGTTAAGTATTATCGAGATGACCCGTTTAAAATATGTTTTGTTTACTTAACGCCTTTGGGGGGTTAATGACCATGTCCCGGATATCCTTGGCATCATTTTACGAAATGGCCATGACCTAAGCGCGGGGTGTAGGCGTACACTCGTCAGTGCATAAATAAATAATGTGGTGTGTCTATTGATCTTTATCCCGACACGAACCGGGCTACTGAATGCATAAGGAACATGTAATCCTTTTTACAAGTTTATATGTTTAAATAATTATCCCAAGTTATAAAAAGTTTATGCCACGTGCATTCAAATCAATTTTAACCATTTTCAAAATGAGTCGGTTGAATGTATTTACCAGTGTAAACTGACGTATTTTCCCAAAAAGGTTAAGTGCAGGTACTAAGCGAACTAGGCTGGCTTTCTCCTAGCGTCCACAATAAGTCTCGCAAGCTCGGACGTCAAATCTGTTGAACAATGCTTCCTATTCATTTTTATCCAGCTGTGGATTACTTTCAACTGTTTGTGATACTTGATATTACAATTATATTCGGTTGAAATATATCTATCTTTGCTTCCGCTGTGCATTTAAATATTGTGTTGTTTGACTGTAATGTTACCAACCACGTCACGATACTCCCCCACCGGTCAAATGTGGAAATATCGGGGTGTGACAGGTTGGTATCAGAGCCAACGCTGAGTGAATTAAACACTAGCCTTTTGTGTTTAATCTCAGTTACACAATTGCACATTCCAAAATTTTCGAGTCTAGACAAAGAACATAGGAACAATCCAAATTTGTTTTAAATTTTTACTTTGTCTTTTATTTTATATATTTTGTTGTTATCTTTATTCTTATTAACAGAAATATGCCACCAAGAATGAGAAGAGGAGGACGAGGAAAGGGGCCGATGAGCGCTCCTAACGATCACGAAGCCGGGCCTTCGCAATGGCGAACTCCTTCTACGACTGCAAGTGCCGATCCGCAAGGAAACAGGAGGAACCTATTTGAACCCGCCAGACGATCTGTTTCACACAGTTCGACGCCTCCCTATCGTAACTCCTTTGGGCCACAGTCAGAAAACGAGCCCGAGAACCCACAACCTTCATATATACCTCTTCAGCGATCCTTTTCGCACAATTCTTTTGGTAACCCCACTCCTGTTTTCCAGGGCCGGTTTAACCCGGCGAACTACATACAAGAACCCGTGGGTTTTAACCCATTGGGACCGGAGGACCACTTCTCGGAAGATAATGCTATGGAGATGGACGAGGACACGGATCCCGTCGCACCTGCAAGCGGTACCCCTAACCATCCCATCGAGATCTCGGGTGGATCTTCTTTCCACGGATCACCCTACGGTGGTCCAGATAGCTATCAAGCGAGGTTTAACCAATACGAATGGTACTTCACACCTTCGCACCATTCATCACCTCACCAGCAGCAGCAGCTGTAGGATCCCTCTGGGGATTCACGATTCGTGGCAGTCACGCCACCACCGCCGCCAGTTCATCAAGCACCTCCAGAACCACCAAGGCGTAGGAGAACGGGTGCACGTATGTCTGCGCGAGCAGGGGATTTCCACTTTAGCACCCCTCGACACTCCAGTGGCAGTCATTATCCTCCACTGCATGAGGACCCACAAATGGGTGGGCCCTCAAACCCGATTCCTGAAGTTAGTTCCGCACCAGCTGCACCACAGCCACCACCGATGGGTTTTGATAACCCGATTCCTGCGTACGCTGGTTCAATGGCGTACAACCCGTTTGAGCAGCCGGCTCACACTAACTATAATTACGCTGAAGCCAACCCATACTTGGTAGCGGCCAACTATAATGCCCTTCATCCTGAAGGACCGTATGGAGCTCCTTGGGGAGTAGGGTACCCAACTCATGGGTACCAAATACCTGCTAGATCTATAATTTAGCAACAATCGCAGCCGCCACGGTTTTCTCCCCCAGAACGGGAAGAAATTCTTCAAAGATTGGACCAAGTCGAGCGAGATTTTCACAGAGATCGCAGGGAACGACAAGGTTTCCTCAAGGGTTTAGCAAACTTGCTAAAAGGGAAGAAGAAAAGGGATCATTAAATCCCTACATGTGTTGTTGTATTACCTATTTCAATCAGTCCCTGCGTGGACAGTTATATGTGTATTTAGTCCCTACGTGGACTTATTTTTAGCCCCTGCGTGGGCATGACTTCCTGTATTCTGCCCCTGCGTGGGCATGTCTTTCTGTAGACCCTTGCGTGGGTATGTTAGTTTGGTTAAGCTCCTGCGTGGGCAAGTTGTTATGTTGAAAAACCCGTTTAGGGCAGTGTGTACTTTTTATGATTATTGGAATGTTAAGTTTATAAATTTCATTTTTGCTATTATATGCACAAATATATTACATGAAATAAATAAATCAGAATCATTTAAAAAAAATAATAATCTGCCTATTTAAATATTAATAAGAATCTTAAAAAGGTAAAACCTAGCTTGTAGGTCATTATAAAGACTTAGCCAATATGGTAAAACCTGTTTAAAAAGATTCGGATCCCAGTTAACATCTGAAAACATGTTAACACTCCTGGCAGACGTGATTCGTTAAAATCACACACGTCATTCTTATATAAGGATTCTTCAAAAGATTCCTAACCCAACTAAATGATCTATAAATCATGGGTTTAAATCATCAATTGAGATGATCATATTTTGACCATACATTGGTAATAGAGTGCCTACGGGCCATACTCATTTTCAATGAGACAAAAGACAGTAGTAGTCTACGACTCTCTGTCAGAAAAAGGTAAGGAACTATGTTCAAACCTTCATGCTTTGATTCTATGAAATCATGGCTTATATTTTAAAATGTCCTTGTGACCAGGCCTTTTGTGCCACTAATAAGACTGTTATTGTTTTATTATTAGGATAAATTGTAATAAAAATCCTAAATAAATATGATTAACAAATTAACCAAATCTGGTCTATGTTTACCATGGTTAATGAATTGCCATAAAAGACAATTCTATAATAAACTCCCGAAAAAAGTATTGTCAATATTTTATGTAACAGTTAAAAACTGCAATGGCTGACTCGGACGAAATTAATAGTCACCCAAGGGAAAATCAGGATAACGCCCGAATTAATATAACGGGTGCTGAACTGAAAGCGTTAGTAGACAACGCTGTTACAAAGGCCTTAGAGCGGCAGTATGAAGAATATAGTGGAACTCGAAGTAGGACCCTATCTACACCACATTCGAAACCTAAGACTCATTCTGAGGCTCACAGCAAGCCACCATCCAAGAAGGAAGAACCCAAGAAAGACGATGACGATCGTCACTCTTCAAACCATCAAAGTGTCCCATCTCAAAAGATCATGCTGAATCAAGGACCCCGTGATAAGGGTTGCTCCTACAAATACTTTGTTTCATGCAAACCCAGGGATTTCACTGGGGAGAAAGGAGCTATAGACTGCATGACATGGCTGGATGAGATGGATACCATGGTTGATATCAGCGGGTGTGCTGAGAAGGATGTGGTAAAGTTTGTGTCTCAATCGTTCAAAGGTGAGGCCCTAGCCTGGTGGAGATCGTTGATTCAAGCCACTGGGAAGATCCCATTATACAACATGACATGGGAGCAATTTGTTGCCCTCATCAGGGAAAACTACTGTATTCAGCATGAGGTAGAAAAGATTGAGTCGGATTTTCTGTCATTGGTAATGAAAAATCTGGATTGCCAAGCTTACCTTACGAACTTCAACACATTATCAAGATTGGTTCCGTATTTGGTGACCCCGGAACCCAAAAGAATAGCTCGTTTCATTGGGGGTTTAGCCCCAGAAATAAAGGCAAGCGTGAAGGCCTCTCAGCCAACTACTTTCAGATCTGTCACTGATATATCTTTGTCCCTCACACTGGACGCGGTCAGACAGAGATCGCTGAGGAACACAGATGCCGAGAAAAGGAAACGTGAAGATGACAATTCACGAAGGTCAAACAAGAAGCACCGAGGAAACAATGACCACAAGAAAGGGTCTGAGTCTAAGAAGGATGGGCATCAATCTGGAGAAAAGCCCAAGTGTAAGATCTGCAAGAGACAGCACTTCGGGAAGTGCAGGTATGAATCGAACTCGCAGACCCAGTTGAGAACTTTTGCATCTGGGATATGCAAGTCCCAGGAGCACAAGACTTTGGATTGCAAAAAGTTGAAGGACGCAACGTGCTACAGTTGCAACGAAAAAGGGCATATCAAGTCCAACTGCCTAAAATATGCAAAGAAAGCTGATGAAGGAAAGAAGACCAATGCTAGGGTCTTCAGGATGGATGCAAAGGAAGCCGTCCAGGACGACAACGTGATTACAGGTACCTTCCTCATAAATGATGTCTATGCAAGAGTACTTTTTGATTCAGGCGCTGATAAATCATTTGTAGATAATAAGTTTTGCAAATTGCTGAATTTACCTGTAAAAACCTTAAGTGTGAAATATGAGGTGGAGTTAGCAGATGGCCCCATAGAAACCGTCTCAAATGTGTTAGATGGATGTGTTATATCCATTAAGAACCACTCTTTTCCTTTGTCCCTACTTCCTTTGAAGTTAGCCGGTTTCGACATAGTTTTGGGAATGGACTGGTTATCTCATAACCAGGCCCAGATTGTCTGCAATAAGAAGCAAGTGGTGATTAAGACTCCGTCTGGTGAATCACTTACCATTCGGGGAGATACCCAGTATGGACTACCTGAGCAAGTGGCGATGCTCAAGGCCTCTAAGTGTTTGAAAAAGGGTTGTGTCATCTACATGGCACAAGTGACTATTGATGAGCCGAAGCCTAAGATTGAAGACATCCCCGTTATTTCTGAATATCCCGATGTTTTCCCTGAAGAAATACCTGGTTTACCACTAGATAGACAAGTCGAATTCAGAATTGACATCATCCCTGGGGCAGCACCTGTTGCTAAAGCACCTTACAGATTGGCACCAACAGAGATGAAGGAATTGAGAACGCAACTAGATGAATTGCTAGCCAAAGGTTTCATTAGACCGAGTTCGTCTCCTTGGGGAGCACCAATCTTATTTGTCAAGAAGAAGGATGGATCGATGCGTCTGTGCATCGATTACCGTGAGCTTAATAAGGTCACTATCAAGAATAGGTACCCGTTGCCCAGAATCGACGATCTGTTCGATCAGCTTCAAAGGGCAAGTTACTTCTCCAAGATCGACCTGAGGTCAGGCTATCATCAACTGAAGGTTAAAGATGAAGATGTACACAAGACTGCATTTAGGACTCGTTATGGTCATTACGAGTTCCTAGTGATGCCTTTTGGGCTCACTAATGCACCTGCCGCATTCATGGATCTCATGAATCGCGTCTGCAAGCCCTACTTGGACAAATTTGTCATCGTCTTCATTGACGACATCCTCATCTACTCGAAGAACAAGGCTGATCATGAGAAGCATCTTCGATGTATTCTTTCACTACTTCAACAGGAGAAGCTTTACGCCAAATTTTCAAAGTGTGAATTCTGGCTTCGAGAAGTCCAATTCCTTGGACATGTGGTTAGTGAGCATGGTATCCAAGTGGATCCTGCTAAGGTTGAAGCTGTCATGAATTGGCAAGAGCCAAAGACGCCCACAGAAATTCGCAGTTTCTTGGGATTGGCAGGATATTATAGGTGATTCATTGAAAATTTTTCAAGGATTGCTGCACCCCTAACTTCTTTGACTCGGAAGAAAATAAAGTTCGTTTGGGGCCCTAAGAAGCAAGAATCCTTTGATATCCTTAAACAGAAGTTGAGCAACGCTCCTGTACTTACATTGCCTGAAGGTACCAAAGAATTCGTGGTTTACTGCGACGCATCACACACTGGCATGGGATGTGTGCTTATGCAGAAAGGCAAAGTTATTGCCTATGCATCACGTCAGTTAAAGGTGCATGAAAAGAATTACACCACCCATGACTTGGAGTTGGGTGCCGTTGTATTTGCACTAAAGCTATGGAGGCACTATTTATATGGTGTCAAGTGTGTGATCTATTCTGATCACAAAAGCCTCCAGCACCTGTTCAACCAAAAGGATTTGAACATGAGGCAACGACGTTGGATGGAAACCTTAAATGATTATGATTGTGAAATAAGATACCATCCTGGCAAAGCGAATGTAGTCGCCGATGCCTTGAGTAGAAAGGAAAGGGTGAAACCCATCCGAATCAATGCCAAGAGCATTGAAATAAAGAACAGTTTAAATGAAAGGTTGTTAGCTGCACAGAAGGAAGCTGTGTTGGAAGCTAACTATCCTAACGAAAGGCTAGGAGTCACTGAAGAGCAATTATCTCAGGGCAAGGACGGAATCCTGAGGTTAAATGGATGAATATGGGTTCCTGTTTATGGAGGACTCCGAGATGTTATCCTCCAGGAAGCCCACAGCTCTAAATATTCCGTTCATCCTGGAGCTGATAAGATGTACCAGGATCTGAAGGAGAATTTTTGGTGGATAGGCTTGAAGAAGTCTATAGCCACCTATGTAGCTAAATGTTTGACGTGCGCGCAAGTCAAAGCAGAACATCAAAAGCCGTCAGGTTTGCTACAACAGCCTGAACTTCCCACGTGGAAGTGGGAAATGGTGACGATGGATTTCATCACCAAGTTACCAAAAACAAGGAAAGGAAATGACACCATATGGGTGATCGTAGATAGACTGACTAAGTCAGCACATTTCCTACCCATTAAGGAGACCTATAGCTCCGACATGTTAGCCCAATTGTACGTAGATAAGATTGTAGCTCTACATGGCGTACCTGTGGCTATTATCTCTGACAGAGATACTAGATACACGTCACATTTTTGGAAAAGTTTCCAACAATCTTTGGGCACGCGCTTAAATTTCAGTACGGCTTACCATCCTCAGACGGACGGACAGAGTGAGCGTACAATCCAAACCTTGGAAGACATGCTTCGTGCATGTGTGATTGACTTAGGTGGTAGTTGGGATAACCACCTGCCATTGATCGAGTTCTCGTATAACAATAGCTACCATACCAGCATTAAGGCTGCGCCTTTCGATGCCTTATACGGTATTTGAAACGACGGACAAGATTGTCCAGATTCGTGATCGCCTGAAAGCTGCCAGAGACAGGCAGAAAAGCTACGCAGATCTAAAGCGTAAACCTCTGAAATTCAAGGTAGGTGAAAAAGTGTTGCTTAAAGTATCACCCTGGAAGGGAGTGATGCGATTTGGTAAGAAAGGCAAGTTGAGCCCGAGATACATAGGACCTTTCGAGGTCATCGAACGTGTCGGATCAGTTGCCTATAAGTTAAACTTACCGGAAGAGCTCAGCGGCATTCACAATGTATTCCACATCCGCAATCTGAAGAAGTGTTTCGCTGATGAATCACTAGTAATACCACATACATATGTGCATATAGAAGAGAGCTTAAAGTTTATTGAAAAACCTGTGTCAATCGAGGATCGACAGGTTAAGAAGCTTCGAAGGAAGCATGTGCCTATTGTAAAGGTAAAATGGGATGCCCGTAGAGGTCCCGAGTATACGTGGGAGGTTGAGTCCACAATGAAAGAAAAGTACCCTTATTTGTTTCAGTAAATATCAAGGTCGAGATTTCTTTTAAGGGGGTGAGGATGTAACACCTCGAAAATTCACGTCCTATAATGTGTCGACACGTGTCATAGGTTTGAACGTGTGAAAGAATGTTCTAGAAGGACTAAAGTTGACAAACAAGAAAAGTATGTGAATATAAGGGTTCAAAATGTCAACAAGAGATAAATATACTTTACAGTAACCCTGCATGATGCTCATACCTTCAAACGAATAAATCATGGATCATACGAAGCTAAATATGAAAGAAAGTGAGAGATTACAAACTACAGGGGTTAAATGTGTCAACATGTTTAAAGTATACCTCTGAGTGACCTTTTAGCAAACTCGAAGCTTTGTAATGGTTAATTATGCTCACTAGAATGCACGATAAAAATTTCATAAAGTTTCGTTATCGCGTGAGAAAGTTATGATCAAATTCGTATACAAGGGGTTAAAGCGTCAACGTTGAAAATTTTGACTTTTCGGGTAACATGAAGTGACCAAGAACTTAACAAAGTGGGTATAAGTCATGAACCCCTTATAAGTCAGGTTGAGGGGCTCAAATTGCAAGAAGTAAAGCTTGAATGACCTTTCGAAGGGCCAAGGGACAAGATGCAACAACTTGAAAATGTGAAATTTGATTACAAGGCTCAGGCGGGCCGCGTAAGCATTAACAGAAGCTTACGCGGGCCGCGTTCGATGCCCAGTATCAGAAAGTTTAGACAGCAGCCTATTTTCACGCTATAACCGACTTTAATCAGATATTTCACTTCATGGGCGACCCCTAAATAACTCCTAGGCCCTTAGGGACATCTGTGGATGATCCAGGGCCATTGCTAGGCTTGTGTGTCAATGATCTATGAGATCAAAAGCACTATATAAAGGCCTCTTATTGCAACCATTATGATCACACCTTTCTTCTGCATTTCTGGAGCTTCCTGGAGCTTAAGAGCAGACCCAAGTCTTTCCAAATCGTGCATAGGACTTCAGTAAGTATGCTTAACCTTTCCTAGTCGAGTTTTTACTTAGTTTTAGCTTAAAAGTCAAACCGTCGTAATTAACGGTTGACTTAGCGATTAATCATTAATGGTCCGGTGATTAGTCGAATTGAAGGTAGTTATAAGATGGTAATTATGTGGGCATTAAACCCTTAAAAGGGTACCCTCTGATTCCCACTATATCTTGACCATTTGTCGGGTCAAAGTTGATTAGAAAAAGTCAACAGAATGCTAATATTCTAATTAACGCATAATTAACAATGCAGAAGGTGGGTAACCTATTTTATCACTCATATAACTTGGTAATAAGTATAATAACTGGTCTAAGCTTGTTTGATCCGACAATTTTCAGTAGAGACCCGGTTCGGAACCGAAAGTCGCATAATTTGACTTTTGCTTTGACTTTCAGTTCTGACCCGTTTAAGCATGTTTTAGAAATGCCTTAGAGCTTTAATTGGACTAGGTTACATGCTAGTATAACCCTCTGTGATTATACACCTTGGTTCATTAGTTATCCAACTAATATGCATGATTCCGTTAATTGCCTATATGTTGACTATTATGCCCTTTTCACCATAAAATGTGATCTTTGAAAATGTAAAAGAGTAGAAACCTTAGTTACTAATATATAAACTTGTACCCAAAATTTGACATCAGTTTGAGGTGTAGATTGAGAGTTATGCTCATTAGCGTAATTAGAAAGCTTTTTAGCGATTTAACGGCATAATTAGCATATAGCCTATTTAAACCCACTTTTTGATATCAAACTTTTTACCCACTGATGTAATATATTATTTTGGGATTTTTGAAGATTATTAATTAATTTTAGGCTGAGCATAACTTAGAGTTATAAGCTTGAGTCGGTAATTGTCGGTTTTGCCCTTTTGGGCTATAAAATGAGTTTTACATATCTTTTTGACCCCAAACCTTTTGATACTGATTTTATATGATAAATAAATTATTTTAAACCTTCTGAAATAATAAAAATATCAGCTCTCTATATAGAACCCGGAAACGGCTTCTAATCGCCTTTTTAAGCGTTTTTAACGCATAGTATGTACTAAAACTATTTTAAACATACAAGGGTTGATACCTACTGATATTTTAGGTAAATTATAATATTTTAACAATAAGCAAAAGTTTTTTAACTCAGACTTCAGTTTTGAGCTTTTCGGCTTATGTGAAATTACCAAAATGCCCCTACGGTGCATAGTTTGGTTATAATTGATAAATTTCACATATATGCAATACCCTTATGTTATAACTTATCAAATTCAGTATTTTTTCTGATTATATCAGACCTGTAACTCAGGTTAATACTTGAACTCTTTTATAACCTTATAAATGACCAAAATACCCCTACGGGGCATAGTTTGAGTTTAAATTCGTTTCGGGCATAATAAAAGATATCTTACTGGTGTCACAACATATTTGAGACATATTAACTTAGGAAACCTATATATGGCTCTTATGGTTACTCGTTACGCCTCTTGCGCGTTCGGTTCGGTTTATGTAACTAGTTTGCATAAACTAGCTGAAACGGGTCAAACCTTATCGTTTTTATCTCAAAATCCAGAATGTGTTTAGATTACCCATATAAGACAAGTCTTCAAACTTGTCGGGTCTAAATCACATTCTATTCCGGTCTTCGCTTAATCACGTGTTCGAACCGTATCGTTCCTTAAAACTAATCGGTCTAAGCTTAAGCTTAACTAAAGACCGTTAGGATTCTAATAGGTTATTATAAACCTTTGTTCCAGAATAGGAGACCGGTAAAAGCTACCCGCATTTGCTAATTGTGAATTATACTTGCAAAGGTAAATACTTTTAACTTATTTTCCCTTATACGGGCTTGGGGTACGGTATATAAAATACCGCTTGGTCGGGCATTCGACCTTAATCGTTTGGTGGTTAAGTATTATCGAGATGACCCGTTTAAAATATGTTTTGTTTACTTAACGTCTTTGGGGGGTTAATGACCATGTCCCGGATATCCTTGGCATCATTTTACGAAATGGCCACGACCTAAGCGCGGGGTGTAGGCGTACACTCGTCAGTGCATAAATAAATAATGTGGTGTGTCTATTGATCTTTAACCCGGCACGAACCGGGCTACTGAACGCATAAGGAACATGTAATCCTTTTTACAAGTTTAGATGTTTAAATAATTATCCCAAGTTATAAAAAGTTTGTGCCACGTGCATTCAAATCAATTTTAACCATTTTCAAAATGAGTCGGTTTAATGTATTTACCAGTGTAAACTGACGTATTTTCCCAAAAAGGTTAAGTGCAGGTACTAAGCGAACTAGGCTGGCTTTCTCCTAGCGTCCACAATAATTCTTGCAAGCTCGGACGTCAAATCTGTTGAACAATGCTTCCTATTCATTTTTATCCACCTGTGGATTACTTTCAACTGTTTGTGATACTTGATATTACAATTATATTCGGTTGAAATATATCTATCTTTGCTTCAGCTGTGCATTTAAATATTGTGTTGTTTGACTGTAATGTTACCAACCACGTCACGATACTCCCCCACCGGGCCCACCTGTCAAATGTGGAAATATCGGGGTGTGACAACCTCACGACTACACAGACATATTTTGGATTCATTCGCACAACCTAAGGAAACTCCCCCGAATTTAGTAGCTTATCGACACGATGAACCACAAACACCTCTAAGTTTATAGATCCAGGTGAATTGTTCCTCCTTCGCATGTGGGCGAGTCCAACCACTTCTGACAGAACTCTTAGTGAAACTTAACACTACAAACTTGTGCAACAACCATGCTTCTATGGTAAATTCTTGTTATGATTGATTTATCTACGTGACATCTCTATTTGGTCAACGACATACTTTATCTTAACTATACACAACTTGCGTACGACCAGCTGTACCCACAACATTAGGTAAACCCCTGTTATGGGTTCTTAAACGCTTACTCATCGATTGCGACTACCCCTTTCTCATGTTCCCACGTCCATACATATTATACTTTTGAACCCTAGGATCCTAACAACATGTCCCAAGAACACTCGCATGGACAGGTTACACTCTACGAACGTTACTCGCTGAGCATTGGGCCATAAATATGATGATACCATAGGTACTGTCCTTTGATCTGGATACGACCGATATAGATCCTCAGACACGAAATTCGAATTTAGCCTACCTTGACATATATGCCACTTGTTTTCTTTGACGACATCTGAAACTACTCCAAGAACTAGTAGGAATCCGAACGATACCTACACCTTACCATGGAGCCCCTACAACACAAACAACCATATGTTTAGTTCCCAATGAACGACTTTTGACGTTGTGAAGCCCTCTTTTCTTGGTCGTATGCACAAACCCCCGCAACTCTAACTTGAAAGCTTGCTCAGGACTCCACGTTTCGACAGTTAAAGGTGAAACTCTGCAGTACACCCATTCTTTCGATACCAGAAGGCACAGATGATTTCGTTGTTTATTGTAACATGTCTATCAAAGGACTTAGTTGTGTGCTGTAGCAACGTGAGAAGGTCATCGCATACGCTTCACACCAACTCAAGGTTGAACATGCGACCGCGTCTCCAGCATATCTTCGATACTCAGTACTAAGTACACCATTTACACCGATCACAAGAGTCTCCAGCATATCTTCGATCAGAAGGAGTTGAACATGCGACCGCGTCGATGGGTCGGACTCCTTAACGACTACTAAAGCGCAATCAAGTACCATCCAGGCAAGGCCAATGTTGCGGCTGACGCCCTCAGTGTAAAGAAACTAAACCTAAGCGTGTACATGCGTTACAGCTCACTATCCACTCTAGTCTTCCTACCAAAATCCGTAATGCTCAGGTTGAAGCATGGGAAGAAGGGAACCTTTTAGCTGAGTCCATGCGGGGCATGGAAAAGTGACTTGAACTCAAGATGGTACTCACTACTTCATGGAACGTAAATGGGTTCCATTATATGGGAACCCACAAGAGCTTGTGATGGGCGAAGCACACAAGTCTCGTTACCCAGTGCATCTTAATTCTGACAAAAATGTACCAAGACCTCAGAACTCTCTACCGGTGGCCCCACATGAAGGCTAACATAGCGACCTATGTTAGTAAATGTTTGACCTGTGTGAGGGTCAAGGTTGAATACCAGAAGCCATCAGGCCTACTTTAACAACCAGAGATCCCAACATGGAAATGGGAGCAAATTTCCATGGACTTTGTTACTGGCTTACCTAGATCCCAATGAGGAAACGACACTATCTGGGTGATCGTGGATCGGCTGACCAAGTCTGCACACTTTCTGGCTATCAAGGAAACATATAAGTTCTCTACTCTAGCAGACATCTACCTGAAGGAAGTAGTCACGAGGCACGGGGTGCCAACTTCCATCATTTCCGATCGTGACCCACGTTTTGCATCTGAGTTGTGGCAAGCGATGCACAAATCCTTTGGCTCGCGTTTAGACATGAGCACAGCGTATCACCCACAGACGGATGGGCAGATTGAACGCACCATCCAGACTCTTGAAGACATGCTTCGAGCATGTGTTATCGACTTTGGTAACGGCTGGGAAAGGCACCTACCTTTGGTGGAGTTTTCGTATAACAACAGTTACCATACCAGCATCCAGGCAGATCCGTTCAAGGCTTTGTATGGATGGAAATGCCAATCACCCTTGTGCTGGGCAGAAGTTGGCGACAACCAAATCACTGGCCCAGAAATCTTCGTCGACACAACGGAAACGATTGCCCAGATACAACAACGAATGGCGACAGCTCGTGACCGTCAGAAAAGTTACGCTGATAAGCGCAGAAAACCGCTCGAGTTCTAGGTTGGGGACCGAGTGCTACTAAAAGTCTCACCTTGGAAAGGTGTGGTTCGCTTCGGTAAACGGGGCAATCTTAACCCGCGTTATGTCAGACCTTTCGAAATCACTGAGAAAATCGGCAAAGTGGCGTAAAGATTGAATCTGCTCGAAGAACTCAGTGGTGTTCACAACGTATTCCATGTGTCAAATCTGAATAAGTGTCTGTCAGATGAGACCCTCATAGTTCCTTTCAAGGAACTCACTGTCGACGACCAGTTGCGATTCGTCGAGGAACCGGTGGAAATTATGGACCGGGAAATCAAGACTCTCAAACGCACCGGGATACCTATTGTTCGAGTTCGTTGGAACTCCCGTCGTGGCCCAGAATTCACCTAGGAACGAGAAGACAAAATGAAACGCAAGTATCCCCAGTTGTTTAAGAAAGGTGAGTCCACTACTGAAGCTGAAGCTACTACGGAATTTCGGGACGAAATTCCAAACCAACAGGGGGATGATGTGATACCCCAGGAAAACCAGGAAACCACACAACCTAACTAGCATCCTCAGTGACTACGTGCTAAACTTCGGGACGAAATTTCTTTCAACTTGGGTATGATGTGACAACCCGTATTTTAGAACCTTTCTTTGCGTTTGATGTAACCTGTATGAACGTAATGTGAGTAACTAATGTGATTGTTTGCAATGGAATGTTATGTTTGAGTATGTTATGTGTTACAAGATTGTAATGTGTTATAAGTATGTATGTATAACAAATGTGATCGCACAAGATGAGTCCGATCGCACAAGCTTATGGGCCGCACACCTTATCCCTTGTCACGCACCCTTCTCGGCCCAATGTTGCCTACCTTGTAATCGAGATCAAAGGGCAGCCCATGTAAGGGTTCGACCCACTCCTTGCTTCGCATAACAACAGGAGGATGGTGTATAATCCTCATAATTTGCAAACACAAGAAAACACACAAAACCCTAAGCACTCTTCCTCTCCTCCTTGTGCGACGGCAGCCCTATTCGAGGTCCCTTCCATCAATTCAACCAACCTACTCGAGCATCACGGTTAGTGTTCTTTTATTGATTAGTTCGTTATGATACACGGTGTTGTGATTGCTATGATTCAATATGAAAACTAGGGTTCCATGCTAGTAGTTATGTTAATGGGGATTGTGATCATGGATTAAGAATATGTGTTAGATTTCAATATATATGAGATGAACTGTTTTGTTGGTGGATTGTAAGACGATCTAGGTTGATCTAGGACCGAATACATGATTGATGGGTTGTTGAACTTGATCGAATGTTTAGTTGATTTGTGTGATTCGGCATGAGATATGGTATGATGCTTTAAGTTGCATGTTAATGTTCAAAGATCGTTAATCTGATGATATGATTGAATGTTATGAGAGGATGTTGTTTATGATTTGGTATTAATTAGGGTTCATGAGAATTAATTGGAAACTTTGTGATTTGATCAATTGAATGTAGAATTGGAAACTGTTTGAATTGATTTTGCAAAATAGATTGTGTAACTGATTGCCTTGATTTGAGGAAACATATAACTGATCGCACAAGTCCCCAATCGCACAACAACAATCACACAAGCCAAACCACACAAGTATTGATCGTACAAGCTAGGATATCATATAGTACAACTGTTTAATGCATACAGTACAACTCTTTTAAGTATGATCGCACAACATGTTGTGGATCACACAAGTCAGTGCTGATCGCACAACATGCTGGGCTGCACAAGTGATTGGATTGTTTGTTGATATTGGGCCACACATGTTATTGGGCTGGGTAAAGGTTGGATCGCACAACCCGGATCGCACAATCAAGGACGGATCGCACAATCCTTGACTGTGGGCCGGGCACTCATTGCACAACACTGTTGGGCTCGCACATCTGCATCGGCCCAATCATTTGAATTGCACAAGTGGGTCTTATACGTGTACTTGTATGCTACTGTTTAACATGCTAAGTGTTGGTTAATTAGCTACCATGATACTACGTTGTAACACCTTGAAAATTTACGTCCTATAATGTGTTGACACGTGTCATAACCTTTGAACGTGTGAAAGAATACTTTCAAGGGACTGAAGTTGACAAACAATGAAACTATGTAAATATAAGGGTTCAAAATGTCAACAACGAATAAATATACTTTACAATAACCCTAAATGATGCTCATACCTTCAAAAATCATGGATCATACGAAGCTAATTGTGAAAGAAAGTGAGAGATTACAAACTACAGGGGCTAAATGTGTCAACACGTTTAAAGTATACCTCTGAGTGATCTTTTAGCAAACCCGAAGCCTTGTAGCAATTAATTATGCTCACTAGAATGCACCATGAAAATTTCACCAAGTTTCGTTATCGCATGAGAAAGTTATGATAAAATTCGTGTACGAGGGGTTAGAAGCGTCAACATGGAAATTTATGACTTTTCGGGTAAACACAAAGTGGCCAAGGACTTCACAAAGTGGGTATAAGTCTTAAAGCCCCTAAATGTCAAATGTAAAGGCTTAGAATGCAAGAAACAATGAGAAAGCAACCTTTTGGAGGACCAGGGACTGAAATGCAATTAATGAAAACTTGTTTGGCAGGTCACCATGTGCTCGCGTAGCGCGAGCACTACACCCCTATGCAGTCGCGCTACGCGACTGCCTTGTCTGATCAGAATTGTTGCACAGCTGCCTGTTCAGCTCTAAACCGACTCCAAATGCCATTTTTGAATACCATGGGCAGCCTAAGATGGATTTTAGCTTTAGGGGACACTTGTTTACATCTGGGGATCATCCTAGACATGCATGGCACCATCTTGAACAATCAAAACCCATTATATAAGACCCTCATGGTTTGCAACTTTCTTGCATTCCTTCCAACATCATCATCTGAGCATTTCTGGAGCATAAGGACCATCCTCAAGCATCATAAATCGTTCATTAGACTCTTGTAAGTATGCTTAACCTTCCTTGTTTAAGTTTTGATTAGTTTATAGCCTTAAAGTCAAACCGTCGTAATTAACGGTTGACTTATTAATTAATCGCTAATGGTCCAGCGATTAGGCAAACCTAAGGTAGTTATAAGTTGGTAATTATGTGGGCTTTAAACCCTTAAAAGGGCACCCACTGATTCCCATCCTAGCTAGGTCATTTGTCGAGTCAAAGATGTTTAGAAAAAGTCAACAGAAATGTAATATTCGATTTAACGCAAAACTAACGATGTAAAAGGCGTGTAACCTATTTTATCATTCATATAACCTGATAATAAGTATAAGAACTTGTCTAAGCTTGTTTGATTCGACAATTTTCTGTTTAAGATCGATTCGGAACCGAAAGGCGCATAGTTTGACTTTCTGCTTTGACTTCGGTTCTGACCCGGTTTTGATAGGTTTAGACATGCCTTAAAGTTCCATTAGGACCTAGTTACATGATTGTATAATCCCCTGCGTTTATACCACTTGAATCCCTAATTGTCCGACGTTTCCGTTAAGTGCTTAAATATGGACCATAATGCCCTTATGACCATACAACGAGAATTTTGGAAATGTGAAAGTACAATAATCTTTGTTACTGATTATAAAACATGTCCCTAAATTTTCACATCAGTTTGAGGTCTAGATTAGGAGTTATGCTTAATGACGTAATTGAAACGCTTCTTAGTAATTAAACGGCGTCATTAGCATAAAGCCTATCTAAACCCACTTTTTGACACCAAACCTTTTACCCACTGATGTAATATAATATTTTGAGATTTTTAAAGATTTTTAATTATTTTTAACCCGCTCATAAACTAAGGTTAGGGCCTTGATTCGGTAAATACCGATTATACCCTTTTCGTGTATAAAATGAGTTTTACAAGCCCTTTTGATGCCAATCCAATTGCTACTGATTTTATATAATAAATAAAGTATTTTGAACTTTATACCCTGATCAGAAAACTCAGATTTCCTGTATAATCCGGAAATCGCTTAAAAAGGCTTTTTACGCGTATTAAACGCATAGTTTAGGTTTAAAACCATTTTGTCACTTAAGACTTATTATCAACTGATATGACCTATTAAAATAAGTTATTCTTCTGATGTATTCGGACCCGAATCTCAGAATTTTAATTAACCTCTTTTATAATCTTTAAAATGAACAAAATACCCCAACGGGACTTATTTTGAGATTAAACTCGCTATGGGCATAATGGAAGATATCCTACTGATATCACAACATATTTAAGGCATATTAACTTAGGAAACCTGTTTAGGGCCCATATGGTTTCCCGTTACGCCTCTGGCGCGTTCGGTTCGGTTTATGTAACTAGTTTGCATAAATTAGCCGAAACGGGTCAAACCTTATCATTTTTATCTCAAAATCCAGAATGTGGTTAGTTTACCCATATTATACAAGTCTCTAAACTTGTTGGGTCTAAATCACATTCTATTCCGGTAGAAGTACTCTAATAGGTTAATAAAACCTTCGTTCCAGATTGAGAGCCCCAGTAGAAGTATTTGTGCTTGCTGATTAGAATATACGGCTGAGTATAAATTGCATTTGCTAGCTCAGGTAAATACTTTTAACTTATTTTCCCCTATATAGGCTTGGGGTACGGTATTATAAAAAATACCGCTTGGTCGGGTGTAGAAACCTTTTAATCGGAGATGATTAAATTGCATAATCCTGTTTTAATCTGTATTGATTGATAACAAATAACATTGGGGGTTAATGACCGTGTCCTGGATATCCTTGGCTCATTTAAAAAGTGAATGGCCACGACGTAAGCACAAGGTGTAGGCAAAACACCTCCTGTTGCATATGTAAAACGTATACTCACTCGTAAGGGTGTCTTCTTGTGAGATTATATTTGTGGTGTGTCGATTAATCTTGTCCGGCTTGTATTGTATAATCACCGGCCCTAAATGTTGGACAACCATGTAAATCGGATACAAGATTTTTATTAATAAAATTGTCCCAAGTATAAAAGATTAATTTTGCCTCTGTGCATTTTAATCCAGTTATAAAAGATTTTTTGTGCCTCGTGCATTCAAATCAATTTTTAAACTCTTTTCCAAAATGAGTCAGTTAATTGTATTTACCAGTGTAAACTGACGTATTTTCCAAAAATGTTAAGTGACAGGTACTGAACGTAATTGGCTGGAAGCTCAGGGCGTTAATAAGGAATCTTGCAAGTTCTAGATGCCTGAAGTCTGTTGAACAGTTTCTTTTATTTGATCCGCCTGTGGATCCTTTACTTTCCGGTGTAATACTTTGATATTACTTTATATTCGGATTGTAATATATTTATCTTTTGCTTCCGCTGTGCATTTATATATTGTGTTGTTTGACTATGATGATATCAACTACGTCACGATACTCCCCTACCGGGCCCATCGGTGAAACGTGGAAATATTGGGGTGTGACAGGTTGGTATCAGAGCTAACATTGTGTGAATTAAACACTAGCCTTTTTGTGTTTAATCTCAATGACACATTAGCACATTCCTTGACCTTCTGAGTCTAGACTTAACATAGGAATATTCTCAATCCTAATCTGGAAATCTTTGCTTCCAATTTTTATATATATTGGATACGTCGCCAAGCGAAGAAGCTGTATTAGAAATTCTCCACATCCGGAGCCTTGAAATGCTGAGCTTCGTACCGCGGCCAGGATGAAACGTGCAACCAAGGAGAAAGCATTCAGACATAAATTGAAGAGGAAACTCCTTTTGCTGCAGATCGTTTCTTTGATAGTCCTTATAAGGACATATTTATCTTTCAGTCCCTTCGAGGACAACATTATTCCTTTCAAGTCCCGTCTAGGGCACATCTGTACTTTTATTTTCATATAGTGGATTGATTAAATTTAAGTTTTCATTCTAAATATGAAAAATGAAATAAATGAAAAATAACATTCCTTTTATAAGATCTACCATTATAATAAAATGGCAAAATCTAAAAAGGACAAGACCTAGCCACGTGTCATTTTTTTTAGACATGGCCAAGATGGTAATACCTATTCAAGATATTCAGATCCTTGTTAACACCTAAGAACGTGTTAGCACTCTTGACAAACGTGATTCGAGAAAATCACAACAGTCATCCTTATATTGGATTCTTCCAATTTTCTTGTCTAGCCTAGTGATTTAGAAATTATGGCTTAAATCATCAAATAAAGATGATCATATTGTTAACAACTAAGAACGTGTTATCACACTTGACAAATGTGATCTGAGAAAAATCACAATAGTCGTCCCTATATTGGAATTTTTCGAATTTCCTAATTTGGCCTAATGATCCAGAAATCATGGCTTATATCATCCTATAAGATGATCATATTATAAACATCCATTAGTGATGAAGTGCCTACGGGCTAAACTTGTTGTCTGAAAAGGCAACGACAGTGGTGGTCTTGACCTCCTGTCTAAAAATGTTGGACCCTGTCCAAGCACAATAGTCGGTATGATCTATACGATCTCGACTAATAGCATCTGAGAAGATGACCATATCATAAACATCCCTCAGAAGGGAAATGCCCACGGGCTATATCTATTGTCCTAAAAGACAAAAGACAGTTGAAGTTTTTAGCTCTCTGTCAAGGAAAGGTAATGAAATATGTTCAAACCTTAATGCCTCGATTCTCTGAAATCATGGCTTATAAAATTTAAAACTGTCCTTGTGACCAGGCCTTTTTGCGCCACTTTAATATCCTTAATGTTTTATAACTAGGATAAATTATAATGAAAATACTAATTAAATATAACTAACAAATTAACCAATATGGTTTATATTACCATGGTTGATGAATCGTCAAAAATGATGATTCCATAATAACCTCTGAATAAATCATTGTCAATGTTTATGTAGCCATCAAGCTACATGGCTGGATTAGATGAAGTTAACAGCCACATGGAGGAGAACAATGATGCTACCAGAATTAATGTAACTGGAGCAGAACTGCAGGCAATAATAGATTATGCTGTTACTCGAGCTCTTGACCGACAGTATGATGAATCAAATGATACCCACTCTAAGACTCTATCTGTGGCTCGTAGTAAGCCCCCTTCTGAAACACATGAGTCAAGGGAGGACGATGTTCATGACTTGTCAAATCAAAGGGATATTCCGTCAAGACAGGTTGTGCTTCATCAAGAAGCACCAGTTAAGACCTGCTCATATAAATATTTTGTCTCCTGCAAGCCCAGAGACTTTACAGGAGAAAAAGGGGCCATTGATTGTATGACATGGCTCGATGAGATGGACGCTGTTGTTGACATCAACGGTTGTGCGGAGCAAGATGTTGTGAAATTTATTTCACAATCATTCAAAGGAGAAGCTTTGGCATGGTGGAGATCATTGATCCAAGCCACGGGAAAGGTTCTACTCTACAACTTATCTTGGGATCAATTTGTTGCATTAGTCAAGGAAAACTATTGCCCTCAGCATGAGGTAGAAAAGATAGAATCAGACTTCTTGACTCTGGTCATGGAGAATTTGGATTGTCAGGCATATGTGACAAGTTTCAACACTATGTCCCGCCTAGTTCCTTATTTAGTCACCCCTGAACCTAAACGCATAGCGCGTTTCATTGAAGGTCTAGCACCAGAGATAAAAGGAAATGTTAAAGCATCTAGGCCAACCACATATAGGTCCACGGTGGACTTATCCTTATCTCTCACCTTAGATGCAATCATAATTAAGTTTGTTAAGGCTTCTGGCGAGGGAAGAAGAGAAAGGGAGGAGGAAAACTCTCATCAATATAATAAGAAGAAGAAGGGAAGCTCTGAGCGTGGGAAGGATTCCGAGTTTAGGAAGAACTCGAGTCAGTCTAATAACAGACCCAAATGCAGTAACTGCAAAAAGCGACATTCTGGAAAATGTACAATCGACCCACGTGCTAAATTGTGTGGAATTTGCAAGACCAAGGGTCACAAAACCTTAGATTGCAAAGAGTTAAAGAACGCCACATGCTACAATTGTAGCGAGGAAGGGCACATCAAAACCAACTGCCCAAAGCTTATAAAGAAGCCTGGAGAGGCCAAGAAAACAAACACATGAGTCTTCCAAAGGAACGCCCAGAAGATGGTGCAGAATGATAACTATATAGCAGGTACCTTTCCTTATCAAGAAGTTTATGCAGAAATTATTTGATGCTGGCACATATGATTCTATAATTAACGATAAATGTTGAGATCTGTTGTCTCCGCCTGACTAAGACTCCGGTCAATTAACGCGAGATAGAAATTGGCCGATGATACTTTAAAGAATGCTCCAACAAATCTTAGATTGATATCTTATATCTATTAGGAATCACTCTTTTCTGATATCCCTATGGCAAGCCTTCAAGCTACCTAAATTCTTCAATATAATAAAGACAGATGTGACGTTTTGATCCTCTGTCAGAAAAGTGATGGACTAGGTCCAAACCTTGAATGCCATTGATGGTCTTTTGCGACCTAGGCTAAGTAATATTAATATATATTTTAAATAACGTTCATTAAGAATGTTAGTGCTATATTAGCCTATATGGATTATTGATACCATGGTTAGTATATATATTAAGGCCATCAGGATGAGAAATAATAGTTGTTGGATTGCAACTAAGAAATTGTTTTATTGGTGTTAGGAACCAATATCGAGTATGGCAAACTCGGATAAGACAACAGTCAATCGCGCCATGGATAATGCGACGCATGCTAATGATGCTACAATTGTGAACCTTAGAATTTCCCACGATGTTCTTCAAACTATGATAGACGCAGCTGTTGGAAAAGCTGTGAAGAAGGCCGTGAAAAAGTTCAAGGAGCTCAATGCTATTAGCTCCAAGACTCATCCAAGACCACACGTCCTTACTCACAAGAAGGATCTCGTTCATACCTCTAATGCAAGGGATGAACTAAAGAGAAAAAAGGGAGGAAGATAACTCCCAGAGTTCTAAGAAAAAGAACAAACAAAAGTCCAACCAGAAACCTGTATGCAAGACCTGCAAGAAGCGCCATTATGGGAAGTGCAGGTTCGAACCAAAATTTCAATCACAGCCGAGGGCTTGTGGGATCTGCAAATCGAGGGAACATAAAACGTTGGACTGCAAGGACATGAAGAATGCAGTCTGCTTCGGCTGTAATGAGAAAGGCCACATCAAGACCACGTACCCTAAATCTGTCAAAGGAAATGCGGCTAAGGAAGGAAAGCCTAAAAATGGAAGCGCCTAAAATGCCTGAGCTAGTCCATAAATAATGGCATCAGGTACATTCCTTGACATGTTATCAGTGATTTAAATGCTAAGAGTTTTTATTTTGGTTCGGATACCAGTAAACCCTTCATAAACTATGAATGTAACAAGTTTTTAAAACTTTTCATAAGAACCCTATACATATTAAGTGTAAGGTAAAACTTACAGGTAAAAAAAAAAAAAAATTCACCGGAACTATTTCTTCTATTCCTGTCAAAAATCCTTAATCATAAAGTCCTAATGTACCCTCTCTCCAGATAAAGTACATCATCATATGAAATTAATATCTCTCTGATCTCTATTGATTTCAAATACCAAATGGTATGACAACAGCGCCATATGAGGATGGGTGTATCTTAATATGTTCCATAGATTGCTTCCATGCCTGATCAGTATGGAGGTTTAATGCATGGAACCACAAAGATATCCCAATGATCATATGGTACTAAAGTCAACTAATGGCATTCAAAGAAGATATCTAGAAAATAGAATTTTTCTAAATACATGTTTCCTGGTAAAGGAATCTGTGGACTCATAACATAAATGTGTCACTCATTTGGCACAAGCGAGGATGGATGAACTGGAGCCTGAGATTAGGAAAAATCTCTGTAACCTCCTTGTATCTTGGTTATCTTCTCCTAAGTTTACCCTGATTACCTCCCTAGAGGCAAGTAGAGTTAAGATTAACATCCCGCTTTGGGTTGGAGTGTTGTAAGAACTCCGTGTTGATTATGGAATAATCGAAACCCTGATTAAGTAAATTTTAAGATAGGAGATTCATATAGCCTAACTCGATATTCCGAGAGTTTGATATTGTTAGATAAGATAGACGGTTCATTCTGCTTATGCATTCATTACCGCAACCCTATTTAAACGACGATTAAGAATCGCCATCAACTACCCAGGATCATTGAGTTATTCAACTAGCTATAAGGATTAGCTATTCCTTAAGATTATTTTTAAGCAATGGTTGGGATAACCATCCCACCATAAGATAAGCTTTCCTATAATAATTGATATGTAAGTATTAAGGCTGCTCCTTGGGAGACCTTGTATGGATGGAATGTTAAGCATCTATTGTTAGATAGAGAATTGGTAAGTCCAATTAGCAGGATCTGAAAGTTGCCTTGGAAACAACAAATAAGATCATACAAATCCATAATCGATTGTAAGCTGCCAGTATACGGCAGGAAATCAAGGATTTATGAAAGTAGCAACCCTCCTAAGTTCTTGTTAAAGAATAAGGTTCAACAAAAGATATCACCCAGGAAGGGTGTGCCAAATTTGTTAAATCATCAGACTAGTAAGCTCTGAATATATAGAATCATTCGAAGGAAATCGAATGTATCAAAATCAAGTAGCTTATAAGCTCAAACCTATTTAAGGAGCTTGGCGGAGCTCGCAATACATTGCACACTAGTGACTGAAGGATATGTTTCGCCAATAAGTCAAGAAGCACTATCACATAATGATATGAAGATTTATGATGTGATGAGCGTCCTGTATCAGCTGAGGATCGACAGGTTAAGAAGCTCCAAAATGATACATGTACCTAATATAGGAGTCACTTTGGGAGCTTGAAATTTGTGGAAAAAACATTGTCGATCGAAGATCGACAGGTTAAAAAAAAAGCTTCGAAGGAAGCATGTACCGATTGAAAAGGTCAAATGGGATGCCCGTAGAGGTCCCGAATACACGTGGGAGGTAGAGTCCACTATGAAAGAGAAATACCCTCATTTGTTTCAATAAATCTCGAGGTCGAGATTTCTTTTAAGGGGGTGAGGATGTAACACCTCGAAAATTTACGTCCTATAATGTGTTGACACGTGTCATAACCTTTGAACATGTGAAAGAATACTTTCAAGGGACTGAAGTTGACAAACAATGAAACTATGTAAATATAAGGGTTCAAAATGTCAACATTGAATAAATATACTTTACAATAACCCTAAATGATGCTCATACCTTCAAAAATCATGGATCATACGAAGCTAATTGTGAAAGAAAGTGAGAGATTACAAACTACAGGGGCTGAATGTGTCAACATGTTTAAAGTATACATCTGAGTGATCTTTTAGCAAACCCGAAGCCTTGTAACAATTAATTATGCTCACTAGAATGCACCATGAAAATTTCACCAAGTTTCGTTATCGCATGAGAAAGTTATGATAAAATTCGTGTACGAGGGGTTAGAAGCGTCAACATGGAAATTTATGACTTTTCGGGTAAACACAAAGTGGCCAAGGACTTCACAAAGTGGGTATAAGTCTTAAAGCCCCTAAATGTCAAATGTAAAGGCTTAGAATGCAAGAAGCAATGAGAAAGCGACCTTTTGGAGGACCAGGGACTGAAATGCAATTAATGAAAACTTGTTTGGCAGGTCACCATGTGCTCGCGTAGCGCGAGCACTACACCCCTATGCAGTCGCGCTACGCGACTGCCTTGTATGATCAGAATTGTTGCACAGCTGCCTGTTCAGCTCTAAACCGACTCCAAATGCCATTTTTGAATACCATGGGCAGCCTAAGATGGTTTTTAGCTTTAGGGGACACTTGTTTACATCTGGGGATCATCCTAGACATGCATGACACCATCTTGAACAATCAAAACCTATTATATAAGACCCTCATGGTTTGCAACTTTCTTGCATTCCTTCCAACATCATTATCTGAGCATTTCTGGAGCATAAGGATCATCCTCAAGCTTCATAAATCGTTCATTAGACTCTTGTAAGTATGCTTAACCTTCCTTGTTTAAGTTTTGATTAGTTTATAGCCTTAAAGTCAAACAGTCGTAATTAACGGTTGACTTATTAATTAATCGCTAATGGTCCAGCGATTAGGCAAACTTAAGGTAGTTATAAGTTGGTAATTATGTGGGCTTTAAACCCTTAAAAGGGCACCCACTGATTCCCATCCTAGCTAGGTCATTTGTCGAGTCAAAGATGTTTAGAAAAAGTCAACAGAAATGTAATATTCGATTTAACGCATAATTAACGATGTAAAAGGTGTGTAACCTATTTTATCATTCATATAACCTGATAATAAGTATAAGAACTTGTCTAAGCTTGTTTGATTCGACAATTTTCTGTTTAAGATCGATTCGGAACCGAAAGGCGCATAGTTTGACTTTCTGCTTTGACTTCGGTTCTGACCCGGTTTTGATAGGTTTAGACATGCCTTAAAGTTCCATTAGGACCTAGTTACATGATTGTATAATCCCCTGCGTTTATACCACTTGAATCCCTAATTGTCCGACGTTTCCGTTAAGTGCTTAAATATGGACCATAATGCCCTTATGACCATACAACGAGAATTTTGGAAATGTGAAAGTACAATAATCTTTGTTACTGATTATAAAACATGTCCCTAAATTTTCACATCAGTTGGAGGTCTAGATTAGGAGTTATGCTTAATGACGTAATTAGAACGCTTCTTAGTAATTAAACGGCGTCATTAGCATAAAGCCTATCTAAACCCACTTTTTGACACCAAACCTTTTACCCACTGATGTAATATAATATTTTGAGATTTTTAAAGATTTTTAATTATTTTTAACCCGCTCATAAACTAAGGTTAGGGCCTTGATTCGGTAAATACCGATTATACCCTTTTCGTGTATAAAATGAGTTTTACAAGCCCTTTTGATGCCAATCCAATTGCTACTGATTTTATATCATAAATAAACCCTGATCAGAAAACTCAGATTTCCTGTATAATCCGGAAATCGCTTAAAAAGGCTTTTTACGCGTATTAAACGCATAGTTTAGGTTTAAAACCATTTTGTCACTTAAGACTTATTATCAACTGATATGACCTATTAAAATAAGTTATTTTTCTGATGTATTCGGACCCGAATCTCAGAATTTTAATTAACCTCTTTTATAATCTTTAAAATGACCAAAATACCCCTACGGGGCTTATTTTGAGATTAAACTCGCTATGGGCATAATGGAAGATATCCTACTGATATCACAACATATTTAAGGCATATTAACTTAGGAAACCTATTTAGGACCCATATGGTTTCCCGTTACGCCTCTGGTTCGGTTCGGTTTATGTAACTAGTTTGCATAAATTAGCCGAAACGGGTCAAACCTTATCATTTTTATCTCAAAATCCAGAATGTGGTTAGTTTACCCATATTATACAAGTCTCTAAACTTGTCGGGTCTAAATCACATTCTATTCCGATCTCCGCTTAATCATGCGTTTGAACCGTAAGCCTCTCCTTAAAACTAACCGGTCTAAGTTACGACTTAAATAAGACCCGTTAGGAATCTAATAGGTTAATAAAACCTTCGTTCCAGATTGAGAGCCCCAGTAGAAGTACTTGTGCTTGCTGATTAGAATATACGGCTGAGTATAAATTGCATTTGCTAGCTCAGGTAAATACTTTTAACTTATTTTCCCCTATACAGGCTTGGGGTACGGTATTATAAAAAATACCGCTTGGTCGGGTGTAGAAACCTTTTAATCGGAGATGATTAAATTGCATAATCCTGTTTTAATCTGTATTGATTGATAACAAATAACATTGGGGGTTAATGACCGTGTCCTGGATATCCTTGGCTCATTTAAAAAGTGAATGGCCACGACGTAAGCACAAGGTGTAGGCAAAACACCTCCTGTTGCATATGTAAAACGTATACTCACTCGTAAGGGTGTCTTCTTGTGAGATTATATTTGTGGTGTGTCGATTAATCTTGTCCGGCTTGTATTGTATAATCACCGGCCCTAAATGTTGGACAACCATGTAAATCGGATACAAGATTTTTATTAATAAAATTGTCCCAAGTATAAAAGATTAATTTTGCCTCTGTGCATTTTAATCCAGTTATAAAAGATATTTTGTGCCTCGTGCATTCAAATCAATTTTTA
Source organism: Helianthus tuberosus (assembly GCA_030545235.1). Classification (NCBI taxonomy): domain Eukaryota; kingdom Viridiplantae; phylum Streptophyta; class Magnoliopsida; order Asterales; family Asteraceae; genus Helianthus; species Helianthus tuberosus. The sequence continues at coordinate 20,288,685 of CM060355.1, forward strand.
AACTCTTTTCCAAAATGAGTCAGTTAATTGTATTTACCAGTGTAAACTGACGTATTTTCCAAAAAGGTTAAGTGACAGGTACTGAACGTAATTGGCTGGAAGCTCAGGGCGTTAATAAGGAATCTTGCAAGTTCTAGATGCCTGAACTCTGTTGAATAGTTTCTTTTATTTGATCCGCCTATGGATCCTTTACTTTCCGATGTAATACTTTGATATTACTTTATATTCAGATTGTAATATATTTATCTTTTGCTTCCGCTGTGCATTTATATATTGTGTTGTTTGACTATGATGATATCAACTACGTCACGATACTCCCCTACCGGGCCCATCGGTGAAACGTGGAAATATTGGGGTGTGACATACGTGTCTGCCATGATCAATTCTGTGTATGTGAACCGTTAATTCATGTGTGAAACATATGTGTGTTACTTGAACCTAGACCTGACTTGTATGGTAACCATGTTAGGACGTGGTAGACCCCAATTAGCTCAAGTGACCTTTCTATTTATCTGCCGAGCTAATCTAAGGTGAGTTCAGACTTTCTACAAGGCATGGGATTCCCGGTGGTTTGGGAATGGGTTAACGTTTAATAAGGAAACCTGCGTATTCTCCTTGGGTAGAATACGTACTTCCACCCTCTTAGGTGAAGGGTGACAACATTGAAACCTGCGTGTTCTCCTTGGGTAGGACACGTACTCCCACCCTCTTAAGTAAAGGGTGACAACATTGAATGACACTAGACAAAACTCTGTCATTAAGTCCCTCATTTTTATATCGACTTAATCGCCGGGGCAATGGCGAACGGGTAGTTAAATAGCGCTATTAGGTTTTCCAAGCCTCACACCATACCGCAGAGGACGGGCGTGGACTAATGGATCTGGGCACTTAGTCAATGATGATAGATATTGACGCAGGGCACATAAACATAACTACAGTCAGTAGTCGATATGGTAACGGGTCTAGTGGTTAACATGGGGAAGCCCCCACTGGTTATGGTTTGGGGAACAAGGAATTGGTTAAACCCGTGGTTTTCGAAATAACTCATGACTTTTGGAACAACATTAAAATGAACAACCAAGTGTGAACTCGCTCAACATTGTTGTTGATTCGTTGTTACATGCCTTGCATGTCGTTAGGTTCTTAACAGGAGCTTGCACGGGAAGAGTCGTTGTGGAGCATGGACCATTGAGTGTTCATGATAAACTTATGAACTTTAAAACTTATGTTTTGGATTTGAACTTAATGCTTCCGCTGATAACTTGAACTTTGTTGAATTGTTTTGACACCAATTATATTGTTTGGTTTGGACTTTTATTTATCTAATGATATTGTTCAATATGATTGGTGGCTGGATCCTTGTCAGTCACGCCCCCTGCGGTGATACCCCGCTTGTGGATTTTGGGGGTGTGACAACGCTGGCTAACCCACACCGTGCCAGCGTTGCCCCGCTAGCGTCGCTTTAAAGCCTGGCGTGGGGGCGAGGGGAGACCTGACTTGGCTGGCTAGTATTGGTTGGTGGCATATGACCATTGGGCTAGCCGTTTGGCATAGTCGTTGGCTGATTAATATAAAAAAATATTCTATGATTAATATAAAAAAATATCCACATCGCATCCCCACGCCGCTAACCCACGCTCCTTCCACACCCCACTTTTTTGGGTGTGGACTGATGGAGTCCACAAGTGCCACATGTCGAGCAAAGCCCCCAACCCAAATCCCCAAATCCCCACATACCGCAGCCTAAAAAACTAGCATCGATCTTTGCAAAAGAAAATAATGTCTACAAATCATTCTCCTATATATTAAAAAACGAATGTAATGAACAGTAGATTTTTTTGTATAACCAACAGCCAGAGAAGACAAACTAAGAGAGAAAGAACTGTGGCTGCGGTCATCGCCTCCGGCTGATTGTAGCTCGCCATGGCCTCCGGTCGACCGATCTAACACCGCCACTGAACGACGACGGCGGCTAGGGTTACCAGAATGTCTACAGGAGGCGGAAGTTTTCTGCAGAGGGCCTTTGGTTCGACACGGCAGCGGCGATGGTGGACTTTAGGGTTCCGATGACCCTTTTTGGTACTCCGACGAGTAGCTGCGGACATGGCCTCCGGCCGATTGTAGCCGGTCATGGCCTCCGGCCGATTGTAGCCGGCCATGGCCTCCAGCCTACCGATCTAACAGCGCCACTGAACGACGACGGCGGCTAGGGTTACCGGAAGGTCTACAGGAGGTGGAAGTTTTCTGCAGAGGTGATTTGGTTCGACACGGCAGCGGCGACGGTGGAGTTTAGGGTTCTGATGACCCTTTTGGTACTCCGACGAGAAGCTCCAGGCCTGAATGTCATTTTCTTAGCTACAAGTTAGGCGACATGCAACCCTCCGACGAAGATCCGACGAAGTTCAGGTAATCCCTCTTTACCTGCATGTTCTGCTTTTACAAGAATTGACAACCTGAATATGATGTGGATTATGATTAACTGACGAAGATTGTGATTTTTTTTCTATAAAATAACTTAACTTTCTAAACGAAAACAGAAAACTTATGAAAATCCAGGTAGATTCCACGTATTTGAATAGATATCAAAGAAAAATAGGGATTTCAGTTTGATGTCAGTGGTTTATATGTTAGTTAATGTTTGAATAATGACATGTATATAGTGAATATCATAGCTTTGATCATAATTGTTCTTTTGTGAAATAAGCTCTGTGTCAGAATTAATACAAGTACTCATTTTTATGTCGGTATCGTATTAGGCATTTTGTTTCTTTCTTCACCAAGTGCCCATACCCTAAGGGGGAGCGGGGTGCATGCGGCAAAGTATGCGGGGAACCCGTTTGCCGGATTAGGAACATACCAGAAGCAAAGCTTTGATTTCGACATCCGAAAGCTTCCCTCCCTCTCCATCAGCATCCTCCTTGAGTCCAATCAGCATGCTCAACAAATCACCATGCCCCGACCCGCTACCTTTGCTGGACTTATGCTCCTCCATAATCACATTAAGAAACGAATCGAATTGTGCGTGCAGCTTCTTCATCTTCTTCGTAATTCCTTGCAGGTCCAGCCAGTCAAGTGCCGGAATAAAATCACCAATATTAAATTCTCCGGCCAACACCATCAACTCAACCACCATATCTTTAAACTCATCCGCCTTCGGATCACCGCCTCCACTACCGTCACCGAACACTCTCCGGCCTAACATCACTCGCGCTAATGCGTTCGTGGTGCACACGTTGAGTACTTGACCTAATTTTACTGTTGATTTTCCGGAACCAGCTAATGCGCGCGTGAGTATTGCTACCTCCTCCTACATGTTTGAAATTCCACATCACACACGATTCGAATCAAGATGCTCGCAGGTAACAACGGATCCGAAGGAGTTTAGGGAGTCACGGTGGTTGTAATCCGGCGGCGGTGTGACGGGGTTAGGTTTTCCAGGCCCGATCTGTTGTGTTGTCTATATTGTCTTTGCTTTCACGAAACACATAACTATCTTCCGGAATTATGATTGTCGGCGGTAAACCATCGTAATCATGTAAAGACCTCACTTTGTTTATTTTTTAGCATATTGGAAAATGGAAGAACAAATGAATTGGTTCAAAGAACTTAGATTACATACAAAAAAAGCGAGAGAGATAGAGATAGAGAGAGAGAGAGTAGAATGTTAGATTCACATTTTTTACATTGCATAGAATATTGTTTAGAAGCAAAATTGACCCAAAAGATGTTTGAAGGTGTTGAAGTCATTGAGTTTTAATTCCTTGGTAAGATCAAGATTCGAGTAAGTTCTTCTGGCATCCTTACTTAAATATAGTTCTTTGATTTCGTGTATATATATTACCTTCGTAGTATATACATCTACATGTATAATAAGTTTGCAAGTATGCCTGGCCTTTGTTTTGTTCCTATTTGATTATTGATCGTAGAAACTTGGCACATGAAAAAGTTTGAGAGTGGAAATTCAGTTTGGCTGCAGCCTTTGGATTTTTTTATAAAGATGGAAGTGGCTTCATAACTATGTATGAATTTTAGCAAGTTAATGATATGTTGGTTCCAGGAGTTATTTTTTTTACTTCATAAATAATCATTTAAAATCCCAGTAGACTCCACATCTATATTTGTAACTTACTGTTTCATGAATTTAGTGGTAGTTTTTCAGGTGTACTACCTGATGAGCTTACTTCAGAGTTGGTTATTTGACCCATTCACTCCTCATTATCTGTTAAATTGCCTTACAAACTATTGCTTACTCCTACTAGAACGATTGGTATCTGTATTATTATAACCGACATCATTGTTTGTTTGTATGGTTCTAGACAGATATGTTGATTTCTTTTTTGGAACATCACGACTTTAAAATTTAGATATGCTCTTCCGGTTGCTATATCACATGTCGGTACCGTGCCAAACCAATACCACTGGTTTATATATATATATATATATATATATATATATATAAAAGAGATTATGTGGGTAATGAGTAGATTAATAAAATACTTGGTTGGTTAATAATTTCCATATATGTTTTCGTCGGTTTTATTAAAAATTGGTCTGCCACGCCGTTAAAAATTGGTTTGCCACGCCGCGAAGCGCGTGTGGATAACACTAGTTTGATGAAAAACTGCTTTTACTTTTTTTTATCTGCTTTTACTTTAAAATTGCAAAAGAAAATAATGTCTACAAATCATTCTCCTATATATTAAAAACTGAATTAAATGAACAGTAAACTACAAATATAATAAAATATTATTTACAGTTTTTTTTATAGTTTTATTATCTTAATATTATAATAATTGTTATCTCCTTTACTTTTTAAGTCTGATAAGCTTGGTGTTAACCAGTACTTATATCGAAAATACCGGTTCGTTATAGGTACATGAAGGTGAAAACCAGCACCAGCCTGGTACATACAACGCCAATAGTCGGTGCCGGATTGAGTATGATAAATCGGTAGCGAACCGGTACTAGGAACGCTAAACGTCAGTACCGAACTGGTACTGATCGGAGTGTCACGCTCCGGTCAAAGATAATATTTATAAGCCCTAATTACCCTTAACAAATAGCTAGTGGTAGCAAGGGGTCGAACCACGAAGAGTATGTGGTTTGTGTATGGATTTGACTGAATTATAAAGAATTGTCATAATTATGAAGCTTGCCAGATATTTTTGTATTTTTGTTTAATAGAAAGATGTGAATTTGAACTACTGGAATTGGATTAATTAATTAACAACTACTAATTAACGATTGCAAGAAATTTGGATACTAGAACAATAATAATAAAAGGAATCACACCCGGTTTCGGTAATTGCTAACTTAGGATTTCTACAAGTTTTAGATTCAACTTAAATGCATTCGATTAACGGATTTAGTGTACCGTGACTTAGGTGCTAATAACTATCAACGTCCCAAAGAACGGACAAGAATACACTTTGTAATCAACACAAGTAAATCCTAACAACGACAATGCACAATTACATATCACCGTTTCGCAAAGTCATAACTTTTAACATCGTTCGACAATTTACGAATTCACAACAAATGTAACACTATTGTCAAAAGTTTCAAAAATCAAATACAAATTGTCACTAAGTTGAAACAAGAACAATTCAAAATCCTAGAATTAACAACTACCTACACCGGGGTGAAACCGAGATGATTAGCCGCTCATGGTTGAAGAAGCTTGATCACCGGATGTTTGGAATGTGAATGAGAACATCTTGAAGCTTGATGGATGAATGAATGGTGGATGATTAAGGTTTGTGGAATGATTGGTAATGGTGAAGTATGGAGAATTAGGGTTTTGATGAATTGATTGTATAGATGGATTGTTGATGGTGAATCGATTGATTTGGATGTTGTAGTGATGAAGATGATGGAATAGTTGGTGAATGGTCTCTCAATTAGGCTCCAAGATATGTTTTCAAACTCCAACAAGAGTGTAACTCCCGAATTGGATCCCCCACCAACCAATGAAACTCGAATTTTTCCAATAATACATAAATGTTGCGTTCTGAAGAATCCCTACCCATCGCCGACGGGTCCCACCCCGTCGCCGATGGGCTCTCAAAATCTTGAAACTGGCCGACGGGTTAAGTCACTGGATACGGGAACAAGTGGCCTACGGTCATTTTAAGGGGGCGTCGCCGACGGCCTTGGACCCGTCGGCGACGGGCTCTCTAACCCACTTCTCCGATTTTCGTTTCTTGCACTCCCGATTGATCCGTGCTGCGTCCCGGTGCTCCGGTTTTTGACCCGGAGGCTTGTAACGCTCCCGAAAAGCCCTTAAACTCCATCAAACCTGCATAAACACAAATCTAATTAAAAGTAGGCCGTTCAAGATTAAAACTCATATAAAAACATAAAGTTATACGATTACAAGCACCGGTTTTCAACCACGTATCACATCCCCACACTTGTCTTTTGCTTGCCCTCAAGCAAATCTGTTTTTCACTTTCACGTGGGTCGAATAACGAATACACATCCCATTCCCGAGACAAAGGTGAAGGTCTATTGTCATACAAAAGTTCACATTCTTTACAATTTCCACATATTTACCGGTAAAGTGAATAATCACCTATAATAATGGTTATCCAATATTAACCCGCCCGTAAAACTAACAAATCATGCATATCCCTCACAATGTGCTCTCCACTCGGCTTAAAATTTGGCTAATGTGTATAATGTATTAGCACTTCAACAATTAATCGCTCATAACCGATTAGAGCACGTACCCGCATAGGCTTGCAACTCAATCATTCTCCACCACCGATCACGAATACTAAGCACAAGTCATAAGGTCTTTGAAGGGTTGTAACGGGGCTAGGCTAAGGGTAGGGAATAGGATATTTTAAAGTGGCTAAGGTGATGAAAATTCGATCTTTATTACAACGCAACTATTCTAAACTCAAGTAAACTATAAACATCAATTATGAGGCAACAATTTTCGCCTTTTATTCAACAACTACTAGCACATCTTTTTGTGTTTTTCTTCAACAATTTTCAATTCTTTTTCATAATATTTTCTGTTTTTTTTTAACATAAATGCAAACAATCAAGAATAACTATACAAATACGACTCCTATAATCAAATTTCCATCACACGGGTTTAAAAGAAAAAGGTTTAAGGGTTATGGGCTAGAGGGTGGTCAAACGAAAGGTTTAGGCTCAAAATGGGCGACTAGGGAATTTGTTCGGGTAAGGATAGATAAATGGTTTTAAGAGAAAAGGTTTACCTAATGCCTTAATCATTCTCGTGCTTGTATTCGGTCTATAGTCTCAAACGTATCAAAAGTCGCAAGTTCTACAATACGCTACTAATGGTCCACTCAAACAAAGAAACATGTAAATGTAAATCTATGATATAAAAGTGGCTCAAACCTCACGTATAAGGGTATGATATGTGATATGCATAAATTGCTAGTTCCTTAGGCGGATTATTCCCAAATAACCACCCGCTAAATACCCGTTATGCTTATTAATTTGAACTTGAGCATGACAAAAGACCAAATGGGTTGTGACATCCCTCGTTGACTTGATTACTTGTGCTTTAAGATCGCTTTTGAAACAAGAAATTTTGAAAAAAATTTTGAAATTGTCCCCCATCCCCACACTTGAGGTAAACATTGTCCTCAATGTATAGAATTTAAATGAATGGGTCAAAATCGAAAACTTTTACTACTCCCTATCCCCACACTTGAAGTACATATTGTCCTCAATGTGTAAGAACTAGAGTTTTTTAAAACGCACAAGGGATGTGACACGACTACCCTTCCCAACATTTCACCCCGGAAAATAATATACAAGATACATTCCACTTATTACTAACTAAGAATCAAAGTAAAAAGAAACACATGCACCTGATTTTCGTCGCTTGATACTCATATCTCCTTCGTCTCTTCATAAAAACGGTTGTCCCGCGAACATGTTGTACCTACAAATTCTAATCCTTGTGTAGAAGCATGCTTCTCACAACCATCAAAATTTGTTAGTTACCTAGTTCTACCCTTTTTATGAACATATTACCAAGCCATGCGTTACTTCACTTTGATTTATGTGGAAAATAACTTACAACAACAACAAACCTAACTCACTTTCGTAGGAATCACGGTTGCATTTAGCTTATGCAACAAGCCCTTTTAAACCCCCCAATAGCTTGGGAGGACGAGAGGTCTCGTGAGGGTTATGTAGGGAACACACCCACAACGTTCATTTAACTAGGCGAAAATAAATAACATGAAATAAAAATAACGGAAACAAAATAATATACAACAACAACAACAAAAACATACCTCGCCTCTACCGCTGATATCTCTCGTTGGGATCAACTGGCGGGTTGGGCTGGTATTGATAACCAGTGAGGGCCTCAAACATCTCCCTATAGTCATCGAATGGGTTTGACTCTCCTTGTGGCGGTGGTTGGTAAGGAATCGGAATGAAACTAGAACCGACTGCCTCGGGCCAATGAGGGGTGGGATCGGATGGGCCTAGCGGATGAGGAATATTGGAGTAATCGGTCCACCCCGAGTGTTCGACGTACGGGAGACCGGCTTGAAGGTCTCTTTGATGGCGCTCCTGATCGTGGAGTATCTTGGTGTTGTTAATCACCATTTGTTTAGAGATAGCCAAAGCTCTCCATCGGCGTTGTTCTAATTCCCGGCGCCTAGCCTCCTCTTCTTCCCATGCCCGTCTTCGGGCTGCCTCATCCTCTTGCATCTTCGCCAACTATTCCATGTGTGACCTCTGCATTGCTTGGAAGAGTTGTTGCTCTTCCACAAACTTATCCATTCTCTCCCGATGGGCTGCTTGAACTGCCCAAAACTCCTGCATTTGAGGTCCCTGTGCCTCCTCATAGGCTTCCCTCCTTCGGTTATACTCTCGGCCTTCACCTATGCATGCAGAGACATTGTCATATATCTCTTGCTGTCCCCGATCAAAATTTTTGTAGGAGGGCACCCGTCTAATGTTCACAAAGCCCGCCACATCTGCATTAATTTCTCTATGCGGCCTCATGTATCTTTGTCTTGGTCTTTGTGGACCGGAGGGTTCAACTTCCTCCTCTTCATCACCCATCTCTTCATCTTCTCCCGATTCCGGTGGTGCCCCTGAAGTAAGGAACTCATACTTATGACCCAACCTGTCGGTCACAACATACTTGTTCCCCGAGAGTTTAACTTCTATATTCCAGTTCTTCTTCATGGAGGCCTTGTTAATTTCCTCCAACGGTTTAGTTACCCATAGTGATTCCGGAGGTAAGCAATTTTGTTGAACAATCATGGCACTAATGAGGCGTGCGTATGGAATAAAACGCCTCTGGGATGACTCCCAAGTAGCCCACGTATTCATCATCACTATGTGTCTCCATGACAATGTCGGGGTCCCGTATAGCAAAGAATGCACCACCCTACAGTCACCCGCTCTAACACCTCCACGATCACCAAACCTCACCAAAATGTTCTCAACATTAATCCCTTGGAGAATCTTTCCCTCAATCGTCATTTGCTTTCTCTTTGCCTCTCCTCCATCATGGTAAGGTAAAATTGCCGCGGTCATCTGCTCCGGATCACCATCATTCATATGATTATCCAAAAATTGTTGCATAGTTGGATAGTCATATGCTTGCACCCCCAGAGAATCAAAGTGTGCAATGCAATTGATTGTCTCGAAAGACATCGTCATTACCCCCCGGCTTGTTTTACCAATCAATTTCCACTCAGCAGGAGGACTATCTTTATTCACAAACCTCAACGTCGACAACCACTCGCACACATCCATCAAATACACCCGCTAAGTGTTATCTTCACACCAATCAAGCACCCTTTCCCAACCTTGGCGTTCAAACATTTGTGTTATTCCGATTTGTTTAAACTCTTCAACATTCACCACTCTTTCACATAAACTCCTTTCCGGAACTAAGGTACTCACTTTGTTAACCATTTTCCATTTCCAAAGCTTGGCCTCTAACTTCCTATCTTGGTACGCGGATAAGGATTTGTTCTTCTCATCATCCCATATCTTTGCATTTTGACTACCCCTAAACTTTGCCCACTCCCAATCTTGTCGGTACAGTCTTGCATCCCCCTCTGCGATGGAGCTTAATTTCTCCCACTTCCTCGGTAGTAAACCGGAAGAAGAACCGACTCCCGATGATGAAGCTTGCCCTGTAGTCTTTTGTCTTTTACCACCGGCCATAACTACAATCACAAACAAGCAAAACATCAATATAAACCCAAACCTTGACTAAACTCTCAACTTTGAACATGATGTGTGATGTTGACATTTTAATTAACAAGTGAATGTAAAATCGCCTCTTTAAACTTCCAAAGTCGCTCACTTTATCATATACTTATCAATTTCTTGTTAATCTTACAATTTCTTATAATTTCAACAATATATTCAACATCGCCTTCATGTTCAATCATGTTCATAACAAGTGTAATCATATCACTAAAGTTATAACATGCTCAAATTCCATCCAAAACAACCAATCATACTCAAATTCATGCTAGCATAACATACATTGTTTAAACAACCTACTCTTAAACTGAAAAGTCTAAAATTTCGGAAGAAAAACACAAAAATTATGATAATCCTGCATAAACTTGAGAAAAATGCGTACCTTTGATGTTATTAGACAAGAAGAACTAAGAAAAGATGGAAAGCAAGCAACTTGATGAACACCTCTTCAAAAACCCTAAACTTCACGACCCAAGATCTTGCAAATTAGCAAGAATTGATGAAAACCGTGTTGGGGGTTTTGTTCTTCTCGAAAAATTACTCAAGATAGACTCTAAAATCAGTTGATTTGGTGGAGGATTGAAGGAGTTATGGAGATTAGAAGTTTTTAGGGTTCTTGGAGTTTTGGAAAAGATGGAGATGGTAGGTGGGTGTTTTAGAGAGATATGGGGGAGTAGTATGTGATATGAGGTTGAAATGGGTCGAATATGTGGTGAAATTTGGGTTTGGGACCTGTTTTAAGAAGTCAATATAGGTTTAAAGTCGAACTAGATATCAAACCAAAAACCTGCGTCGGACCATCAACGGTTGCCCGTCGCCGACGGACCCCATCCCGTCGCCGACGGGTTCTGGAATTGTCTTGTTTGGCCGACGGCTTAACTTCCTGGATACGAGTCATGTGTGCCGACGGATGTTTTCTCGAGGTCGTCGTCGACGACATCATTCCCGTCGCCGACGGGCTTCCGAATTTTCAAAAATATTATTATTATTATTATTATTATTATTATTATTATTATTATTATTATTTTTAATAAAAAAGAGAGAATTTTTATACACTTTTTATAAAAGGACTATATACATTAAAAATTCCTAAAAATTATTAAAAATCTTTTTGTGATTTTTTATAAGTTAAATTTTAAAAACGCGGAAACCGTTAAGGGCCCTACCACCCCCCGAAAAGTCGTGTATTGTCCCTAATACACACAAATAAGTCTTAAAACATACATTTTTGTCTTCAAAACCTATTCGTGATATCCGAACTTCACACAATCAAGAGGATTAGTACGAGACAAAAACGATTAAACACAAGAACACACAAACAATTAAATAGATGGTACATAACTTTACAAAATTTGTTACCGGTCCTTTTCATTCGACCTCATAGACCGGGGTGCTTACCACGAAGCTCACCGATTCCTTGCTTTCCTCTACCTTCTCGTTACCATCAAGAAACGGTTTTAGCCGATGACCTTTTACCGTTTGTCGTATCCCATCCTTCGGGTCCTCGATGGTAACATCACCCAATTGTCCGACCCGGGTGATCACATAGGGTCCCATCCATTTGCTCCGGAGCTTTCCGGGAAAGAACTTGAGCTTTGAATTGTAAAGCCACACCTTTTGGCCAACCTCGAACTCTTTCTTTCTCAACTTGGCATCATGCGCTTTCTTCATTCCATCCTTGTACTTGGATGCGCATTCATATGCCATTTCCCGTAGCTCCTCCAACTCGCATAGCTTAAGTTTCCTTTCCTTACCTGCGTCATCATATTGAACATTAACCTCTTTGATAGCCCATAACGATTTATGCACAAGTTCAACCGGTAAATGACAATTTTTACCGTAAACCAACCGGTAAGGTGTAGTGCCAATGGGTGTCTTATGTGCCGTACGGTAAGCCCATAAAGCATCGTTCAATTTAATTGACCAATCCTTATGGTCTGCCCGCACGGTCTTTTGCAAAATCTCTTTGATTTGCCTATTTGACACCTCAACTTGCCCGCTTGTTTGCGAGTGATAGGGGGTAGCAATCCGATGGTCAACACCAAACCGTTTTAGAAGTTTCCCAAACCGAAATTTTTTAAAATGAGATCCTCCATCACTTATGATGACACGAGGAATCCCAAACCTTGAGAAAATATTGGTTTGAACAAAATTACACACTACGGAATGGTCGTTCATCTTGGTGGCTATTGCTTCAACCCACTTTGACACATAGTCAACGGCCACCAAGATGTACAAATTGCCATAAGAATTTGGGAATGGGCCCATGAAATCAATTCCCCACACGTCAAAAACATCGACTACAAGGATTGGTTGCATGGGCATCTCATCCCTTTTTGAAATACCCCCTAGTTTTTGGCACTCTATGCAATTCTTTGAAAACTCATTTGCATCTTTAAAAATAGTTGGCCAATAAAGACCACTATTTAACACTTTATGACCCGTTTTGTGGCCACTAAAATGGCCACCACACGCAAATGAATGTAGATGCTGCAACACGCTTGGAATTTCCTCATCATCTATGCATCTTCCTATCACTTGGTCCGCACACTCCTTCCACAAGTGCGGTTCTTCCAACCGGTAATACTTTATTTGAGACATGAAGTGTTGCCTCTTCCGTCTATCCCAATGTGCCGGTAAGTCACCTGTAACAAGATAATTTACAATGTTAGCATACCAAGGTAACTTATCTAATTTCATAATATGCTCATCAGGGAAAGACTCATTGATCTCTACAGTTGTAGGATCTTCTTCAACCGTCAACCGGGACAAATGGTCCGCTACCACATTCTCGGTACCCTTTTTGTCCCGTATCTCCAAATCAAACTCTTGGAGCAACAACACCCATCGGATCAATCTCGGCTTTGCATCTTTTTTCTCCATTAGGTACCTAACTGCAGTGTGATCAGAATAAATAATCACTTTACTACCCCATATGTATGCCCGAAATTTATCCAAAGCATATACCACCGCAAGTAGCTCTTTTTCTGTAGTGGTGTAATTCAATTGTGCATCCGAAAGAGTCTTACTCGCGTAGTATATGGCAACGGGTTTCTTTTCAACCCTTTGTCCTAACACGACCCCCACCGCATAATCACTTGCATCGCACATAATTTCAAAAGGTAAAGACCAATTTGGCGATTGCAAGATTGGGGCCTCAACCAAGTTCTCTTTCAAATTTTTAAAAGCATTTTGGCCATTTTCATTAAAATCAAACGGTTGGTCTTTTAACAACAAATTACATAAAGGCTTGGTTATATCACTAAAACCCTTAATAAACCGCCGGTAAAAACCCGCATGACCTAGAAATGACCTAACACCTTTAACAGTCATGGGATACGGTAAAGTAGATATGACTTGTACCTTTGCACGATCGACCTCTATCCCACGACTTGACACCACGTGTCCCAACACTATTCCCTCTTAAACCATAAAATGGCTCTTTTCCCAACTTAAGACCAAACTAGTTTCGACACACCTTCTTAACACTTTATCTAGTTGGTCCAAACAAGCCTCAAAAGATGACCCAAAAATTGAGAAATCATCCATGAAGATTTCCAAAGACTTCCCCACCATATCTGAAAAGATACTCATCATACACCTTTGGAAGGTGGCGGGGGCGTTACATAATCCAAACGGCATTCGCCTAAATGCGAAAGTGCCGTAGGGACAAGTAAACGTGGTCTTTGCTTGGTCTTCCGGATGGATGGCGATTTGGTTATAACCAGAATAGCCATCTAAGAAACAATAAAATTTTTGCCCCGACAATTTCTCAACTATTTGATCAATGAACGGTAAAGGGAAATGATCTTTGGAAGTTGCGGTATTCAACTTCCTATAATCAATACAAATTCGCCACCCGGTTACCGGCCGAGTGGCTACCTCTTCACCTGCGTCATTTTTGACGACTTGTATGCCCGCTTTCTTGGGAACCGTCTGTGTTGGGCTCACCCATTGGCTATCCGAGATCGGGTAAATGATACCCGCATCGAGCCATTTCAGCACCTCGTTCTTCACTACCTCCCGCATATTCGGATTTAATCTCCGTTGTGCATCTCGAACGGGAGTTACATTCTCTTCCGTGATGATTTTGTGCATCACCACCGAGGGACTAATACCCTTCAAATCAGCAATGGTCCATCCAATCGCCGCCCGATTAGTGACCAAAACACCCATCAATTTATCCTCTTGCTCCACGGTTAAGTTTGATGCAATGATAACCGGGAGCGTGTTGCCTTCACCAACATAAGCATATTTGAGATGCTTAGGCAACGCCTTCAATTCAACCTCCGGAGGCTCTACTAACGACGGCTTCAACTTGGTGTCAATGCTCTCCGGTAAACTCTCAACTTGGTGCGTCCATGTCGGTTTTCCATCTCTAACCGCAAACACCTCCAAACTTCTCACTTCCTCGTCTATGCTCTTATCCATCTCCACTTGTGACCTGTCAAACATATAACAATCCTCCATTGTGTTTTCCCCATCTACGACTGTGTCGCAAAGAGGTATACACGTGTCAACGACGTCCGCCATATAGCATTCATCATCAACTGGAGGGTTCATAAGTCCGGAAAAAACATGCAACCTCAACCTTCGGTTTCCAAATGTCATGTCAACCGTTCCTGTTCTGCAGTCAATTTGAGCATTTGCAGTTGCTAAGAACGGTCGACCCAAAATCACCGTGGGTTGTTTGGTTGGGTCCTTGGCCACGTAATCAAGTACTAGAAAGTCCACCGGATAGTAAAAATCCTCGATTTTCACTATCACATCCGAAACAACTCCACGGGGTAGTTTGGGTGTCAAATCGGCTAACACCACGGTGGTGTTTGACGATTGAAGTGGACCAAACTCGTATTGGTCATACAAACTACCCGGTAGAATGCTCACGCTAGCACCAAGATCTAGAAGTGCCCGGTTTATTTTAAAAAAATCGCCTACTTGAATTGAAATGATAGGTGCACCCGGATCTTGGAGCTTAGGTGGAAGTGCACCCGAAAGAATCGAACTCACGTTTTCGGTTAAATCTATTTTTTTTGGAAATTTGTGAGTGCGTTTTTGGGTACACAAATCTTTCAAGTACTTAGCATACGACGGTACTTGTTTGATTGCATCCAAAAGAGGTAAATTTATTTTTACTTGTTTAAAAATTTCCAACAACTCTTCTTGTTGTGGACCTCTTTTGTTTACAATTTTCTTTATGGGTCCCTTCAATGCTTCGGGATAAGGGACGGTATTAGCCTCCACACCCTTTTCCTTAGCCTTGGGGACGGGGATGGTCACAACGGGAGTATCATTGTTCTTTTTCAAGTCATTTTTATTTTGACCCGTTTGACCATTCTCATTCTCATCCTCACTAGCATCTTCCACCACCCCTTCAACAAACTGGGGTGATGGTGTTTTGACACCATTATCAACGACTCGACCACTACGTAAAGTAATTTTATTAATTGGTACCTCACGTGTGTTCCTTGAGTTTAACCCTTGATTCTTAGGGTTCACCGCGGTGTCACTTGGGAGCCTTCCCGTGCTTCCTCTCATTTGAGCCATTTCCTCCGCGAGTTGGCCCACTTGCTTTGCCAATGCCTCATGTGCTTTATCCCGAATCTCGTTTGTCTTCTTTATCTCCTTGATATCATGGTGAGATTCTTTTATATTGTTTTGAGATTCTTTTTGCATATTCAACAAAGCATCCATTTTGGCACTCAAATCATCGCCACCGGTTTGATTGTTCGACCCGCTTCCATTACCGCCTTGATTATTGTAATTCCTTTGGTACCCACCTTGGTAATTATTGTCCCTACCTTGGTTGTAATTTCGTTGATAACCTCCTTGGTTACCACCTTGACGGTTTTGATATGATGATCCGCTTTGGCCTCCTTGGTTACCCGATTGAAAATTCGGGTTCATTTGATTTGAAGCATTACCATATAGGAAGTTAGGGTGATTTATCAAACCCGGATGATAAGTGTTGGAGTTCATGTCATATTGCTTCCTATCTCCATACACTTGATTGACCTCCTCCGTGTAGTTACTCGGCCCCGTTGGACATTGTTCCACTCTATGTCCAATATCACTACAATCTTCACATACCTCGAATTGAACCGCACTTACTTCTTTTTTCTTCATTCGAGCCATTTCCCTCTCTAAGGTGGAAATCCGATCTTTAGAGTCAAGATCGGGAAGTGACCGTGAAATGGGATGCTTCTTAGCTCGATCGGCCGATTCTTTCTCTTTCGAACGTTTACTCATCCGTTCCAAGAATTCCCAATCATCATCTTCATGGTTGCTTAGAAGGGTCCCATTGCTCGTTGATTCAAGTCGGTTCCATGTGTTGTCATCTAAACCCTGTACAAAGCACTTAACCAACTCCCACTTCTCGATTTGATGATGTGGGCATCTTCGCATCATTTCTTTAAATCTTGTAAAGGCTTCATGCAACGGCTCGCCCGATAATTGGCGAAAAGACCTAATTTCATCACGAGCATCATCGGTCTTCGCCATAGAATAGTATTCATCTAGAAAAGCTTGTTGCATTTCTCCCCATGTGCGGATGCTATTGGCCGGGAGTGTAAGGAACCATTGCTTCGCTTTGTCTTTCAATGAGAATTGGAACAAACGAAGTTTAACCTCATCTAGTGCAAAGTTATGCCCCCCGATAGTACTGCAAATGGACGAAAACTCTGTCAAATGTGTGTACGGTTCGTCGTTAGATCTTCCATTAAAATGAGGAAGTATGTTGATGTAATGTGGTTTACAATCAAACATCCTCCTCTCACAAACGATTGGCGAGTCGTTCTCGGTGACAACCGGCCTAAAACGATCATTCACTCCCCGTGGAGGTCGTTGACGACGATGGGGACCGTTAACTTCTTGATCGACCGGTCTTCTATTATCCCGTCTTTCACCTCTTCGATCATCTCTTCGATCCTCTCTTCTATTATCCCTTGGGTTACCACCTCCCACGAAACGAGGAATCCGGTTAGGGTTTGCATTGTTGTTGTTGTTATAAAACCCATCATTCCGGTTCCGTTGGTCATTGTTTCGTGGTTGACGGTTGTTCCCATAACCATCATTTCTTCCACCTCCGTAACCGTATTCGTCATCCCCAACGTAATTGGCATGTTGGTAGCCAAATTCCTCATCATCATACCTTCTAGCGTTGTAAACGTTTCCCCTATTCACGTAGCCCCAATCTTCATCATCGTTAGCCCTATCATCATAGTATCCCCCGTCATCCAAATTTTCCGTATGAACGCGCACATGTTCCGGCGATTGATAACCGGGAACACTATACGGTTCATCATCGGGGATTGCATTCCTCAAGTCATCGATGTTGAAGAATGGGTCTTCATTTGCGGGATTGCCGCGATCACGATTTCCCCGACGGTCGAAATTGACATTCCGGTCATCTAGGTTGATGGGTAAAGAGGTTTGTCGATGAAGGTTTTGTTGTTGAGGTGTTCTTTGATTGTGGTTGGGATTTTGGTTTTGGAAAGGTGGTGTGGGTGGTCCGGTATTGTTGTTATTACCACCCGGTCGCTCTGGAGGTATAGGTTGCATATTTGGAGCGGGATTGAAGTTGCTTCGGTATTGGAATTGGTTTGGGTTTTGGTTTTGGTTGAAGTTTTGGTTAGAGTTTTGGTTCGCCATTGAATCGGTTTCAATGGATGGTGTATGTTGTGGTGTGTTGGTGGTTTGATTAGAAGCAAGTGTTGCTTCTAACCGGCTTGCTAGATTTCTTCTTGCTACCCTTTCGATTTCCGGTTCGTAGACTAAAGGTGAAGTCCTCCCGGAGTTCCGCGTATGCATGCACTACCTGTAACCTGCACAAGTAACACACCCGCGTAACAAGGAAAAAGACAAAGTGCAAAAAGAAACCTAAACAATTTAAACAGTTAATCACGCAAATTCAAACAATATCCAAACACAAAGCGCACGCACTCCCCGGCAACGGCGCCAAAATTTGATCGGAGTGTCGCGCTCCGGTCAAAGATAATATTTATAAGCCCTAATTACCCTTAACAAATAGCTAGTGGTAGCAAGGGGTCGAACCACGAAGAGTATGTGGTTTGTGTATGGATTTGACTGAATTATAAAGAATTGTCACAATTATGAAGCTTGCAAGATATTTTTGTTTAATAGAAAGATGTGAATTTGAAATACTGGAATTGGATTAATTAATTAACAACTACTAATTAACGATTGCAAGAAATTTGGATACTAGAACAATAATAATAAAAGGAATCACACCCGGTTTCGGTAATTGCTAACTTAGGATTTCTACAAGTTTTAGATTCAACTTAAATACATTCGATTAACGGATTTAGTGTACCGTGACTTAGGTGCTAATAACTATCAACGTCCCAAAGAACGGACAAGAATACAATTTGTAATCAACACAAGTAAATCCTAACAACGACAATGCACAATTACATATCACCGTTTCGCAAAGTCATAACTTTTAACATCGTTCGACAATTTACAAATTCGCAACAAATGTAACACTATTGTCAAAAGTTTCAAAAATCAAATACAAATTGTCACTAAGTTGAAACAAGAACAATTCAAAATCCTAGAATTAACAACTACCTACACCGGGGTGAAACTGAGATGATTAGCCGCTCATGGTTGAAGAAGCTTGATCACCGGATGTTTGGAATGTGAATGAGAACATCTTGAAGCTTGATGGATGAATGAATGGTGGATGATTAGGGTTTGTGGAATGATTGGTAATGGTGAAGTATGGAGAATTAGGGTTTTGATGAATTGATTGTGTAGATGGATTGTTGATGGTGAATCGATTGATTTGGATGTTGTAGTGATGAAGATGATGGAATAGTTGGTGAATGGTCTCTCAATTAGGCTCCAAGATATGTTTTCAAACTCCAACAAGAGTGTAACTCCCGAATTGGATCCCCCACCAACCAATGAAACTCGAATTTTTCCAATAATACATAAATGTCGCGTTCTGAAGAATCCCTACCCGTCGCCGACGGGTCCCACCCCGTCGCCGACGGGCTCTCAAAACCTTGAAACTGGCCGACGGTTTAAGTCACTGGATACGGGAACAAGTGGCCTACGGGCATTAAACTCATATAAAAACATAAAGTTATACGATTACAAGCACCGGTTTTCAACCACGTATCAGGTACTTAGGATCTTTCGGTTCAGGAAATTCGGTACCTGTACCCATTACTATTTGCTCATCTCTGACTACGGGCTTCTACCGAACAACATCATTACCATACAACTTTTTTTGTTTATTTTCTTTCGGTTATTTTTTATTGTTTTTTCTACATTTTCTTTTTATTCTTGTCAGTGATTCCGTGTGTAACGCGCTCGTAGTGGATTCAAACACATATAAACACAGACTAAATAACAAAAAAAATTCGCCGCAACGCGGCGACGGTTTTTATAACTAGTTTGATGAAAAACTGCTTTTACTTTTTCTTTTTTTAAACTGATTTTACTTTAAAAAAGAAAAGCCTACGCACCGGCCATCATCTTAGACAGGACGGTATGCGGTCGTTTTCGGGTCGGCTTGCTGCGGTGACGGGTTCGCACACCGCCCGCTCCCCGGTCGTCCCTGTCGCAGACGTCACCCCTAGACGGCCAAGACGCTTGTTAGGACCGGTTTGACTCCGATACGATTGCGAAACGAACGTGAAACGTGCGGAATCCGTACACGAACGCGATCTAAACACACATGACGTAATATAAACGTGATTCTTTGATAAATTCTGATAACGTACAGCACCTGAATCACAAACAATAATCTTTCTCTCTCTAGCTTTCTCTATCTAACCTCTAGCTCTCCAAGATGTGAAAATGACAAAAGTCCTAAACTAGAAGCCCTAGAGATCTATTTATAGGTCAAGGCATTTAATGAGGTTTCCCATTAATTACAATTATGCCACCTTGCCTTTTTGACTAACTAGACCTAAAATAACAAAGTAACTCTCGTTTTCTTCAGTTTTCCACTACGGACTAGATTGACGGAGGCGATAGACAGATAAATGCACTAACAGACTCCCCCTTGGATATTGCTGTAGTCAATCTGTAGTCAAGCTCGTAGCGACTTTTCTTTCTCTTTCTCTCTTTGAATCTTTTCGAACAGAATCCCGGTGGATCTGTCTTCAGTTTCAGCTTTTCCTCTTTTCTTCATCAGGCTCCCCCTTTCGTCAAGCTTCCGTACTTTGGGATCGACACCTTGCTTTCCATATACAAGCTCCCCCTTACTTTGAGCTCGTCTTCAGACTCCCCCTTAGACTCAGCTTCCGGGATCGTAGTCTGGAATCTCATCTGCAATCACTCAAACATTTATAAGTAACAACATTTTAGACTATCCAGGAATCATAACCTGGCAATTCCAACCAACTTCTCTAATCCACTCCCCCTATCAACAAACTTCAAAGATTTAGCAATATTAAAGAATCCAACTCCCTCACAGTTTATCATCCAAGTCCAAATTAATGACCTTGGAGATATCACAAACTGTTTTTGAATTTTTTTTTTTTTTTTTAATTTTACTCAAGTATCAAATTAATGAACTTGTTTCATTTCCAGAAACACAATCAGCTTACTTAGATTTTGAAACTCAGCACTCAGACATCGGTTGTCGAAAATAAAGCAGAAATCAAAATCTTTTTGTATTTTCTGAAAATATAAATCCATAAAGAAATATGTACAAACATATTTACAAACAATATTTTTGTTTGAGTATACGTTAGAGGATCATATCAGTTTCCGACAAGTCACAAGTACCGTTGAGCTTAATTTCACTTTATGAATTAAACAATTCACTTAGATTGTCGATATACTTGTCCACTTAAATTTTCACACAAAGTTCAACTGATTCAGGATACGAATTAGGTATTTTAGGAACTTAAACCCATTCATGTGTCCCACCTCTTGAATATACTCCCGTATCCAGAATCCCAATAATCAGTCTTACAGGTGAGAATACTACAATGATATCTGTATATAAATTAGGTATGCGAGGGCCGAGGGATCTCAGATCGATACTTCCGTATACGCAGAGAGATATCAGCTTCGACTTTACGGTATGTCCCCTTTAGAGGATCTTTTTGCTTACAACAGCAGCATTTATCAATTTAATTGTTTCAGCATGCTGAGGGTTTAATGCTGTGTTTCAAGCATTGCAGCAAGTATTAGCCAGGGACTAGGTCAGAACTATCGTTCAGCAGAAGTCCCGGAATAATACCCCAGACATCATTGAGTATAAAGACCTAGTATATCAGATTAAGAGACCTTTCAAACAAGATTTCAGGGGTTACCTATATATCCAAGTAGTGTTCCCCACAAAATAAGCAAGTGTTTGAATTTAGGTTTATATCCCGAAAAAGTTTACTAAATGTATAAAAATCTACCGACACATCCACGGTGAGATCATTTAACACATTTAAACTTTCCAATTTTTTAGCATACTGTAACTGTCTACTGATGTACTATCATTTCCTCTTTTTACGCAAAAACTCAATTTTGAATTTTATCATGTTTTTGACTTTTTCAAATTTTCAAATGTTTTTGTATTTTCTAACAATATATTTCTCCCCCTAAAATGCAAAATCATATAAAGAAAATTTGACAACCAATACTGATAGCTTTGTCTCGCCATCCATTTTCTGCATCTCACGCTCTGTGTTGCAGAAAATATAACATACCCCCATGATATACAACCCATTGATCTTAACAGTTTGAAAACCGTTTTTCAATCTGATGAAAGTAATCATGTTTGTTCAGCCGTGAGGGTTTCGGCATATTCAATCAACATACATATTTTTGTATTTTTGAATATTTGACAAAAATTAAAAACAAACATATTTTTGGTTTTTCAAATTTTTCAATTTTTAGGATTTTTGAAAATATTGTTTATTTATTTACAGAAAACATATAAACTTCCTGTTTCAACCAACACAGGATCCAGCAGCCTCCTCTCCTCGTTGTGACAGGCTGCTCCAATCTCTATTCTCACAATCTTTGAATTCCATGAGCACCTGTACAAACAAACTACTCAATTACTTGAACAATTTAGCCCAGGTCTGTTGAACCTTAGGCATTTCAACACAAAAATTTTCATTCATTTTTCACAAAAACTTTCTCAATTTTAACTTCAACTTTCTTATCTTTTACCAAATCAACATGTTTCTTAACACTCCATGTTTGACCTTTTGGTGTTCCACGTTTGTAAAAATGTGAATCTTTTTTAACACTATGATTTTGAACAACAATTTTTGGTTTCCAAAACTCTTGAGGTTTTGTCATATCAACTGTGGTTTTCCAACTCTGTGTTGTTCTGAATCTGGGTGTGTGAGAATTCCAGGTCTGTCTAGAATCGAACCTGTTCGGGTCTGATTTCTAGTTTTGATTCGAAGCAAACTTGTTTGTGTTGTACCTCCAAGTTTGTTTGGAGTCAAATCTGGTTGACCTTTGTCTCACATTCTCAGATTTTTGTTTCTCAGCATCAAACTTCTTTTTGTCAACATCCACAAGTTTTAGATTAGGACACTTGCGTGCAAGATGTCCTTTTTGATCACATTTGAAACATGTTCTCATGGACACATCTTTGACCTGTGGTTGTTGCTTTTTCTTTAGAGCAAAGAATTCATCATTAGACTGTTTCATTTTGAATTCTTTTTCTTTTTCTAAACTGCCTCCTTGAACAAAACTCATTTTTGTTTGAAAATTCGGCATTTCATTTTTGTTTTGATATTGTTTCTTCTTATAACCCAACCCAGCCTTCATGTTCTTCTTTTTGAAACCAGGTTTGTTATACGAACCTCTATGACTCTTACCGACAAACTTTGAAATCTCAGACTTCTCAATCTCAACCATTTTGAAAACTTTGTCAACCTTTTCTGAAATCACATTCTTAATCGGGAATACAACATCTAAGAATAATTTGTCCGATCCAATCATGGTATAAACCAATCCTTTTGAATCATCATTCAAATTTTCCTCGGATTTTGTGTTTTTCAAATAACTATCATGAAGATCTCCTTCATCTTCATCCTGTGATTCAGATTTACCTGTATCAACCGACTCTTCTTTCAACACACTTTCAACGACTTTACCTACCACCTCTGAATCATGAGAATCATCAGATTTGGAATAGGTTATGTCAATGTTGTCTGGCAATTGATCTACCATGTTGAAAGCTTTTTCGACCTTTTCCTCATCATAAAATGCAAATTTTCCCGGTGGTGGAACTTGATGAAACTCTGAACCAATACCTTTCTTGTTCTGCTCAGACTCACCCTCACCTGGTTTTATATTGAAAATTCGTTCAAGCACATATGACGACACATGGTAACTCTTTAACTTGTTGTTATCCTGTTCTAAATCAGCAATCTGTCGCTTTAACTTAGCGACATCCTCAATATAGGAATTAACAACATCTTGTTTTATAGAATACATTCGTTTAAGCTCTTTGGTTGTTTCAGACATATAATTCATTCTAGATTGAGCATATTTCATTTCATCTTTCACTTTGTCGTATGACTCTTTCATAATATCATATGCTAATTTCATTGAGTCATATTCCTTTTTCATTTCTTGACAAGCAATTTCCTTTTGTTCACATTCATTTGTCATTTTCAAAACATTTTCTTTCAAAACTTCATTTTCCTTTTCTAATTTGTTACATTTTTCTGAAAATTTTTCATCATTTTCTTTAAAAACTTTTTCTTTTTCCAGCATTTCTTTGCATTTTTCTTTGAAAATCTTTTCAATTTTTGTGAACTCAAGATCTCTTGTTCTAAATTGCTCATCTTTTTCAGTACAAGCTCTGCACGGTTCCATGCATTTCTTGCACTGGTCAATCAATTTCAAGTTTTCAGAATCAGAATTTACCTCAGTGATTGACACTTCGGTGTTTTCAGCAATCTCTGTCTGCTCAGCAACATTCTGCTTTTCTTTAACACCGACTTCATCACCAGCATTACCAGCTTCCTCATTCTCATTCTTTTCTTCTTTTTCTTCTTTCTTCACATCTTCTTCAATTTGCTGTTCTTCAGTAACAACTTTCTCAACCTCTTCACTCACAACAACTTCTTCATTTTTGATTTCAGTTTCTGTTATAACCTCTTCAGCAACTTTCTTCAGATTGTTCACCATTTCTTCAACCTTCTTCTTCATTCTCTCTTCATCCCTTTTTCTCAGACACGATAACATGGCATATCTGATATCCTTTTCATATTGCTTAGCATATTTGTCATCTTTCAATACTCTTCTATAGTATTCAGCTCTTAACGGGACAGCAAGAAGAACATCATCGAAGATTATGTCTTTCTTGGGAACAACCGGTTCTCCTTCTCTGTTATAGTAACATTCTCTCTTTTTATCCCATCTTTTGCTACCAACAGCCATCTCATACTCCTCTTGCATATCATCCATTCTATTTAAAACTACGTTTCTTTCTCTGTAAGTCTTCTCACTTAAGATCTCTTCCCGAGTTTTCTCTTTGATCTCAACTTTTTCTTCATGGACTTCAGCAGTATCTTTGTCTTTGTTTTCCTCTTGAATCTCAGCAACAAGAGCATAATGTTTACTTAATTCTTCCTGTTTGGCTTTAGCTTTGAACTTTTCATCAACAATGTCATCTATTGGAAGAACCTCACTCCAATCATATCCTTCATCATCGTGAATTACAAAACAAGCTCTTGATCTAGGTTTGTCTTCAATCAACTTTGGTTCTTCTCTGCTTCGATGGTAAATCGCCTTTCGATAATAATCATCGTTGAAAGGACGTTCACTTCCTTCACCAACTTCAGAGTTTCTGCATTCTCTTTTGAAATGACCCTTTTGTTTGCATTTGAAGCAAGTCACTTTGGATTTGTCGAATCCAAGCTTTGTTGAAGCACCTCCAAGTGATTGTTTCCCGGTAATCTCCATATATCTCTGAGCTCTTCGGATACAACTAGCTAAACACCAACGAATGTCAATGAGCTCCATCTCTTCCGGATCAATCTGGTCGTAGTCTTCTTTGGTCAATTCGGAATTTCCAATTTTGCCAGCTACAAGACCTTCATATGACTCCAAAACAGATGCAAGAAAACTCATTTGCTGCTTCGCTGCATTGATGCTCATTGCAGGAGAATTCTTCAGTTTAAGAGCAATGTTGCACAGAATTTCTTCAGAATCATCAGAATTTGTCTTTGAAGATGAATGATATCCAGAATGATGACTTGTTGACGTTGTTTGTGGTTCTTTCATCTTTTCACCACTAAATGCTGTTTTTGGTGAACCAACGCTTTTATCAGAAAGCACACTACTTTTGTAGTACAAGCCAACGTTCTGTTGATGTGAAGAATCAGTCATCTTGTTTTGCTTCTGCAACTCCAAATCATGACTTTCAATCTTTTCAAACAAAGCATCAAGAGTAATATTATCATACACAGCATCATTTTTCAAAATAAAAACAAACGTTTGCCACTGATCAGCTCGTGGTAACGCTTCAATCACTGTGTCTATCAATTCCTCTCTTGTTTTGTTTATCTCTAATCTTTCCAATTCAATTTTTAAATGACAGAATCTCTCAATCATTTGCCTCACCGACTCTCCTTTTATGTTATCAAACAGATCAAATTCTTTCTTTAATAAAGCGATTTTGTTCTTTTTAATCTGTTTACCCCCTTCAGCTTTAACACGTAAAGCTTCCCAGACAGACTTAGATGACCCGTCATGAGTTAGTAAAGCAAAGATATCATTTCTGATTGCGGACTGAATCAATGCTATCATTCTCTGTTCAGCTCCAAATTCAGCTTTATCTTCTCTAGTAAACTTCTTGAATACAAGATCTTCACCTTTATCGTCTTTTGGTTTTTCATACCCATACTCCAAGCAAAACCAACTTTCATGAGCATACGCCTTTGCCCAGTTGATAAAGCGTTCTTTCCACCAGGTATAATCTTCAATGCTATCAAGAGCTGGTGGTTTTGAATTTGTTCCGTAGAAGTTATCATGCTTGATGTTTTCATTTAGGACTTTAGAAATAGTTTTTGGTGTAATATTTGAAGCCTCAGACGATTCGGTTGCGAACGCGTTGTAAAATGTGTTGAAGAATTCCTCAGCCATTATGCAAACCTGAATCAAACAAATAAACACAATCAGTACAATCAATATCAAATAAACTGAAAATAGACTGACACTCGGTATCCGTGAAATGTTCTCGACACGAAATTTCACTTTTCAAGCAAAATAGCAAACTCAAGCGAAATCCCAAGTTGAATTGAAATCAGACTTCAAGCGAAATCTCTTGACCAACAACTTTCAAGCGAAATCAAGTGTTAAACAGTTTGAAGCGAAATCAATTGTTAAGGCTTGAAGCGAAATCAAATATTTTGACTTGAAGCGAAATCAATGACTGATGTCCTGAAGCGAAATCAACTATTCTGACTTGAAGCGAAATCAACTATTCTGACTTGAAGCGAAATCTTGCTGAAATAAGAATTTTCAAGCGAACTTAACTATTTCGCTTCAAACAGTTAATGTTTTCAAGCGAAATCTCGCTGATTGCAATGAAATCCGATCACAAAAATTCAAATTACTCCTAAACGACTTGGAGTTTTGATCTGAAACTTGGTAGGGTTGTTAATCAACTATTTTCGCACGATATACTAGAAAATCATCCAATTCGGACCGTTAAATCCCGTTCAATTTGTCGAAAATCCATCAAAAACGTGAAAGAGTAGTAGAATATGAAGAAATAGACGAAAATCAGATCTGAATTCGCTTAATTCAGGTACGAATCAATGTGTTTGATCAAGCAATCGAGCTCCTTGCTCTGATACCACTTGTTAGGACCGGTTTGACTCCGATACGATTGCGAAACGAACGTGAAACGTGCGGAATCCGTACACGAACGCGATCTAAACACACATGACGTAATATAAACGTGATTCTTTGATAAATTCTGATAACGTACAGCACCTGAATCACAAACAATAATCTTTCTCTCTCTAGCTTTCTCTCTCTAACCTCTAGCTCTCCAAGATGTGAAAATGACAAAAGTCCTAAACTAGAAGCCCTAGAGATCTATTTATAGGTCAAGGCATTTAATGAGGTTTCCCATTAATTACAATTATGCCACCTTGCCTTTTTGACTAACTAGACCTAAAATAACAAAGTAACTCTCGTTTTCTTCAGTTTTCCACTACGGACTAGATTGACGGAGGCGATAGACAGATAAATGCACTAACAACGCTCCTCTTTCTTCTTTATACACACACACATATATACGATAAAGACTTGTTAGAAACCGCCCTTTATTGCGAGAACCGCGAGAACCAATGTGAACACAACAAAAAATACCTAAAAAATAAAAAAACACACAAAAATATTTTTTTTTTATAAAAAACGCTATATTTCGTCACTAAAAAAAACTGAACAACAGTACCGATGCACGCACATGTGCAGCGGTACTGTTGTTTTTTTTAGTGACGAAATTTAGCGTTTTTTTAATAAAAAAATTGAACAAAAAGTAGTGTTGCACATGTGCATGCGTATTGTGCATTGGTACTTTTTGTTCATTTTTTTGTGATGAAATTTTGCGATTTTTATTAAAAATATAAAAAAAAAACTCTTTTTAGCATTTAGTTGTGGGGTTTAGCTTTATGGTTTAATTTTTAGCATTTAGCTTGGGTGGAGTAGGTGTGGGGGTTTAGGTTTTGGTTTTGGGGGTGAGGGTGAGGGTGGGGGGTTAGGTTTTTTTAGTGACGGAAATTGTTGGGCGTAGTGGTGAGTGATGGACATTTCCACTAAAATCTATCACTAGTGATAAAATAATGCTTAATAACATGGCGGAACTTGATTGGAAGGTGTGAGTGATGAGTGAGTGATGGGTAATGGACGCCTCTACCCCTCTTATGTGGGGGATCATCTTTTGAGGACTACCCTCCTCCACACTCCATAGACTAGTATTAGTGACAGCCTTATCTCAATGTGTGTGTATATATATATAGGAATCGAACCTGCGTCTCCTCCATTAGGGAGCACAGTTCTTTTAACCAATGTACCAACATCTCAACAAAACCTTATCACAATACTTGGATGTCTAGTTTTCTTCATAAAAGCTTCGTAAATCTTTCCCCATATCTGGGTCTGTAGAAACTTCTTGGTGTATACATATCATCCTTATACCAATACCATATCTGAGCACCTGCTTGCTTCTGATCCCATAATCACCAATCCTAAACCCTGTAATACAAAAATGTCTGAGCATGACCAAATCCAATACAGCATCGAGATCCCAGATCACGAGATTCTTGACTGGATTATCGGCTCAGTTACCCCTTTCGATGACACTCCCCAACCGTCGTCATCAGCCGCAAAACTCCCCAGAGTTCCAAGCATACTGAGTGAGAAACACAACTACGAGAAATACTTTGCTCCTCAGGCTGTCTCCATTGGTCCTTACCATTTTGGAGAACCAAAACTCCAGGCGGTCGAGGAACTCAAGCCTCATATCGTAAGGTGGTTCTTTGAAGACGACCAGGAGGCGTTAATAAGTTTGTACAGAAAGCTTGGTGAAGAGGAAATGTTGAAAGATTTAAGAAGCTTTTACGAAGAAGACCCGACAATCAAGTATTGCGATATGGTCTTCGTTAAGATGATGTTGCTGGATTCTTGTTTTATTCTTTATTTTCTATTTAAGGAGTCTTACAGGGGGATGTGTTCTTTTTCTCCCAAGTACCTGAGGCTCAACCAGGTTTACTTTGTTTATGGAGATTTGTTCTGGAAAACCAAATTCCCTTCAAACTTATAAAAGTGGTGATGAGTTTTCAGAAAAAATATAAATATTTTAATGAAATCCAAGAGCTCATCCATGAGATTAATATGTTGAGGTCTTCAGATCAGAAAAGAACGTGGTTAAAATCAATACTTTGCATCCGAAGTGATCAAAGAAGTGGTCAACAACGTTGGACTTGGGATTCGGAGTTAACTGGCGATCATCTACTCCATCTTCTTTATCTTAGTCATAAACCTAAAGATGAACTCTCCATGAAGTATATGGATGAAGAATACAAGTACAACAGCAATAAATCTAAAGAATACAATTACAACAGCAATAATTTCCCCACTGTTAACCAGCTGTTGGATGTAGGGATTCATTTCAAGCCATGTGACCCTATTTCTTTAGATAACGTTAGGTTCTCTAAGGGCTGGTTTGAGTTTTCAGCTGCTGTACAACTCCCACCAATAACCTTGTTGGGTCACACCAAGCCTGTTTTGTTAAACTTGATAGCCTATGAAACGGGCTCAGGTGAAGATGAATATTTTACATCGTACGTTTGTCTTCTTCGGTCTCTGATTGGTAACCATGAGGACGTTAGGGTTCTTAAAAAAACTGGAGTGCTTCAACACGACTTCGGGACTGATAACGAGGTCGTGGATTTCTTCAAAGAAATAGCCACTGATTTAGCTCCGCGTAGTTCAACATATATGGAACTTAAGGATGACATACAAAGTTATTATGAAGGTTGGAGTAACACACCCATTTCCGAACTTAGGCATGAATATCGCAAGAGCCCATGGAAGTTTATTTCACTTCTTGGAGCTTCGATAGCTCTTTTTCTTACTGCTGTTCAAACTTAATTCACTGTCTGGAGTCGCAAATGATTGACCATCTCGATCTGAGTGCTTTTTTGAAGATGAACCATCACTTATTATTGTTGTGTTTGATTTGAGTGTTGCAAATTGTTTTATTTATATTTGTAATTGATAATCAGAGCATAAAAGGTTCAGAGAAGTATTGTATTTCTTGTTTTTGTGTATGTCGATACAAGGAGGAACAACCATTAAATACAAGAGAAAGCCTTGTAATCAAGGCAATGCTAGAAATCTGGAAAAAAGACAGCAAACGGACAGCTGGTTGATGGGCTCTAAATCGGGAAATGATGTGAAACTGATCCCGCAAATATCTCTTTCTTTAACACTCCCCTCAAGTTGAATAGTGGGATTTCCAATATTTAACTTGGTTAAGCAGTCGTTGAAGATTCTTCCATTCGTGGCTTTCGTTAAAATGTCTGCAAGTTGGTCTTCTGATCGAACGAATGGAATCTCGACAATTTTTGTTTCTAGTTTTTCCTTAATAGAGTGCCGATCAACCTCCACATGTTTTGTCCGATCATGTTGTACCGGATTTTCTGAGATTTTGATTGCCGCTTTATTGTCACACATGATCTTGCTCGTTTCTTTTGGAGGAAAACCAATCTCAGTCAGGAGTTTCTTTATCTACAATACTTCTGCTAGACCTCTTGCTATGCCTCTGAATTCAGCTTCTGCACTTGAAAGGGCAACAACCTTTTGTTTTTTGCTTCTCCATGTTACCAGGTTTCCGCCAACCAACGTAAAATAGCCTGATGTTGATCTACGGTTCCCTTGGTCACCTGCCCAATCTGCATCCGTATAAGCTTGAATATCCAGATTCGTGTTTGGTCTAAACAGAATTCCGTATCCGGTTGTGCCTTTAAGATATCTGATTATCCATAGAACTGCTTCCATGTGAGTGACCTGGGGTTGATGCATGAATTGACTTACGACCCCAACAGCATAGGCAATATCTGGACGAGTATGCGAGAGGTATATCAGTTTACCCACCATTCGCTGATATCTTTCTTTATTTGCAAGCTCTGCTCCTTCTACCATTTGAAGTTTGTGATTAACGATCATAGGGGTATCGGCAGGCTTACAGTCAACCATTCCTACTTCAGCCAATAAGTCGAGAATGTACTTCTTTTGGCAGATAAATATTCCTTGTTTTGACCTTAGTACTTCAATCCCAAGGAAGTACTTAAGCCTTCCCAAGTCTTTCATCTCAAATTCGGTGAATAACCTCTCTTTTAGCTTCATCATTTCTTCTTCATCATCTCCCGTGATGATCATATCATCTACATAGATAATCAGACACGTAACAAGTTTCCCTCTTTTCTTTAGGAAGAGGGTATGGTCGGAGTTGCTTTGTTTGAAACCATACCCTTTCATAGCTAGGGTAAACCTGCCGAACCATGCCCGTGGAGATTGCTTCAAACCATATAGGGACTTCTTTAATCGACACACTTCTCCTGGTCGAAGGTCTTCTGTGAATCCAGGAGGCCCTTCCATGTACACTTCCTTTTTTAGCTCCCCATGAAGGAAAGTGTTTTTCACGTCAAATTGGTGAAGTGGCCAATCCTTATTTGCGGCGATTGAGAAAAGGACCCGAATAGTGTCAATCTTTGCTACTGGGGAGAACGTCTCTGAGTAATCTATCCCATATGTCTGAGTGTACCCTTTTGCAACTAGTCGTGCCTTATATCTTTCAATCGTGCCATCCGGTTTATGTTTTACTGAGAACACCCACCGACATCCTACAGGCTTCTTCCCCGGTGGAATGGTGCAAATCTCCCATGTGTTGTTCCTTTTTAGAGCATTCATCTCAGTTTCCATTGCATTCTTCCAGTTGATTGATTCGAGAGCTTGTTTTACGGAGTTTGGAATTTCCTCAGAGTATAGAGATGAGGTAAATGCCTTAGCTTCTTTGGATAAGTTCCCCTCAGTTACATTCCCCATTGGATATCTCGAACCTCGAGTCTCCTTATCTGGAGAGTATCGTTTAGGAGGAACCCCTCTGTTCGCCCTTGGTGGCAGGACATACCGTTCTTGAGTTGTTTCATTTGCACTTGTTGTTTCACTTGTATTTTATTCTTGTATAGGTTTACTTCCTTGGTCAGTTTCTCCATTTGGTTCTTGTCCTGCTTCTTCCTCAACGTTATCATTATTAGACAAGTCACCATTAGATAAATCATCTTGAGAAATACTCACCTCGGATGTTAGGTTGGAAGGATCATGTTCGGGTACACCTGGTGCCATGGATTGTGTGGATGGTGGTTCTGCTTGGGTACTGTGGTGGACTTCTTCAGACGACGGTACCAACCAACAGAGTGAGTCATGCTCATTCTCCCCCTGACCACTACGTTGGATGTAGTAGAAAGAAATCTCGAGAAAGTCACAGTTCATCGTAGTAAACATGTGACGTGTTTGAGGGTTGTAACATCGATAACCTTTCTTATGGACTCCATAACCAACAAAGACACATTTTTCCGCACATGGATCAAGCTTAGTGCGATCTGTTTTGGGTATGTGGACAAAGACGGAACACCCAAAGACACGTGGTTCAAGAGTAAGCTCGGGTGGGAGTTTGGTAAACTCAGATAGGGTTTGTAAGGGGGTTTTGTGTTTTAGGGCTTTTGTTGGAAGTCGATTGATGAGGTAAGCAGCGGTAGCTACAACTTCGGGCCAATAAGATTTGGGAACGTGGGATTCGAGCAAGAAGGCCCGGGTTATTT
This sequence comes from Helianthus tuberosus, assembly GCA_030545235.1. NCBI lineage: Eukaryota > Viridiplantae > Streptophyta > Magnoliopsida > Asterales > Asteraceae > Helianthus > Helianthus tuberosus. Next base: position 20,321,264 of record CM060355.1, read on the forward strand.
CAAGAAGAATGTGGTTTTTACGCTCAACGACACCATTTTGTTGGGGTGTATGTGTGCAAGAAGTTTGATGAATTATTCCCCGGTTTGACAAACAAGTTTCATTGAATTGTTAACAAAGTCTGTGTCGTTGTCAGATCGTAAAACTTGAATGTCTTGTTTAAGTTGTGTTTTAACCATTGCATGAAACATAGTGAATTTTTCGAATACTTCGGATTTATGCTTTAGAAAATAAATCCATGTCATTCGTGTGCAATTGTCAACAAACAAAAGGAAATATTTAAAGCCTTGCCCCCCCAGTAATTGGGGATGGGCCCCAAACATCCGAATGGATTAATGAAAAAGGAGAGTCAACCTTTGTGTTATTGGGTTTAAATGTTGCACGATGACTTTTGGCAAACAAACAAGTTTCACAATTTATTTTAGTATTCGAAGAAAATAACCGAGGAAATAAAAGATGTAAATAACCAGTAGAGGGGTGCCCCAATCGCCTATGCCATAGCCAAGCTTCTCGACTGGTTGTTCCATGAGCTAACATCACAGTACCATTTTGCTCTACTTCATCCACATAGTACAATCCATGGCGTTCAGTGCCACGCCCAATGATCGCTCCCGTCCTGATATCCTGCAAGATACAAAAGGTGGGATGCATCAAGACCGTACAATTCAACTCTTTTGTTACGTGGCTAATTGATAGTAGTTTATGTGATAATGATGGCACATAAAGACAATTTGAAAGTTTAAGGGTTGGTGATATTTCGATTGTCCCTCCCCCTGTAACATCAATCATGTTCCCATCAGCCGTTTGAACAACAGTTCTTTTTGGTTTTGACTGAGAGATGTAATCTTATTTCTCAAAAGTCATAGTATCTGTGGCCCCACAGTCAAAGATCCAAGGTTTCCCATCTTTATAATTAGCTTGTGCCACATGTGTTTTATAGGTATTAAAAGATTGCCCATTTAAAGGGTTTGAGAAGAGGCTCCCAAACCCTGTACCTGTCACGTGGTCACCTTCTTCATAACCAGCCGCCATAGCAACAAAGCCCCCAGTCCTGTTTTCGAGTGATTTGTCGATGCCGGAGCCGGCGGCTTCCTGGTTGCCCACGGCAGCTGCTGCCTTCCCCCTTGTTCAGCCCCGATCTTCCCTTTCCTATGCCCATCAGCCCACCACTCTGGGTAACCTACCAACCGGAAGCATTGTTCCTTAGTGTGTTTAGCCATACCACAGTGGTCGCATTTTAGTTTGGATTTGTCTACCCGTGGTGGTCTACTGTTGTTCTTTGATTGGTCCGATATGCCCTTGGACAGAAACCCTAGTCCCTCTGGCGTGTGTGCCTTGTTGGCGGCTAATCCCGCCGCCACGCCATCTTGGCCGGATCCCTCGATTGTTGACCCAAGTATCCGTTGGTGCGCCATTTCTTTTCTGACTGCTGCGTAGGCACCTTCCGGTGAAGGTAGTGGGTCCCACCTGAGAACCTCTCTCTTAATGTGGTCATATCTCCGATCGAGGGCATTGAGGAACTGAAAAAGTTTTTGTTCAGATCTGAGGCGATTGTAGGTTGCTATGTCATCGGCACAGGTCATCGGGTTAGGATCCCTTCTTTCAATTTCTCCCCAGATACCCTATATAATAATCCAAAAATCTTCTAGCGGTGAGCCATTCTGTTTGAGTTCGTTTGGTTTGACGTGTAAGTCAAAGGTTTGTAACTTATCCTTCCCGCTACTGTAAGTAACCACTAAAGCATCCCACAGTGTTTTCGCTGTGGGATATTCGGTTAGGTTGCTCGCAAGGGAGGGCTCAATGTTTTGTATCAACCATGAGAACACTATGAGATCATCTTGTTCCTATTGCTCATACTTTGCATCGAGTTTATCAGGTGGTTTATCGGACAAATGATTGAGAAGGGTTTTTGATTTGCCACCGATGGCAACACGAATCATTCTGGCCCATAAGGCATAATTTTTGCTGTTGAGGTTGATACTGATCTTCAGGCTGTCTGATAGGTTCTGTTTTTGGGAAGTGTTTTGGTTGTTTAGGCTGGTTTTGAGGAGGTTTGTGATTTGCAGAGCAAGATCATTGCTCTTGTCGTTTTCGTCAGACATGATGGTCCCCCTTTTGGTTGTGAAGGACCGATTGGGTAAGTGATGAGCAGGTAGGTCCTAAGACCAAATACACTGCTCTGATACCATGATAATCAGAGCATAAAAGGTTCAGAGAAGTTTTGTATTTCTTGTTTTTGTGTATGTCGATACAAGGAGGAACAACCATTAAATACAAGAGAAAGCCTTGTAATCAAGGCAATGCTAGAAATCTGGAAAAAAGACAGCAAACGGACAGCTGGTTGATGGGCTCTAAATCGGGAAATGATGTGAAACTGATCCCGCAAATATCTCTTTCTTTAACAGTAATTTTTCTTAAAAAGGATCATATTTGTACGTGTGTGTCGTTTGATTGGTAATGAAAACTAGTCTTATGGATAATTTAACATCGTGTAATTCAAAGAAGAAAGCTTTTTTATACTTTGACCCTCCATATATGATTCAGAAATATATAGAATTACATGCACACAAATTCTTTGCTTCTCTTTATTTTAGTTTTTCATGATAATTTGTAATTGTGTATACTTGTTCTCAACTCTTATTCGGCAAGAATTCTCGCAAGCAGTGACATCTACTTAGTTTGCATCTAATACTAGTAAATAAATAAATAGTCTGATAACTTTACGACATTGGATTGTTGAATGCGTCGCAATCGCTTAAGAGTTGAAATTTACTATCATCTTCCTCAAACGTAGGATACATTCAACACCCATCTTAATCCTAGATAGATGTTAACAAACCATTCATATTTTTTATTATTTAAGTTGTTCTCGGATACTCGACCTTTAAAAACAAAGGTTAATCATCATTTACTAATACACATGATCAATATGTGGTGACAAAAAAAAATGTCACTTTTAATAAAGGATGCAATTATAACAATTAACAAACTTAATACAATTTTTTTACAAACTCTTTGCAATGTTTCATGATAAACTATGCAAGTTGTTATCCTAGCACATGTCGAATTTGGTATGACTCGTCATGATTAGTCACAAATTTTTATGATTATGTTTACTTTTATGGGGCAACATTAAACATTATGCTTTTCAGGGCCGGATTTGGGCCTGTGCGGGAGGTGCCACCGCACAAGGCCCAAAATATCTAGAGGCCCAAAATTGTTTAAAATATTTAACTATATATACAAAAAGTGTAGCAAATTGTTAACAAATTCACGTTGTGGTTCAATTGGATGTGTAACTGTTTAGTGAATGGGCTATTCCGGGTTCGAAACCCATTGTATTCTTTTTCCATTCTTATTTTTTTTATGTAATGTCATGTTTTTCTCATGCCTTAAGGGGCTGTTATAAAACAAAGGGAAAGCTCATATAGTCACATTTAAATTTGGGCCTCAATAAATTTGTAACCTCTAGTTTTTTTCTTCTCATTTAACCATTTACATAATAAACTTTACATGTTTTCTTGTTTAAATTTGTTGGTTTTTAATTTCTCATTTAACCATCTACAATATAAACTTAGAAGAACTCAATATCTAGCTTGAATTAATTTTTTTTTTTTTTTTTGTATGAAAATGTTCATGTTGCCAAGTTAGTTTGGATATGTTTACATACATTACAGTTCATTTTGCTCAAATGATTTAAGTGTTAGTTATTTTTGTTTATCCGGAGAGAGTTGAAACTAATGTTATGCGTATTAATTTATTTGTAACATAAAACTAGGATTTATTGTTTTTAATCGATGCTAGCATTCACTCTATGAACATGGATAATTATGATACATTGAAATATAGAGAAGAATCAGCATGGATTATAAATTTGTAACCTCTAGTTTTTTTCTTCTCATTTAACCATTTACATATTAAACTTTACATGTTTTCTTGTTTAAATTTGTTGGTTTTTAATTTCTCATTTAACCATCTACAATATAAACTTAGAAGAACTCAATATCTAGCTTGAATTAATTTTTTTTTTGTATGAAAAGGTTCATGTTGCCAAGTTAGTTTGGATATGTTTACATACATTACAGTTCATTTTGCTCAAATGATTTAAGTGTTAGTTATTTTTGTTTATCCGGAGAGAGTTGAAACTAATGTTATGCGTATTAATTTATTTGTAACATAAAACTAGGATTTATTGTTTTTAATCGATGCTAGCATTCACTCTATGAACATGGATAATTATGATACATTGAAATATAGAGAAGAATCAGCATGGATTATAAATACTTGATCTAGAACTTTACTTTCAAAAATGCTAAAAAAGCCTCACGATTCGCTTAAGTATTGTGGTTTTTTTTATATACGATTAATGAGTTTATATTATAGGAAGAGGGCCCAAAGTTTTTGTCTCGCACGGGGCCCAACAGTTTTTTATCATTTTCGGAGACGGCCCTGATGCTTTTAAACATGTTAGCCGGTGCAACATTAGGCTAAACGAAACCAGTTCGCCGGTTCAAATCAGTTATATCGGAAAAACAGCCGGTTCAATGCAAGACTGGATACCCTATTTAAACCTGTCTTGTCATACCGGGCTCATCACAAGTACGCGGTTGAACCGGTATAACCGGCCGGTTTAAACCGGTTTTTAAAATATTGCTGCAAAGTACAACTTCGAAAGAAACCTTGGGGAGGAAAGTTTGTAAACAACTTCAAAAGATTACAGCTTGACAATATGTTCTCAGAGCTGTTAAGCAACTTAAGGAAATTGACAAATAAAACGAACACTAGAGATTAAAAAAACTAAAAGAGTTGGCAAAATCGAGCAATAAATACTCTCACAAGTTAAAATGGACGAGCGTCAGAATGCGCCATTTTAAGTATAGGCAATTTGGTTCTAAACATGGTAATTCAGAAACAACAAAACAGTAAGATGAAGTTACTGAACCATAAACAAGAACATTTGCATACACAAAGTTTATAAGTACGACTCCTTTGACCCTTGTACTTGCAAGATTAGTCTAAAAGAGCGCATATCTTTCATCGTTGCGGTACAAGATGCAAAGCGTGCCTTGGTTTTTCCCCTGAAGGTAACGCTTCTAACCGTTTACTTAAACACTTAATCAGATGCTAACTCAAGATCAGGATCGTTGTATCCTAATTTCTTCCTTGCATTGGCTTCCTTTGTTGCCTCTATCCTCTGTCGGGTGTTAGGATCCGTATAAGGACAAATGGGTACCCCGATCCTTCGACACTTGCAACATTTGTACCCAAACACTTCTGTAACTTTTGACTCTTGTAAGTCAACAGATTCGGCATGAAACCAGTCTGCAAAAGCACATAATCATGTTCAAATCTATGAAAAACACTTTAAAAAAACGTCAGATCAATAACAACTAACAACTAAGAAACTTACTACTGCATGTCTCGCATAGAATATACATAAAATCAGAGTTATACGGTTGTTTACACAGGAAGCACTTAGGTGCCAGTAAACGCCCATCTGGATTGCCCTTCAAAAGTATATTGTTTTTCCTGAATTCAGCTCATGTGTCAGTTGGGTTCCGTTTCTTCCAAATCTGTTAGTTTATATAAACTTAATTATGTACAATTATTATGTTTTTCCTGAAGAGATACGTCGGTTGAAGGATCACACCGTTTTAAATGACGGTTATTCCCGCCATATTCAACCGCCAACATCTCCTATATATATGTAATAACCGGCAACTATGTCCGGTATCAAGACAATCTGAATTCCTTCGAATTGTCCAAACTGTTTCTCCTTGTTTTCTCTCATTCCATACTCTGTTATTGTGCTTGATCATTATACACTATGCAAACCAATTCATCAAATACAGGTGATGCTTCCGCTGATATGAAACCGAACATCCAACAAAATCAACCCCAAACATATCTTGTTGTTTCTCTTTTTAACCCCTTACTAGGATTAAAAACTTCCGGCTTTTGGTCAACAGATTGCAGGGCCGGGTTCTGACTATTTTCCTTTCCAGCAGTACCTATTTTTGGTTGACGAGATATCGGAATGGAATATTCTAATGGTCTCTCATGACCGTTTTGTTTTCCCACCTCAATGAGTGACGTTGAATGTTGACTTTCTTGACCTTGCAATAACAAAGGCTGGTTTTTACTATTTTCGTTTCCATTTGTACCTGTTTCGGGTTGACTGGATAACGGATTGGAATATTCTAATGGTGTTTCATGACCGTTTTGTTTTACCACCTGAATGAGTGATGTTGAATGTTGACTTTCTTGAGCTTGCGATAGCAAAGGACTAGTAGGAGAATCGCTAACAATCTCATTGTTAGGTGTGACATCTTTTTCAACGTCGTAACACCGTTTACAAGTGACTATAAACTCGATCCGCGCAGCTGTTTGAATATTATATGTACCAACAGCACACTCGTCGTGACAATAACCCGAGACAACAGAAATATTGTGCTTGAGAACATGATAGATATAAAAACATGTAGGTTTTGATAGTGTGTATAAATGGGTGAAATGGGTCATTGGTAGTACTTATCAAACAGCAACAAAACTGTCAGTTTAAAAATATAAACAAAGAGTTAATTGCGTGATAGTTCCTGTGGTTTGCCATTTTTCACCTTTAGTCCTCACCTTTTCAAAATAGCATGTATAGTCTCTGTGGTTTACCAAACTGTTACTCGGATAGTCCCCGTAATGGATGGGCGTTAAATAATTCAGTTAAGTGGGTGTAAAATTACAAAAATACCCTTGGTCCACCCCTCTCCCCTTTCTCTCTTCCTCTTTCTTTGTCTGCATAAATTATACACTACCACCGCAATCAAACCACAACCACCACTGCCATCAATTACCATAAATCACAATCACCATTTCAAAGACCGTCATTATTAATTATTTACACAAGGAAAGAACAAAAACTTTAGTTGCAGGTGGGGATCATGGCTCAACCGATTGTCGGGATATGTGGGGGTTGCAGGTTTGAGGTGGTGATCGATGAAAGCGAGGGGTTGCAGTGGTTTCAGGTTTTAGGCGGTGGAAAGATAGTTTGGATTTAAAAACGGTGAAGATGGGGGTCGACAGTGGTGCACGGTAAGGTGGGGGTTGAGGTGCTCGGAGAAGGTGGGGGTGGCTCCGATTAACCCCTTTCAAACAACCACCACTAACCACCACCGGAGATAGGGGGCTACAGAGAGAAAAAGTGAGAGAGAGATCGGAGATGGCAGAAGAGACCGCCGGCCATGGCCTCCGGACGGCTGGTATATTCAGACGAAGAAGACGGAAGACGGATACGGGGTGCCATCGGTGGTTAATGATGTTCAGAGGTGGTTACGGTGGTTGATATGATGCAGATCCACAGTGGTTGTTTGATTGTTGCAGGTTGCCGGTTGTTCATTGTGATTATCCGGTGGCGCAGGTGGTTATGGTTATGGTGGTTGTTTGAAAGGGGTGAATTGGAGCCAATGGTGCAGGTTGTCGGTGGTTCAATTGTTGAAGGTTGATGATGGTGGGTGGGTAGGGATGGGTTGAGGAAGATGAGTATGGTGGGCTCCATTTAGTGGTGGTGGCTGAGTAAAGAGAGAGATGGACCAAGGGTATTTTTGTAATTTTACAGCCACTTAACTGAATTATTTAACGTCCATCCATTATAGGGTCTAACCGAGTAACAGTTTGTTAAACCACAGGGACTATACATGCTATTTTGAAAAGGTGGGGACTAAAGGTGAAAAAATGGCAAACCACAGAGACTATCCGGGCAATTAACTCTATAAACAAATAATGTGATAATCCGCGAATAGAAATATCAATAATATTTCAATAAGGCCCAGTACACATAAATTAGGCTATCTTATTCTTCGTAGCAACTGTAAATTAGGTTTTCTACTTTTCTTCTCAAAACCGCCGCTCCGTATAATATCCGATCAACCCCATTAAACTCCCCTCCCCTCAACCATGCGTAGTGGTTTGATGAATAATGCCCCCACCCTTGGGTGTTTTCTGCCATGTGGCAGTCCAGTCAGCATGGGGGCACTATTGGGCGTTTTTACAAAAGCGGCGTAGTAGAATAATGCCCAATAACGCCCCATCCAATCATTACACAATTATTTATTTTTTTAAAATTAAAAACTTAAAATACTTCATTAAATTAAAAAAATTACAATACTAGAAATAAAAAAAATAAAAACCAACTAAACTTAAAAAAAAATACATTAGTTTTCGTCTTCGCTTTCTTCTTCCTCGCTAACTTCGTCTTCCTCGTCCTTTGTTTCTTCTTCACCATCAGGTGGGATATACCGAACCGACCATGCGTGTTGTACCAAATCAACTGTTAACGCGGAATGGTACGGTTCGTAACGCAATTCTCGTGCATTATTCACTCTTTCTTCCATTGACGCCTGCGGATGCTCCTCCTGAACGGCTTCCGGTACATAATTCTGGCATATCGCCTTTCCTTCGTCTTCCAAAATCATGTTGGGCATTATTAAACAAGCGTACATAGCATCTCTCATTTTTTGCTTGGTCCATGCACGACAAGGATTTCTCAAATAGTGCCATCGTTGTTTAAGAACCCCAAAGCATCTCTCAATGTCTTTTCGTGAAGACTCTTGAACCTTTTTAAAGTGTGCTCTTTTTTCATCGATAGGATCACTAAACGTCTTCACGACAATTGAATACTTAGGATAAATCCCGTAGCACAAATATATCCATGAGGGTAGTAGTTTCCGTTTGCGTAAAAAGACGCTCTTGGAGCCCTGCCAGAAATCCAGTCCTCTAACAATGGAGATTGTTCAAAAACATTTATATCATTGCTTGACCCGACCACGCCAAAGTAAGCCGACCAAACCCAAAGGTCATGTGAGGTAACCGCCTGAAGAATAACAGTAGGTCCCTTTTGGTTACCCCGTGTGTGTTGACCTCGCCATGCGGTCGGGCAGTTATCCCAACGCTAATGCATGCAATCCAAGCTCCCGATCATACCAGGCAAACCATGCTCAGCCGAATGTACCTCGTAAATCTTTTGAAGGTCTCCCATGTGGGCGTTCTAAGATAACGCGCAGCATACAAATCTATAATACCTTTATAAAAACAAACGTATACAAACATAAGCTTAAAAAAGATACTTGTAAAGTTTAAAGTAAAGTATAGGAATGTACCGTGACAAAAATGTTCCAAGGTGTCTCGCGTTGTTTTCTCGGCCATTTTTAAATACTCGTCGTTGATGTCGGTCGTGTTTCCGTAAGCAAGGACTCGTAGCGCCGACGTACACTTTTGAATACCGGTGAATCCAAGTGTCTCTTTCACATCCGCTTTTTCTTTAAAATAATTGTAGTTGGTTTCCAAGTGGTCGACGATGCGTAGAAACAAACACTTACTCATTCGGAAATGACGCCTAAAAACTTCTGGGTTCGAAAATGTTGGCGCCTCATCGAAATAATATTTCATCAACCGATCGTTTGCCGCGCGTCGGTCTCGTTCAATATAATCTCTTGTTTTAATTTCACGTTCGTGCCGGCGACAATGCTTCACATATCTCACCGCTAGTTGACAAGCACTCGTAACCGCCTCTTGCTCGACCTCCTCATCGGTGGATTCACCGTCATCCGCTAAAAACTCTCTATAGTAATAATTTATGATGGACGAGAAACTAGGGGAATCCATTTTTTTTTATAAAAATGGTTGAATACTTTGGATTGTAGAGGTTTATGTTTGTAAAATGGTAGTATTGTATGAGAGTTTTGGTTTGTAAAATTGTAGAAGTGTGTGTATATATATATATGGATGAGAGGTAAAAAAAAATATCATTCTAGCCGTTTATGACCGTTGCAAACGGTCCTATTGGTCAAATCATCGCCCCTTTAGCGTGTTTCAAAACACGCCAGAACAAAATCCAGGCTCAAACACGCCCGAAAACGCCGAGAGGGGTGGGGATGAGGCGTTATTGGGGCATAATTTTCAAAAAAAAGACGCCCACTACGGGTGGTCTCACGCCGTGGAACCTAAAACGCCCCATGGCGTGGTAATAACAAAAGAGTAGAGAAATAGCATAACTAAGCCCCTGCTTCTTCTGATCCCATAATCACCAATCCTATACCCTGAAATACAAAAATGTCTATGTCTGAGCATGACCAAACCCAATGCAGCATCGAGATCCCAGATGACGAGATCTTTGCCTGGATTGTCGGCTCAGCTACCGATGCCAATGCCAATGACACTCCCCAACCGTCGTCATCAGCCGCAAAAATCCCCAGAGTTCCAATCATGATGAGTGAGAAACACAACTACGAGAAATACTTTGCTCCTCAGGCTGTCTCCATTGGTCCATACCATTTTGGAGAACCAAAACTCCAAGCGGTCGAGGAACTCAAGCATGGTTTCGCATGGACCCTCTTTGTACATGACCAGAAGGCCTTAATAAGTTTGTACAAAAAGGTTGGTGAAGAGGAAATGATGAAAGATTTAAGAAGCTTTTATGAAGAAGACTCGACAACCAAGTATTGCGATAAGGTCTTCCTTAAGATGATGTTGCTAGATTATTGCTTTATTATTTTTTTTATGTATTACATTTATAAGGGGAGTCTTCTTTTTCTCTAGGCTTCATGAGCTTCGACAAGGTTTTAAGTGTTTGTGGAGATTTGTTCTTGTTGGAAAACCAAATTCCCTTCAAACTTCTAAGGGTGGTGATGAGTTCTAGGAATAGACATAATTTAATAAAATCCAAGAGCTCATCCATCATGAGATTTATATGTTGAGGTCTTCAGATCTGAAAAGAACGTGGTTAAAATCAATACTGTGCATCCGAAGTGGTCAACAACGTTTGGAATCGGAGTTAACTGGCGACAATGAACCGAATCATCTACTCCATCTTCTTTATCTTACTCATGCACCTAAAGATGAGTATTTGAATAAAGAATACAATTACAACAACAATAATTTCCCCACTGCTAACCAGCTTTTGGATGTAGGGATTCATTTTAAGCCATGTGACCCTTTTTCTTTAACTAACGTTAGGTTCTCTAAGGGCTGGTTTGAGTTATCAGCTGTTGTACAACTCCCACCAATAACCTTGTTGAGTCGCACCAAGCCTGCTTTGTTAAACTTGATAGCCTATGAAACGTGCTTAGGTAAAGATGCATGTTTTGCATCGTATGAAGACTTTATTGGAAAAAACTTGTATTGATTGTTGTGTTTTACAAAGAAAAACAAGAGGCCTATTTATACGCCAAACAATAAACTATATACGGAAACGTATTGAATGGTTGGTGCTGGAAACAGGCTGGCGAATAGCTAGCAAATCTTTGATTGGAAATGATGACTAGATCTGATCCTATAATTTTGCCTTTGACAATCCTTTCCGTTTAACACTCCCCCTCAAGTTGAGTAGTGGGATCTCCAATACTTAACTTGTTTAGGCATTTGCTGAATATTCTCTCATTAACCGCCTTTGTTAGGATATCTGCTAATTGATCTTCAGACCGCACAAAAGGTAGTTCAAGTATCCCTGATTCTAGCTTTTCTTTAATGAAGTGTCTATCTACTTCTACATGCTTTGTACGATCATGCTGAACCGGATTTTCTGAGATTTGAATACCTGCTTTGTTGTCACACATGATTCTAGTTGGTTCTGTCGGAGGAAAACCGACTTCCGTTAGAAGCATCCGTATCCATAGTATTTCTATCAAGCCTCGTGCTATTCCTCGAAATTCAGCTTCTGCACTGGATAGAGCAATCACCTTTTGCTTGTTGCTTCTCCAGGTAACTAGATTTCCTCCGACTAGGGTGAAGTACCCTGATGTTGATCTTCAATCCCCTTTATCTCCGGCCCAGTCTGCATCAGTGTACCCTTGAATTTTCAGATGTCCGTTTGATTTAAAGAGGACTCCATGGCCAATTGTACCTTTGAGATATCTCATGATTCTACATACTACTTCCATGTGTGCTATTTGAGGCTGGTGCATAAACTGGCTAACAACACTTACTGCACAAGCTATGTCAGGTCGTGTGTGTGACAGATATATCAGCTTTCCTAATAGCCGTTGATACCTCTCTTTTTCGACTAGTTTTGCTCCTTCCTCCATTCGAAGTTTATGATTCACCATCATTGGTGTATCTGTTGGTTTGCAATCGATCATTCCCGTTTCGGCTAACATATCTAGGATGTATTTTTTCTAGCAAATAAAGATTCCTCGTTTGGACCTTAGTACTTCAATTCCAAGAAAATACTTAAGTCTTCCCAAATCTTTCATTTCGAATTCTCGAAACATGCTCTCTTTTAATTTTGTCATCTATTCCTTGTCATTCCCCGTAATGATCATTTCATCAACATATACAATTAGACATGTTACAAGTCTTCCTCTTTGTTTGATGAACAAAGTGTGGTCCGAGTTGCTTTGTTTGAATCCATATCTTTTCATTGCGAGTGTAAATCTACCAAACCACGCTCGAGGAGATTGCTTTAGACCATAAAGGGATTTTTTTAACCGACATACTTCACCTGTCTTGAAATCTGTTGCAAAACCAGGAGGAGCTTCCATGTAAACTTCTTCTGTTAATTCTCCATGCAGAAAAGCGTTCTTTACGTCAAATTGATGAAGTCGCAAATTTTCGTTTGCGGCTATTGAGAAGAGGACTCTGATAGTGTTAATTTTGGCCACTGGTGAGAAGGTTTCCAAGTAGTCGATCCCGTATGTTTGAGTATATCCTTTAGCTACCAGTCGGGCTTTGTACCTTGATGCGCGTTTAAGTGTCGTATATTTTAGGTGTATATTTTAAGCCCTTTTTAACACTTATTTTAGCCAAGTTTTAAATTTATAAAACACGATATTTCACTAACACTAAACACACATATGGGCAAGTGCACCCATCGTTGAGTGTAGTATAGCGTTGGTAAGATACCGAGGTCGTCCAAGGACACAAGAGCTTTTAATACCGGTTTATCCTCAACGTCTAATCAAAATAAAAGTTTAGAAAAAAAAAATTTAAGCTAAGAAAAATAAAAACTAACTAAAATGCTGAAAAATAAAAATAAAATAAAAACAGATAGACAAGATGAATCACTTGGTTCCGACTAGTATCTAGTATAACCTTTGATTATTTCCGCACTTTTGCACATAATTAAGAGATTATCTTAGTTATTGTAGTAGGCCCCTCTTTTGAAGGTGACGTTACCCTCACCCCAGTAGTTTGAGTCAGCAAGGATACAATCCTAAAAGGGTGGATTATTGGAAGATAATGAATTAAGTTATTAATGCAGTATTGTAGTAGGCCCCGCTTTTGGCGGTGACGTTACCCTCGGCTAAGTAGTCTGAGTCAGCAGGGATACAGTCCTAAATAGTCGGGTTATAGTATTAATAGTAGTTAACTTATGAGGGGATCAAAGAGTTTGGACCCCCGCCATCCAATACCGTGAAGTATTGAAGGAGGTCCTACTAAATTTGACCCAGGTCCATTGCAGGACCTCTAAACGCTGAACAATGGCAAGACCTTTACCAAACCGTTCCCTTAACCCCGACCAGGTAGCCAACATACCTCCATATAGACCGTGGAGATATGAATGGTGAAAATCCTTTATTTTATATAGACAGTAAAATAATGCCAAGACACCACGGACAAACGATAAGGAAAGATCACCTTCAACATAAGTAACTAGTTATTAAAGTCATTAATACAAAACCAAATAAATAGTGCAAAAGATTAGAAATAAAAAGTATTATACTAGACACTTTGTCTTCACCAAGTGATGTAAGAGACTTAGGCAAACATGGCCTTGATTGTCAAGAACTCTTTAATTGTAATTCGCAATTACAATAAATGCTGGTGGTGGTGGATGATGGTGTTGTGATGGTGGTGGGTGGTGGATGAAGTGTGAGAGAGGTGGTGTGCCAAGGGATGAGATGAAATGAATCCAAGCACTCCTATTTATAGGCTGAACAGAGAGCTGGACACGGCCCCGTGTCCGCTGGGCACGGCCCCGTGTCCGTCTGACATTCTCTCTCCTCATTAATTGTAATTCGCAATTACAATAAATGCGCCTGCTGTACTTTCGACACGCCCCCGTGTCCGCTGAGCACGGCCCGTGGTGGGCAATAGAAGCTTCTATGGATTTGTCTTTTCTGCTGCTTCTTGGGCACGGCCCCGTGCTGGCTGAGCACGGGGCGTGTTCAGACTTCTGCCTTCTCTATTTTGCTTTGGAAGGTGCCGTTGAGGGGTCGGGCAGTCCACTAATGTTCCTTTCCTTGTATTTATGTTGGATTTAGCTGTCTTTTTGCTTATTTTGTGTTTTTGAGCTCATTTAATCCTGAAAATACAAAAGGAAGACAAAAACACTCTTTTTCCAATATTAGTACTTAAAAAGGGTTAGTTTTATGCCTTATTTGATGTAATTTATATGTTGCATTTTGCACACATCAAATACCCCCACACTTGAACTTTTGCTTGTCCTCAAGCAAAACTCTTTAATATGTGGCTTACACTCCCAATTGGAATAGGTAGAAGAGAAGGTTTTGGGCTTGTCGTAGAGTGTCGGGATATCCAAGATCTTATTGGGTTTTATTTTTATTTATTTACAATCCTATTCGTAATGATTTATTTGGAACGTTTCATAGGAGAAATTACTTATTTGGGCATAACATGCCTTTTTTAAAATTCTATTTATATACAAGTTCACATACCTCACGGGAGAAGTCACTCACACTTGGCCGAAGGTGTATTTTTAGTGAATCACTCGAGAGCGGCATGGGACTTATTCCTACCATAAGCTTGCCAAGCAATCAATCCTCCTCCTTTTTAACTTTTATACATTTGTAAATATCAAGAGGACTTTGTGGGTTAGGCTTGGGTTAAAGGTAGGTGGTTGGGATGGTGGTTAGTGGTTAGTAGAAAAATGGCGAAAAGCGTAACAAGTGTCGGTTTTCGTAAGATTTTCTTATTTTTATTTTGATGAAGCTTTTATTCAAACAAAGTTATTTTTGATAAACTTGTTTGTTTATTTTCTTTTTGCTTCATCATCAACACATTTTTTTTTTACGAAAAACCGAACTTGTTACTAAAACAAAGGGTAAAAAATGAAAAAGGTTTTGGTGGGTAAAAGGGTTTTTGGTTTGGGTGATGAAAAAAAAAGGTTTAGGCTCAAAGGAGTTAACTAGGGGGATTTTTTGGTAGGTGGTAAAAGAAAAAGAAAAATAATGGTGTAGAAATAAAAAGGGTTAGTCCTAATGCCTCCATCATTTACTTACTCGGGTTTAAGTTGATAAGGACCGGGAATCTATCGTCATGGCAAGTTCTAGAGTCGTAAGAACCAAGCGGCTATTCACACAAGAAACGAAAAATGAGCGTTTAGTTTTAATGATATGTAATTGTGCTCAATAAAGGCTCAAAACTCACTTTTGTGGGAATGGGTTTTTATGTGATCAAGTATATATAATCAAATTTTAACTAAGTTTGTCATGCCTTTTCATAATTTTCTTATGTTGGTTCTTTTTATCACTACGCTATCGGTTGTAAATTTGTAAAAATATAACCTTTTTGAGAACTTGAATTTCCCTAGTTAAACCTAGACAAGTAAAAAAAAATGAAATTTTTGAAAAAAATTGGGGTGATTAGCGGTTCCAACAGAGTTTTGTGTAAGGCTTGTATTTAGGACTTGCAAAAATTCAAGGTTTTAGCATTCCCCCCACACTTAAATTACACATTGTCCTCAATGTGTCCCAAAAATAAATTTTTAGGTTGATCAGATGTGTAAAATAGTGTTTAAAAACCAAAAATTTGTGTTACTGGCACTGAACACGGCCCCGTGTTGAGTGGGCACGACCCCGTGTTCAGGTGCCAGTAACGAGAACTTACAGAAGGTGGACACGGCCCCGTGTCCACTGGACACGGCCACATGTCTGACAAAAATATGCAGGACAGTAGCCAAACAGCAGGTCTGGGAGGTGAGCACGGGGGCGTGTTGGCTGGACACGTCCCCGTGTGGACAGTCTGAAAGCCTGAAAAACAGGTTTCTTCCTCCGGTTTTTTCCATCCTGGCCCTATAAGTGCTGAAGCTTATCATTCCAAGCCTCGGTTTGTACCTGTTTCATCACTTAATACCACACCAAGCAACACAAACATCCTACATTACCATAGTTAATTGTTCCACGCATAAAGTAAAAGAAAAATAAAACGGAAAATAAAAGTGTTGCAAGGAAAGTAAATTGTTCAACTTCTGGCACGCAGGCCACCAATTGTTCGATAGATGAAGGGACTTAAACCTGTGGGCTCGCCATCAACCCGCTCATGTTCCTCCAAATCCTCTACTCCATATCCTCATCGCTATCATCACCTCCATCCCCATGCCCCGCCATGTACTCCCGGATGCTGCTGATGTCGTCTTGTATATCGTTGATGTTGCGTTCAATAGCTCTGACCCGGTGGTAAGTATTGTTGGCGAGGTTGTAGGCGTTCCTGGTACACATGAGGTTTTCCTGCATAAGATCATGTAAGCTTTGAAAATTAGGAAAACCGCCCCCTTGTGAGGAGGATTGACCCGGATCACCATGGGGTGGATACTGGTGGTGGGGAGGTGGTGCGTGAAGAACTAGGGCCTCCTGTGGGTTCCATGCATAGCCTTGCGTTCTTTGGAAACTCACTGTTCCGTCTTCCGCCTCATAAAGTAAGTTCATGGCTCGGCAAATATGGTAGTCAACTCGTCCCGACCATGGGCTTCTTTCAAAGGATCTTGGAATTTGCGTGTAATGCTTGAAAAGACGGTACACCCATCCCCGGAAGAAGATAGGCGTTGGAGCGCGAGCAAGGCGGTTGAGATGCATGTTTCGCAATAGGAGATACGGAACATCGAGAGGCTTTTGGTTGTGGATACAGTGGAGGACAACCAAATCTTTCAACCCTACAACACCGCTACTGTCGTGACGTTGGTTTAGAGAGTAGGTGAGGATCCTGTGAATGTAGCGATAGAGCGGATCCCTTAGCTTCGTACTCTTGGTGCTGCGAGGGTCGTAGATTCCTTCACTGATTTGAGCCCATGCGGCTTGTCTTTCATTTCCCTCCAAGTCTCGTAATCCCCCGGTATTCTCTTCGTTTCCCGATTCCTCTTCTTGGTATAGCCCTATTATGGCTCCAAACTGTGCCATGGAGATCGAGTACATTGTCCCTCCACACCGAAATACAACCCCTTCATTGTCGAATGGGTCACACCTTGAATTGAAGTTGAAGGTACTGTAGAACTCCATGGTGCATTGATGCACCGACCGAAGCCTAGTGTTTAATGCAACAGCTAGTGGTCCCGTAACGATGTTGTTGAATCGGTTCAGCTGGTTTACCAAGGTTAACAGGTCCGTGCAAGCTCTCCTGGGGTACTCCTCGGGTCTTGTTTGAAGTATCTCATACCTTGCCCTTGCATCGAGCTCACTTGCATTGAACCTTGTGAACTTTGCCATCTGAAAGAATACACCAAAAATTTTACGAAACGATGAGATTTTTAAAGAAACTGCAAACAGCCGGCTGGACACGACCCCGTGTCCAGCGGACACGGCCCCGTGTCCAGAGGTCTGTTACTCAAAAACTTCATTTTTCGACCCGGTTTCGAAAACTTGAAAATTTTTGGTCCAATAGGTGCGGTTTCCCCCGAAAATGAAACCCTAAACACCGTTTTTCCCAAAATATCCCGTTTACCCCATCAATTTTATCTTTTTCGGTTCAAGAACAAGGGTTTGGGGTTTTTGTAAGAAATCGGGTGAATCTTTGAACAATCTAAGTGTATTTACTTTCCTTAACACTAATCTAACTAAATGCAAACAGATTTAGGCAAAAATTTTAGGTTCGATCCGGATGAACTTCAAGAACCCTAGATTTTTCCCCAAATTTGTGGTGTTTTAACTACATGCAAGTAACTAATCTAACTACTAAGAGTGATAGAATCATACCTTGACGTTGTTAGATCGATAGGAGACGTCGAAATTTCGCGAAAAATCGCCTAGAACCAGAGGTTTTGTGGGGAAACGGGGCGTGTGGAATGAAGAAATTGTTTTGAAAAAGGGGTTTTAACCCGTCTGCAGCGCGAACACGGCCCCGTGTCCAGCGGACACGGCCTCGTGCCGAGCTTTTATTTTTTTATTTTTTTAAGTGCTCGTGTGAGTGCCCCTTTTTCCCATAAGCTATGGTTAGAAAACTTACCGCTTTATTCTGTCGTCTCAATCGTTCGTAACTTACCAGGCATGATGTTTTTATTCTTCCACGGTTTGAAGCGAGATCTCTTCTTCTTCATCCTCAATAAATCCTTGATAGAGTTTCAGCCGTTGGCCATTGACTTTAAATGGTGGCCCATTTCGAGATTTAATTTCTACTGCACCGTGTGGAAAAATGTGGGTGATGGAAAAAGGTCCTGACCACCTAGACTTTAATTTACCAGGAAACAATCGAAGTCGTGAATTAAACAAAAGAACTAGATCCCCTACCCGAAATTCATTAGGTTTAATATGTTTGTCATGCAAATTTTTCATTCTTTCCTTATAAATCTCGGAGTTTGAGTCTGCATAATTCCTAAGCTCGTCTAATTCATTTAATTGACAAAATCGATTTTTACCAGCAAATTCTAAATCTAAGTTTACATTTTTGATTGCCCAGTAGGCTTTGTGTGCAATTTCTACTGGCAAATGACAACTTTTTCCATAAACTAGCTTATATGGGGTTGTACCTATTGTTGTTTTATAAGCAGTTCGAAAAGCCCATAAAGCATCGTCTAATTTATCAGCCCATTCCTTTTTATTTAATCCTATAGTTTTTTCGAGTATTCGTTTTAAACCTCTATTAGTCACTTCGGCTTGCCCGTTTGTTTGAGGGTGATACGCTGTCGAAACCCGGTGATAGACCCCATATCTTGTTAAAAAAATTTCAAGTTGATGGTTGCAAAAATGGGTACCTCTATCACTTATTAAAGCTTTAGGTGTGCCAAAGCGAGAGAATAATTTTTTCAGAAATCTTACCATTACTCTTCCATCATTTGTTGGAAGTGCCTCGGCCTCGGCCCATTTAGACAAGTAATCTACTGCCACAAGTATATATTTGTTTCCTTTCGATGGTGGGAAAGGTCCCATAAAGTCAAGTCCCCATACATCAAATATTTCACAAACAAGAATGCCATTTTGTGGCATTTCGTTTTTGGAAGAAATATTACCTGTTCTTTGGCAAGCATCACATGTCTTTACAAGACTGTGAGCATCTTTGTAAATGGTTGGCCAATAAAATCCTGAATCGAATACCTTTCGTGCGGTACTGGCAGCACCATGATGTCCTCCGTATGGACCTTCATGACAATGGCGGAGAATTCTTCGTGCTTCACTACCATGTACGCATCGTCTGACGAGTTGGTCGGCACACATTTTGAAAAGATATGGATCTTCCCAAAAGTAGTGTTTCACATTGGCAAAGAATTTTTTTCTTTGATGATGTGGCCATCCTTTTGCGACTATACCGCTAGCTAGGTAATTAGCATAGTCGGCGTACCATGGTTCTTCCTTGTATTCTACCATTTCCAGGAACTCAGTTGGAAATTTTTCGTTGATTTGCTCTTCCCTGGTTGCTTCTAAAGCTGGGTCTTCTAAGCGTGAAAGATGATCTGCTGCGGTATTTTCGGCTCCTCTTTTGTCCCTGATTTCAATGTCAAATTCTTGGAGGAGTAGAATCCACCTAATCAAACGTGGTTTTGCGTCTTGCTTCTTGAAGAGATATCGAATGGCTGCATGGTCTGTCTAGGCTATAGTTTTAGAAAGAACAAGATAAGAACGAAATTTATCAAAAGCAAATACCACAGCTAGTAACTCTTTTTCAGTTGTTGTGTAATTTTCTTATGCATCGTTAAGTGTTTTACTAGCATAATAGATTGGGTGGAAATGCTTTTCTTTTCTCTGTCCCAAGACAGCTCCAACTGCAAAGTCACTGGCATCACACATGATTTCGAAAGGAAATTTCCAATCAGGCGCTATCATGATAGGTGCATTGACTAGCATTTCCTTTAAGGTTAGAAATGCTTGATTGCAATCCTTGTCAAAGATGAAAGGAGCATCTTTTACAAGTAATTTTGTTAGAGGCCTTGAAATTTTTGAAAAGTCTTTGATAAACCGCCTATAAAATCTGGCATGCCCTAGGAAACTTCTGATAGCTCTTACGGAGGATGGAGGTGGTAATCTAGAAATGGTATCTATTTTGGCTCGATCCACCTCCATTCCTTCGCTTGAGATCTTGTGACCGAGTACTATTCCCTCTGTTACCATGAAATGGCATTTTTCCCAATTAAGGGCGAGGTTAGTTTCCTCACATCGGGATAGCATTCGTTCAAGGTTATCGAGGCATTGGTCATATGAATCCCCAAAGATAGAAAAGTCGTCCATGAAGACTTCCATTGTCTTTTCTATCATGTCATGGAAAATGGCTACCATGCAACGTTGGAATGTTGCTGGGGCATTACATAGACCAAACGGCATGCGTCGATAAGCAAAAGTTCCATAGGGACATGTGAAAGTTGTCTTTTCTTGGTCTTCGGGCGCTATCGGGATTTGAAAGTAACCTGAAAAACCATCCAAGAAACAGTAAAATTTATGACCGGATAATCTTTCTAACATTTGATCAATGAAGGGTAAAGGAAAGTGATCCTTTCTTGTTGCTTCATTTAATCGTCTATAATCTATACATACTCTCCATCCTGTGACGGTTCTCGTTGGTATTAGTTCATTCTTTTCGTTAGTAATTACCGTTATACCTCCTTTCTTTGGAACTACTTGGACGGGACTTACCCAAGGACTATCGGAGATAGGATAGATAAGTCCGGCGTCAAGTAGTTTGATGACTTCGTTTTTAACCACTTCTTGAACATTTGGATTTACTCGACGTTGTGGTTGTATGACCGATTTGTAGTCATCATTCATCAAAATTTTGTGTGTACACATAGAAGGACTAATTCCTTTTATGTTAACAAGTTTCCAAGCTATAGCATTTTTGTGTTTTTTCAAAAGATTAATTAATTTTTCTTTTTCTAAGTTATCTAATTTAGACGAAATAATTACAGGTAACTTACCATCTTTGTCTAGAAAAGCATATTCCAAACCTTTTGGAAGTTCTTTGAGCTCAAGTGGTGGGTCTTTAGGAGACTCCTTATTTGGTTGCTCGTTTCGATCAAGAACTTTAAAAGTTTGTTCTATGGCGACCTCTTCTTCAACAAAGTGGTCAATCTCTTCACTTGTATCGGGTGGTTCATCTTCATCTTCAATTAGGGGGTCATTATTGCCGAATGGATATTTCATTGATCGTTCGAGATCGACACTTCTTTTAAATGCCCCTAATTGAAGAGGTAGATTATTGAACTTCCGGTTTTTCAAAGCTTCGTGAGTTTTTACAAACGGTCGTCCCAACACTAGAGGAGCGTCATCGAGGATGACAAAGTCGGTTGGGATTACCATTTGATTTGTTTGAACCAAAACATCTTCAACTATACCGATTGACTTTATTACTTTCCGATTGGATAGAAAAATGGGTATTTGAAGTGGAGAAAAATCACTAATACTTAATTTTTCGAAAATGTAGTTAGGCATTATGTTAACACAAAGATCTTTATCGATTGTGACATTACTAATAAACGAATTTTGAAAGAAACATGGAACCGGTGTAATGTTAATTTCAAATGGGTCTTCTCTTATTAGTGAAGTTTGATCATTAGTTAACTTAACACTTATCATTTCATCAATTTTAGCGTTAGTGTTTAACTCTTTTAAAAACTTAGCATGAGTGTATACTAAACAATGATTTTCGAAAGAAGGTGTCAAGAGATTAATTTCTTCAAAATTAGACTCTTCTTGGATTTTAACGTTGTCGGACTCACCTTTTTTGTTGTTTAACTCATGTGTCGGTTTTTCACTTATTTGTTCTTCCATTTTTACATTTTCAGTTATCTCTTCCTTTTTTAATTCTTCTCTTGCGCGGGACTCCTCTTCCCTTGTGCGAGCTTCTTTTATACATCGATCGACAACTCTAATGTGTTCTAATATCCTATCGGTCACTTCGGTTATAGAAAAAGAATCGGTATTTTCTAAGCTTGAATCCGGTTGTTCGATCCTTTGTTCCTCATAATACCCATATGAAGTAGATGGTTCGCACCATTGTTCTTCATTGTAAGCATATGATGGATAAGGTTCGTAATTTTGTTCTTCATAATACTCATATGAGGTAGGTTGTTCACGCCATGGTTCATCATAATAAGCATATGAAGGTGGTTGCTCATATCTTGGTTCCTCAAAGTATGAGTAAGAAGGCTCATACCTTGGTTCATCAAAATATTAGTATGAGGGAGGAGGTTCATACCTTTGGTCTTCATAGGATGTGTATGAAGTTGATGGCTCGTACCTGGGCTCCTCATAGTAGGTAGGGGTGTTCAAAACCGGATATCCGGAAATTCGGATATCCGAATTTCGGATATCCGAAAATTTCGGATAGTTAATTTCACTATCCGAATCCGTATCCGAAATTTCGGATATCCGAATTTCGGATATCCGAAATTTCGGATACGGATTCGGATACTGAACCGGATATCCATAATTCTAAAATAAAAATTTAAAATAAAAGTTTAAACAATCATCCATCTTTATAATGCAGCAAATATAACATCAGATCTTAAAAAAAATTACATTAAAATCCATCCTTGCAAAATAAACATGATCCATTGAATACTAAGACTCAAATTTACTAATCTATGTTGCTTCTGTAATCATTCTGCAACAACAGTGAACACATTAAAATGGTATAAATGTCTCAAAGTTGTTTTCAATCCATCTGTATGTCAACAGTTGTGAAAAGGACCTTCGATGGAAACCCTTTTTGAACAAAACAGTGACTTACCTAATCATCTTCGAATGGAACAAAACAAAATAGAAATCCTTTTATTGAAGCCCTTCAACCTTCATTCACTTCGAATCGGTTGACTTCGATGGTAATTGGAAACCCTTTGTGGAAAAGGCTTCTTGACTTCGTAAGGTAGGTACAGCGGTTGAGAAAAAACTTGTTGTGTATATATGAAAGTTAGGGTTTTATTTGATTTATTGTTATATAATTAAAAACTAATAAAAAAAGAATTTAAAATTTCGGATATCGGATATCCGAATTATCCGAAAAAATTCAATATTACTATCCTAATCCGAATCCGAATTTTCGGATTATCCGAAATTCGGATATCCGAAATTTCGGATATCCGAAAATTCGGATAATTCGGATACGGATTTTCGGATAATTCGGATTCGGTTTCGGATTCGGATTTTTTTGAACACCCCTAATAGTAGGTGTATGAATTGGATGGTTGATATGAGTGATTATTTTGAATCGAACGTGCATTACGACAATTAGTGCAATAATTACCCCTATAATCATCCTCATCATAGGTGTAGTTGTAACCACCTGAGTATTGATCCATAAGAATCACTCAGCAGACCACAACCGAGTCTCGAGATCAGAAAACAAAAATAAAAACGGAAACAGAGGCTGGACACGGCCCCGTGTTCAGTGAGCACGTCCCCGTGTTCATGTAACACCCCGAAAATTTACGTCCTATAATGTGTTGACACGTGTCATAGGTTTGAACGTGTGAAAGAATGCTCTTGAAGGACTAAAGTTGACAAACAGTGAAAGTATGTAATTATAAGGGTTCAAAGTGTCAACAATGAATAAATATACTTTGCAATAACCCTACATGATGTTGATAACCTAAAACGAATAGATCATGGATCATACGAAGCGAATTGTGAAAGAAAGTGAGGGATTACAAACTACAGGGGTTAGTTGTGTCAACATGTTAAAGATATACCTCTGAGTGACCTTTTGACAAACCCGAAGCTTTGTAACGATTAATTATGCTCACTAGAATGTACCATAAAAATTTCACCAAGTTTCGTTATCGTATGAGAAAGTTGTGATAAAATTCGTGCGCGGGGGTTAGAATCGTCAACATTGAAATTTAGGGCTTTTCGGGTGATCATAAAGTTACCCGAGGACTTCACAAAGATGGTATAAGTCTTGAAGCCCTTATAAATCAATTTAGAGGGTTTAAGATGCAAGAAAACATCGAGAAAGCGACGTTTAGGAGGACCGGGGGCTAAAAGTGCAATATTTAAAAGTTTTAACTTGATCAGAAGGGCCATGCGGCCCGCTTTGGATTTATTAAAACTTAATGCGGGCCGCATTCGACTGCCAGAATGCAGAAAAACCCACAGGTGGCTGTTTCAGCCCTTTAACCGACTTTGGATGCAAGTTTTCGATTCTATGGGCTGCCTAAAGTGGTTTATAGCTTGTAGAGGGCACATGTAATGATCTTGGGTCATTGCTAGACTTGTATGGCACCAATCCATGATGATTAAAGTTCATACATAAACCACATGTTGCAACATTCAAGCATACTTCATTTCTGATCATTTTCTGGAACTCCCAAGCTGTTACAAGACTTCCAAAGCATCCATTAGACACATGTAAGTACTCTTGACCTTTCTAAATTGAGTATTGATTCGATTATAGCCTAGAAATCAAACCGTCGTAACTACGGTTTGACTTTGTGATAAATCACAATCGGTCCAGAGATTTGTCGAATCGAAAGTCATTATAATTTGGTATTTATATGGGTATTAAACCCCTAAAAGGTCACCCACTGATTCGAATCCTAACTAGGTCGTTTATCTAGTCAAAGGTTGTCCGAAAAAGTCAACAGAAACCGTAATCGCATATTTAATGATACGGAAGGCGTGTAAACTGTTTTATCAATCATATAACTTGAAAATAAGTATAAAAACTTGTCTACGCTTGATTGATTCGACAACTTTCTATTTAGAACCGATTCGGAGCCGAAAGACGCAAAAGTTTGACTTTTGCGTTGACCTCAGTTCTGACCCGATTTATATAGGTTTAGACATGCCTTAAGGTTCCTTTAGGACCTAGTTACATGTGTGTATAAGCCTCTGCGTTTATACCACTCGAATCCCTAATCGTTCGCGCGGTTCCGTTAAATGCTTAAAATGGACCGTAATGCCCTTATGACCATACAACGAAAATTTTGAAAATGTGGAAGTACAATAATCTTAGTTACTGATTATTAAACATATACGTAAATTTTCACGACAATCGGAGGTCTAGATTAGGAGATATGCGCATTAGCGTAAATAATAAACTTTTTATTAATTAAACGGCGCGATTAGCGCATAGCCTATCTAAACCCGGTTTTCGGTACCAAAACTTTTACCCACTAATGTTAAATAATATTTTGGGATTTTTGAAGATTTTTAATTATTTTTAAACTGATCTTAAGCTAGGCTTATCGCCTTAATTCGGTTAATACCGAATTTACCCTTTTCGGTCATAAAATGATTTCTACAAAGAATTTTGACGCGAATCCAATTGCTACTGATTTTAAATAATAAATGTAATGTTTTGAGCCTGTTTAACTAGTCAGAAAACCCAGAATCGTATTTTTAATCGTACGTCGCTTAAAACGGGTTTATACGCGTATTATACGCGTAGTTTAGGCTTAAAACCATTTTTGACATATAAGGATTATTACCAACTAATATAATCTGTTAAAAATAAGTTGTTTACTGATTACTTCAGTCCCGAACATCGGGGTTACGTTAAATCCCTTTTATAATCTCTAAAATGACCAAAATACCCCTACGGGGCATAATTAATGATTAATCTCGTTTTGGGCATTATGGAAGATATCATAATGATATCACAACATATTTAAAGCATATTAACTTAGGAAACCTGTTCGCGACCCTTATGGTTACC
Organism: Helianthus tuberosus; assembly: GCA_030545235.1. NCBI lineage: Eukaryota > Viridiplantae > Streptophyta > Magnoliopsida > Asterales > Asteraceae > Helianthus > Helianthus tuberosus. Next base: position 20,347,059 of record CM060355.1, read on the forward strand.
CGTTACGCCTCTGGCGCGTTCGGTTCGGTTTATGTAACTAGTTTGCATAAATTAGCCGAAACGGGTCAAACCTTATCCTTTTTATCTCAAAATCCAGAATGTGTTTAGTTTACCCATATTATACAAGTCTTCGAACTTGTCGGGTCTAAATCACATTCTATTCCGGTCTTCGCTTAATCATGCGTTTGAACCGTAACACTTCCTTAAAACTAACCGGTCTAAGTTACGACTTAAATAAGACCCGTTAGGAATCTAATAGGTTAATAAAAACCTTCGTTCCAGATTGTGAGCCCCAGTAGAAGTACTCGTGCTTGCTGATTAGAATATACGGCTGAGTATAAATTGCATTGCTAGCTCAGGTAAATACTTTTAACTTATTTTCCCTTATACGGGCTTGGGGTACGGTATCATAAAGATACCGCTTGGTCGGGTGTAGAAACCTTTTGATCGGAGATGATTGAATTGTATAATCCCGTTTTAATTCGTATTGCTTGATAACAAATAACATTGGGGGTTAATGACCGTGTCCTGGATATCCTTGGCTCATTTTAAAAAGTGAATGGCCACGACGTAAGCACAAGGTGTAGACATAACACCTCCTGTTGCATATGTATAACGTATACTCACTCGTAAGGGTAACTTCTTGTGAGATCATATTTGTGGTGTGTCGATTAATCTTGTCCGGCTTGTATTGTATAATCACCGGCCCTAAATGTTGGACAACCATGTAAATCGGATACAAGATTTTTATTAATAGAATTGTCCCAAGTATAAAAGATTAATTTTGCCTCTGTGCATTTTAATCAATGTGTCAAGATATTTTGTGCCGTTTGCACTCAAATCACTTTTCAAACTCTTTTTCCAAAATGAGTCAGTTAATTGTATTTACCAGTGTAAACTGACGTATTTTCCAAAAGGTTAAGTGACAGGTACTATGCATAATTGGCTGGGAGCTCAGGGCGTCATTAGGAATTCTTGAAAGTTCTAGATGCCTGAAGTCTGTTGAACAGTTTTAGTATCTTTTGTTTGATCCGCCTGTGGATCCTTTACCTTCCGTTGTAATACTTTGACATTACTTATATTCGGAATATAATAATTATTATCTTTTGCTTCCGCTGTGCATTATTATATTGTGTTGTTTGACTATTATGTTGCCAACCACGTCACGATACTCCCCCACCGGGCCCACCGGTGACACGTGGAAATTTGGGGTGTGACAGGTTGGTATCAGAGCCAACACTGAGTGAATTAAACACTAGCCTTTTGTGTTTAATCTCAGTTACACAATTGCACAATCTAAACTTCTGAGTCTAGACTTAACATAGGATTATTCTCAATCCTAATCTGGAAATTTTTACTTCCAAAATTTTTATTGGATACGTCGCCAAGCGAAGAAGCCGTAATAGGAGTTCTCCACACCCGGAGCCCTGAGATGCTGAGCTTCGTACCGCGGCCAGAATGAAACGAGCATCCAAGGAAAAAGCATTCAGAAATAGAATGAAGAAGAAACTCCTTTTGCAGAAGATCGTTTCCTTAATAGTCCTTATAAGGACATATTTATCTTTCAGTCCCTTCGAGGACACATTATCCCTTCAAAGACCCGCTTAGGGCAACTCTGTACTTTTATTTTCATATAATGGATAAATTAAACTTGTCCTAGTGACTAAGCCTTTTGTGCTATTACCAAATGCCTCGATCCCAGACGATCATGGCTTATAAATTAAACTTGTCCTAGCGACTAAGCCTTTTGTGCTATTACTAAATGCCTCGATCCCAGACGATCATGGCTTATAAATTAAACTTGTCCTAGCGACTAAGCCTTTTGTGCTATTACTAAATGCCTCGATCCCAGACGATCATGGCTTATAAATTAAACTTGTCCTAGTGACTAAGCCTTTTGTGCTATTACTAAATGCCCCGATCCCAGACGATCGTGGCTTATAAATTAAACTTGTCTACGCGACTAGGCCATTGTGCTATTATTAACTTATAAATTAGGATTTATGATAAAAATCCTGAATAAAATAAATATCCTTCCTTCCCTGCCAGTAGGCATTTTAAAGAGAATCTTAAGGGTGAAACCTAGCCTACGCGGCCAGGATGGTGAAACCTACTCAAGAGATTCAAATCCTTGTTAACACCTAAGAACGTGTTAGCACTCCTGACAAATGTGATTCGATAAAATCACAACAGTCATCCTTATATTGGATTCTTCCAATTTTCTTATCTAGCCTAGTGACTTAGAAATCATGGCTTGTGTCATCCTATAAGATGATCATTTTAGAAACATCCGATAGTGATGAAGTGCCTATGGGCTAAACTTGTTGTCCGATAAGACAACGACAGTGGTGGTCTATGACCTCCTGTCCAAAAATGTTGGACCAGGTCCAAACATAATAGTCGGTAGGATCCATACGATCTCGACTAATAGCATCTGAGAAGATGATCATAATATAACCATCCCTCAGAAGGGAAATGCCCACGGGCTATATCTAATGTCCTAAAAGACAAAAGACAGTTGAAGTCTACAACTCCCTGTCAAGGTAATGAACGTGATTCAAACCTTAATGCCTCGATTCTCTGAAATCATGGCTTATAAAATTTAGAACTGTCCTTGTGACTAGGCCTTTTTGCGCCACTTTAATATCCTTAATGTTTCATAACTAGGATAAATTATAATGGAAAATACTAATTTAATATAACAAACAAGTTAACCAATATGGTTTATATTACCATGGTTGATGAATCGTCAAGGATGATGATTCCATAATAACCTTTGAATAAATCATTGCCAATATTTATGTAGCAATCAAGCTACATGGCTGGATTAGATGAAGTTAACAGTCACTTGAAGGAGAGCAATAATACTACCAGAATTAATGTAACTGGAGCAGAACTGCAGGCAATAATAGATTATGCTGTTACTCGAGCACTTGATCGGCAGTATGTTGAGTCAAATGATACCCACTCTAAGACTCTATCTGCGGCTAGTTGTAAGCCCCCTCTTAAAACACATGAGTCAAAGGAGGACGATGTTCATGACTTGTCAAATCAAAGGTGTATTCCGTCTAGACAAGTTGTGTTTCATCAAGAGGCACCAGTTAAGACCTGTTCATATAAATATTTTGTCTCCTGCAAGCCCAGAGACTTCACAGGAGAAGAAGGAGCCATCGATTGCATGACATGGCTCGATGAGATGGACGCTGTTGTTGACATCAGCGGTTGTGCGGAGCAAGATATTGTGAAATTTGTTTCACAATCATTTAAAGGAGAAGCGTTGGCATGGTGGAGATCACTGCTCCAAGCCACGGGGAAAGTTCTACTCTACAACTTATCTTGGGGTCAATTTGTTGCATTAGTCAAGGAAAACTATTGCCCTCAGCATGAAGTAGAAAAGATAGAATCAGACTTCTTGACTCTGGTCATGGAGAATTTGGATTGTCAGGCATATGTGACAAGTTTCAACACTATGTCCCGCCTAGTTCCTTACCTAGTCACCCCTGAACCTAAACGCATAGCGCGTTTCATTGGAGGCCTAGCACCAGAGATAAAAGGGAATGTTAAAGCATCTAGGCCAACCACATATAGGTCCGCGGTGGACTTATCCTTATCTCTCACCTTAGACGCAATCAGAATTAAGTCTGTTAAGGCTTCTGGCGAGAGAAGAAGTGAAAGAGAGGAGGAAAACTCTCATCAAACTAACAAGAAGAAGAAGGGAAGCTCGGAGCGCGGGAAGGATTCCGAGGTTAGGAAGAACTCGAGTCAGCCTGATAACAGACCCAAATGCAATAACTGCAAAAAGCAGCATTTTGGAAATTGTACAATAGACCCACGCGCTAAATTGTGTGGGATTTGCAAGACCAAGGGTCACAAAACCTTAGATTGCAAGGGGTTGAAGAACGCCACATGTTACAATTGTAACGAAGAAGGGCACATCAAAACCAACTGCCCAAACCTTATAAAGAAGCCGGGAAAGGCCAGGGAAATAAACGCATGAGTCTTCCGGGTGAACGCCAGGAGATGGTGCAGAAGGATAACTATATAGCAGGTACTTTTCCTTATCAAACAGTGTATGCAGAAATTTATTTGATGCTGACACATGTGATTCAATAATGAACGATCACTGTTGAGGACTGTTGTCTCCGTCCAATTGGGACTTCGGTCATTTCGTATGAAGTAGAAATTGGCCGATAATACCTTAGAAATGCTCCAACAAATCTTAGATATTTTATAGGAATCACTCTTTTCTGATATTCCTATGGCAAGCTTTCAAGCTACCTAAATTCTTTAATATAATAAAGGCAGATGTGACGTTTTGATCCTCTGTCAGAAAAGTGATGGACTAGGTCCAAATCTTTAATGCCATTGATGGTCTTTTACGACCTAGGCTAAGTAATATTAATATATTAGAAATAATGTTCATTATGAATGTTAGTGCTATAATAGCCTGTATAGGTTATTGACACCATGGTTAGTATATATTAAGACCATCAAAATGAGAAATAGCAGTTGTTGGATTGCAACTAAGAAATTGTTTTATTGGTATTAGGAACCAATATCGAGTATGGCAAACTCGGATAAGACAACAGTCAATCGCGCCATTGATAAAACGACGCATGCTAATGATGCTGAAATTGTGAACCTTAGAATTTCCAAGGATGTTCTTCAAACTATGATAGACGCAGCTGTTGGAAAAGCTGTGAAGAAGGCTGTGAAAAAGTTCAAAGAATCTCATGCTGCTCGGACCAAATTTTATCTAGGACCACACTTCCTTACTCTTAAGGAGGATCCCGTTCATGCCTCTGATACAAAGGATGAACTAAAAAGGAAAAGGGAGGTAGATAACTCCCAGAACTCTAAGAAGAAGAACAAACAAAAGTCCAACGAGAAACCTGTATGCAAGACATGCAAGAAGCGCCACTACGGGAAATGCAGATTTGAGTCTCAGCCTCTACCGTGTGGAATTTGCAAATCTAGGGAACATAAAACCCTGAGTTGCAAGAAGTTGAAAGATGCAACCTGTTATGGTTGCAACGAGAAGGGGCATATCAAGACCAACTGCCCTAGGAATCAGAAGAAGCCCTAGTAGGCCAAGATAACAAACGCACGAGTTGTAAGGATGAACGCCCAAGAGATAGGGCAGAATAATAATAGTATAATATGTACCTTTTGTTATCAAGCAGTTTATGTAGAAACTTATTTAATATTGGCACGTATAAATATATTATGAATGATAAAGGTTGAGAGCGGTTGTCTCCACCTGATTAAGACTCCGGTCATTTAATGCCCGGTAGAAAGTGACGATGTTACGTTGAGAATGCTCCAACAAATCCTATATTGATATTAATATCTATTCGAAATCACTCTTTCTTTGCATAGAGTGTGACAACATATGTTATTTTAATTAAATTTTTATTTTTCTTTTCTCATTGTTTTCTATCGCATGCGAATGCCAAATTATGTTTGATAAAAGTGTCATATGAGGATTGGCGTATCCTAGTGTGTCCCATAGATTATTTCCATGTCTGATCAGCATGGAGGTTTAATGCATGGAACCACAAAGATATCCCAATGATCATATGGTATTAAAGTCAACTAATAGTATTCAAAGAAGATATCCATAATATAATTGTCTAAGTAAATATTCCCGATTAAGGAATTCGTGGACTAGTAACATAAATATGTCATTTTTTTTTCTCACAAGCAACGATGGATGAACTGGAGCTTGAGATATGGAAAATCTCTGTAACCTCCTTGTATGTTGGTCGTCTTCTTCTAAGTTTACCCTGTTGCCCCCTGGAGACAGGTGGAGTTAAGATTAACATCCCACTTTGGGTTAGAGTTTTGTAAGAACTCCATATTGATTATGGAATAACCGAAAACCTGATTAAGTAAATTTTAAGATAGGAGATTCATATAGCCTAACTCGATATTCTCAGAGTTTGATATTTATTAGATAAGAAAGACGGTTCACTTTGCTTATGCATTATCGCCGCAACCCTATTTAGGCAACGATTAAGAATTTGCCATCAACTGCCCAGGATCGTCGATCTGTTCGACTAACGGCAAGGATTAGCTGTTCCCTAAACATTAGCTAAGCAGTGGTTGGAATAACCATCTCACCTTAAAATGAGCTTTTCCATAATAATGGATATGTAAGTGTTAAGGCTACTCCTTTGGAGACCTTGTATAGATGAAGTGTTAAATGTCTAGTGTTAGATAGAGAATTGGTAAGTCCAATTATCAAGATCCGAAAGTTGCCTGGGGGACAACAAATAAGATTATATAAATCCATAATCAATTGTAGGTTGCCAGTATATGGCAAGAAATCGAGGGGTTATGAAAATAGCAAATTTCCTAAGTTCTTGTTAAGGAATATGGTTTAACAGAAGATATCACCCAGGAAGGGTGTACCAAATTTGTTAAATTATCAGGCTAGTTAAGCTCTGAATATATGGAAATCGTTCGAAGAAAATCGAATGTATCAAGATCAAGTAGCTTGTAAGCTAAAACCTATTTAAGTGGTTTGGCGGAGCTCGAAATACATTGCACACTAGTGACTGAAGGAGGTGTTCCGCCAATAAGTCGAGGAGCACTATCACAAATTGGTATGCGGATTTACAATATGATAAACATCCTATATCGATTGAGGATCGACAGGTAAGGAAGCTTCGAAGGAAGCATATACCTTTTGTAAAGGTCAAATGGGATGCCCGTAGAGGTCCCGAATTCACGTGGGAGGTTGAGTCCACGATGAAAGAAAAGTACCCTTACTTATTTCAGTAAATCTCGGGTCGAGATTTATTTTAAGGGGGTGAGGATGTAACACCCCGAAAATTTACGTCCTATAATGTGTTGACACGTGTCATAGGTTTGAACGTGTGAAAGAATGCTCTTGAAGGACTAAAGTTGACAAACAGTGAAAGTATGTAATTATAAGGGTTCAAAGTGTCAACAATGAATAAATATACTTTGCAATAACCCTACATGATGTTGATAACCTAAAACGAATAGATCATGGATCATACGAAGCGAATTGTGAAAGAAAGTGAGGGATTACAAACTACAGGGGTTAGTTGTGTCAACATGTTAAAGATATACCTCTGAGTGACCTTTTGACAAACCCGAAGCTTTGTAACGATTAATTATGCTCACTAGAATGTACCATAAAAATTTCACCAAGTTTCGTTATCGTATGAGAAAGTTGTGATAAAATTCGTGCGCGGGGGTTAGAATCGTCAACATTGAAATTTAGGGCTTTTCGGGTGATCATAAAGTTACCCGAGGACTTCACAAAGATGGTATAAGTCTTGAAGCCCTTATAAATCAATTTAGAGGGTTTAAGATGCAAGAAAACAACGAGAAAGCGACGTTTAGGAGGACCGGGGGCTAAAAGTGCAATATTTAAAAGTTTTAACTTGATCAGAAGGGCCATGCGGCCCGCTTTGGATTTATTAAAACTTAATGCGGGCCGCATTCGACTGCCAGAATGCAGAAAAACCCACAGGTGGCTGTTTCAGCCCTTTAACCGACTTTGGATGCAAGTTTTCGATTCTATGGGCTGCCTAAAGTGGTTTATAGCTTGTAGAGGGCACATGTAATGATCTTGGGTCATTGCTAGACTTGTATGGCACCAATCCATGATGATTAAAGTTCATACATAAACCACATGTTGCAACATTCAAGCATACTTCATTTCTGATCATTTTCTGGAACTCCCAAGCTGTTACAAGACTTCCAAAGCATCCATTAGACACATGTAAGTACTCTTGACCTTTCTAAATTGAGTATTGATTCGATTATAGCCTAGAAATCAAACCGTCGTAACTACGGTTTGACTTTGTGATAAATCACAATCGGTCCAGAGATTTGTCGAATCGAAAGTCATTATAATTTGGTATTTATATGGGTATTAAACCCCTAAAAGGTCACCCACTGATTCGAATCCTAACTAGGTCGTTTATCGAGTCAAAGGTTGTCCGAAAAAGTCAACAGAAACCGTAATCGCATATTTAATGATACGGAAGGCGTGTAAACTGTTTTATCAATCATATAACTTGAAAATAAGTATAAAAACTTGTCTACGCTTGATTGATTCGACAACTTTCTATTTAGAACCGATTCGGAGCCGAAAGACGCAAAAGTTTGACTTTTGCGTTGACCTCAGTTCTGACCCGATTTATATAGGTTTAGACATGCCTTAAGGTTCCTTTAGGACCTAGTTACATGTGTGTATAAGCCTCTGCGTTTATACCACTCGAATCCCTAATCGTTCGCGCGGTTCCGTTAAATGCTTAAAATGGACCGTAATGCCCTTATGACCATACAACGAAAATTTTGAAAATGTGGAAGTACAATAATCTTAGTTACTGATTATTAAACATATACGTAAATTTTCACGACAATCGGAGGTCTAGATTAGGAGATATGCGCATTAGCGTAAATAATAAACTTTTTATTAATTAAACGGCGCGATTAGCGCATAGCCTATCTAAACCCGGTTTTCGGTACCAAAACTTTTACCCACTAATGTTAAATAATATTTTGGGATTTTTGAAGATTTTTAATTATTTTTAAACTGATCTTAAGCTAGGCTTATCGCCTTAATTCGGTTAATACCGAATTTACCCTTTTCGGTCATAAAATGATTTCTACAAAGAATTTTGACGCGAATCCAATTGCTACTGATTTTAAATAATAAATGTAATGTTTTGAGCCTGTTTAACTAGTCAGAAAACCCAGAATCGTATTTTTAATCGTACGTCGCTTAAAACGGGTTTATACGCGTATTATACGCGTAGTTTAGGCTTAAAACCATTTTTGACATATAAGGATTATTACCAACTAATATAATCTGTTAAAAATAAGTTGTTTACTGATTACTTCAGTCCCGAACATCGGGGTTACGTTAAATCCCTTTTATAATCTCTAAAATGACCAAAATACCCCTACGGGGCATAATTAATGATTAATCTCGTTTTGGGCATTATGGAAGATATCATAATGATATCACAACATATTTAAAGCATATTAACTTAGGAAACCTGTTCGCGACCCTTATGGTTACCCGTTACGCCTCTGGCGCGTTCGGTTCGGTTTATGTAACTAGTTTGCATAAATTAGCCGAAACGGGTCAAACCTTATCCTTTTTATCTCAAAATCCAGAATGTGTTTAGTTTACCCATATTATACAAGTCTTCGAACTTGTCGGGTCTAAATCACATTCTATTCCGGTCTTCGCTTAATCATGCGTTTGAACCGTAACACTTCCTTAAAACTAACCGGTCTAAGTTACGACTTAAATAAGACCCGTTAGGAATCTAATAGGTTAATAAAAACCTTCGTTCCAGATTGTGAGCCCCAGTAGAAGTACTCGTGCTTGCTGATTAGAATATACGGCTGAGTATAAATTGCATTGCTAGCTCAGGTAAATACTTTTAACTTATTTTCCCTTATACGGGCTTGGGGTACGGTATCATAAAGATACCGCTTGGTCGGGTGTAGAAACCTTTTGATCGGAGATGATTGAATTGTATAATCCCGTTTTAATTCGTATTGCTTGATAACAAATAACATTGGGGGTTAATGACCGTGTCCTGGATATCCTTGGCTCATTTTAAAAAGTGAATGGCCACGACGTAAGCACAAGGTGTAGACATAACACCTCCTGTTGCATATGTATAACGTATACTCACTCGTAAGGGTAACTTCTTGTGAGATCATATTTGTGGTGTGTCGATTAATCTTGTCCGGCTTGTATTGTATAATCACCGGCCCTAAATGTTGGACAACCATGTAAATCGGATACAAGATTTTTATTAATAGAATTGTCCCAAGTATAAAAGATTAATTTTGCCTCTGTGCATTTTAATCAATGTGTCAAGATATTTTGTGCCGTTTGCACTCAAATCACTTTTCAAACTCTTTTTCCAAAATGAGTCAGTTAATTGTATTTACCAGTGTAAACTGACGTATTTTCCAAAAGGTTAAGTGACAGGTACTATGCATAATTGGCTGGGAGCTCAGGGCGTCATTAGGAATTCTTGAAAGTTCTAGATGCCTGAAGTCTGTTGAACAGTTTTAGTATCTTTTGTTTGATCCGCCTGTGGATCCTTTACCTTCCGTTGTAATACTTTGACATTACTTATATTCGGAATATAATAATTATTATCTTTTGCTTCCGCTGTGCATTATTATATTGTGTTGTTTGACTATTATGTTGCCAACCACGTCACGATACTCCCCCACCGGGCCCACCGGTGACACGTGGAAATTTGGGGTGTGACAGTTCAGGATCTGTATCTGGGCGTTTTAATTAAATTTACTGATTTCGTTGAGCACGGGGCGTGTTCAGTGAGCACGGCCCGTGGTCAAACTTTTGTTATTGGGTGTTTTTATGAAAATGCTGGACACGGCCCCGTGTTCAGTGAACACGGCCCCGTGTACAGGTTACTGTAAATGCAAATCTAAACTAAAATGCAGAAAAAGTGCGCGCGTTTTAAAAAGGTTTTGAAAAACTGATTAGGCCGTCGATTTTAAGCTTTCTTAAAATCCTTGTGTCCCCGGCAACGGCGCCAAAAACTTGATGCGCGTTTAAGTGTCGTATATTTTAGGTGTATATTTTAAGCCCTTTTTAACACTTATTTTAGCCAAGTTTTAAATTTATAAAACACGATATTTCACTAACACTAAACACACATATGGGCAAGTGCACCCATCGTTGAGTGTAGTATAGCGTTGGTAAGATACCGAGGTCGTCCAAGGACACAAGAGCTTTTAATACCGGTTTATCCTCAACGTCTAATCAAAATAAAAGTTTAGAAAAAAAAATTTAAGCTAAGAAAAATAAAAACTAACTAAAATGCTGAAAAATAAAAATAAAATAAAAACAGATAGACAAGATGAATCACTTGGTTCCGACTCGTATCTAGTATAACCTTTGATTATTTCCGCACTTTTGCACATAATTAAGAGATTATCTTAGTTATTGTAGTAGGCCCCTCTTTTGAAGGTGACGTTACCCTCACCCCAGTAGTTTGAGTCAGCAAGGATACAATCCTAAAAGGGTGGATTATAGTATTAATAGTAGTTAACTTATGAGGGGATCAAAGAGTTTGGACCCCCGCCATCCAATACCGTGAAGTATTGAAGGAGGTCCTACTAAATTTGACCCAGGTCCATTGCAGGACCTCTAAACGCTGAACAATGGCAAGACCTTTACCAAATCGTTCCCTTAACCCCCGACCAGGTAGCCAACATACCTCCATATAGACCGTGGAGATATGAATGGTGAAAATCCTTTATTTTATATAGACAGTAAAATAATGCCAAGACACCACGGACAAACGATAAGGAAAGATCACCTTCAACATAAGTAACTAGTTATTAAAGTCATTAATACAAAACCAAATAAAAAGTGCAAAAGATTAGAAATAAAAAGTATTATACTAGACACTTTATCTTCACCAAGTGATGTAAGAGACTTAGGCAAACATGGCCTTGATTGTCAAGAACTCTTACGATCAATCTTGGATCCTGAGACGACTCACACACTCTACGATGGATAATGGATGATGGTGGTGGATGATGGTGTTGTGATGGTGGTGGGTGGTGGATGAAGTGTGAGAGAGGTGGTGTGCCAAGGGATGAGATGAAATGAATCCAAGCACTCCTATTTATAGGCTGAACAGAGAGCTGGACACGGCCCCGTGTCCGCTGGGCACGGCCCCGTGTCCGCTGGGCACGGCCCCGTGTCCGCTGGGCACGGCCCCGTGTCCGCTGGGCACGGCCCCGTGTCCGCTGGGCACGGCCCCGTGTCCGTCTGACATTCTCTCTCCTCATTAATTGTAATTGTTGGACCGTTCTTCGACCTTGAAAAGTCAGTCAAGGCAGTTCATCTTTACGTGTAAAGGCGGAAACAATGCACGCAAAGTTACAACAGCTGTTTCATTCAATTTCTTCTCTTTTATTGCTTTCTGATTACAATTTGACAGAGTTTCGTTCCACAAGCAATGATCCAGGTCCGCTTCAACATACAGCAGATCAGGCTATTTATAGTGTGGAGAGGTTCGCTTATATGGACGTCCGTATAAGCGGACCTATTAGCTTATGGTTCGCTTTTATGGACAATGTCCATATAAGCGGACCTACTACATTGACAAATAAGCGGACCTATCAACATAGGTTAGTATATACGGACCTATCTGACATATAAACGGACCTATCAACATATGATCTAATTTTGACTATCTAAAACCTATGTTGACCTATCTTGACCTCAGACGTAATGCAGACGAAGTCAACAGACATTCTATGCACTAACAGACTCCCCCTTGGATGTTGACGTAGTCTTTAGCTTCTGAGTCTTCAGTCTTGGTCTTTTTATCTTCTTATTCAGATTGTAACATTCTAAGCATCCATCAATCTTTCTTTTTGATCAGCTTCACACTTTGACTCTTACACCAGGATTTCATCACTGGTTCTATCATCAACCTCTTTATCATCAGCAGGCTCCCCCTTTCGTCAAGCTTCCGTGCTTTTAGGGATCGACACCTAGCTTTCCAGCTACAAGCTCCTCCTAACTTTCAGCTTGTCTTCAGACTCCCCCTTAGACTCAGCTCTCGGGATCGTAGTCTGGACTTTTCCTGCAATCACTCATACAATTATAAGTAACAACATTTTAATCTTTCAGATACTGTAATATAACAATCCAATCTCCTCAAAATCACTTCTCATGAATTTGGCAGTTTCATCGAATCGTATCGGAAACTAGCTCTATAACAATATAAGCATCCAAATCCCCCACAGTTAATCATCCAAGTCCAAATTAATGACCTTGGAGTTATCACAAACTGTTTTTGAATTTTTTATTTTAAAACTTCAAGTTTCAAATGAATGAACTTGTTTTATTTTCAGAAACACGATCAGCATACTTAGATTTTGAAACTCAGCACTCAGACATCGGTTGTCGAAAATAAAGCAGAATCAAATTTTTTTTTGTATTTTCTGAAAATATAAAGCAGTAAAGAAATATGTACAAACATATTTACAGACAATATTTTTGTTTGAGTATGCGTTAGAGGATCATATCAGTTTTTGACAAGTCACAAGTACCGTTGAGCTTAATAACACAATAAGAATTAAACAATTCACTTAGATTGTCGATATACTGATCCACTTAAATTTTCATACAAACTTCAACTGATTCAGGATACGAATTAGGTATTTTAAGAACTTAAACCCATTCATGTGTCCCACCTCTTGAATATACTCCCGTATCCAGATCCCAATATTCAGTCTTACAGGTAATTATAACACAAATGATATCTGTAAGGGGTTAATAAATTATGAAGAATCATGAGAGCTCAGGTCAGAACTACCGTTCAGCAGAGAGATCATGACTCAACTTGTAGATGTGTCCACTTTAGAGGATCTTTTTTACAACAGCATTGCTAAGAAATTTTATTGTCTTATCATATATGCTGAGGGTGATGCTGTGTTTCAAGCATTTGCGGAAAGTATTATTCGGGGACTAGGTCAGAACTTCCATTCAGCAGAAGTCCCGGAATAATACCCCAGATATCACTGAGTATAAAGACCTAGTATATCAGAATACGAAACCTTTCAAACGAGATTTCAGGGGTTACCTATATATCCAAGTAGTGTTCCCCACGAAATAAGTAAGTTTGAATTTAAGTTTATATCCCGAAAAAGTCTACTAAATGTGCAAAAACCTACCGACACATCCACGGTGAGATCGTTTAACACATTTAAACTTTCCATTTCTTTAGCATACTGTGATAGTCTACTGATGTACTATCATTTCCTCTTTTTACACAAAAACTCAATTTTTGAATTTTATCATGTTTTTGACTTTTTCAAAATTTTCAAATGTTTTTGTATTTTCTGACAATATTACTCCCCCTAAAATGCAAAATCATATTAAGAAAATTTGACAACCAACACTGATAGCTTTGTCTCGCCATCCATTTTCTGCTTCTCATGCACTGATTTACAGAAAATATAACGTACCCCCATGATTTACAACACATTGTTATTTTACAGTTTGAAAACCATTTTTCAATCTGATGAAAGTAATCATGTTTGTTCAGCCGTGAGGGTTTCGGTGTATTCAATCAAAACTCCCCATTACAACAAACTATTTTCCCATAATGATTTCAAAACACTTAAGTTTGTTTTAATCAGAATGGTTTTTCCGGAAAAATTAGTTTGTTTATCCATCACTTGTGGATTCGGGGTTATCACATCACCTTGTTCTCTTTTAACCATTTTGTACAGATTTTAACAATATAAGATCAAACACCACAATCACTTGTAGAAAATCAAGTACAACTTAATGTCCTTGATTGACCACTAGTAACACGAAATATCACAGTTACCATCCTGTGAATTTCTCAAGAATAATGCCAATGCCTGCTTCACACTTACCAACCTGGAAGCTCCGGCAAGTCAGGAATTCAACCAACAAATTTTGACACCCAAGCCTGACCAACCTTAGGCGCATTTAGAGCTTTTCTCTTTTCTTCATAAAACTCTTTCACTCCTTTTTCCTTACCATCAACCATCTTGCTAAAAATATGTTTAACATTGCTATTAAACATTTTTCCAGCATCAACACCTTTTGATTTTAGGTTTGCGGCTCGTAATGGTGGAAAGTTCTCATCATTCATTAACGGAACTGTCTCTTCCTTTTTTACCTCAACTTGTGGCTCCTCTGATTTTGTGGAATCAGATTCATTGCCCGAACTTGGCTTGTCTGACTTGGATGAGCCAGATTCATCGCCAATAACTTTCTTTTTCTTCTTGTTTGTCCTCAGATTTGCATCTGAAGAATTCGATTTGCTTGACTTTACCGTCGAGTGAATTGATTCATCAGAACTTTTATTCGAACCTACTAGTGAACCTGAAGACAAAATTTTCTCCAGATATTCTCTCGCCTTCTTCCTTTTCTTTCGCAGTCTGTCTTTCTGCCCCTGTGAAAGTTTAACTTTCTTTTCTTGAATTTTCTGATCCTGAACTTTAGGTTTTAGAACCTTCTGTTCATGGGGCTTGACGTTGACTGGTTTCTTTGCCATTCTTTGAGATTCAACCCTTAATCTTCCCATCGATCTCCTCAAGCAATCTCTGGCAATATGTCCTCTGATATGACAATTATAGCATCTTCTTGTTTCATAATTCCAATTCTGACAGTTAACAGCAATATGTCCTCTCACACCACATGTGTAACACACTCTGTTATCGTGCCATCCACTTCTATCTGTCCAAACCTTAAGATCATAACATTGTTTGGCTTGGTTATAGTCATTTCTCCTCCTCAATGCTGGATTTGGCTTTTGAGCACTGTGGTCAAACCTGCACCACTTATTACCAACATTTTGTGAGTTTTCATTTTTAAATTTTTGTGATTTTTGATAATGATTGGATGATTTATCTGATGAGCTTTTATTTTCAATTTTAGAATTTTTCAAATTTTTATCTTTTTGTTTCTGTTCTGCATTCTTCTTAACAGGTTTTTGTTTAGAACATTCACCTGTTTCAGTAGATTGCAAAACAGTATTTTGAAAATTTTCTTGTAAATCTAAAAATATTTTTCTTTTCTTTTCTTTTTCATCATCAGATATTTCATCACAATTTTCAATTTTGACTTTGTCAAAATTTGTGACATTGTCACTTATTGGAACAGAATTGATCGGTTTTGGACAAATATGTGATGCAGAAGTCACAAAACCTTTCAATTTATTCTCAAGCTCGGTATTTTTATTTCGAGCAATTTCAGCTTCATTTTCAAGCCGAATGATTTTCTGAAGATGAGAATTTATTTCAATCTGTTTTTCAAGATTATTTTTAAAAATAACAGATTTTTCATCTTCTAAAACCTTCATTTGACTTTGAAAATCTTTTTCAATTTTTAATTTTTCATTTTTAAACTCTTTTTCTTTCAAAACTTTGTTTTCCAATGTCAAACTGTCCACATCACTCAACAGTTTGACATTTTTAGTTTTCAGTTTTTCACAGTTTAAGCGCAACTCCAAAATATGTTCATCATCAGCTTTCTTTTCAGCTTTCAAAGTCTGAATATCTTCAATCTGTTTCTTCTCTTTCTGAACAATCTCAAAGACTAGTGTGTCTTCTGCAATCTCTTTCTTAATCACTGGTTCAGATTTCTCAGATACAGACTTTTCAGATTCTTCTTTCTTTGAAATTACTTCCTCAAAACTCTGCTGTTTTTCAGTAACAGCTTCTTGTACAACTTCTTCAGTCATCACAACTTCACATTTTGTTTGACTTGAAATCTGCTCCTCCTCAGAATCTGAATCACCATGATCAAATATTGGCATGTTCTTAGCTTCTTGATCATCATTCACTGCCAACTGATTACCAGTAGCAATTTCATCATCATGATCCCTATCATCTTCAGTGAATTTCCTAGGCTTCAGACACTGACAGCTGCTGTCCTGTACACTCCCTGCTCCACAGTCGCAAAAAAATCTACTTGATGTAGAGTAGACAACACGATGTCCTCGATGACATACATCTGCACAAACAGAACAACAACCTTTTGAAACGGTCAGATCACATGTATAACAGAAATACCAGTGTTGTTCCATAAAATTTCTCCCACTGATTGTAAATGTACAAACTTTAGAAGCGAGGGCTTTTTCACTGTTACTATCATGATCAACCTTACTGCTTGACATCTTCAAACAACTGGAGACAAACAAACAAACACAATCAATTCAAAACAGATTGAATATGTAACAATGTGTTGATGAAACCAATCTAAGACTTGTGTCATAGACTTGCGAATACGATTCAATGTTGTTCGGATGAAATCACTAAATGAATGGACTGCACGAAATGATGTTCGAGAACTGAGCCGTCAATTATGAATCTTGGGCTTATAATCACAAACAATCACACAATTAAATCTTGATCCACAAGTTTAACGACCCAAAATGTTCAATCCAATAATTTTTGTAGTTCACAAATTTTAAGTTGTCTTTGATTGGGTCGTTCGATTTAATGATCTAATGACAAAATAATGTTCAAACAATTGGATCCGACAACATCAATTTACAAACAAACGTGATTGGGCCACACTTATATACTCACATATATTCAACCTTTTACTCAATTAACCTGATTGGGCCTCACTTTAAAAATGTCTGATTGGGTCTTAAACTGAAAGTGGCTGTCAAATTTTTTTACTCAATTCACTTGTAGCTTTTAAACTTTCAACAATACCCACAAACCACTATCATCATGCAAACTGACACAATCACATGCGCACAAATTCACATGCACACATAAATCGAAATGTTCTTATCAGCGAAATTATGTAAGTCTGTATGAGCGAACTCAGTCTTGACAGATAAGCAAAATAGTATCTGACAAATAAGCGGACCAGGTATTGTTCAGATAAGCGGATCTACAATGTCCGTAAAAGCGGATCTAAATGTTGTACTGATAAACGGACCACAAAAACGGATCTCAAGTAATTGTCACTACAAGCGGATCTCTAGAAACAGACCTACCAGATTATCCGGATAAGCGGACCTAACAAGTAATTACAAGCGGATCAGATGTGATTTACGAGCGGACCTATTGATGTCCGAAAAAACAGACCTAAGTTTTTAACAGTTTTTACCCATTTTTAAGCCGAGTTTTAACCTAAAACTTTCTAGGGTTTGTTAATTGAATGATCCGCACGTAATACTTAAAAATCCGACAATTCCAACCGTAGGAACCACTTCAAATCGAAAAAGTATGAAAGAAAGAGAGTAGAAATCAGAGAATTCGGTAGAATCAAGCTGTAATAGTATGAACTCCTCGTCCTGAGCTCTGATACCACTTGTTGGACCGTTCTTCGACCTTGAAAAGTCAGTCAAGGCAGTTCATCTTTACGTGTAAAGGCGGAAACAATGCACGCAAAGTTACAACAGCTGTTTCATTCAATTTCTTCTCTTTTATTGCTTTCTGATTACAATTTGACAGAGTTTCGTTCCACAAGCAATGATCCAGGTCCGCTTCAACATACAGCAGATCAGGCTATTTATAGTGTGGAGAGGTTCGCTTATATGGACGTCCGTATAAGCGGACCTATTAGCTTATGGTTCGCTTTTATGGACAATGTCCATATAAGCGGACCTACTACATTGACAAATAAGCGGACCTATCAACATAGGTTAGTATATACGGACCTATCTGACATATAAACGGACCTATCAACATATGATCTAATTTTGACTATCTAAAACCTATGTTGACCTATCTTGACCTCAGACGTAATGCAGACGAAGTCAACAGACATTCTATGCACTAACAGTAATTCGCAATTACAATAAATGCGCCTGCTGTACTTTCGACACGCCCCCGTGTCCGCTGAGCACGGCCCGTGGTGGGCAATAGAAGCTTCTATGGATTTGTCTTTTCTGCTGCTTCTTGGGCACGGCCCCGTGCTGGCTGAGCACGGGGCGTGTTCAGACTTCTGCCTTCTCTATTTTGCTTTGGAAGGTGCCGTTGAGGGGTCGGGCAGTCCACTAATGTTCCTTTCCTTGTATTTATGTTGGATTTAGCTGTCTTTTTGCTTCTTTTGTGTTTTTGAGCTCATTTAATCCTGAAAATACAAAAGGAAGACAAAAACACTCTTTTCCAATATTAGTACTTAAAAAGGGTTAGTTTTATGCCTTATTTGATGTAATTTATATGTTGCATTTTGCACACATCATACCTCTCAATGGTTCCATCTGACTTATACTTCACTGTAAAAACCCAGCGACATCCCACGGGTTTCTTTCCTGGTGGAAGAGTACACTTTTCCCATGTATCATTTTTCATCAGGGCCTCCATCTCTGTTCTCATTGCTTTTTTCCAGTTCTCAGATTCTAAGGCTTGTTTTACATTGGTTGGAGTATGTTCAGAATATAATGAGGAAACAAACACTTTAGCTTCATGAGACAGGCTCCCCCTGGCTATGTTGGCTACCGGATAATTTGAGTTTCGATATTCCTTCTCTGGGGAATATCGCTTGGGAGGAACTCCCCTATTTGCCCTTGGTGGCAACACATACCGTTCTGGTGCTTCCCTTGGTTCAATGTGCTCTGCTGTTGTCACCGGTTCTATGTGTTCACCATCACTATGATTAGGGGAAGCAGGAGAACTTCGTTCAGCTTGCTCCTGTTCTGTGTGCTCACATTCATAATGATTAGGGGAAACATCAGAATTTTCAGGAATCTCATTATTACTTACCTCGGGCATCAGGTTGGAGGGATTTTCTTCAGTGACACTGTGCTCGGTTGGTTGTGTGTTTGTGTCAGGCGGTGATTCTCCTTTGGTACTGTGATCTCCTCTGGTTATGACTTCCTCCGACGATGGGAATCAAGTCAGCCAACCCAGTGTGTCTATGTGTTCGTTCTCCCCCTGACCATTGGGTTGGGTGTTATAGAAGTATTCTGTTTCAAGAAAGTCAAGGTTCATAGTAGTGTATGTGTGACGTGTTTTTGGGTTATAACAACGATAACCTTTTTAATTAACTCCATAGCCCACAAACACACATTTCTCGGCACACGGGTCAAGTTTTGTTCGATTGGTTTTGGGTATGTGAACAAAGGCTGAGCAGCCAAAAATTCGTGGTTCAAGAGTAAGAGGAGGAGGGATCTTGACAAATTTTTCTAGGGCTTGTATGGGGGTTTTTAGTTCAAGAATTTTTGTAGGAAGTTGATTTATGAGGTATACAGAAGAAGCAACTGCTTCGGGCCAAAAAATTTAGGGACTTTGGATTCGATTAGGAAGGCTCGAGTCATCTCAAGAATTATACGGTTTTTGCGTTCGGCGACTCCATTTTGTTCAGGAGTATGTGGACAGGTGGTTTGATCGAACAACATATGAATATTTCGTTTTCCAGCATTTTATTGTTTATATACACAGGTGTACATGAGTACAATATACAGATGTACAACGAAAATATTATTGTACATATATGTACATATGTGATTATACATATATGTAAAAGTGAAAACATACACAGAATACACATATGTTTGTAAATATTATTACACATGTTTATATGCAGATTTGTAAATATTATTACACATGTGTATATGAAGATATGTTAAAACGTAAAAAAAAAACTGACCGGTTTTAATTGTTAAAACAAAAGTGATTATGCAATATAATTTGTTTTAGTTCTTAAAAAACGCAGGAAATCTAGATTCAGGGATTTGGAATAATTGATTGGGAAAATACCGAATTTGCCCTTGACAGATAGATTTTACTTAAAATAAGTCTACTTATTTACAAAAATATCATTCATTTAAAAACCATTGATCTCCACAATGAATGGCCAAGATTTGTTCACTTAGTTCACAAATACAATAGTGTTCACTCTAGAACCTCACCCTATATATATATATATATATATATATAGGGTAGGGTTCTAGAGTGAACAATGGTTCATTTGTGAACAAAGTGAACAAATCTTAACCCTTCATTTCCTAGATGATGAAATTTAATGCTAATGGCAATGTTGTAATTATGTTTTAATATCTAACAAACTTAAAAGTCGTACAGGGTTAGTAATGTAATTTTCTACCAATTATAATTTTGGGAACCAGGAGCTGAAGAGGTTTTAAAGAATCTTTCAAAGATTTTTCTTCCCTAATCATCGCATATTGTTGTTCTGGGTGGATATTATAACAATCTCTTCAGAAAAAAGAATCCATGTCATTCCTTCTTCTTAAAACCCCCGATGATTGGGTTCTGCTTCATCGATACACACCGTGCGGCAAATCGGCGGCTTTAATCAAAGGAATCCAAGCATAGGTAAGACAATAATCAGTACATCATTTCTGTTTGTGTATGTTTCCTATTTTCGTTTAATTATATGAAATCGAAAGCTAGGGTTTCGTGCATCCTGTGTATAAAATTAGTTTGAAGTTGTAAAGTTTGTTTAATCACATATTTGTGGTTCGATATTGTGTTTTGTGTAGCCTTTAATCGATTAAAACAATACTAGTTTTGAAGGTTAGGGTTAGTTGAATAAGAATTTTGGTTTTTGTACAGAGTTGCTCTACTGAAGAAAAAGAAGGGTAAGAATGTGCTTACACAAGATGGCAGGGTTATGCAAATGTACACCTGTGTACACATGTTGTTGGGTTGTGTACTATTAAAAATTTCTTTTGGAAAAAGTTAACATGTGTAAGTGTGAAGTGTACATTTGTGTATCAACTGTATATACATTGGTGTACATAAAAAGTGGGAGCATGGGTTTTTTCTTTTTTGATTTTCTGGTGTAGTTGGGTTGTTATTTAACTTATTTAATGCAACTATTTTGAAAATATTAGTTTCGATCATGTTGATTTGGGTTGTACATGTTCCGTTGATAGCGAAAAGGGGATAGCTATTTGATTGCGATGTGTATACACTTGTGTATTCTGTTGATTGTTTATGATTTGGGTAGACTTGTGATTTTTGACGATTGATAAAGACTTGGCTAAACTGTGCACATGTGTACTTCCCGGTTTATTTCTGGTTGTGTAGTTTTTATGTTTTTTTTTGGTAGAACTAAAATTTTAAACCAATAGTCAGGAAATTCCGGTGTACTCAAAAATGGAAGCAGGGTTTTTTTTTCTGGTGTATTTGGGTTGTGATTTAACTTGTTTAATGTAACTATTTTGCAAATATTGGTTTAGATCATGTTGATTTTGGTTGTACATGTTCCGTTGATAGCGAAAGGGGTATAGCTATTTGATTGCGATGGGTATACACTTGTGTATTCTGTTGATTGTTTATGATTTGGGTATACTTGTACTCCCCGGTTTATTTATGGTTTTAGCAAAAGTAAGTTTTTAAACCAATAGTTAGGAAATTCTAGTGTACATAGTCCGGAAATTCCGGTGTACACATGTGTATGTTTATTGGTACACATATGTATGTTTTCGTTATCCACATGTGTTTATTCTTTCAGTACATTTTATTCAATAATTGATTATAACATTATATCTGATCTTAGAAAGACGTTTTCACAAAGTATCTGAAGCTGGTCCATCATCCGAAGTATCCACAAATTGAAAATGCATTGCCACATAGGTTGGACTTTGATTGGAAGACGGTCGGCAACACAGTTGATTGTGGGGTGTTCGTTATGCGTCAAATGGAAACTTGGTTCAGCGTAACAGTTGAGAAATGGGATAGTGGCTTTCCCCTTACACATACTAAAAAGAAATCAAGCTCGACACGTTTAAGGAAGAAATACGTGGTGAAGATGGTAACGTCAAATATTAACAAGCATCGTAATCGCATAATGGCAGAAGCAACAAAATACTGGACGACGCTCAAAAAGGGTTAATTAGTATGTTAAAGTTTTAGACAATAATATATATTTAATGGTATGTTAACTGGATATTCGTATTTTGATTTTTTTTTGGTGTTATATTTTATTTTGAATTTGAAAACAGAAATCAGTTTCGGTATGGTAACTATGTTTGTTTGGTTTGACACAATATGGTCTGGTCCAGTTTGTGTATGATGTTTTGTAATGAAACGTCGTTATTATCTAAAATTATGTACACTTGTGTATGATTTATGTTATGTCTTAAATATAATATAGTTATTTGGATCTGATAGACTAATGTTTCGAAATCTAAACAATAATGTGTTGACGTTTCTGTATTATGCAATATCTTAGACCGGGCAACCGGTACACATATGTACAGTTGTAGGTAATATATAAATTACACTAATTTTTGTAATATTCCTATTACCAACAGTTTAAAAAAAATAGGAAAACTATATGAATGAATTCTGGGTTTTATGAAATCTGAAAGTTACGTTATTTGTTATATGTTTTTGATAATGATCTTTTAAAAATCTAAAAGATATTGTGGATAATCGATTAAAAATAGGAAAGGTGATTAAAAATAGGAAAGGTGTAACTAAATTCAATGATGATTTAAATCTAATTTATTATACAATTACAATCCTACCCTTATCAACTAAAAATGAAATCAATGGTCCTGATTAGTTCACACAGTTCACAAACAATGATGCTGTTCACTCATGATCCTAACCCTATATATATATATATATATATATATATATATATATATATCGTAGGGTTCATGCGAGAAGCACCTTTATTGCGAGAACCGCGATAACTAATGTGAACACAACAAAATAAACCCACTACACCACCAAAAACCTAAAAAAAAAAAAAAAAACTAACCACCCCCCTCCCAAAAAAAAAAACCCCTAAACCCCCCTCCCCCCCCCCCCCCAAGCTAAATGCTAAAAACTAAACCCACCAAAAACCTAAAAAAAGAAAAAAAAAAAACAAACCCCCACCCCACCCCCCAAAAACCTAACCCCCCCCCCCCCCCTCCCAAACTAAATGCTAAAAACTAAACCTCAAAAAACCTAAAAATACCTAAAAAAATCTAAAAAACACACAATTTTTTTTAATATTTTTTATGCAAAAATCGCTACTTCTAGTAGCAAAAAAAAATTTAATAACGAAAAGTAGCGATTTTTGCATAAAAAATATTAAAAAAAATTGTGTGTTTTTTAGATTTGTTTTAGGTGTTTTTGATTGTATTCACATTAATTCTAAGGGTTAAGGGTGGTTTCTAAATGATCATTCTCCTATTATTATTATTATTATTATTATTATTATTATTATTATTATTATTATTATTATTATTATTATATATAGGGTGGGGTTATATATATATATATAGGGTAGGGATCCTAAGAGAAGTCCACCCTATTTGAGAAACTTGAAAAGTAATCTGGACCACACATTTTCCCTAAGCAAAAAATGCAAAAAAAATGTGAAAAAAATGCAACTTTTTTTTTTTGGAAAAATCACAGGTTTTTCTTTAAGGATTAAATTTTTTATTTTTTTTTTAATTTTTTTTAGATTTATACACATGTGTATATTGTTAATATTTTAACTATACATATATGTATATTGTCAATTATACATATATATATACATGTTTAAAACTGAAAAAATATGTGTTATAAATCCTAAACCTTAAACCATAAACACTAAAGCTAAACCTTAATGCTAAACCCTAAACCCTAATGCTAAACCCTAAAGCTAAAACTAAACCCTAAAGCTAAACCCTTAATGCTAAACCCTAATGCAAACCCTAAAGATAAAGCTAAACCCAAAAGTTAAAGCTAAACCATAATACTAAACCCAAAAGCTAAACCCTAATGCTAAATCCTAAATACTATTGCTAAACCCTAATGCCAAACCCTAAAGCTAAACCCTAAACCATAAAGCTAAACCCTAAACCCTAATGCTAAACCCTAAATACTAAACCCTAAACCCTAATTCTAAACCATAATGCTAAACCCTAATGCTAAACCTTAAAGCTAAACCCTAATGCTAAACCTTAATGCTAAACCCTAAAGCTAAAATTAAACCCTAAAACTAAACCCTTAATGCTAAACCCTAATGCAAACCCTAAAGATAAAGCTAAACCTAAAAGTTAAAGCTAAACCCTAATGCTAAACCCAAAAGCTAAACCCTAATGTTAAACCCTAAATACTATTGCTAAACCCTAAAGCTAAACCCTAAACCATAAAGCTAAACCCTAAATACTAATGCTAAACCCTAAATAACATTTATTTTTCAATTTTAAACATGTATATACATATATGTATAATTGACAATATACATATATGTATAATTAAAAGATTAACAATATACACATGTGTATAAATCCAAAAAAAAAAAAAAAAATTTTTAAAATAAAAATTTTAATCTTTAAAAAAAAACCTGCGATTTTTCCAAAAAAAAAATTTTGCATTTTTTTCACATTTTTTTGCTTAGGGAAAATGTGTTGTTCAGAATGCTTCTCAAGTTTCTCAATTAGCCTACTAATTCTCACATGATCCTTATCATATATATATATAGGGGAAGTTTCAAATGAAAACCACTAGTTATTGGGAAAACTCGAAAACTAATTAAAAAAGCCAAAAAAACATACCAAAATTTTTTATTTATTTATTTTTTTTTTGCATAATAATTTTCATAGGTTTTTTTATATAAAAAAAAATTTTGTGTAGTGCACATGTGTATGTGTACTACAAAAAAAAAATTTTTTTTTTTTTTGAAAAAAAGTTTTTTTTCATATATAAATATCAGCGATTTTTATAAAAAAAATTGAAAAAAAAAATTTGTGTGTTTTTAGGTTTTTTTTAGTTAGTTTTCGAGTTTTCACAATAAAAGTGGTTTTCATTTGAACTATCCCCTATATATATAAATAATAGGAATCGAACCTGCGTGTCTTACGGTTACGGAAGATAGGTCTTTTAACCAATGTACCAACATCTCAACAAAACCTTATCACAAATACTTGGATGTCTAGTTTTCTTCACAAAAGCTTCGTAAATCTTTCCCGATATCTGGGTCTGTAGAAACTTCTTAGTATACATGTCATCCTTGTACCAATACCATAACTAAGCACCTGCTTCTGATCCCATAATCACCAATCCTAAACCCTGTAATACAAAAATGTCTGAGCATGACCAAATCCAATACATCATCGATATCCCAGATGATGAGATTGTTGACTGGATTATTGGCTCAGTTACCGATGTCGATGACACTCCCCAACCGTCATCAGCTGCAAAAATCCCCAGAGTTCCAATCTTGCTGTGTGAGAAACACAGCTACGAGAAATACTTTGCTCCTCAGGCTGTCTCCATTGGTCCTTACCATTTTGGAGAACCAAAACTCAAGGCGATCGAGGAACTCAAGCCTATTATCGTAAGGATTCTCTTTGAAGACGACCAGGAGGCCTTAGTAAGTTTGTACAAAAAGCTTGGTGAAGAGGAAATGATGAAAGATTTAAGAAGCTTTTACGAAGACGACTCGACAACCAAGTATTGCGATAAGGTCTTCGTTAAGATGATGTTGCTGGATTCTTGTTTCATTTTATATTATATAAATAAGGTTTATATAGGGGGGTTTAATTTGTATCTAGACATGTTATTGAGGCACGTCGACCAGGTTTTCTGTGTTTTAGATGATTTGTTCTTGTTGGAAAACCAAATTCCCTTCAAACTTCTAGAAGTGGTGATGAGTTTTAGGAATGGAGATAATTTTAATAAAATCCAAGAGTTCATCCATGATATTTCTATGTTGAGGCCTTCAGATCAGAAAAGAACGTGGTTAAAATCAATACTTTGCATCCGAAGTGATCAAAGAAGTGGTCAACAACGTTTGGAATTGGAGTTAACTGGCGACAATGCACCGGATCATCTTCTCCATCTTCTTTATCTTACTCATAAACCTAAAGATATCTCCATGAAGTATAAGAATAAAGAATACAATTACAACAGCAATAATTTCCCCACTGTTAACCAGCTTTTGGATGTAGGGATTCGTTTCAAGCCATGTGACCCTATTTCTTTAAATCACGTTAGGTTCTCTAAGGGCTGGTTTGAGTTTTCAGCTGCTGTACAACTCCCACCAATAACCTTGTCGGGTCACAGCAAGCCTGTTTTGTTAAACTTGATAGCCTATGAAACGTGCTTCGGGAAAGATGCATGGTTTGCATCGTACGTTTGTCTTCTTCGGTCTCTGATTGGTAAACATGAGGACGTTAGGGCTCTTAAAAAAGCTGGGGTGCTTCAACACGACTTCGGGACTGATAACGAAGTCGTGGATTTCTTCAAAGAAATAGCCACTAATTTAGCTCCGCATAGTTCAACATATAAGGAACTTAAGGATGACATACAAAGTTATTATGAAGGTTGGAGTAACACACCCATTTCCGAACTTAGGCATGAACTTCGCAAGAGCCCCTGGAAATTTATTTCACTTCTTGGAGCTTTGATAGCTCTTTTTCTTACTGCTGTTCAAACTTATTTCGCTGTCTGGAGTCGCAAATGATTGACCATCTCGATCTGAATGCTTTTCTGAAGATGAACGATCACTTATTATTCTCGTTTTTTATTTGAGTGTTGCAAGTTGTTTTATTTATATTTGTATTTTTTTTCTTAAAAAATATCATATTTTGTTTAGTTGGTCCATTGGAACCAATTGCTGTTGTGAAAAAAAGTATGCTTGGTAAAATAATGAAAACTAGTCTTATGGATAATTTAACATCGTGTTATTCAAAGAAAAAGCTTTTTTATACTTTGACCCTCCATATATGATTCAGAAATATATAGAATTACATGCACACAAATTCTTTGCTTCTCTTTATTTTAGTTTTTCATGATAAGCACTAGTGGTTTTCCCCCGCGCTGCGCGGCGGGAGCTTACTAGGTATCGGTTCTGTTTGTTTCGGTGCTATAACAACTAAAAGAAAAAACTACTAATACGACATCGTGATATGTCCAAAAGGATATCGACATGTGTTTTACATCAATCGAAAATAATAAAAAAAGAGTATTTGTTCTGCTACTACCGATATCGGTACCATTGTCGTTTTGTTGAAAACGGTTATGTTCGTCACGTATTGATACTCATATATTTTACGATTAAAAAATTACATCTTTTAATATTGTTGCCGACACTCGTATAGTTTACTATAAAAAATTGTGTTGTTTTGAAAACCAAAAATAAATTACTGTTCTTCGATTCAATTTGCTACGATAGCGGCAAGTATCCCTTTTTAATAAAAATTATATCGTAATATTGAAAAAAATATAGCTGCGAAGTTAGATTTTTCAAAAAAGTTAGCCTACGTAAGTTATTAAAAATCAAATTAAATGATAAATAACATTCTCCTATATATTAATAAAGGAAGCTTGTGAATAGTAATACTCACCATTTTTCAATACTGTATATAGGGTAAAGATCAAATAGGAAGTTAATTTTCACTAGGAAGGATAGGAAGCCATAGGATTATGACATGTGGCAAATTTTAAAATAAAGAGAAAGGGTATTTTAGTCAATCCAACTCCTTCTTCTTCCTTTTTCAAAACCCAGTAAATTCAAAAACCCATCATTTTCAAAACCCACCATCTTTAACTATTTCTTCACTTTCTATCTCAATAATCACTACATTATAGTGCGATTTTCATCACAAATCAATGATTCAGAACCCGATCAACGTGTTCTTCAGCTTTTTTTTGAAGAAAACCCAGTTTAATTTCATAAAAAAATCTCGTTTTTTCCGGTGATTTTGGAGATAATCACTCGATTCGTTCGATTCAAGCGTTGATAAGTGTTTCAATCATTCAAAATTCATCAATTGTTGAAGAAACCACTTCGATCCATGTAAGAAATTCTTTAATTTCATTTTTACGATCTGGGTTTTTGATTTACTTATTGCGTTTTACGATCATGGCGGGGGTCCGGGGGCGGCAGCCCCCGGTAGCGGGGTCCCAGGGGCGGCAGCCCCTGGCGGGGTCCAAGGGGCAGAGCCCCTGGCTGGGGTTGAGCTGATTAAATTGCTGTAATAAAAATGCATCAGAAAAATTAATTTTTCAGAAATTGGCTCATTTCGAAGACAATAATTCGTAGACAATTCAGACAGTTCACAGTCCCAGACAGTTTTATATGTCCATTGCGTTTTAGAAATAAGAGTGTTTTCACAGTCCCAGACAGTTCCCAGACAGTTTCAGTCCTTTCTGGCTATTGCGTTTTAGAAAAAAACATATTTTTAAGTGTTTTTAGTCATTGCGTTTTAGGTAAAACACATTTTTGAAGTGTTTTTAGTCATTGCGTTTTAGGTAAAACACATTTTTAGGTGTTTTCAGTCCATTGCGTTTTAGAATGAGTCATTTTTAAGTCCTTTCTGGCTATTGCGTTTTAGAAAAAACATATTTTTAAGTGTTTTTAGTCATTGCGTTTTAGGTAAAACACATTTTTGAAGTGTTTTCAGTCCATTGCGTTTTAGAATGAGTCATTTTTAAGTGATTTCTGGCCATTGCGTTTTACAAATAAGACATTTCTTTGTGTTTTTTGTGCATTGCGTTTTAGGTAAAACACTTTTTATGTGTTTTCAGTCCTTTCTGGCTATTCAGTAACGAGCAAGAATGAAGATATAACTGTGATTGGATGAAGAAACAATTGGGTGACAAAGTTGCCATGGTTCAAATCTCAAATCACCTTAAAAACATAACCTAGTATTCTTGTATCTGGAAAGTTTGGTGAGTCTGCAAATATGGAGAGATCGTAATCACATTCTGCATATTCAAAATTCCCTATAGCTCTCTTTAACAGCAAAACGCAATTCATTCAAGAGCTTCCGTAAAACACAAACGTTAGGTAAAACACATTTTTATGGGTTTTTAGTCCATTGCGTTTTATAAAGTACATTTTCTTTTGAGTTTTTAGGTTATTGCGTTTTAGAAATAAAACATTTCTTTGTGTTTTCTGGCCATTGCGTTTTACAAATAAGTCATTTCTTTGTGTTTTTGGTGCATTGCGTTTTAGAAAAATGTCATTTTTAGGGTTTTTTTTTCATTGCGTTTTACGTAACTGGGGGTTTTTCTATTGCGTTTTACGCAACTGGGTTTTGAATTTTTTTTTTTTGAAAATATAGCAATAGTATACTCGTTTTAAAGATAAAAAAACGCTCGTTTTTTTGGTGCAATTTTTATAAAAAAATAATGTCGTATGAAAGAGTTATTAACGTTTAAAAAATGGGGGGAATTGGAGGAGAGAGAAACTATTGGCTTACTTGACTAGAATGCCCCTGAAAAAAGTCACGCGCCTCTTTTCTTACTTTCAATCTCCCTGATTTAATCTTAGCCCTTGATTAACTTAATGGATGGTCAAGATCACTTCCTATCCTTCCTAGCCAAATTAACTTCCTATTGTATCTCCACCCACTGTATATATACAAATGCTGTTGGATTTAAGATTTGTATCAATCATTAGTAAACTGGTTGGTTAACACTATATGTATCCCTGTGAACTTGGGTTCGACTCTTCGCATTCCCTTTTTAACAATCTTTCTTTTTGCAAAGAGAGAGAGGTAAAACCGCCTCTCTCTCTCTCTCTCCTTCAAAACCCTCTTTCAAGACACACACACATCCAACACTCATCTCATCTTATCTCATCTTATCTTCTTCTTCCTCTTGATTTTTAGTTATAAATCTTCAAACCTAGGCATCTATTGGAGATAACTGTTCGAGAAATCGAAGCTTTGGTTAGGGCATGTTTGGCTAAGCTTATTAGAGTTAAAAAAGACTTTTGGGAAAATGACTTTTTTTAAAAGGACTTTTTGAAAAGGAGTTTTTAAAAAAAGTGTTTGGATTAGCTTATGGGGTGGGAAAAGCCAATAAGTCAATAAGTTGTTTTTTAAAAAGTGTTTGGCTTAGCTTATTGATGTAAAATGACTAAAATAGACATTCTTTCATAAGTCAATAAGTTGTTTTTTAAAAAAGTGTTTGGCTTAGCTTTTTTGTTTCTCTTCTCTTCAATAAAAAGTTTAATTTAATAAAAAAAAACCTACAAAATAAAAAATATGTCTTTTACAAAAGTAAAAACACAATAATACCACCATAGTTCTCATAGTACATTCATCCATACAATTGAAATGATGTCATGTTCATCTCCGCAATGTCATTATATCTCCCGCAATGATATCTCGGATCGCTTCCATATACATATCATCATCACTTGTACGACGTGTAGCCTGAACTTCTTCGCGAACTTCATCGCTAGTACCACCTCCTCTAGGACTGTACGATTCTTGTTGTGCCCTATCAAATGCTTTATCAAACCCACCGGCCTTTCTAATATAGTTATGGATCGCCATCGACGCTATCACAATACTCACTTGGTGTTCGTACGTGAAATTAACATGCATATCTCTCAATAACGCCCACCTAGCTTTCCACACTCCAAAAGTACGTTCAATGATATTTCGCAATGATGAGTGGTAATAGTTAAATGTCTCTTTTGGTCCGCAAGGAGCACGCATAGCACTAGTTTGTGCACGTCGAAAATCCGGTATATGATAACGAATGTTCGTACCTTTGTATGGAGCAAGATACCCTCTAGTATTTGGGTATCCGGCATCAACAACATAATATTTATCTGCAAATAAAAAAAACAGTTGTTATTCGTTTTAAATAAGTATTAAAAGCATAAAAATGACATTACTAAAATTATACTAACCACCCGTGGGATGTGGAAATTGAAGTTCCGGCCTCTCTAACGCTTCATTGAAAATTCTCGTGTCATATGCAGTCCCCTCCCATCCGGCCCACACAAATGTAAAACACATGTTAAAATCACACACAGCCATTATATTTTGTGTAGCGTATCCCTTTCGACCAATGTACTTCAGTTGTTCGTTCAATGGAACCAATGCCCTCACGTGTGTCCCGTCTATAGCGCCAATGCAGTTCTACAAATACAAAACGATAACATATTTAAATCATTTATTAAAGTAATTGTAGCATTAGAAACATCGAGCATTAGATGATACCTCGAACATTGTGTGGTAAGCAAGCAAGCGTCGACAAAGTCCATAAACGCATCATTATTCCACAAGAATTTTGGTTTATGGTTTTTTCTATATTCTCCCACCTAATCTTATTAAAGTGACCACACGGTTTATTCCCTTTTCTAGTTTCAAGCAAGCAAGCGTCGACAAAGTCAATAAACGCATTATTATTCCACAAGAATTTTGGTTTATTCTTTTTAGTTGACGTTTCACAATCAACAACATTTGTGTGGTAAGCATCCATTATCTGATACATATACGCATAAACATATGGATCCAAATCTGATTAATCAAACCGATACAGTAAAAAGATGCATTAATTTTGTTTTTACACTTACATATGGATACAGTACCATTAAATAAATTTAGCATTACCAGATGAGAGAAGGAGCCTATGGTACCATTATTCTACAATCAGATTCAAAACCAAATATCAAAGAACCTGATGCTAAGGGCCAAATGTATCATTATTCTACAATCAACTGTATAAATCATCAAATCCACACAATTCATTCGCAATTAAGGGAAGAAAGGGGATTCCATCATATACGATACATCATACATTCACATTATTCTATAGATCCAAATCTGATTTGAAACATTAACAAATTTAGCATGCCATACCTGATTAATCAAACAACAAACAGATCCAATTTGAAACATCTTTAACATGCAATTTCAGATAGTAAACATATACAATCGAACAGCAAATAGCTCCAATTTGAAACAGATTTAACAGATATGGTAGTGATTGTGCATGAATCAAAACTATCGTTGTGAATTGGAAACATACATGGGCTGTGGCGGCTTGTGTTATGAACAGATGAACCTGGGCTGTGAATTGGACGGAGGTGTGTTTAGGAACAGGGAGGAATCGCCGATGGTGGAGCCGCCGGAAAAGGCCGCCGGAGGTGAAGAGGGGACTGGGTTGTGGCGGCTTGTGTGTTACGAGCAGATGAGGGTACGAGCAGATGGTTGTTGTTGTAGGGCACACACAACACACAGATATAAGATACAAGGGGGTAAATAAGGGGTATATTGGTAATTTGAAATTTGAAAAGTTATAAGCTGACCAAGAAGTCACAATATACTAACTTCTTAAAAACTCAGCACTTTTGCATTGGCCAAACGCTAAAATGACTTATTGGCTTTTTGATTAAGCCAATAAGTCAATAAGTTGGTTTGAAAAGCTTAGCCAAACATGCCCTTAATCTACAAATTGATTCAGATTAAAAGAGAGAGACTCTAGAGTTTGAGCAGGAGAGAAAGCGGGGTCGGTTTCCTCACCTGTCACCCATCTTCGGTCGGATGTCGATTTCTGCAACCATTGTGGCTGAATTAGGGTTGGCGGTGAACATTGACCGCAATCGTCGCTGAATTAGGTTTCCGACGGAACCTTCTATATTCTGCCAGAAGTTACCTGCGACACAGGTAAGTTCTATGGTGAGGTTTATCAATCGAACAACAACAATGGCGGATCCTTATTGGCGATACACCGCTTCCGCTAACAGAGGTATCCGCACACCTTCTTCCTCTCGAATAAACCTTAATTCGTCAAATTATTCATTAAGTTATCATATTCGCTGTTTTGATTTTGATAATCGGCTTTGTGATTAACCTAAATCCAGTTCTATTCAATCTATCGTATCGTGAAACCGTAATTTCATACAATTAAGAGTTTTCGTGTCAATTTACGGTTCATATATGTTTCAGCAGGATGAATTGCATGTTATTAAGAGTTTTTTAGTCAATCTAGGGTTCATATATGTTTCAGTAGTATGAATTACATATGATTAAGAGTTGGTTATTGATGTTTAGGGAAAAGAATCAAACAGTTTGAAGTTTAAACAATCTAGGGTTTATATATGTTTCAGTAGTATGAATTACGTATAGTTAATAGTTTTTGAGTCAATTTTGGAGAATAGTTATTAATGCTTAGTGAATAGAAGAAGTTTAAACAATTTACGGTTGCTAAATGTTTCAGTAGTATGAATTACATATAGTTGAGAGTTTTTGAGTCAATTTAGGGGAACAGTTATCGATGCTTAGTGGAAAGAATTAATTAATTATGAGGTTTAAACAATCTAGGGTTCATATATGTTTCAGTAGTATGAATTACGTGGTGCATGTTTGATGTTTCGAGGAAATGTATGTAGTATGTTATGTATAACTGGTGTATGTAATTGGTGTGGGTTAACTTATTGTTGACTCTTTGAATTAATAAAGGAATTTTTGTTGGCCGTTCAAAAAAAAAAAGTAGTATGAATTACGTATAGTTAAGAGTTTTCAAGTCAGTTTTGAGGAACACTTGTTGATGCTTATTGAAAGGGATCAAATAGTTTTGAAGTTTGAACAATCTAGGGTTTATATATGTTTCAGTAGTATGATTTTTTTACATATAATTAAGAGTTTTCGAGTCAGTTTTGCAGAATAGTTATTGATGTTTAAGGAAAAGAATCAAATACTTTTGAAGTTTAAGTTTAAACAATCTAGGGTGTATATGTGTTACATCAGTATGGAATTTTGAAGTTTTAAAATTGTGTCATGTGAAAAACCCTAATTTGTTTCACTAACCAAATCCAGTTTATCTGTTGCAGGTGCCTATTCTGGCTACTTACAATCTGATGCATCGACATTATCGTCCCAACCTTGGCGGCCGTCATCTGATTATTTACAGAAGGATGTAAGAATTGCACATGTTGATATGTTTATGTCATGTTATATGAAATTTTCATTGGTGTGTTAGGCAATAATGGGTCCGTTTTCTGTTTATTATTTAAAGATCCTAGGAGAGAGCTCTGGAGCGGACATTGGCACGCGCCCTGAACCTAGCTCTAACGGCCACCCGTCTACTTGGGAAGATCCGTATTCGATTGGAAGAAGAGGTGTTTTACATGGAACTGGGCCCGGGATTCCCTACATATTAAATGGCAGGCCTGATTCCTTGAGGAAGGCTGATAGTATCCTAGTAGGTGGTCCGGAATCCAATGTTTTGTTTGTGGATGGGCTCTCGTCTGATTGTTCCCGGAGAGAAGTATCTCGTATCCTTTCATATAGAGGTGTCAGTTGACTCAGTTTCAATCAATGTGTTGTTTAGGGAAGGTGAGTCTCCATTTATTAACTAGAATCAATAATGCCACAAAGATTTAGTGATAAAAAAGGCAAAAAAAGTAGTTAATGTTGACATGCGTTGCCATTTACATTGTAAATATATTGGGAAAGAAGTGTTAAGAAACGCAATGGGTGAATTTTATTGTTAAATCATTGAAAAAAACGTCAAGTGCGGCGCAACGCGCGCACGGCGAAAACCCCTAGTGTTATTAAAAATAAAAAATAATTAAAAAATTAGATCAAATACTAAAAAAAATATGATCACTATTCATTCAGGCTTTAAAAAAATATAGCTGGAGCTAGATTTTTTTTAAACAGCTAGATTTTTTTAAAGTTAACGTACGCAAGTTACAAAAAATAATTTAAATTAAGTGATAAATGACATGTTATTAAAAAATTACAAAGAATACTTAAAAAGATAGATAAAAAATCAAAAATTAATGATATTTTAAATTTAAAAATGTTAATCACTATTCATCGGGAGTTTATATTAATATGTACTAGTGATATTATCCCGCGCTTTGCGGCGGGTGCTACTATCATACCAAACCGTATCGAAACCAACTGAACAACATATATATCGGTATCTGTGTTTATTTTTATTGTTTTTGCTTTCAATAAACTGAACTCTATCGCTATCATATTATACCAGACCAAACCGAACAATATCGGTACTTGTATGTACTCATTTGAACGGTTTTTTGTTTAGTAACTGATATCATGCTACTACCGTAGTGAACTAAATGAACAACATTGGTTTGGGTAACACTAATATTTTTTAGTGTTATTATTTCGATAAACTGACACCGTACCGCTACCATACTGAACAACACGTACGCATGTCAATACTTGTATTCATTTATGGTTTTCGAATTTCAAAAAGAAAATTTTTTATACAACTCTGTCTACAACAATAAATAAATATCGGCACAAGTATCGTGATAATCTGAATCGCTCAATCCATTGGTGTTGGTACCGATGCTCGTCTTTATCGTTTTCGGATGATATAAATTAAGTGTTGATTTCTATAAATTAAGTGGTTTGGCTAGACTGGCTTCTTTCATCTGGCGGTAATGGAGCCTCCTCGGGACCCACGGTTCGATTTCTCAATGGCGTAACCACCCTAATCTTGGCTGGAGAGATCCCGGCAACAGTAGTAACCAACGAACCAACTTTCAACAACCACAAAATTTTTCTCAACAACAAAGTGGAAGAGAAAGGCTTGAAGATACTGTATCTCGCCTCATCTCCGACACCGAAAAGAAAAACTCGGATCGATTTCAACAATTGGAATCAAATTTTAGAAATCAACAAGCTAGCATTCAAAACATTGAAAAACAATTAAATCAAATAGCTCAAAATTTCTCCGAGAGACCACAAGGCGCATTACCTAGCAATACCGAAACCAACCCAAAAGCACAAGTACATCTCATCACATTGAGAAATCGAACCATGGGTCCCGAGGAGGCTCCATTACCGCCAGATGAAAGAAGCCAGTCTAGCCAAACCACGACTCCACCCGCACCCCAACCAGAAAAGGCTTCTTTACCAAATCAAGAGCCCACCAAGACTCCTCCAATTCCGTACCCCGGTAGGTTAAATCGTCAAAAGACCGATGAGCAATTCGCAAAGTTCAAAAATTTAATAAAACAATTGCATGTTAATATTCATTTTATTGAGGTCCTAACCCAAATGCCTAAATATGCAAAATTCATGAGGGATTTCCTCACTCACAAAAGGAAAATTGAATCATTGCAATTAGTTAACTTAGGCGAAGAATGCTCCGCCTTAGTACTCAACAAACTCCCACAAAAGAAAATTGATCCCGGAAGCTTCGCAATTCCTTGCTCGATCGGGCCCCGTTCGTAATGCATTAGCCGATCTAGGGGCTAGCATTAACCTCATGCCCACATCGATGTTCAAACGACTCGGCCTAGGAACAACAAGCCCTACAAAGATGAGCATACAACTCGCCGACAGATCCGTCAAATTTCCACAAGGTGTCGCTGAAAATCTATTGGTCAAGGTTGACAACTTCGTTTTCCTAACCAACTTTGTCATCCTAGACATGGAAGAAGACACCGATGTCCCTCTCATCCTCGGGAGGCCATTTCTAGCCACCGCCCAAGCAGTGGTGGATATGAATGACGGAACGTTAACATTGAAGTTTGGGGACAAGGAAGTGAAGTTTGAATGTGGAAAAAGAGTATAGGACGAAGACCCGGTCAACTACATGAAGGTCATAGACACAAGCTTGGATGACGCTCTCCGACGGTGTAACATGGGATGCAATACATCCCACTTGGGTAACATATGACCAGGCTTTGGGTCTAGCCAAGGACCCTTATAAACGTGGCGCACCACGGAGGCATTCCGCGGAACTATCCTTAGTTTAGTTTAGATTAATTTTTATGTTTTCTAGTTAGTTTTAATTTTCAGGAATAAAACACACTTGAGATGGCAAAGGATACAAGGGAAGCTTGAACCAGCACCCCATGCAGGAAAACAGGACCATCCGACAAAATTCTTCGTTTACAGTAAGTTCGGCACGGGCCGTGTCCGCCCAACACGGCCCCGTGCTGCACAGTCTGCAGAAAAGACCTAGTTCAGGTAACTGGACACGGGCCGTGCTCACCCAAGACGCCCCCGTGTCCAGGCTTCTGTTTCTCTTGATTTAATTTTGTTACTGGCACTTGAACACGGGGCCGTGCCCGGACAACACGGGGCCGTGTTCAGCGCCCAGTAACACAAATTTTTTGCTTTTTCACGCCTTTTTACACATTCAATCAACCTAAAAACTTATTTTTGGGACACATTGAGGACAATGTGTAATTTAAGTGTGGGGGGGATGCTAAAACCTTGAATCTTGCAAGTCCTAAATACAAGCCTTACATAAAACTCTATTGGAACCGCTAATCACCCCAAATTTTTTCAAAAATTTTCATTTTTTTTACTTGTCTAGGTTTAACTTGGGAATTTCAAGTTCTAAAAAGGTTATATTTTTACGAATTTACAACCGATAGCGTCGTGATAAAAAGAACCAACATAAGAAAATTATGAAAAGGCATGACAAGCTTAGTTAAAATTTAATTATATATACTTGACCACATAAAAATCATTCCCACAAAAGTGAGTTTTGAGCCTTTATTGAGCATACAAATATATATCTTTAAACTAAATGCTCATTTTTCGTTTC
This sequence comes from Helianthus tuberosus, assembly GCA_030545235.1. Classification (NCBI taxonomy): domain Eukaryota; kingdom Viridiplantae; phylum Streptophyta; class Magnoliopsida; order Asterales; family Asteraceae; genus Helianthus; species Helianthus tuberosus. The sequence continues at coordinate 20,384,811 of CM060355.1, forward strand.
TTGTGTGAATAGCCGCTTGGTTCATACGACTCTAGAACTTGCCACGACGATACATTCCCAGTCCTTACCAACTTAAACCCGAGTAAGTAAATGATGGAGGCATTAGGACTAACCCTTTTTATTTCTACACCATTATTTTTCTTTTCTTTTTTACCACCTACCCAAAAATCCCCCTAATTAGCACCTTTGAGCCTAAACCTTTTCATTTCATAACCCAAACCAAACACCCTTTCACCCACGAAAACCTTTTTCATTTTTAACCCTTTGTTTTAGTAACAAGTTCGGTTTCTCATATGACTTTCAAAAAAAAATTGTTGATGAAGCAAAAACAAATAAACAAACAAGTTTATCAAAAATGACTTTGTTTGAATAATAGCTTCATCAAAATAAAAGTTGAAAAATAGAAAGTCTTACGAAAACCGATACTTGTTACGTTTTTCGCCCTTTTTCTACTAACCACTAACCCAACCACCTACCTTTAACCCAAGCCTAACCCTTCACCCAAAAACTCCTCTTGATATTTACAAAGGTATATAAGTTAAAAAGGAGGAGGATTGATTGTTTGGCAAGCCTATGGTAGGAATAAGTTCCATGCCGCTCTCGAGTGATCCACAAAAATACATTTTCGGCCGATTGTTGAGTGATCCCCGTGAGGTATGTGAACTTGTATATAAATAGAATTTTAAAGAGGCATGTTATGCCCTAATAAGTAATTTATCTTATGAAAATTTTTAAATAAATCATGACGAATAGGATTGTAAATAAATAAAAATAAAACTAAATAAAGAATCTTGGAAATCCCGACACTCTATGACAAGCCCAAAAACCTTCTTTTCTACCCATTCCATTTGGGAGTGTAATAGCCATATATTAAAGAGTTTTGCTTGAGGACAAGCAAAGATTCAAGTGTGGGGGTATTTGATGTGTGCAAAATGCGACATATAAATTACATCAATTGTGGCATAAAACTAACCATTTTTAGTACTAATGTTGGAAAAAGTGTGCTTTTGTCTTCCTTTTGTATTTTCAGGATTAAATGAGCTCAAATTAACAAAAGAAGCAAAAAGACAGCAAAATCTAACATAAATACAAGAAAAGAAACAAACGTGACATGCCCGACCCCACGACAGCATCTTCCCAAGCAAAACAAGAAGACAGGAGACTGAACACGCCCCGTGCTCAGCCAGCACGGGGGCGTGCCCAAGCGTCAGCAGAAAAGACAAAGTGGTAGAAGCTTCTATTGCCCACCACGGGGCCGTGCTCAGCGGACACGGGGCCGTGGTCAACTATAAGATTCGCACAATCCAGGCAAATCTTCATAGTACAAAGATTCTTCTGCACACGGGGTCGTGCTCAGCGGACACGGGGGCGTGGTCAACTAATAAGACAAGCTGCATTAAATGAAGAAAGAGAAGGATGTGGACACGGGGCCATGCCCACTGGACACGGGGCCGTGCCCGAGCTTCTGTTCAGCCTATAAATATGAGTGCTTGGCTCAAGCTCAAACCATCCCTTGGCACACCACCTCTCTCACACTTCACCCACCACCCACCACCACCATAACACCATCATCTACCACCATCATCCATTGTCCATCATAGAGTGTGTGAGTCATCTCGGGATCCAAGATTGATCGTAAGAGTTCTTGACAATCAAGGCCATGGTTGCCTAAGTCTCTTACATCACTTGGTGAAGACAAGTGTCTAGTGTAATACTTTTTATTTCTAATCTTTTCGCACTTTTTACTTGGTTTTGTATTAATGACTTTAATAACTAGTTTCTTATGTTGAAGGTGATTCTTCCTTATCGTTTGTCCGTGGTGTCTTGACATTATTTTACTGTCTATATAAATTAAAATATTTTCACCATTCATATCTCCACGGTCTATATGGATGTATGTTGGCTACCTGGTCGGGGGTTAAGGGAACGGTTTGGTAAGAGTCTTGCCATTGTTCAGCGTTTAGAGGTCCTGCAATGGACCTGGTTCAAATTTAGTAGGACCTCCTTCAATACTTCACGGTATTGGATGGCGGGGGTCCAAACTCTTTGATCCCCTCATAAGTTAAACTACTATTAATACTATAAACCAGCTATTTAGGACTGTATCCCTGCTGACTCAGACTACTTAGTCGAGGGTAACGTCACCTCCAAAAGAGGGGCCTACCATAATTTGCATTAATAACTTAATTCATTATCTTTCAATAATCCGACCCTTTAGGATTGTATCATTGCTGACTCAAACTACTGGGTTGAGGGTAACGTCACCTTCAAAAGAGGGGCCTACTACAATAACTAAGATAATCTCTTAAATAAGTGCAAAAGTGCGGAAATAATCAAAGGTTACACTATACACGAGTCGGAGCCAAGTGATTCATCTTGTCTATCTGTTTTTCTTTTATTTTTATTTTTCAGCATTTTAATTAGTTTTTATTTTTCTTAGCTTAAAACATTTTTCTAAACTTTTTGATTTGATTAGACGTTGAGGATAAACCGGTACTAAAAGCTCTTATGTCCTTGGACGACCTCGGTATCTTACCAACACTATACTACGCTCACGATGGGTGCACTTGCCCATATATGTGTTTAGTGTTAGTAAATATCGTGTTTTATAAATTTAAAACTTGGCTAAAAAAAGTGTAAAAAGGGCTTAAAATATACTTAAACCTATATATACACTTCACGCACATCAAGTTTTTGGCGCCGTTGCCGGGGACACAAGGATTTTAAGAAAGTTAGGAATCAACGGCCTAATCGTTTTTTCTTATTTTTCATTTTTTTATGATTTTTTTTTAGTTTTTCAGTTTCTGCAGAGCTCAGCACGGGCCGTGCCTGGTCGGACACGGGCCGTGCCCAGCACTATCACTGGCAGTTTTTATTTTCCGAGTTACAGAGAGCTGAGCACGGGGCCGTGTCGGTGCAACACGGGGCCGTGTCCAACTTCCAGTAACAGGGATCCGGAGAACAATTACTGTAAATTTGACCACGGGTCGTGTTCACTGAGCACGGGGCCGTGGTGAACCTTCTGACCAACATTCTTTTCTGTTTTTATCGCAGGACTTGGAACCTTGGCGCCACATTTGAACTTCCTATGTAGTGCATGAGCTCCAGTTCTAGTAGAGACATAAAAGAACCTCTAGAAGAACCCGAACGCTTTCTCAGAAAAAGACTTAAAGCTAAAAATCAAGAGAAAGTTTCGGGGGACCCATTTCCAATGGCGGACCAACGTACCCTCATGGATTACCTACGGCCCACCGTAGGTAATCTCGGCGCCACTATCAATGCACCGAATGTCGAAGCCAATAACTTCGAACTTCGACCACATTTGATACAAATGCTTCAAAACTCCGCAACCTTCCATGGGCTTGCGGACGAGGATCCCCATTTACATATTACTAATTTCTTAGAAATATGTGATACCTTTCGGATCAATGGAGCATCAAATGACGCCATCTGCCTTCGAATGTTTCCATTTTCACTAAAAGACCGAGCTAAGGCTTAGCTTAACACCCTCCCAGTTGGCTCGGTAAACACCTGGGATGAACTAGCCCAAAAGTTTCTATATAAGTATTTCCCTCCTGCTAAAACGGCTAAATTAATGACTGAAATTAATACATATTCATAAGAGGATGGGGAATCCTTATATGAAACTTGGGAAAGGTTCAAGGAGCTACTAAGAAAGTGTCCTCATCACGGTCTTGCAGTATGGCAACAAGTATCCACTTTCTACAATGGGCTGTTGCCACACACAAGACAAACACTTGATTCTAGCTCTGGGGGACTTTTAGCTAATCGTCGCCCAAATGAAATATATAATCAAATTGAGGAAATTGCTCAAACCAATTTTCAATGGCACACTCCCCGAGGTAACAAATCTATTGCCCCGGGCGCCTATAAGGTTGATGAAAGCACTTCTTTACAAGCCCAAATCGAGGCCCTCTCTTCGAAAATCAAAAAGCTAGAAATGACAAAAACGGCCTCGGTTATAGCTTGTGAAGGATGTGGTGGGCCACATGAAAATTGGAGTTGTATGAAAGAAGTAGATGACCAAACAGAAACGGTAAACTACATTGATAATAGACCTAGGCCGTCGGGTCCACCAACGGGTACCTACAACCAAGGATGGTGTAACCACCCTAATCTTGGTTGGAGAGATCCCGGCAATAGTAGTAACCAACGAACCAACTTTCAACAACCACAAAATTTTTCTCAACAACAAAGTGGAAGAGAAAGGCTTGAAGATACTGTATCTCGCCTCATCTCCGACACCGAAAAGAAAAACTCGGATCGATTTCAACAATTGGAATCGAATTTTAGAAATCAACAAGCTAGCATTCAAAACATTGAAAAACAATTAAATCAAATAGCTCAAAATTTCTCCGAGAGACCACAAGGCGCATTACCTAGCAATACCGAAACCAACCCAAAAGCACAAGTACATCTCATCACATTGAGAAATCGAACCATGGGTCCCGAGGAGGCTCCATTACCGCCAGATGAAAGAAGCCAGTCTAGCCAAACCACGACTCCACCCGCACCCCAACCAGAAAAGGCTTCTTTACCAAATCAAGAGCCCACCAAGACTCCTCCAATTCCGTACCCCGGTAGGTTAAATCGTCAAAAGACCGATGAGCAATTCGCAAAGTTCGAAAATATACTAAAACAATTGCATGTTAATATTCATTTTATTGAGGTCCTAACCCAAATGCCTAAATATGCAAAATTCATGAGGGATTTCCTCACTCACAAAAGGAAAATTGAATCATTGCAATTAGTTAACTTAGGCGAAGAATGCTCCGCCTTAGTACTCAACAAACTCCCACAAAAGAAAATTGATCCCGGAAGCTTCACAATTCCTTGCTCGATCGGGGAATCCCCCGTTCGTAATGCATTAGCCGATCTAGGGGCTAGCATTAACCTCATGCCCACATCGATGTTCAAACGACTCGGCCTAGGAACAACAAGCCCTACAAAGATGAGCATACAACTCGCCGACAGATCCGTCAAATTTCCACAAGGTCTCGCTGAAAATCTATTGGTCAAGGTTGACAACTTCGTTTTCCCAACCAACTTTGTCATCCTAGACATGGAAGAAGACACCGATGTCCCTCTCATCCTCGGGAGGCCATTTCTAGCCACCGCCCAAGCAGTGGTGGATATGAATGACGGAACGTTAACATTGAAGTTTGGGGACAAGGAAGTGAAGTTTGAATGTGGAAAAAGAGTAGAGGACGAAGACCCGGTCAACTACATGAAGGTCATAGACTCAAGCTTGGATGACGCTCTCCGACGGTGTAACATGGGATGCAATACATCCCACTTGGGTAACATATGACCAGGCTTTGGGTCTAGCCAAGGACCCTTATAAACGTGGCGCACCACGGAGGCATTCCGCGGAACTATCCTTAGTTTAGTTTAGATTAATTTTCATGTTTTCTAGTTAGTTTTAATTTTCAGGAATAAAACACACTTGAGATGGCAAAGGATACAAGGGAAGCTTGAACCAGCACCCCATGCAGGAAAACAGGACCATCCGACAAAATTCTTCGTTTACAGTAAGTTCGGCACGGGCCGTGTCCACCCAACACGGCCCCGTGCTGCACAGTCTGCAGAAAAGACCCCGTTCAGGTAACTGGACACGGGCCGTGCTCACCCAACACGCCCCCGTGTCCAGGCTTCTGTTTCTCTTGATTTAATTTTGTTACTGGCACTTGAACACGGGGCCGTGCCCGGACAACACGGGGCCGTGTTCAGCGCCCAGTAACACAATTTTTTTGCTTTTTCACGCCTTTTTACACATTCAATCAACCTAAAACCTTATTTTTGGGACACATTGAGGACAATGTGTAATTTAAGTGTGGGGGGATGCTAAAACCTTGAATCTTGCAAGTCCTAAATACAAGCCTTACACAATACTCTATTGGAACCGCTAATCGCCCCAAATTTTTTCAAAAATTTTCATTTTTTTTACTTATCTAGGTTTAACTTGGGAATTTCAAGTTCTAAAAAGGTTATATTTTTACGAATTTACAACCGATAGCGTCGTGATAAAAAGAACCAACATAAGAAAATTATGAAAAGGCATGACAAGCTTAGTTAAAATTTAATTATATATACTTGATCACATAAAAACCCATTCCCACAAAAGTGAGTTTTGAGCCTTTATTGAGCATACAAATATATATCTTTAAACTAAATGCTCATTTTTCGTTTCTTGTGTGAATAGCCGCTTGGTTCTTATGACTCTAGAACTTGCCACGACGATACATTCCCGGTCCTTACCAACTTAAACCCGAGTAAGTAAATGATGGAGGCATTAGGACTAACCCTTTTTATTTCTACACCATTATTTTTATTTTTTTTACCACCTACCCAAAAATCCCCCTAGTTAGCCCCTTTGAGCCTAAACCTTTTCATTTCATAACCCAAACCAAACACCCTTTCACCCACCAAAACCTTTTTCATTTTTAACCCTTTGTTTTAGTAACAAGTTCGGTTTCTCATATGACTTTCAAAAAAAAAAATTGTTGATGAAGCAAAAACAAATAAACAAACAAGTTTATCAAAAATGACTTTGTTTGAATAATAGCTTCATCAAAATAAAAGTTGAAAAATAGAAAGTCTTACGAAAACCGATACTTGTTACGCTTTTTGCCCTTTTTCTACTAACCACTAACCACTAACCCAACCACCTACCTTTAACCCAAGCCTAACCCTTCACCCAAAAAGTCCTCTTGATATTTACAAAGGTATATAAGTTAAAAAGGAGGAGGATTGATTGCTTGGCAAGCCTATGGTAGGAATAAGTTCCATGCCGCTCTCGAGTGATCCAAAAAAATACATTTTCGGCCGAGTGTTGAGTGATCCCCGTGAGGTATGTGAACTTGTATATAAATAGAATTTTAAAGAGGCATGTTATGCCCTAATAAGTAATTTATCTTATGAAAAGTTTTAAATAAATCATGACGAATAGAATTGTAAATAAATAAAAATAAAACTAAATAAAGAATCTTGGAAATCCCGACACTCTATGACAAGCCCAAAAACCTTCTTTTCTACCCATTCCATTTGGGAGTGTAATAGCCACATATTAAAGAGTTTTGCTTGAGGACAAGCAAAGATTCAAGTGTGGGGGTATTTGATATGTGCAAAATGCAACATACAAATTACATCAATTGTGGCATAAAACTAACCCTTTTTTAGTACTAATGTTGGAAAAAGTGTGCTTTTGTCTTCCTTTTGTATTTTCAGGATTAAATGAGCTCAAATTAACAAAAGAAGCAAAAAGACGGCAAAATCTAACATAAATACAAGAAAAGAAACAAACGTGACATGCCCGACCCCACGACAGCATCTTCCCAAGCAAAACAAGAAGACAGAAGACTGAACACGCCCCGTGCTCAGCCAGCACGGGGGTGTGCCCAAGCGTCAGCAGAAAAAACAAAGTGGTAGAAGCTTCTATTGCCCACCACGGGGTCGTGCTCAGCGGACACGGGGCCGTGGTCAACTATAAGATTCGCACAATCCAGGCAAATCTTCATAGTACAAAGATTCTTCTGCACACGGGGTCGTGCTCAGCGGACAAGGTGGCGTGGTCAACTAATAAGACAAGCTGCATTAAATGAAGAAAGAGAAGGATGTGGACACGGGGTCGTGCCCACTGGACACGGGGCCGTGCCCGAGCTTCTGTTCAGCCTATAAATAGGAGTGCTTGGCTCAAGCTCAAACCATCCCTTGGCACACCACCTCTCTCACACTTCACCCACCACCACCATAACACCATCATCCACCACCATCATCCATTGTCCATCATAGAGTGTGTGAGTCGTCTCGGGATCCAAGATTGATCGTAAGAGTTCTTGACAATCAAGGCCATGGTTGCCTAAGGGGCTGTTTGGCAACATCTGAACCAATAAGTGCTGAATGAATAAGAGGTCTGAATGGGTAAGAGGGTCTGAATGGGTAAGTGCTGAACCAGTAAAGTGCTGTTTGGTTCTATATCTGAATGACAGTATAAAATGACATTTTTACCCCTCCCCACAAAATAAACCCATTATAGATTTTTTTCTATAAAACCCAATATATCATCATCATTCATCAGTATCACCCCCACCAAACTTTAACACCCCTTTTTTTTTCTACCAATATCATCATCATCATTCATCAGTATCATTCATCATCATTCATCTCTTTCATTTGGGTTTCAAATCGGCCGTGAAGAACCGTGAAGAACCGGCCGACGACAGCCACACCTCCCCCTCTCGTTTCTGATGACGGCAGCGGATAAAGACTCGCCGCCGTGAGCGGCGGCGGTGACACGGCGGCTGTGGTTGAAAGATGGTGATGCGTTCGATGATGATGATCGATGAAGATGAAGATGTTGATGAGATGATGATGATCGATGAAGATGATGACGATGATGTTCGATGATGGGATCGATTAGGGTTTGATTTGGGGGTTTCGATTTGGGGGTTTCGGAGATGGTGGAGGTGCAGGTGGCGGAGATGGTGGAGGTGCAGGTGGCGGAGGTGGTGTCGGAGTTGATGATGATGATGATGATGATGATGATGATGATGGAGATGGTGTCGGAGGTGGTGGAGGTGGTGTCGGAGGTGGAGGTGGTGGCTGTGGAGAACTCGTGAAGAAGAAGGAGCAAAGGGCATACAAGTCCAATTTTCATTCAGCGTTTAAAAGTTGCTGAACCATTAAGTCTGAATGGTTCAGTTCAGAGGTGGGCTTTTTAGTGAACCAAACAAGGATACCTCTGACCGATTCAGAGGTTTACCTCTGAATGAAGCCATTCAGAGGCAAACAAACAGCCCCTAAGTCTCTTACATCACTTGGTGAAGACAAGTGTCTAGTGTAATACTTTTTATTTCTAATATTTTCGCACTTTTTACTTGGTTTTGTATTAATGACTTTAATAACTAGTTTCTTATGTTGAAGGTGATTCTTCCTTATCGTTTGTCCGTGGTGTCTTGACATTATTTTACTGTCTATATAAAATAAAAGATTTTCACCATCCATATCTCCACGGTCTATATGGAGGTATATTGGCTACCTGGTCGGGGGTTAAGGGAACGGTTTGGTAAGAGTCTTGCCATTGTTCAGCGTTTAGAGGTCCTGCAATGAACCTGGGTCAAATTTAGTAGGACCTCCTTCAATACTTCACGGTATTGGATGGCGGGGGTCCAAACTCTTTGATCCCCTCATAAGTTAAACTACTATTAATACTATAACCCGGCTATTTAGGACTGTATACCTGCTGACTCAGACTACTTAGTCGAGGGTAACGTCACCTCCAAAAGAGGGGCCTACCATAATTTGCATTAATAACTTAATTCATTATCTTTCAATAATCTGACCCTTTAGGATTGTATCCTTGCTGACTCAAACTACTGGGTTGAGGGTAACGTCACCTTCAAAAGAGGGGCCTACTACAATAACTAAGATAATCTCTTAAATAAGTGCAAAAGTGCGGAAATAATCAAAGGTTACACTATACACGAGTCGGAGTCAAGTGATTCATCTTGTCTATCTGTTTTTCTTTTATTTTTATTTTTATTTTTCAGCATTTTAATTAGTTTTTATTTTTCTTAGCTTAAAACATTTTTCTAAACTTTTTGATTTGATTAGACGTTGAGGATAAACCGGTACTAAAAGCTCTTGTGTCCTTGGACGACCTCGGTATCTTACCAACACTATACTACGCTCACGATGGGTGCACTTGCCCATATGTGTGTTTAGTGTCAGTAAATATCGTGTTTTATAAATTTAAAACTTGGCTAAAAAAAGTGTAAAAGGGGCTTAAAATATACTTAAACCTATATATACACTTCACGCACATCAATACCAAAAAAATTATATAGAACCGGGGGGTCGAAAACGTATATACCCAAAAATTTCTATACGGAAACTACATATATAACACTACTGAGCGAAAAGTTCGGAGGGTCGGGCGCCCCTCCCCGCCCCTTCTATACTTCGCCACTGTGTGGTAATGTATCGTCACACGCGCAGCCAAATAACTTGGAATGTTAAAATAAATAAACATAGATACGAATTTGATTTTTTTTAAAAGTTAATTAATGCAAGTTATTACTAAAAAATCAAATTAAATAATAAAAATTAAAAAAATAATTCTTAAACACTATCAACCACTATTTATTGTATAACAATAATAAAGATTATTACTAAAAAAACAAAAATAAAAAAGATATAAATTACTATTCATCATGAGTTTCTTTTAATATGTATAATATAATATAACTAGTCGTAAGTCCCCCGCGTTGCGGAGAGGGGGCGTGAAACGATGCCAAGTAGCAACCAAACGACGATCAAATCCGAGAAAAACGTAAAACAAAAATACGATTTTGTAACACCAAGTGACTCACGTGAGGCGACACGTCGGAGAATTCGAATTTATACCACACGTATTAGAAAGTTGAGGAGGTAAAAAAAACCTAAGGGATCAAATGTGATCACCAAACACTGTGCTAATAAAAAACGAAACGTAATTCAACTTTTGTGACAAAATTATAATAAACAAAAGTTTTGTTATCAAACAAAAAACCTTAAAAAAAAAAGACACACACAAAAGACAAAAGTCACTGTTCCTCCATATGTTATCATTTAATATATATATAGAATTTGTGCATACTTGTTCTCAACTCTTATTCGGCAAGAATTCTCACAAGCCGCTCAAAATATTGTAGGCCTGAAACGGATAACAAAATTGAGGCTCTTTTCGTAAAAAATAAAAGAAAAAAATTTGCTTTTGATCCTATGACATATACCATCTCTATGTATACATAGTTATATATCATAAACCTCAACTTCAACAATTTTAAAGCCAAATTACCTACATATAATATGTTTTCTTAAGAATTTGGGGCCCTAGGGAAGTGAAGGTCTAAGGCGCTTGCTTTATTTCACTCCCCCTTGAGCCGGCCCTGGCAGTGACATCTGCTTAGGGGGGTAGGGGTGGTCATCACTCACAACATCCAATCAAGTTCCGCCATGTCATCAACCATTATTCCATCACTCACAACTTTTTTTTAGTGGAAATTCTCATCACTCACCACCACACCTAACAATTTCCCCCCAACCAACAATTTCCCTCACAACACTCAAATCATCACGCGTCAAAATGTTAACGCGATTTAATATCCACGCGTTAAACTTATGGGGTGGCGGTGGTATTTTCCTATTGTTCACGCGTTGAGTTTATCCATCACGGACAAAAATTAATCCACCCCGGGTGGCCTTAGTTTGCGTCTTTCAGATCAAAGCTGCATATCGGTACCACCATTTAACTTGAGGGTTAATGTTAAAAATAGTCAACTGAGTCAACAGTTTATCAGTTGGTCAAGTGGTTCAGTTAGTTATCTTATCATAGTTATATTTATGTTACTCGCAGTTGAGGAGTCCCTTTTGGGACTTTAAATAGCCATTGTGTACTTGTTGATGTTTATTAAGAAAGAGTTAAATGTCATTTTAGTCCATGTGTTTTTGGTCATTTTGTCAGTTTAGTCCAAAGGTTTGAAACGTTGTCATTTTAGTTCAAATAGTTTTAAACGTTGTCATTTTAGTCCACTTGGTTAACTTCATCCCTTTATTTTGTTAACTAGAAGGGCATTCGGTCATTTTAAATGTAATACTTTAACTAGAAGGCCAATTCAACCATATAAAATGATCGAATTACCCTTCTTGCTAACATAAAAATGGACGGAGTGAACCCAGTGGACTAAAATGGCAACGCTTGAAACTATTTTGACTAAAATGGCAACGTTTCAAACCTTTGAACTATAATAACAAAGTATGCCAAACCACATGAACTAAAATAACATTTAACTCATTAAGAAATATAAATCATTATGTACACAGCAAATTTTCTTCACTTTGTGTTTAGTTTTTCTAGGTGTAAATGGCACAAGAGTGTGCATTAAATAAATAAATAATTTCATACAACAAAAAAAAATACATAAACAAATTTGTATTTTTGGTTGCAAAAGACACAGTAAGTTGTTTCATATATGTTATTATTAGTGTTTTAATAATATAAACGAAGTCAAACAGTAAATTAACTGAGTTAGGCTCAAATGACATATCGTGCAAGATTTTAAAACATTAAGTACATAACTCGTCAAATTTTGCGTCAATGCACGCCGCCTGAAAAAAGGGATAGAGATAAAGGACTTAATTCGTAATTTACTCATTCTCACAAATACTCTTTTCATTTAGAATAAAATGCCAAAATGGTCCCTGAGTTAAAATGAAACTTTTTGTATCTGGGTCGTTGAGATTTTCAGGGCCGGCTCTTGGGCCAACCCGTGCCGTCACTCGAGGCCCAAATTTTCAAAGGGCCCAAAAAGATTTTATAAGCTTTTATATATATAGTAAATGATATATTTAATATGTGAATTCATTTATTATACATAAAAGTCTTGGTGATGGAGTGGAAAAAAACCATCTCAAGATAACCTTGAGGTCTTAAGTTCAAGTTTTAGCTCCACCAATGTCTTATTTTTTTTAATTCATTTCCTCTTACTACAATTTTGGGCCCAATTTTTTATTTCGCTCGAGGCCTAAATTTTTTTGAGAGTTCTCGAAGACGGCTCTGGAGATTTTATTTTTGTTGTCATTTCCATCCAATTGCCAACTGGGTTAGAAATTTCTGCACTTTTGTTGTTTTCCTCGTTTAAATGGAGGGTATAATCGTCATATTATGTCGTTTTCCAAAAATGAAAACCGATTCAAACCGGCCGGTAGTATCGGTTGAACCGTCTGGTAGAACCGGTAAAACCGCCTAGTACATCCGGTTGAAAGTTCCAATATGATTTGCGCCGACCAAACTTTTGATATCCAATTTAACCGGTCGGTATAAACCGGTTTTTAAAACCTTGCCGTCAAGCATTCCCTAACCTAGCAAAACACACAATTTTTAACACACATTCACAACCTATCCCAACCTAAAAATACATGTTTTTGAACGAACTCGGTTTTTAAAAAAATTTATATCGGGATGTTCACAAAAAAAATTAAGAAATACCGTGTATTTAGTTTTTCTTTAAAGTTTAAATATTATAAGTTATTTGATTAAGTATATTCTTGAGGGTATTAGTTTAGGTTGCAACCAAGGTTGCTCCACCAACCTGGTTGTCAACTTTGGTTGATATAAATTACTTTTCTAATTTTTTTAATTACTCAAACTTTTGTCTTATTGGTGACCAACCTAACATTACGTCACCAATTGGTTACTTTTAAGATGGGTTGGTTGCCAAAAAGTGAAAATAAATAAAAAAAGCATATTCAGCCACGACCAAGTTGAGCCAACAACCTTGGTTGTTGATTTTTTTTATTATTTTAATAATGCCACATGTTGGCTTATGATTGGTTCTTTTATAATTATGTTTTTCATTTTAGTTTTATAACAATTAATTCTAGCTAGTAACTTTTTAGTATTTAATTATTAAAAAAATCTGAAAACACAGTGTTGTTTAACTTTTTTTTGTGAACATATCGATATAAATTTTATCAAAAACCGAGTTCATTCAAAAAAATATATATTTTTAACTAATTTTTTTTTATAAAAAACACAGTGTCAATTTTATTAACTGTGTTTGATGAATGTATTTGTTTTTTTATTAAAAAAATTCTTATATTGTTGTTATTTATTTTGTTTTTAAAACAAATCGGTTTCAAATGAAAATATTAATTGTAATTATTTTTAACACATTTATGGATAAATAATAATCATAAAAATATATATTTAATAAAAAATGTTTTAAAGGTTGGGTTGTGAATGTGAGTAAAAGGTTGGGGTAAGTTGGGTTGTGTAGGTGGAAGAGAGATAAATTAGTTTTTTTATTAAAAGGTTGGGTTGGAGAAGGTTATGGATAGAGATAGCGCTTAGAGCATTCACATCCAAACCATTAAATTATACATACATTCCACTATATCGATTGAAGACGACAGTTGTAAGTTTTGTGGTGAAGGCCGGGAGACGGTGGATCATATATTTACATCCTGTATAGTGGCAACGACGGTTTGGGATCTTGTTTATAGGTGGTGCAAGGTTGCCCCGACGTTTCTCTTCGAGTTTAAGGACATTATTCAGCTGCATGAGCATGTCGGTGTGAACGGTAAAAAAAAGGAAATTGTAAAAGGAATTTTTAGAATCGGTTGCTGGTGTATCTGGAAAGCGAGGAACGGGATCGTATTCAACAACGAAGAAGTGAAGATAGGAGATATTCTAAGCAACATAAAGGCTTTGGGCTTTCTATGGTGCAAAAGTAGGTTAAAAGGTTTCTCGTGTACTTGGTTTGATTGGTGTAAATTTGTGAATATGTGATGTTTTTTCGGTTTTTGGCGGCCTTGTTTTGAGGTCTGCCGGTTGGTTCTGAATGAAATTTTCCTTTCAAAAAAAAAAAAAAAAATACATACATTCCACTAAAAAACAACTCCTATATCAATATATTTCCACTAAAAACAAATACTTTTTCTCTTTCCTTTTCAATTAAATAATATTATCATCACATTTTTCTCTCTCCTTCACTCACAACCACTTTCAATATATATTAAAAAAATTATACTAGGTGAACAGTGTCCCCCCAAATATACAGATGAACAGTAACATTTTCTCTCTCCTCCACTCACAACCACTTTTTATACCCTTTATAATATAAAAACTCCCCCTCACATATTTTGATGGATAGAATGTAAATGCTCTTAGTTGTTTGAATTACATCTGTCAATATGGACCACCAGAAGCCACGTGTCGTTCCCTTCCCCAAAATACTATTTTTATTATTATGTCACATATACTTTTTTTTTTTGAACGGCGATATTTCTACAACAGGCGATAGAGATCGCACCTACCCTATAACTCGGGTAGGCCCCTCCGCCCCACTCCGGCATCCAAGGCTATGTTGTCTTAACCGGGCCCACGCTTGGTGCATCAGAGTTTGGCTAAGGCGTTCCCCGAGAAAATTTCCAGCCCACTGCCCACCCGATTAACCGGGAGCGTGTAGTTGCACCCTCCACAAGAGTCGGGGACTCTCTGGAGTAAATGCACTGTAATAGAAAACTCGGGGTGGCTCCCGGGTTTCGAACCAACTGGCCCTCCACCCGTTCATTGCCATTCCCCCAAATGTGATGGGAGTGGGGATCGAACTTGGCCATCCTAGGAAAACCAAATCCTTTCCACCACTCCACCACAAGTGGAGGATATATGTCACATATACTTACTTACTCCAACTGAAGGAGGATGATGATTTGGGAGATCTAGGGTTTCAAGGTAAGTAAGTAAGTGCAATTCAAATTAGCTTCTGTTTGCTAGTTTACAATAGATTGCTTCACTTTAGGATTAACATCATTAACCCTGTCTTGATTGAGTCAGTAATAACATGCTGCTGTCAACTTTATTTTATTCTCTTACCAAACCAAAGGAGATGAACAGTAATTGTACTGTGTTTTTATAACTAACCCATATATATTGATTGGTCCATATGAAGCACTGTGAATGTAACTTCTCCGTTTAGGGCCACTTTTAACAATTAGAGCATTGTTTTGGTAATTTATTTTCTTTTTTAAATTAAGTTAACATCTAGGGTTTATGCCTTTAGTTTACTGTTGATTGCTTAAATTGCTGAACTTTTTTTGAAGCAGTCTCTATGTAGTTAATATCCTGATATATATCAGTGATATATCGGTCATCGGTTCCCGGCCGAGATATCGGTGTAAAATATTGGTCAGAATATCGGTACCGATTATATCAGTGATATTGACCAATATATCACCGATTTTCCCGATATCAGCACATTTCTTCTTAGTTCTACCATTTGTCTTTCTTCTTATTGTTGCTATTAGTGTTTTAAGTCTTAATTGTTAGTGTTTTAAGTCTTAGTGAGTTCCTACTTGCTACAATTGTTAGTGTTTTGCAAGTTGCAAAAGGTTAATTTGTTAATGGTAGGAGAGTATACTGAATTGTTAGTGTTAAATTGCTATTTATATAAATTTAGCATGATATTAAAATTACCGATATCCCACCACGATAACCGATATCTCAAATATCGGTCCTTCACCGATATCCGATATTTTACCGCATTATGATTCTAACAAAGTATCTTCATACAATTGCATGCGTTTGGCGTTTGCAGGTTCACATTTGCAAGAACAAAACTGTCTACAACTTAAAGTAAGAAGGTTTTTTTTTTTTTGGGTTACATTTTGTTTTTGATATGTAAAGACGTGTTGATATCATCTTGAACAAACCTCTTTCAGTTGCAATACTGAGTGCCGGTACCATACCGGTACTGTAACAAACCAAACTGATACCGAGTTACCGACCAAATGTCCGCCGCAATGCGCGAGGAATCCCACTAGTTATACCTTACATCACAAATGTCCGGTTCAAAAATACCGATGCCGCCACTTCAGCCTGGTGAGTCATGGAAACGGAAATATTCAACTTCGAATGCGCAAGTAGATGCCAACATGGGTGCACGATCGTCAAAACAAGCACGTGGCCGTGCCTCGATGCTTGCCAAAAGAGGTCAAATTGCTGAAATACATAATCGTATTCTTCCTTATTATAACAAGCTTCATGATCATCGGAACAAAGGTCAAAATGCTGTTTTATTTGACGGGCAGGTGGAATTCTTGGCGTATTTATTCTTTAAACGATAATCCTTTTTTTAACGAACAAAAAAGTATATGTTTAAACTTTTTTACTTTATTAACGGGATATTGCAGGACCGGCTAGTTATGGTGGTGTCTTTTGTATCGTCATTGCTGGATAACATGAAGAAGCCTATTCTAATAATAGCTTCTTCCAGTGCTCATTTGTTGTGGGAAAGCGAGTTTTCAAAGTGGTCAAAGTCGATCAATGTTGTAACGTACAAAGGGACCAAAGATATACGGGCTGCCATTAGAGGTTCAGAATTTCAAGTCCTTTTATCTTCTCCAGATGCCATTGTGGAGGTACGCAATTGATTATATATGAAACTAATACAAATTCGTGCATGAATTATATGAATATTTTTCATTTGCAGGACACGGAAACGCTTGTTCATATTAAGTGGGAAGTGTTAGTGATAGACGAGTGCCAACACCCCGTAATTTCAATGCATTTAAAGACAATTCAGATGCTTATGGCTGATATGAAACTGTTAACAATTTTTGGTGAACCAGTGGTGTGTTTTCTCATTCCTTTTATCTCAAACGGGTCAATAATTAAAAAATCAGATACAAAGGGAAACGGGTCAAATTGGTTAAACGTGCTAAAAGCCAACTTAAGTAGATAATTAGTTCAATGATTATAAACAAACGTAAGTTGGTCAACAATAGAAAAATAGTTTTAAAAAAAGGGAAGCAAGTCAAATTGGTTAAACAGGATGAAAGTCAATCTGAGTGTATGCTTTGTTCTTTCGTGTTGTATATCTCAACGAATGTATGTGGATCAACAATAAAACAGTAGATAAAAAAAGAGGGAGCGGTCAATTGGTTGAACAGGCTGAAAGTCAACATGAGTCTATGTTTAGTCTTTAGTGCATCAGATCTCAACAAATGTATTTGGGTCAACCTGGCCCAGCCCGTTTCGACCAGTAACAAAATGATCATTTTTTTCCAAAACTTATTGTTGACCCGTATCCAACCCGTCCATCCCGTTTGATCAGTAATAAAATGGCCATTTAACCCTGAACTTACGTTTCCTCGATTCATTCATCTCAAAAGGGTCAATAAAAAAAAATAGTCAAATTGGTCAAACGGGCTGAAAGCCAACTTATGTCATCTGTGGTAATGTGGTGCACTAATTTAGTCAACCTTATTCAGGATATTTTCCAGATTTCACTGATTGATTGCAAAAATGAAAAGATACAAAGTGACGCTGACATGGAAATGAACGATGATATTAGCACATTGAAAGAAAGACTGTCGCCATTTATAGCTTTCGATTGCAAGTTCAGCACCCCTGATCTTAAAGAGTACTGGGTCCCAGTTCATTTTTCGTCAACGCAAGACCGTCACGACACACTCAATCTGAACCGAACAGAGTTCAATCAGAAGAGAACACTGAAAGGTATCTACAAAAGATTTCACGATAACTTATCAACATCATCATCATACTCAGTAAATCCCACCAATAGCAAAGCTAAGGTAGGGTTTGAGGAGGGTAAGATGTAGACAACCTTACCTCTACCCCGTAGGAATAGAGAGGCTGCTTCCAGTGAGACCCCCGGCTCGATGGTAGTTTTGCATCAAACCCTGGACATAAGGCACATAACACTCGGCAATTAAGACAAAGGCCAATTAGTGCATGTACTCCCTTGTTTTTCGGCTATCAACGCCACCACATGATGCATGATTAACCATCCCTCTCTTTTAACATTATTTTCACGAAATTAGTAAAATAACGTTAAAATTAGTGCACTTTCACAATAACTTACTTTTTTATAAATAGAGATGCACTAGAAATTTTTTTTTTATGTATATTATATCAAAATACCCTAGTATATACGCTATTTTATGTGTATGTTTAACAAAAACCTAAAATCCAGCCATTTTATACCTATATTTAATCGCTATTTATATTTAAAAAAATAAAAAAATAATAACTAAAATCCCGCTATTTATGGCTACATACCCTGTAGCGACCTTCGACCTATACGCTATGCTATTCGCTATAGCGACCATAGCGACCGCTATTGACAACTATGTTATTGACTTATTGTTTTATTTCTTTTGATTACAGACACTAGCACGGTCAAAGTTCTTCAAATCCCTGCATCTACACTGGTTCAACCCAACAACCCATATATGACCAATGGTCCCACGACCGGGCCACTGCGCTTTCCAGCCCCTCATCTAAGGTCTAGCCCATCGTCATTTGCATCATTCTGCAACCATCCCACCAGTGGCGAACCCGAACCATCTCTCGAGCCATTGCCCGGTTTGTCAGCTACCCAAACAGTTGACAAACACGACCCTGTATAGATACAAGGTCAAACAGTTGACTTTATCAAGTATATAGAGATCTGACCGAACTTCCTTATTTACCATTCTTAGCCTCAAATCGTGGCACTTTTTGATCTTGCTAGTGTGTCTGTGCACTTGCTATCAAGGTTTTTGGTAGCATTTTTGGATGTGTGTGGTTCGATATGCATATAATGATAGTGTTCATATGTCTAGTAGTTGAACTATCAATTTTTTTTTTTGGAAATGCTATAGTTAGGCTCACCCAATGTATATGTTACAACTTGAGGTTTGATGTTTAGTAAATAGTCAACTAAGTTATATTTCTGTTGCTAGCTGCCGAGTAGTTCCTTTGACACTACAATCTGTACTTATTCATATTCATTCAAAAATACAGAGAACTAGAATTACGACCCGCCGCAATGCGGCAGGGATTTTTTAGTTATAACTAAGTCGATTTAGGACCCGCACGTTATGTTGAACCTGTCAAACGGGAAAAAATAGACGATGTAAAAACGTTCACCCAAACACGCATGTTGCGTCGTGTTAACTCGCAAAATTTAGAACGAAACGTAAAAACGTTAAACCAAAGACGCACGTTGCGATGTGTTAAGTCACAAAATTTAGAACGAAGCATAAAGAGAAAAATTTGCGGAAAATGAAAACTATAAAGGACTAAAGTTGTAAGTAAAAAAAATTGTGAGGATAAATTGCAAAAGAGATAAAAAGTTTTGGGTTAAAAGTAAAAAAACAAATAGTTTTGGGTTAAAAGTAATTTATGAAATAATTTTGAGGGAAAAGTAAAAAAATCAATTTTTTTTTTAAAAACCCTCATAGATAAGGTTACAACAACCATATGCATAACCATTTTTTCTTTGAAAAACACCCCCGCGTTGCGACGGGGGTCATAAAACCATGTCAAATAGCATCAATGTCATACCATCGCCAGCAACCACCAACACTGAATTTGCGGCGAAAAAATAGACTGAAACCTAAAACATAGAAAATAATAACTAAGTCGATTTAGGACCCGCACGTTATGGCGAACTTGTCAAACAGGAAAAAATAGACGACGTAAAAACGTTGAACTACACACGTACATGCATCTTATTAACTCGCAAAACTTATGACAAAGCGTAAAACGGAACGTAAAAATGTTGAACCACACACGCACGTTGAGCCGTGTTAACTTGCAAAATTTAGAACGAAGCGTAAAACGAAAAATTTGTAGAATATGAAAAGTACAGGAGACCAAAGTTGAAAGTAAAAAAGTTATTAGGTTAAACTGAAAAGATAAAAAGTTTAGAGCTAAAAGTTGTAACCCAAATAGTTTTGGGTTAAAAATAACACATCAAATGCTTTTGGACTAAAAGTATAAAATCAACTTTTTTTTTTTTGGAAAACTCCCCAAACATAATTTACAACTCCTAATGCACACAACTAAGTCGATTTAGGACCCGCACGTTATGTTGAACATGTCAAACGAGAAAAAATAGACGATGTAAAAACGTTCACCCAAACATGCATGTTGCGTCGTGTTAACTCGCAAAATTTAGAACGAAACGTAAAAACGTTAAACCAAAGACGCTTGTTGCGATGTGTTAAGTCACAAAATTTAGAACGAAGCATAAAGCGAAAAATTTGTGGAAATTGAGAACTATAAAGGACTAAAGTTGTAAGTTAAAAAAGTTGTGAGGATAAATTTCAAAAGAGATAAAAATTTTTGGGTTAAAAGTAAAAAAACAAATAGTTTTGGGTTAAAAGTAATTTATGAAATACTTTTGAGTGAAAAGTAAAAAAATCATTTTTTTTTAAAAACCCTCAAAGACAAGGTTACAACAACCATATGCATAACCATTTTTCTTTGAAAAACACCCCCGCGTTGCGGCGGGGGGCATAAAACATGTCAAATAGCATCAATGTCATACCATCACCAGCGACCACCAAAACTGAATTTGCGGCGAAAAAATGAGACTAAAACGTAAAACATAGAAAATAATAACTAAGTCGATTTAGGACCCGCACGTTATGACGAACTTGTCAAACAGGAAAAAAATAGACGACGTAAAAACGTTGAACTACACACGTACATTGCATCTTATTAACTCGCAAAACTTATGACGAAGCGTAAAACGAAACGTAAAAATGTTGAACCACACACGCACGTTGCGCCGTGTTAACTTGCAAAATTTAGAATGAAGCGTAAAACGAAAAATTTGCGGAATATGAAAAGTACAGGAGACCAAAGTTGAAAGTAAAAAAGTTATTAGGTTAAACTGAAAAGATAAAAAGTTTAGAGCTAAAAGTTGTAACCCAAATAGTTTTGGGTTAAAAATAACACATCAAATGCTTTTGGACTAAAAGTATAAAATCAACTTTTTTTTTTGGAAAACTCCCCAAACAACCACACACGCACGTTGCGCCGTGTTAACTTGCAAAATTTAGAATGAAGCGTAAAACGAAAAATTTGTGGAATATGAAAAGTAAGGAGACCAAAGTTGAAAGTAAAAAAGTTATTAGGTTAAACTGAAAAGATAAAAAGTTTAGAGCTAAAAGTTGTAACCCAAATAGTTTTGGGTTAAAAATAACACATCAAATGCTTTTGGACTAAAAGTATAAAATCAACTTTTTTTTTGGAAAACTCCCCAAACATAATTTACAACTCCTAATGCACACAAAAGTTGATAATTTATATAGTGTATAATTACATGCACAATTTTTCTTTTCTTCACTTTATTTTGGTGTTTTTTAGGTGCAAATAGCATAAGAGTGTGCACTAAGCGTTCTTTTTTTTAACTGCAAGGAACGACGTATCAACCACTGTAACACCCAGTGGCGGAGCTAGCCTACTAATTTAGGGGTATCCTGAATTTTTTTACCGTGCAATCATACAATAAAAAACGATAATCAATAAAGTAGAACAAATACCTAATAGATTTGTCCTTATCTTTTTTCATAGCTTGAAATCGTTCCATTATATCGTTGTCTTTTGCTTTATCAAAACTTTCTTTTTCAACCGCACAAACCATAACATTGTTCAAATATTCCGGACCCATTCGATTGCGTAAATCCGTCTTAACAAGATTCAATTTAGAAAAAAAAAACATCTTTCAACGGTTGTGGTTGCAACCGGTAAAACCAAAGATAGCTTCACTACCCGAAAAAAAGAACTATGTGTTCTGGTTTCCACCATAAAACGAGCAAGATCACTTATTCAAATATAGTATTGTTTTGGGTCTCGGGCTAACTTTGTCAATTATATTTAGGGGTTTCTTTCAATTTTATTATTATTAATTCGGGCTTATTTTATCATTCGGGCTTAATTATTATACAAGTTTTCGAGTTGTAAAATGTTTGGGCTTATAAAAAAAATGAGATTTTAGTAATATAAAGTATCATATTTTTTTGTTAGGAGTATCCTCGTATTTTTAGGGGTATCCTTTGTATTAAACCAGAAAAAAAACACTATGAATACGGGGTTGAGCCGTAGCCCGTGCTACGGCTCCTAACATTGTGGTTCCGCCGCCCCTGGTAACACCGGGCACTGTGGCCAAGGCCGATTACTCGACCTCCGTCAGCCCCTTGGCTCTCCCAGATGCGTGGAAACCCGCCCGAAGGCACGACAGTGGAATAATATGTAAAACCTTGCCTCCCATCCAAGACGAACCGGCGCCACCCGTATTTGCCCTTCACCTGGATGCCGCAGAAAATAATGGGGAGAGTGAGAGTCAAACATGGGTCACATGGAACACCAAGTTTTTTTCTAACCTTTCTACTTTTTTTAAGAGTTATAGGTTGTTTAACTTTATTAACCACTAGTAACTAGTTTTATTTTTAATATAATTATTTAACCCATATAGTTTTAAAAACTATTTTACATATAATTGATTGGAATGTTATACTAATTAATTGGCTTGTATATGTGTAACATTTCTATTTTCTATATTAAAATAAAGTATATAAAACTTATATTATTAAACGGGTAGATTATGGATAAATTGACTGTTAGAAATATGAAGTACCTAGATGGGCCTAGGAACCGTTTAATAATTAAATTATAAAAATACATTATATTTGAATTTACTCTGTTTTTAATGAAACCGGGGTCAAAATATTGACAAAAATATTCTCATTCTAATGACATATTCATTGTTTCATAAAACGTCATATTTTAGAAGTTATAAGTGCCAAATAAGTGAAGCAGCTGAATTAATTATTATAATAAAAATAAATAATAACTTAACAAATTTTTTTTGTCGAAGCCAAATAACAATAATAAAATAAAAATAAATAATAACTTAACAATTTTTTTTAATAATAGCTTATTTGTTTTCATTTTCTGATAGAATGTAATATGTTAAAAAGAATTATTGATTTATAAATACTTATCCTTAGCTTTTAGGATGTAGTAATAGATAATATATAATTATTTAATACATTCACTTTAACATATATTATTAACTTATTAATTATTTATTGTTTATGTATGTGTATGGATAGACATACATGATGCACTAGTCGTACCAGTCATAAAACACAAATTATGAGAATTTTGATTAGGTGTACACGAGAATTATGATTGTATACACGTGTTCTCCAAACCAGAAGGAATCAAAAAAATATAACGTAGCCTTCAAGTTAGTACTTCAACTGTATATACCACATAGTTACCATTCAACAAAAATTGCTCACACTCTTTCTCGCTCTCTCTTGCTAATATATATATTTCTTAACTATTATACCTTATACTACTCCAAAGCCCTGCCCCGTTTTAAGTGTTTTAACCCCTGATCAGTGAGTCGATACCCTGTCCGATTGATCTAGGATCCCGTAACGCATGTCAAGTCTCTGTCTGACTAAGTCTGTTGGGGTTCTGTCTCGGGTCGTATTGATAAAGTTGAATTTGGGTTATTATATTTAACGCGAGTGCATTATATATTTATTAAATAGCTCGGGAGTTATACCCAAGATTCTAGCAGGAGGCTTTTAGTTGAACCCTAAAGTTATAAAGTGAGCACATTCTCTTTTCTCACAGTTTGTGAGTCATTCTTCTTTTTATCACCTTTTTGTGATACAATTATATTTAAAAATGCTTTCCAAAACCATAAATGTTTATCAGTTATACTTACAGTAATTAAGTTTTTTGTATTCTTCAATAGCTGCCAGTATGTGAGGTTTTATACATTACTTGACACTCGTTACTATTGGCCAAAAAGTTAGCCAATAGTAGCACAAATATGGCTTAATATGGTTTAGTGGAGGCATGAACATTCAATGTCATATATCTATAATCTATAATACTATATTAAGAGAACTGGGTTTTCTACCATTTTCGTAATTTGGCATAGGTACAAATCTTGGAGCACCATGTACAAATGAAACAAGCCATTTTAAAGGGGGGAAATTGTTCAAAGTTTTAAGACATTTTAAGGACAATTTAGACATTTCATCCATGGAATCCATACCCAGTTATGTCTTCCATTAATTGAATTAAATTAAGTAATTAAATAAAAGTTTTATAATAATTAAAGAAATTAATTGATTAAATTAAAGGTTAAACATGCAACCTTTTGGATTTTCATGATTTAATAGTATGTATAAATATAAATAATCTATACTTCTATACTACCTTATTAAGAGAACTAGGATTTTCACCATTTTGGTAATTTTACATTGTATACACATTTTGAATCAACATGTACACGAGTGCCAAACTATTTTAGAGGGGGTAAACTTGCGCATTTCCCAATAATTTAAGACATTTTAGGGGCATTTTAGTGATTTCGGTATCTTTGTAACCTATAATTAAGATAAATGTATAAATTTTTTCATCAGTACTACTCATCAATATATTATGATTATCAGATAAATGTATAAAATTAATAATATTATTACCTTATTAAGAAAACTAGGATTTTTACCCTTTTGGTAATTTTACATTGTGTACACATTTTGAAGCAACATGTACAAGAGAGCCAAACTATTTTAGTGGGGGTAAACTTACGCATTTCCCAGAAATTTAAGACACTTTAGGGACATTTTAGTGATTTCGGCACCTTTGTAACCTATAATTAAGATAAATGTATAAAATTTTTCATCAGTACTACTCATCAATATATTATGATTATCTGATAAATGTATAAAATTAATAATATTTCAAACATATATTTATATAACAGGTGATCAAAACCAAACTCCTCGTGGAGTTTGAAAACTCAAATAAATCAATAAATAAACATATAATTGGAATTAACTCTTTTTGTTGAATGCAGTGTAACTTAAATAATCCATTTCATTTTATCAAGTGTCGTAACCGATCTTGCTTAAATGGCTATCATTGAGAATCAAATAAATCGTTATAACCACTTTGATGAAAGTTTTTTTTATATATAAACAAGAAACACACCGTCATGTGAATCAATTCAGTTTGAAATGGTTCTAAAATCATCATCGAACCAAACCTGCAAATGTTGCATCTTCTAGCAAAAGCAACCTCCATGACCAGATAGCATCACCATCTTGTTAACTCAACGATGTCTAATCATGACATCTTCGAATTGGAGCACCGCCGCAATTATGTGAAGTCATCTGAGCTATCACATCAATCCAATCACAACCTTCATCTTTGCTCTCCAGTTTAACACAACCGCTAGCACTATCGTTCCCATTTTCGGGATTCAACGATCACCATCTTCCGTTCAGTAGTTCAATTGCAGTGGTCCAAGACCAATCAGAAGTGCTCTCATCTCAATTAAGCCGGAAAAGACAACACGACAACCAAACACAACCGCCACCTCAAGCCTTTGTCTATCTCGTCTTCTGAATGCCCATCCTTTTTACGATCCCATAAAAGATATTACACATACCTTTTAGAATCATTAATGGGTTAGACAGATTTTGTTTTCTGTAGCCGATAACTTAGTTCCAATTCAGAGAAGTCAGGTACATCAACAGCGCCCGCTACACTTCAAAACAAATAGGTACAAAATAATTTGTATTGCATGCGTTAACATTCATAATACGCAGGTACCACTGAAACAACAACCCCACAAGTCAAGGATGATAACAAAGGGAAAAATAAGGCTTCCACTGAACCATCCTTAAGTGATTATCATCAACCAAAGGATTCACCAACAAATAAAAAGAAAAACAACCCACCTGGTACACCCACAACAACTTTCACTATTCATATAGTTTACGACGTATACACAGTCCACGTTATTTGTATTAACAAAAAAAAATAGTTTCTTAGCAACGTCCACGCACACATACAACATAATCAAAGAAATAGAGAAGACCCATGGATGTATTGGTACGACGTCCACACCACTAAACACCCCAGCTCACCAGCAAACTAACGAACAAGACGATTGGGAGGATGATGAACGGTGGGCAACCAGTATGGACGAAATCAAGGAGACATTCAAACCTTATTTAAATTGATCATACTATCTCGTTCGACGTGGTTACTATGGTCCCCCGATTTAAAATAATTTGTCAATGACTTTCAGACGACCTTTTCTTCTTACCTTTAGGCATTTTTGTACATTTGTGGGCCATTTGGCCAGAAATCAAATGATCACTTTTTTATACAAACAAACTGGGAAGTCCATATTAAAAAATTAAATAAATAAAAAGCCTACTACTAAAGTAGTAAAAAACAAACAAATAACTAAATGAAAAAAGAAACATGAGGTCCAGTTTGGTAATGATTTCCACTTCCATTATCTTGTTTACCAACTAATGTATTCTTGGTTTTTATGTCAGTTATGCAATTCATGAATTGATATATTAATGATACTACCACAATACTTTAAAAGATAAACCAGGTGAAACAAACCATGCAAACTGTAGGCCAACAACGATTACACCTTAACTCTAGGTTTCATTTATGATACTGATTTCCAGTTTCAGTCCTAGGTGATATGCTATATTTGTTCTTTCATCTAACCGTTGTTACGCATTTCAAGTTAATTTATCATAACTCACATGTTTCGTTTTGTAAGATAAGAGTGATATGTTGGGTTTTGTAACTAACAAACTTCATGCTTAAAAGTCAACATTTATAATCTATACTATATAATAAAAGAAACCTGATTTTGGACACGTGTCATTCATTGAAGATGTCTACATTTGTAATTTCATACCTTTTCATACTTAATATTATTATTTACCAAATTGACACTTTTTTATTTAGTTTACCCTTATCTCATATTTTATGAAAAAAAATATCGATTATTCTATCTCTTATTTTCATATTGCATTTTTTTTAAAATTTAGTTGGTACTTATCTTTTCCGTTCAAATGGGACAGAAGTAAAATTATTGGGTTTCACATTTGTAATTAGTTATTTTTTTATTAAGTTGCTATCGTTCTATTTGCTCATGTTCAAAATGATCAGAAATAAAAACTCAGTTATTTTTGTTTCTAGGAAATCATAATCCTTTTATTTGATTCAATCATTCTAGAAGTTTTAAAACTAAAATATAATCTATCATAATCAAATTCACATTTCAAAACCCTCAAAATTCAACCATTCAATAATCATAATTACTCACACTATAAGCCCATATATAATCTAACCTACTTTTAATAAAGGATTCCAATTAATTATATGTGAAATTTATAAAGACTTTTTGTTATACACTTAATTTCATATATAATCTAATCTAACTTTTAATAATGTATATATGTGTGGACGCTCAGAGGGCAAAAGTGAAATTGCACTAATTTTAACGTTATTTCACTAAATTTGTGAAAATAACGTTAAAAGCAGCGGACGGTTAATCATGCATCATCATGTGATGGCGTTGATAGCAGAAAGACAAAAGGGAACATGCACTAATCGGTCTTTGTCCCGATTGCTAAGTGTTATGTGCCTTATGTCCAAAGCTTGATGCAAAACTACTATCGAGTCGGGGGTCTTACTGAAAGCAGCCTCTACATCTTACTCTCCTCAGACCCTACCTTAGCTTTGCTATTTGTGGGATTTACTGAGTATGATGATGATGATGATGATGATTTAGTATATATAATTAGATTTATTCAACTCGTATAATACATGGGGTTTATAAAGATATTTTTTTATTATTTAGTTTATAAAATTACATTTATCCAACCCGTGTAATATACAAGGTTACAAAATTACATTTATTTAACCCGTGTAATACACAGTGTTTTTAAAGATATAACTTTTTTTTATTATTTAGTATATATAATTAGATTTATTCAACCCGTACAATACACGGGTTTTTATTATTTGGTATATAAAATTACATTTATTCAGTACAATACATGAGGTTCTTAGAGATATAATTTTTTTATTATTTAATATATAAAATTACATTTGTTCAACCCGTGTAATAAAGGAGATTTTTAAAGAATAATTGTTTTAATTTAGTATATAAAATTACATTTATTCAACCCGTGTAATACATGGGGTTCTAACCTAGTACATATCATAAATGAATATGATATCAGTCGGGATACCCGCCGCAACGCGCGGGCTTTCCCACTATAGGTCAACGTTGATCAAAATTGGAGTTTGTAAGAGGGTGATATGCAAAAACATCAAACAGATGAAGATATAGTGAATTGTTTACTTGATAAAAAAGCTGACATGTAAAAGAGATAAGACAAATGAAGTTTCTAGTTGTACATAAAGCTTGGTTGGTTGTATATAGAGCAACACCCTGCACCTCGGCTTTTAAGACGTAAACGTCTCAAAGCACCTTGTGCTTTTTAAAACCAAGATAATAATAATCACTGTATGTGTACATGTTGCTTAGAGTTTTTAAGAACAACAACTCAATCTAAACTCAAGTTAAGACATGGTCCTTCAACTCCTAAGTAATCAAATGTGCACTGTTATCATGGAATGGAGATATAATAAATTACAAATTTACAATGTTTATGATCGAAAAAACTCATGGTTAGTTACCAGTGTTTGAAGTTTATCTCCCACCATACATAAATCACTAATTATATCATAAAATTGCTCAAAAGCACATGAATTTTTTAACTGCAATTAAACAATAAAATAAACCTGGATGACTGGATCGCAAATTGCGTAAAAATTCATCTACATCTGCAACAAAATAACAACAAACAATCAATAATTCACAACTACACAATGTCAAAGGCAGCAAAAACGCAAAAAAAAAAAAAAAAAAAAAACAAAAACAAAAAAACAAAAAACAATCACCAAAACTCAATGAGCAATACCGTAAATGAGAGCTCGAACGACTCCAGCACGTTGGGCGTTGTAATCTTTAAAGATCTCTTCAACAGTGCACGACCTCAAAGAAATTGCAGCCATTTCCATAAACAGAGAATCAAAAGGTTTCAGATCTGATATTCATGCTAGTTAATACCAATAAAAAATATACTTCTGAGATATTAGGGGAGGTTGAATCAACGTCCCCTTACCCCCAAAAATCTGTATGATGTAAATGGAAACAAACAATGGAAATTTGCATACTTTCTCCCATATAACCTACAACTTCGTCCCTGATTTCACCCTGAAAATTGAATGAAAAAACAACAAATTTGATATAATCAAGTTGGGGAATAAGTAATAACCTAATAATTCGTCTCTCCTGCTGAGATTCAGATTGATATGATAATTTGGATTCTAACGCATCTTGAACATTGCTTGTAGATGACGATAATTGTTTCGTTTTTAGAGGGAGTGGGATCTAGAAATGAAAGGGCATATTCAATTCGCATCTTCAATTTTCTCTCATCATTCAATCAATGATTTCATTGCCAACTGACGATTACATTCTACAAATAATGGATGATACTCAATGGCATTAAATGCGTAGGCCGTCGGTTCCCTTCAGCAATCGCTACAGTGCAAAGCCTCAATTGAACGATGATTAATGAGTAGGGGCAAGAAAGGAAGAAAAGTGTAAAAATATAGGAACTTGTTCTTGGCTTTTGGTATGCCATCTTAAAATTTTAAATAAAATTACTTTTTTGTACATGGGAGATCTATATTATAGATATTATAGATAATATATTTAAACCTTTATTTATGGCTTTGTTATTTAAAAATAGTATTATATTTAAATATGGTTTAAATATTATATTTAATATAGTATATTATGGTTCAAATATTATATTTAATATTAATGTATACCATAATAAAATTTAACGATATATATTATTTAACTTTTAATATACTAAGATATATATCGTGAGATTTAAATATATTTAAAATAGTATATTGTAAATCTTAATGTATGTCTTAAACAATATATGTCAATTATATATTTAACTTTTAACATACTAAGATATACATCGGAAATTATATTTTAAATATTAGCCCCGTTAATACATTAAATGATAATATCATACTTATTTAATTAATATATTATATTTAATAAAGTTATAACTATTAATTTGATAGAAAATAATATATTTCGTTTTCTTGGTAGATTTGTTCTGTGTCATAGAAAATATATTTGACAAATTGATATCATGAGTTTTATAGTATATATATATATATATATATATATATATATATATAGGGTCAGGATTTAGAGAGAACAGTGAAAAGTGTGAGAACGGTGAGAACGATTTTGGTGGTGACATGTGGCATTGATGTTAAATTACACTAAGGGGTAATATTGTCAAAAAAACCCACTCACATGAACTGGGTGTTCAAATAAAACGCCATAAAAACACTCAAAAGCTATTTTTTTGAGCTATAATTTACAACAGCTTAAAAAACCATTTTTTTGAACGCCAAAAAACACTCAAAACGCCATGAAACGCCATAAAACACTCAAAAGCTATTTTTTGAGCTATAATTTACAACAGCTCAAAAAAAAAAAACATTTTTAACGACATAAAACACTCAAAAGCTATTTTTTGAGCTATAATTTACAACAGCTCAAAAAAACCATTTTTTGAACGCCATAAAACACTCAAAACGCCATGAAACGCCATAAAACACTCAAAAGCTATTTTTTTGAGCTATAATTTACAACAGCTATAAAAAAACATATTTTTGAACGCCATAAAACATACTATTTTTTTGAGCTATAATTTACAACAGCTCAAAAAAACCATTTTTTTAGCCCCGGTTAAGTTAAAACGCCATAAAAAAAAGCTATTTTTTTGAGCTATAAATTACAACAGCTCAAAAAAACATTTTTTTTTGAGTCAGCTCCCAGTTAAAACGCCATAACACTATTTTTTTAGCTATAATTTACAGCTCAAAAAAATCATTTTTTTGAACGCCATAAAACACTCAAAAGCTATTTTTTTTGAGCTATAATTTACAACAAATCAAAAAAACCATTTTTTAACGCCATAAAACACTCAAAAACTATTTTTTGAGCTATAATTTACAACAGCTAAAAAAACCATGTTTTAGCCCCAGTTAAGTTAAAACGCCATAACAAAAAAAATCTATTTTTTGAGCTATAAATTACAACAGCTCAAAAAAACACATAGTTAAGAAAAACGCCATGAAAATACCTAGTCTAAAACGCTATAAAACAACAAGTTCAGAAAAACGCCATAAAACCCAGTTATTTTTTTTCGAAAAGTATATCAATAGTATACTCGTTGAAAAGATAAAAAAACGCTGAGTTTTATGGTGTAATTTTTTTCGAAAAATAATCACGTATAAAAAAGTTATTGTCGTTTAAATATGATGGGGGAAAATGGCATGTGATTAGCATGTGCACATTTGTTTGGATCTTCCTATTTTACCCCTCCTGGTAGTTCTAAGACCCTTATTATTTACAAAAATGACACCGCATCAATCTCAGCCACAAACCACTAAGATCTTGTGGCTGAGATTCGTTCTCACCGTTCTCACACTTTGAGGCGTTCT
Organism: Helianthus tuberosus; assembly: GCA_030545235.1. Lineage (NCBI taxonomy): Eukaryota > Viridiplantae > Streptophyta > Magnoliopsida > Asterales > Asteraceae > Helianthus > Helianthus tuberosus. The sequence continues at coordinate 20,416,633 of CM060355.1, forward strand.
CTCCTGATCTTGTTCCTATATATATATAAATGTATACACTACTAGTCCATAGTCACCAAGGGTGTGACAGGAACCGTTACTGTTGGGTGACAGGACCCAAAGTAATATGACTAAAATCACTAGTTGAGAGAATGATCAACAGTGATATGACCAGAGTCACTAGTTGAGAAAATGATCAACAATGATAGGACCAAAGTCACTAGTTGAGAGAACAATCAACAGTGATACGACCACATGCACTAGTTGAGAGAATGATCAACGGTGTTATAACCCCAGTCACTAGTTGAATGAATGATCAACAGTGATTTGTCCACCGTCACGGGAATCACCTAGTGACAAATACCTTTTAATAATTGTAAGATATACTATATATCTATTACTTGATAAACTGCACTATTGGACGAACGTTAGCCAATGAGTGATATGACCAACGACACATTAGAACTGCCACCATGTGACAAATACTAATTGAGTTTTGGGTAAATATAAACAAATGTAAAAACCCTTAATGCTATAAAGTATAACAATATATTTTTTTAAAATGGAATGAACTCACCAGTGTTTATTACTAATAAAATGTTTTCAAAACGCGTTTCAGGTAATTTGCTGTAAAAATAATAGAAGCCAGCTATGGAGCATTGAAGGCTTAAATAAAGTGGCTATAACTACCTGAATAAAAGAAGAAATTTATGTTTTATTTATTTGGGTTTATCCCTATAAAAACAATTGAATTGAATATGGGTTTTAGCCCTTTTGTTTAATATTAAAAATGTGGTGTTTTACAAACTGTGAAATTATTTCCTAACTACGATCCTGATGAAAAATTTTCCGCTGCGTATTTAATAAACACCGATACCATCTGACTGGTTCATGGCTCCCGCTCCCAGGGTGGGGTCGGGGGTTGTGACATTTTTCCCCAACCACTCCACCACTACCTTATTGGTTGTGTACTAAGCGTTATCATTTGGGTTTTTAACTTACTAACTTCACACAATAAAAATAAATAAATAAATAAATTTACATTTTGTGTAGGGAAAAGATGTGTTGGAAATGTGTAGCGAAATTTTTGTAGGAAATGTGTGTAAAACATTTTGGTGGAAATTTGTCAAAAAAGTTTTCTACGACCTATTTTTTGACAAAATATATTGTCTAAAACTGTCACTAAAGCAGTTTCCTGCGTTTCCGACGAATATTGCCACCAGAACCCACCCATAACCTAGGTTTCTAGTATTCTATACACCCAATGCACAATATACAACTACGCTACCATTTATAGATGATAGGGTTACTCCACTAAACAACGTTTCCAAGTATTTCTTTAAATACAATTTGTACGTTGAACCTATTCGAGATTTCTCATAGTATTATTAAATGAAATAATTTAGAAGAGAAAGATTACGATACAAGAGAATTGGATGTACGAATTATCCGAGACATTCAGATCCATTAATTCCTTAAGATTAATGGCTCAAAGGAGTGACAACTACGTAATTTAAAGAGTCTTAGAGCATGCACATCCCATCCACTATTTTTTACCCTATAATTACACTAAAAACAACTACATTTTCTCTCTCATTCTAATTAAATAATATATTTTTATACCTTTATCATTACCTTCTCTCACCTCTACTCACAACCACTTTCAAAATATATTAAAAAATTATAGAGGGTGAACAGTGTCTCCACAAATATACAGATAAACACTAACATTTTTTCTCTCCACTTACAACCACTATTTATAATATAAAAACCCCTCTCTCAGAATTTGATGGATATGATGTGAATACTCTTACAGTTGAAAAACAAATAGAGAAAAGAGAATATGGTCTTTTCTCACTTAAACTCTTTCCCCCATTAATTTTTAAACGGCTAAAACTTTTTATACGTTAATATTTTTTTTTTAAATTACACTGTATTAACGAGCATTTTATTCTCTTTAATTCAAACAACCTATTGCTATAGTTTTCTTAAAGAAAATTACAGGATTTTGAATACCCATTACGTGATTACGTGATTTTGAATACCCATTACGTGATTTTGAATACCCAACACATGACTACGTGATTTCATTATATTGTGTGAAACCACATTAAGCGATTACGTAATTACGTAATAGTTAACTATTTATTATGTGTCTACGTGATTTTGAATACTCATCGTGATTACGTGATTTCATTATAGTATTTATGTGAAGAGGAAAGTGAAAATGCGGCTGTTATACATATAACTTAGGTGTGAAACAATCAAAACTACGTAGTTTTGATTACAATCTATATAAATCCTCTTTTAATCTCCACAAATATTGCACGTACTGTTCTATTCCAGAATCATCAATTTCTCAACCCTTGCGCGTACTGTTCCACTCGGATTTCCAGTGAGACCCCCGGTTCGATAGTAGTTTTGCATCAAGCCTTGGACAAAAGGCATATAACCAGTTGCGAAGCTTGAGATTTTCGAAGGGGGGTCGAAAACGTATATACCCAAAAATTTCTATAGAACCAGGGGGTCGAAAACGTATTTACCCAAAAATTTCTATACGAAAACCACATATATTACACTACTAAGGGAAAAGTTCGGGGCCCACGCCCTCTTCTAACCTGCGCCAATGCATATAATACTTAGCAATCAGGACAAAGACCGATTGGTGCATGTACCCTCTAATCTTTTGGCTATCAACGCCACTGCATGATGCATAATTAACCGTCTACTGCTTTTAACGTTATTTTCATGAATAGGAGTACGAAGATGATGTGTCAATTATCAAATCATAATATGAGGAAAAACCAATGGGTTGACCTTATTGAATTACAAAGATACACCGATATACAAGAGAGTATAGTGTATCATTGTCTTAACACATATTTGTATTAAGACCACTTTCAAGGATGAGTCAAGTGAAAGGTATATACAGATTAGCTCAAGCTACAAGTTTATAGTGACGCCACAAGGTGTCGTAGTGATCGAAATAATAATAACGGTGACTGAATGAGTTCACCATGCTCGAAACCAAATAAAAGTTCAACGAAGTAAATCCGAATGTTTGTTTCGCACAAATCTAGTAGGATTTTTGATTGAAAATGAAACAATTGAATAATGTTTTTCGATCGAAAAGATCAAGAAATGCTCGATCGATGTTATAGGAACTGTTAAGAGATACACTGAAATATGATATGAATTTGTGTATCATTATCTTAGCACATGATTGTGTTAAGATTGCTTTTATAGGATGAACCAACAAAGGGGATTCAATATAAATAAATAATTAATTAAATCCATATATGATGTGTGCAACGAGATTAGCGCAAGCTTCAGATTTATGAAAACGTCACCACAAGGTGATCGTGATCAAAGAAATGATTTAATGAAGTCGAAGACCAAACAAGCCGATTATGGTTCAAAACAAATGAAGTGCTTGTTGTGATTATTTTGAATATGATAGCTGCAATCCATCATATGAGATCTTGAAGTGAATACGTAATGCGAGCAAGTTCAAACAATTGAACTTGGTTTAAACAAAATGAGTTTTTGTAAGAAAGTTCGGACATGGTCACAACAAAAACCATGCATGCCAAAGGAAATTGAGTTTTACAAGAAATTCATTGACTCGATATCAAAGAGTCATCGTTTTGCAATAATGCGGTTCACAGTGCAAAAATCAAGTATAGCGAAATGATATTTGAGTTTGGATAAAACAACAAATTGGAATGAAGCCCTCCAGTTGTCTTCATAAATCAAACGAACCACATGCGCAACAAACAGTGCATGTGTAACGTGTGGATTTACCAATAAATCTTACTTAGCTTAATTGATCTTGTTAGCTTTAATTAATCTTGCTTAGCTTAATCTTGCTTAGCTTAACTTAATTAATCTCGCTTAGCTTGCTTAGCTTAACTAATCTCGCTTAGCTTAATTAATCTTACTTAGCTGATTAATTAGCTTAATTAATCTTGCTTAGCCGTTAATTAATCTTACTTACTGATTAATTAATCTTGCTTAACTGCTAAGTATACTTATCTATTAAGGTTTCTTAGCCGTTAAGTTTTACTTAACTAATAATTTTACTTAATTGCTAAATATTCTATTTTAGGATCTCCCTGGTTACGAGTTCTAATTTCTAGATACAACGGAACTCGCATTAGTGTATTAACTCAATTCAACTTTAACGATGATCACGAGATAAAACCCTCACTACGAATGACAAAGTGCAATACTTAAACATCCATCGAATTCACGACGAATGACAAAGTATAACCCGAGTTTGAGCAGCACTTGAACATCCATCGGATTGGTTTCAATCGATCGGATAAAGTATCGTACCAGTGATTAGAGTTATTATCTTAATAACGGGCAGAGTTTTTCGGGATTTAGAAGTTCTGACATTAGAATGACAGAACAAGAAAATAAGAGAAAAAAAAGAATTGAGCAGTGATCGAGCTAATACCTTGTAGTCGTAGCAGCGTTTCACTACCCGGAAATTCGATTTTTAGCAGAATAGGGGCATTTTAGGAAGGAGATTTCGAGCACAGAGGACAGCCCCATGCACAGGCTACTTATAGCCACTTTTTGAGTTTTACGCGGCCCGCGTAAGACTTAACAAGATTTTTACACGGCCCGCGAGAGAGTGTGGATCAGATCGGGGTTGCTGAGTCATCTAGGGTCTTGACGCGTGTAACGACACGTGGCCTTCATGCATATCCGGAGACCTACAAGCTGTCGCGGCCCGCGTAGGGTCTCCTTATTCTTTACGCGGCCCGCGTGGAAACCAAAAACCTTGTTTTCTTGGTTTTTCATGCACGTTAGGGTTTCAGGGGTCCGGGTTTTCACTTACGGAGCATTTTAGGACATTTTTGTGCGAGTCGTTACATCCTCCCCACCTTGTTTTAAATCTCGTCCTCGAGATTTGGGCTACGGTATTTCTTTCCGAGTTATGTCATATTTTAAATAATAGGATTAAGGTAAATGACACTCTTATTGAATCAAAATATGTTCAAATTTTGTGAATAGAAGAACAGTTTATAAGAAATAGAATCCAATGGTTCAACTGAATAAAATCCAGAAATTGGTATCAAAGGGATGAAGTGGAATGATATAATAATCAGAATGATTAAGTTTACATGGGTCAAACCAAAAGAAAGATTTATGTCCAATAGATGTCTAATTCGAATGTGAACTATTTTTAGAAACAATAGAATTCACCGTCGAAGGAAAATTTACCTTGGTTGTCAATTATAAAAGATTTAGAATCAACAAGTTCAATTGAATAGGAGTACGAAGATGATGTGTCAATTATCAAATCATAATATGAGGAAAAACCAATGGGTTGACCTTATTGAATTACAAAGATACACCGATATACAACAGAGTTTTGTGTATCATTGTCTTAACACATATTTGTATTAAGACCACTTTCAAGGATGAGTCAAGTGAAAGGTATATACAGATTAGCTCAAGCTACAAGTTTATAGCGACGCCACAAGGTGTCGTAGTGATCGAAATAATAATAACGGTGACTGAATGAGTTCACCATGCTCGAAACCAAATAAAAGTTCAACGAAGTAAATCCGAATGTTTGTTTCGCACAAATCTAGTAGGATTTTTGATTGAAAATGAAACAATTGAATAATGTTTTTCGATCGAAAAGATCAAGAAATGCTCGATCGATGTTATAGGAACTGTTAAGAGATACACTGAAATATGATATGAATTTGTGTATCATTATCTTAGCACATGATTGTGTTAAGATTGCTTTTATAGGATGAACCAACAAAGGGGATTCAATATAAATAAATAATTAATTAAATCCATATATGATGTGTGCAACGAGATTAGCGCAAGCTTCAGATTTATGAAAACGTCACCACAAGGTGATCGTGATCAAAGAAATGATTTAATGAAGTCGAAGACCAAACAAGCCGATTATGGTTCAAAACAAATGAAGTGCTTGTTGTGATTATTTTGAATATGATAGCTGCAATCCATCATATGAGATCTTGAAGTGAATACGTAATGCGAGCAAGTTCAAACAATTGAACTTGGTTTAAACAAAATGAGTTTTTGTAAGAAAGTTCGGACATGGTCACAACAAAAACCATGCATGCCAAAGGAAATTGAGTTTTACAAGAAATTCATTGACTCGATATCAAAGAGTCATCGTTTTGCAATAATGCGGTTCACAGTGCAAAAATCAAGTATAGCGAAATGATATTTGAGTTTGGATAAAACAACAAATTGGAATGAAGCCCTCCAGTTGTCTTCATAAATCAAACGAACCACATGCGCAACAAACAGTGCATGTGTAACGTGTGGATTTACCAATAAATCTTACTTAGCTTAATTGATCTTGTTAGCTTTAATTAATCTTGCTTAGCTTAATCTTGCTTAGCTTAACTTAATTAATCTCGCTTAGCTTGCTTAGCTTAACTAATCTCGCTTAGCTTAATTAATCTTACTTAGCTGATTAATTAGCTTAATTAATCTTGCTTAGCCGTTAATTAATCTTACTTACTGATTAATTAATCTTGCTTAACTGCTAAGTATACTTATCTATTAAGGTTTCTTAGCCGTTAAGTTTTACTTAACTAATAATTTTACTTAATTGCTAAATATTCTATTTTAGGATCTCCCTGGTTACGAGTTCTAATTTCTAGATACAACGGAACTCGCATTAGTGTATTAACTCAATTCAACTTTAACGATGATCACGAGATAAAACCCTCACTACGAATGACAAAGTGCAATACTTAAACATCCATCGAATTCACGACGAATGACAAAGTATAACCCGAGTTTGAGCAGCACTTGAACATCCATCGGATTGGTTTCAATCGATCGGATAAAGTATCGTACCAGTGATTAGAGTTATTATCTTAATAACGGGCAGAGTTTTTCGGGATTTAGAAGTTCTGACATTAGAATGACAGAACAAGAAAATAAGAGAAAAAAAAGAATTGAGCAGTGATCGAGCTAATACCTTGTAGTCGTAGCAGCGTTTCACTACCCGGAAATTCGATTTTTAGCAGAATAGGGGCATTTTAGGAAGGAGATTTCGAGCACAGAGGACAGCCCCATGCACAGGCTACTTATAGCCACTTTTTGAGTTTTACGCGGCCCGCGTAAGACTTAACAAGATTTTTACACGGCCCGCGAGAGAGTGTGGATCAGATCGGGGTTGCTGAGTCATCTAGGGTCTTGACGCGTGTAACGACACGTGGCCTTCATGCATATCCGGAGACCTACAAGCTGTCGCGGCCCGCGTAGGGTCTCCTTATTCTTTACGCGGCCCGCGTGGAAACCAAAAACCTTGTTTTCTTGGTTTTTCATGCACGTTAGGGTTTCAGGGGTCCGGGTTTTCACTTACGGAGCATTTTAGGACATTTTTGTGCGAGTCGTTACATCCTCCCCACCTTGTTTTAAATCTCGTCCTCGAGATTTGGGCTACGGTATTTCTTTCCGAGTTATGTCATATTTTAAATAATAGGATTAAGGTAAATGACACTCTTATTGAATCAAAATATGTTCAAATTTTGTGAATAGAAGAACAGTTTATAAGAAATAGAATCCAATGGTTCAACTGAATAAAATCCAGAAATTGGTATCAAAGGGATGAAGTGGAATGATATAATAATCAGAATGATTAAGTTTACATGGGTCAAACCAAAAGAAAGATTTATGTCCAATAGATGTCTAATTCGAATGTGAACTATTTTTAGAAACAATAGAATTCACCGTCGAAGGAAAATTTACCTTGGTTGTCAATTATAAAAGATTTAGAATCAACAAGTTCAATTGAATAGGAGTACGAAGATGATGTGTCAATTATCAAATCATAATATGAGGAAAAACCAATGGGTTGACCTTATTGAATTACAAAGATACACCGATATACAACAGAGTTTTGTGTATCATTGTCTTAACACATATTTGTATTAAGACCACTTTCAAGGATGAGTCAAGTGAAAGGTATATACAGATTAGCTCAAGCTACAAGTTTATAGCGACGCCACAAGGTGTCGTAGTGATCGAAATAATAATAACGGTGACTGAATGAGTTCACCATGCTCGAAACCAAATAAAAGTTCAACGAAGTAAATCCGAATGTTTGTTTCGCACAAATCTAGTAGGATTTTTGATTGAAAATGAAACAATTGAATAATGTTTTTCGATCGAAAAGATCAAGAAATGCTCGATCGATGTTATAGGAACTGTTAAGAGATACACTGAAATATGATATGAATTTGTGTATCATTATCTTAGCACATGATTGTGTTAAGATTGCTTTTATAGGATGAACCAACAAAGGGGATTCAATATAAATAAATAATTAATTAAATCCATATATGATGTGTGCAACGAGATTAGCGCAAGCTTCAGATTTATGAAAACGTCACCACAAGGTGATCGTGATCAAAGAAATGATTTAATGAAGTCGAAGACCAAACAAGCCGATTATGGTTCAAAACAAATGAAGTGCTTGTTGTGATTATTTTGAATATGATAGCTGCAATCCATCATATGAGATCTTGAAGTGAATACGTAATGCGAGCAAGTTCAAACAATTGAACTTGGTTTAAACAAAATGAGTTTTTGTAAGAAAGTTCGGACATGGTCACAACAAAAACCATGCATGCCAAAGGAAATTGAGTTTTACAAGAAATTCATTGACTCGATATCAAAGAGTCATCGTTTTGCAATAATGCGGTTCACAGTGCAAAAATCAAGTATAGCGAAATGATATTTGAGTTTGGATAAAACAACAAATTGGAATGAAGCCCTCCAGTTGTCTTCATAAATCAAACGAACCACATGCGCAACAAACAGTGCATGTGTAACGTGTGGATTTACCAATAAATCTTACTTAGCTTAATTGATCTTGTTAGCTTTAATTAATCTTGCTTAGCTTAATCTTGCTTAGCTTAACTTAATTAATCTCGCTTAGCTTGCTTAGCTTAACTAATCTCGCTTAGCTTAATTAATCTTACTTAGCTGATTAATTAGCTTAATTAATCTTGCTTAGCCGTTAATTAATCTTACTTACTGATTAATTAATCTTGCTTAACTGCTAAGTATACTTATCTATTAAGGTTTCTTAGCCGTTAAGTTTTACTTAACTAATAATTTTACTTAATTGCTAAATATTCTATTTTAGGATCTCCCTGGTTACGAGTTCTAATTTCTAGATACAACGGAACTCGCATTAGTGTATTAACTCAATTCAACTTTAACGATGATCACGAGATAAAACCCTCACTACGAATGACAAAGTGCAATACTTAAACATCCATCGAATTCACGACGAATGACAAAGTATAACCCGAGTTTGAGCAGCACTTGAACATCCATCGGATTGGTTTCAATCGATCGGATAAAGTATCGTACCAGTGATTAGAGTTATTATCTTAATAACGGGCAGAGTTTTTCGGGATTTAGAAGTTCTGACATTAGAATGACAGAACAAGAAAATAAGAGAAAAAAAAGAATTGAGCAGTGATCGAGCTAATACCTTGTAGTCGTAGCAGCGTTTCACTACCCGGAAATTCGATTTTTAGCAGAATAGGGGCATTTTAGGAAGGAGATTTCGAGCACAGAGGACAGCCCCATGCACAGGCTACTTATAGCCACTTTTTGAGTTTTACGCGGCCCGCGTAAGACTTAACAAGATTTTTACACGGCCCGCGAGAGAGTGTGGATCAGATCGGGGTTGCTGAGTCATCTAGGGTCTTGACGCGTGTAACGACACGTGGCCTTCATGCATATCCGGAGACCTACAAGCTGTCGCGGCCCGCGTAGGGTCTCCTTATTCTTTACGCGGCCCGCGTGGAAACCAAAAACCTTGTTTTCTTGGTTTTTCATGCACGTTAGGGTTTCAGGGGTCCGGGTTTTCACTTACGGAGCATTTTAGGACATTTTTGTGCGAGTCGTTACATCCTCCCCACCTTGTTTTAAATCTCGTCCTCGAGATTTGGGCTACGGTATTTCTTTCCGAGTTATGTCATATTTTAAATAATAGGATTAAGGTAAATGACACTCTTATTGAATCAAAATATGTTCAAATTTTGTGAATAGAAGAACAGTTTATAAGAAATAGAATCCAATGGTTCAACTGAATAAAATCCAGAAATTGGTATCAAAGGGATGAAGTGGAATGATATAATAATCAGAATGATTAAGTTTACATGGGTCAAACCAAAAGAAAGATTTATGTCCAATAGATGTCTAATTCGAATGTGAACTATTTTTAGAAACAATAGAATTCACCGTCGAAGGAAAATTTACCTTGGTTGTCAATTATAAAAGATTTAGAATCAACAAGTTCAATTGAATAGGAGTACGAAGATGATGTGTCAATTATCAAATCATAATATGAGGAAAAACCAATGGGTTGACCTTATTGAATTACAAAGATACACCGATATACAACAGAGTTTTGTGTATCATTGTCTTAACACATATTTGTATTAAGACCACTTTCAAGGATGAGTCAAGTGAAAGGTATATACAGATTAGCTCAAGCTACAAGTTTATAGCGACGCCACAAGGTGTCGTAGTGATCGAAATAATAATAACGGTGACTGAATGAGTTCACCATGCTCGAAACCAAATAAAAGTTCAACGAAGTAAATCCGAATGTTTGTTTCGCACAAATCTAGTAGGATTTTTGATTGAAAATGAAACAATTGAATAATGTTTTTCGATCGAAAAGATCAAGAAATGCTCGATCGATGTTATAGGAACTGTTAAGAGATACACTGAAATATGATATGAATTTGTGTATCATTATCTTAGCACATGATTGTGTTAAGATTGCTTTTATAGGATGAACCAACAAAGGGGATTCAATATAAATAAATAATTAATTAAATCCATATATGATGTGTGCAACGAGATTAGCGCAAGCTTCAGATTTATGAAAACGTCACCACAAGGTGATCGTGATCAAAGAAATGATTTAATGAAGTCGAAGACCAAACAAGCCGATTATGGTTCAAAACAAATGAAGTGCTTGTTGTGATTATTTTGAATATGATAGCTGCAATCCATCATATGAGATCTTGAAGTGAATACGTAATGCGAGCAAGTTCAAACAATTGAACTTGGTTTAAACAAAATGAGTTTTTGTAAGAAAGTTCGGACATGGTCACAACAAAAACCATGCATGCCAAAGGAAATTGAGTTTTACAAGAAATTCATTGACTCGATATCAAAGAGTCATCGTTTTGCAATAATGCGGTTCACAGTGCAAAAATCAAGTATAGCGAAATGATATTTGAGTTTGGATAAAACAACAAATTGGAATGAAGCCCTCCAGTTGTCTTCATAAATCAAACGAACCACATGCGCAACAAACAGTGCATGTGTAACGTGTGGATTTACCAATAAATCTTACTTAGCTTAATTGATCTTGTTAGCTTTAATTAATCTTGCTTAGCTTAATCTTGCTTAGCTTAACTTAATTAATCTCGCTTAGCTTGCTTAGCTTAACTAATCTCGCTTAGCTTAATTAATCTTACTTAGCTGATTAATTAGCTTAATTAATCTTGCTTAGCCGTTAATTAATCTTACTTACTGATTAATTAATCTTGCTTAACTGCTAAGTATACTTATCTATTAAGGTTTCTTAGCCGTTAAGTTTTACTTAACTAATAATTTTACTTAATTGCTAAATATTCTATTTTAGGATCTCCCTGGTTACGAGTTCTAATTTCTAGATACAACGGAACTCGCATTAGTGTATTAACTCAATTCAACTTTAACGATGATCACGAGATAAAACCCTCACTACGAATGACAAAGTGCAATACTTAAACATCCATCGAATTCACGACGAATGACAAAGTATAACCCGAGTTTGAGCAGCACTTGAACATCCATCGGATTGGTTTCAATCGATCGGATAAAGTATCGTACCAGTGATTAGAGTTATTATCTTAATAACGGGCAGAGTTTTTCGGGATTTAGAAGTTCTGACATTAGAATGACAGAACAAGAAAATAAGAGAAAAAAAAGAATTGAGCAGTGATCGAGCTAATACCTTGTAGTCGTAGCAGCGTTTCACTACCCGGAAATTCGATTTTTAGCAGAATAGGGGCATTTTAGGAAGGAGATTTCGAGCACAGAGGACAGCCCCATGCACAGGCTACTTATAGCCACTTTTTGAGTTTTACGCGGCCCGCGTAAGACTTAACAAGATTTTTACACGGCCCGCGAGAGAGTGTGGATCAGATCGGGGTTGCTGAGTCATCTAGGGTCTTGACGCGTGTAACGACACGTGGCCTTCATGCATATCCGGAGACCTACAAGCTTTCGCGGCCCGCGTAGGGTCTCCTTATTCTTTACGCGGCCCGCGTGGAAACCAAAAACCTTGTTTTCTTGGTTTTTCATGCACGTTAGGGTTTCAGGGGTCCGGGTTTTCACTTACGGAGCATTTTAGGACATTTTTGTGCGAGTCGTTACATCCTCCCCACCTTGTTTTAAATCTCGTCCTCGAGATTTGGGCTACGGTATTTCTTTCCGAGTTATGTCATATTTTAAATAATAGGATTAAGGTAAATGACACTCTTATTGAATCAAAATATGTTCAAATTTTGTGAATAGAAGAACAGTTTATAAGAAATAGAATCCAATGGTTCAACTGAATAAAATCCAGAAATTGGTATCAAAGGGATGAAGTGGAATGATATAATAATCAGAATGATTAAGATTACATGGGTCAAACCAAAAGAAAGATTTATGTCCAATAGATGTCTAATTCGAATGTGAACTATTTTTAGAATCAATAGAATTCACCGTCGAAGGAAAATTTACCTTGGTTGTCAATTATAAAAGATTTAGAATCAACAAGTTCAATTGAATAGGAGTACGAAGATGATGTGTCAATTATCAAATCATAATATGAGGAAAAACCAATGGGTTGACCTTATTGAATTACAAAGATACACCGATATACAACAGAGTTTTGTGTATCATTGTCTTAACACATATTTGTATTAAGACCACTTTCAAGGATGAGTCAAGTGAAAGGTATATACAGATTAGCTCAAGCTACAAGTTTATAGCGACGCCACAAGGTGTCGTAGTGATCGAAATAATAATAACGGTGACTGAATGAGTTCACCATGCTCGAAACCAAATAAAAGTTCAACGAAGTAAATCCGAATGTTTGTTTCGCACAAATCTAGTAGGATTTTTGATTGAAAATGAAACAATTGAATAATGTTTTTCGATCGAAAAGATCAAGAAATGCTCGATCGATGTTATAGGAACTGTTAAGAGATACACTGAAATATGATATGAATTTGTGTATCATTATCTTAGCACATGATTGTGTTAAGATTGCTTTTATAGGATGAACCAACAAAGGGGATTCAATATAAATAAATAATTAATTAAATCCATATATGATGTGTGCAACGAGATTAGCGCAAGCTTCAGATTTATGAAAACGTCACCACAAGGTGATCGTGATCAAAGAAATGATTTAATGAAGTCGAAGACCAAACAAGCCGATTATGGTTCAAAACAAATGAAGTGCTTGTTGTGATTATTTTGAATATGATAGCTGCAATCCATCATATGAGATCTTGAAGTGAATACGTAATGCGAGCAAGTTCAAACAATTGAACTTGGTTTAAACAAAATGAGTTTTTGTAAGAAAGTTCGGACATGGTCACAACAAAAACCATGCATGCCAAAGGAAATTGAGTTTTACAAGAAATTCATTGACTCGATATCAAAGAGTCATCGTTTTGCAATAATGCGGTTCACAGTGCAAAAATCAAGTATAGCGAAATGATATTTGAGTTTGGATAAAACAACAAATTGGAATGAAGCCCTCCAGTTGTCTTCATAAATCAAACGAACCACATGCGCAACAAACAGTGCATGTGTAACGTGTGGATTTACCAATAAATCTTACTTAGCTTAATTGATCTTGTTAGCTTTAATTAATCTTGCTTAGCTTAATCTTGCTTAGCTTAACTTAATTAATCTCGCTTAGCTTGCTTAGCTTAACTAATCTCGCTTAGCTTAATTAATCTTACTTAGCTGATTAATTAGCTTAATTAATCTTGCTTAGCCGTTAATTAATCTTACTTACTGATTAATTAATCTTGCTTAACTGCTAAGTATACTTATCTATTAAGGTTTCTTAGCCGTTAAGTTTTACTTAACTAATAATTTTACTTAATTGCTAAATATTCTATTTTAGGATCTCCCTGGTTACGAGTTCTAATTTCTAGATACAACGGAACTCGCATTAGTGTATTAACTCAATTCAACTTTAACGATGATCACGAGATAAAACCCTCACTACGAATGACAAAGTGCAATACTTAAACATCCATCGAATTCACGACGAATGACAAAGTATAACCCGAGTTTGAGCAGCACTTGAACATCCATCGGATTGGTTTCAATCGATCGGATAAAGTATCGTACCAGTGATTAGAGTTATTATCTTAATAACGGGCAGAGTTTTTCGGGATTTAGAAGTTCTGACATTAGAATGACAGAACAAGAAAATAAGAGAAAAAAAAGAATTGAGCAGTGATCGAGCTAATACCTTGTAGTCGTAGCAGCGTTTCACTACCCGGAAATTCGATTTTTAGCAGAATAGGGGCATTTTAGGAAGGAGATTTCGAGCACAGAGGACAGCCCCATGCACAGGCTACTTATAGCCAATTTTTGAGTTTTACGCGGCCCGCGTAAGACTTAACAAGATTTTTACACGGCCCGCGAGAGAGTGTGGATCAGATCGGGGTTGCTGAGTCATCTAGGGTCTTGACGCGTGTAACGACACGTGGCCTTCATGCATATCCAGAGACCTACAAGCTTTCGCGGCCCGCGTAGGGTCTCCTTATTCTTTACGCGACCCGCGTGAAAACCAAAAACCTTGTTTTCTTGGTTTTTCATGCACGTTAGGGTTTCAGGGGTCCGGGTTTTCACTTACGGAGCATTTTAGGACATTTTTGTGCGAGTCGTTACATCCTCCCCACCTTGTTTTAAATCTCGTCCTCGAGATTTGGGCTACGGTATTTCTTTCCGAGTTATGTCATATTTTAAATAATAGGATTAAGGTAAATGACACTCTTATTGAATCAAAATATGTTCAAATTTTGTGAATAGAAGAACAGTTTATAAGAAATAGAATCCAATGGTTCAACTGAATAAAATCCAGAAATTGGTATCAAAGGGATGAAGTGGAATGATATAATAATCAGAATGATTAAGTTTACATGGGTCAAACCAAAAGAAAGATTTATGTCCAATAGATGTCTAATTCGAATGTGAACTATTTTTAGAAACAATAGAATTCACCGTCGAAGGAAAATTTACCTTGGTTGTCAATTATAAAAGATTTAGAATCAACAAGTTCAATTGAATAGGAGTACGAAGATGATGTGTCAATTATCAAATCATAATATGAGGAAAAACCAATGGGTTGACCTTATTGAATTACAAAGATACACCGATATACAACAGAGTTTTGTGTATCATTGTCTTAACACATATTTGTATTAAGACCACTTTCAAGGATGAGTCAAGTGAAAGGTATATACAGATTAGCTCAAGCTACAAGTTTATAGCGACGCCACAAGGTGTCGTAGTGATCGAAATAATAATAACGGTGACTGAATGAGTTCACCATGCTCGAAACCAAATAAAAGTTCAACGAAGTAAATCCGAATGTTTGTTTCGCACAAATCTAGTAGGATTTTTGATTGAAAATGAAACAATTGAATAATGTTTTTCGATCGAAAAGATCAAGAAATGCTCGATCGATGTTATAGGAACTGTTAAGAGATACACTGAAATATGATATGAATTTGTGTATCATTATCTTAGCACATGATTGTGTTAAGATTGCTTTTATAGGATGAACCAACAAAGGGGATTCAATATAAATAAATAATTAATTAAATCCATATATGATGTGTGCAACGAGATTAGCGCAAGCTTCAGATTTATGAAAACGTCACCACAAGGTGATCGTGATCAAAGAAATGATTTAATGAAGTCGAAGACCAAACAAGCCGATTATGGTTCAAAACAAATGAAGTGCTTGTTGTGATTATTTTGAATATGATAGCTGCAATCCATCATATGAGATCTTGAAGTGAATACGTAATGCGAGCAAGTTCAAACAATTGAACTTGGTTTAAACAAAATGAGTTTTTGTAAGAAAGTTCGGACATGGTCACAACAAAAACCATGCATGCCAAAGGAAATTGAGTTTTACAAGAAATTCATTGACTCGATATCAAAGAGTCATCGTTTTGCAATAATGCGGTTCACAGTGCAAAAATCAAGTATAGCGAAATGATATTTGAGTTTGGATAAAACAACAAATTGGAATGAAGCCCTCCAGTTGTCTTCATAAATCAAACGAACCACATGCGCAACAAACAGTGCATGTGTAACGTGTGGATTTACCAATAAATCTTACTTAGCTTAATTGATCTTGTTAGCTTTAATTAATCTTGCTTAGCTTAATCTTGCTTAGCTTAACTTAATTAATCTCGCTTAGCTTGCTTAGCTTAACTAATCTCGCTTAGCTTAATTAATCTTACTTAGCTGATTAATTAGCTTAATTAATCTTGCTTAGCCGTTAATTAATCTTACTTACTGATTAATTAATCTTGCTTAACTGCTAAGTATACTTATCTATTAAGGTTTCTTAGCCGTTAAGTTTTACTTAACTAATAATTTTACTTAATTGCTAAATATTCTATTTTAGGATCTCCCTGGTTACGAGTTCTAATTTCTAGATACAACGGAACTCGCATTAGTGTATTAACTCAATTCAACTTTAACGATGATCACGAGATAAAACCCTCACTACGAATGACAAAGTGCAATACTTAAACATCCATCGAATTCACGACGAATGACAAAGTATAACCCGAGTTTGAGCAGCACTTGAACATCCATCGGATTGGTTTCAATCGATCGGATAAAGTATCGTACCAGTGATTAGAGTTATTATCTTAATAACGGGCAGAGTTTTTCGGGATTTAGAAGTTCTGACATTAGAATGACAGAATAAGAAAATAAGAGAAAAAAAAAAGAATTGAGCAGTGATCGAGCTAATACCTTGTAGTCGTAGCAGCGTTTCACTACCCGGAAATTCGATTTTTATCAGAATAGGGGCATTTTAGGAAGGAGATTTCAAGTACAGAGGACAGCCCCATGCACAGGCTACTTATAGCCACTTTTTGAGTTTTACGCGGCCCGCGTAAGACTTAACAAGATTTTTACACGGCCCGCGAGAGAGTGTGGATCAGATCGGGGTTGCTGAGTCATCTAGGGTCTTGACGCGTGTAACGACACGTGGCCTTCATGCATATCCGGAGACCTACAAGCTGTCGCGGCCCGCGTAGGGTCTCCTTATTCTTTACGCGGCCCGCGTGAAAACCAAAAACCTTGTTTTCTTGGTTTTTCATGCACGTTAGGGTTTCAGGGGTACGGGTTTTCACTTACGGAGCATTTTAGGACATTTTTGTGCGAGTCGTTACATCCTCCCCACCTTGTTTTAAATCTCGTCCTCGAGATTTGGGCTACGGTATTTCTTTCCGAGTTATGTCATATTTTAAATAATAGGATTAAGGTAAATGACACTCTTATTGAATCAAAATATGTTCAAATTTTGTGAATAGAAGAACAGTTTATAAGAAATAGAATCCAATGGTTCAACTGAATAAAATCCAGAAATTGGTATCAAAGGGATGAAGTGGAATGATATAATAATCAGAATGATTAAGTTTACATGGGTCAAACCAAAAGAAAGATTTATGTCCAATAGATGTCTAATTCGAATGTGAACTATTTTTAGAAACAATAGAATTCACCGTCGAAGGAAAATTTACCTTGGTTGTCAATTATAAAAGATTTAGAATCAACAAGTTCAATTGAATAGGAGTACGAAGATGATGTGTCAATTATCAAATCATAATATGAGGAAAAACCAATGGGTTGACCTTATTGAATTACAAAGATACACCGATATACAACAGAGTTTTGTGTATCATTGTCTTAACACATATTTGTATTAAGACCACTTTCAAGGATGAGTCAAGTGAAAGGTATATACAGATTAGCTCAAGCTACAAGTTTATAGCGACGCCACAAGGTGTCGTAGTGATCGAAATAATAATAACGGTGACTGAATGAGTGTCACACCCTGGCTTTGCGGAAGCGTGGTTAGTTTTGGTGTGACTTCTTAATACCATAGCTTAATCATAACAAAGCTATATGAATTTAAAACCATGCAAGTCATCATTAAGTTAAAAATCAACATACAATACCATTGTTTTAAACATAAGATCATAACCATGTTTAGTAAACATTACAACTTATAACGAACATAAACGAGGGTTAAGGATTGTGTCTTGTCCAGGTAAGAGAACACAACCCCTAATCCTTGATGACTTCATGAAGATTGCAGCGGAAAACGTTCATACCGTGCCAGAATCCGTTTAATTTCCTGAAATACATGTGAGTTGAAAAATCAACAATAATGTTGAGCGAGTTCATGTGCAAGTGAGTAAGTAAAACACTTGTAAGTATAAAAGTTTCCTGGTATGTAGCAGTGTAAGAGGACTTGTGATCACCAATGGTTTGCAAGGCCATTAGCATGTCGTGAAATGCAAGTAAGTAAGATACAACCCTAGCCGATTTTGCGTTGGGTACCAAGTCACTCCGGATCCGTTCTGTTAGTCCTCCGAGAGGCCTGTTCTGTTGGACCGGGAGCTGGGCTCGCTACACCCAAATAGATCTACCGCTCGAGTCCCTCGGGGTTCTAACTACCCATTCACATGATCTAAACCTCCTTACGTTATTCATACCGTGTATAAAGTACTTGTAAACAAAGTAACATGTATTTCACCCCCGCAGTTAAGAAAACTGAAAACAGTTAGAGAAAAGGGGGACATGAACTCACAGTGGATGCGTAAACTCTATCAAGCGTCTCTGAAGCAGTAAGCTGTGCAACGACCTACAAGTGCTAATTCTATTAGACGGACGGCCGTGCTTTAGCTTTACAGTTTATGTTTGCGGGAAATAGTTAGACAACTATTTCGTGTTGCATTTTGTATATGCTTGATAGTTATTTTTCCTTCCCAAGGATGGGGGATACAATACATGTGCGTAAGTTACGTTTTATCAATCTTGTGGTAATGTAATTACCGGTGTAACTTATGTGTTTGTGAAAGCGTTCGCAAAGTTTTGGAATCGTTAACGTTTGTAAATATTATTTTTACCCTAAAATAATATTTATGTGTTTTCACAAAATAATCATAAACAGTGTTGTGACAAATATATTTATCACGTTAATCCTTGTGAAAACCCCACCTCCGATGGTTTAGTAAAATATGGTGCTGGCGAAATTTATGTGTCGAAAGTATGTCCAAAAAATAGTTCTAACACTTGTTGTGTAAAAAGTCTAAGTGTTAGGTTTTTAGAAAATTTCGCCAGAGTTTCCTCTGTAACTGGAGGTGGCCACGCTTTCAAGCGTATCATTTTCTTTTAACAAATCAATTCAATCAACTTCTTTATTCAATCAAACAATTTCCGACACATCAAACTAGTCAACAAGTATGTATATTTGCATAAACGCATGAACTTGTAGTTTTTCCGCATCTATATTATAAATCCCATTTATATACGTAGATCTTTATATAAAGTAGCTTTAATCTTGTAAAAATCTCGTGTTTAGAGAAAACCGTCTTTACAACTTCTAGTGACAAGTGACAAATATACTTCTTTGTCGGATCTTTCCATTTCACAAGTGTCTACACACTTGTGGTTTATAAAATCATATTTATTAGTGTAAGATCCATCTTTAGAAAAACATGATTTCTTTAAAGTGTGGTCTTTCAAAAATACCACTTGCGGATACGTAGATCCGCTAGTTTTAAACACCATTTTACCGGTTAAATCACTTTTACACAAGTATAATATTTCACACAAGTTCATGTCTCTAAAATGTGGTAGTGTTTCACCTTTAACCCTTGTATCTATCAAAAACAAGCTTATGTGATGATACGTGATTTTACAAAGTCGGGTTAAACGAAGTTTTGAGCTACCACATTATAGATCGGGTCACAATAAGCACAAATTTCAAGTCCTACGACTTTTACACAAGTTATACGCTATTAACCACCATTTTTGTGATTTTACTAGACTTTAAAGATTCAAAACGCGTGTTAACGATATTTAACCGACGAAAGTTCCTTTAACCACTTTAGATATGTGTAAGAACAAGTTTTAAAGGTTATACCTCTAGCTCAAGGCTAGGGAAGAGTTGTGACGAAAAACCGCGTGGATAAAAGCCAACGGGAGAGGTCCTTCGTATTCCGAGTGCACCAAAGCTCCTTATACGTGATCCTTAATGCGTGAATGATCTTGGGATGATGAGTGCAAGATCGAAAAGTATGATGGTGGTGTGTAGGGTGTTCGGCCGAGAGTGGGTAAGGGAGAGAGAGTAGTGTGAGTTTGTTGATTGTTAAGTGATAAATCTCTAAGTGATTAGTGTGTATATATAGGAGAGATTAGTGTGCTATTGTCCATTGGTCACTATGTTCACTAGATACTAGACAACATGATCATCCAAGATTGCAAGGTACAAGGTGTTGCCCCCTAGGCAACCGAATCGGTTTGGGGGGGGGGGGGGTCCATGGTTCGATTTTAAGTAGGTGGTTAGGAGACTTTGTTTAGTTAAGTAGTTTAACTAAGTATCTAACTTAGTTAGTTGCATGTTACACAATATGGCGGGTGTTAGGGTAATCAGGGACCCTAACTGGCTCAGAAAAAGAGTAATAATAAAAATAGTGATGTTTTTATGTTCCGGGTAAAGTCCGGGTGTTCGGTTGGATAGTAATCCGTTAAAGTGTTACAAAAGACTTTAAAGTGTCGTTATTGCATTTTTAGTGACACAATTTGTTTTCCCGACACTTTAGAAAGTGTCTAGTAATATTTTCTCATTTCTGGCACTTTACTAGTCAGCTAGAAGCTGGTTAATTTATTAAAGTGTTGTGTTTGGTACTTAAAGTACGTTTTAGGCACATCCGAATCAGTGTATCTTATCCCTAGAGACGCGGTAACACAACCCTTATATCCTACACTCACTACCAGTGTAGCCAAAATATATGAGGCTCTTAACAGGCCTTAGAGGCAGTATTTGCCTGATGCTGGTTATATCAGCATGTTCACTGTGTATCCGTTTAGTGCTATTGTGCTTTTTGTGCATCAAGTTTGTCACTAGGGTTCAGTATGTAATCAATGTAGTGACAGCAAATTAAAGTATGATGCAAGTAAGTGCATGTATCAGTATGCAGGTAGCAGTTTATCAGCTAGTTTCAATCAAGCACAGTAATCAAGTAATAATCAATCAGTAATTAAGTTGTACGGATACCTGGTTTTGTGCGGGTTGTCACATTCTCCCCCCGTTAAATAAATTTCGTCCCGAAATTTAAGTTCTGCTCGTAGAAGCAGGGTTCTTGGGAAATAAGTGGGGGTACTTTTCTTTCATCCGGTCCTCACGCTCCCAGGTAAATTCAGGACCATGTCTGGCATTCCAGCGAACCTTGACGAGTTTGACACTACTCCGGCGGGTCCTGTTAACTTTCCAATCTGTGACCTCAACAGGTTCTTCAACGAAGTGGAGTGTGTCGTCAATATGGATCTCGTCGATAGGAATGGCAACGTCAACTTGAGTTGGACTCTTCTTTAAATTGGATACATGAAATGTATCGTGAACACCATTTAGTTCAGCAGGTAGGTCCAACTTGTATGCTACCGTCCCAATTCTTTCTAGAATTCTAAAGGGACCAATGTAGCGCGGATTTAACTTTCCTCGCTTTCCAAAGCGTGCTACCCCTTTCCAGGGTGAAACCTTCAATAATACCATCTCTCCGACTTGGAAGTCCACATGCTTCCGGTTTGGATCCGCGTAGGCCTTTTGTCTGTGGCGAGCGGCTTCGATGCGTTTAAGTACTTGCGCGATCTTATCTGTCGTCTCTTGGACGATCTCGGGACCAGCAAGCTGCCTATCACCTGCGTCAGACCAACATAGTGGGGATCGGCACTTGCGTCCGTATAGGGCCTCAAAAGGCGCAACACCAATACTGGTGTGGTAGCTGTTGTTGTAAGAAAATTCGACCAAAGGTAAGTGTTTATCCCAGCTACCGCCCAAATCCATAACGCATGCTCTCAGCATGTCTTCCAAGGTTTGTATCGTTCGCTCGCTCTGGCCATCAGTTTGCGGATGAAATGCAGTGCTCAGATTCAGTTGTGAGCCAAAAGATTCTTGGAAAGATTGCCATATTCTTGACACAAATCTTCCGTCTCTATCAGAGATGATCGATAGTGGTACTCCATGACGTGCTACGATCTCTCTCATGTAAATTTCCGCAAGTTTACTAGTACTGTCTTTCTCCCTGATTGGCAGAAAGTGTGCGGACTTTGTTAGGCGGTCAACAATCACCCAAATCATATCATGGCCTCTTGGCGTTCTTGGCAGTTTTGTAACAAAATCCATTGAGATTTGTTCCCATTTCCATTTGGGAATCTCAGGTTGTTGCAGAAGTCCCGAAGGCTTCTGGTATTCTGCCTTGACCTTAGCGCACGTTAAACATTTGCTCACATAGACAGCAACGTCGCCTTTCATCCTAGGCCACCAATAGTAATCTTTAAGATCCTGGTACATCTTATCCGATCCAGGGTGGATAGAGTACCGTGACTTGTGCGCTTCGTCGAAAATAACTTCCCTTAATCCACCAAACAGAGGAACCCAAATCCTTTTCTCAAAACACAATGTCCCTTCCTCGTTTGGTACCAACAGCTTCTCCATTCCACGGAGATATTCTTCCTCAAGGTTTCCCTCCTTGAGAGCTTCCTTTTGTGCAGCACGAATGCGCGAGGGAAGATCGGTTCGTATGATCATTTCCAAAGCCCTAACCCTTATGGGCTTGATTCTTTCTTTACGACTTAGGGCATCGGCAACTACATTCGCCTTCCCTGGGTGATACTTTATCTCGCAGTCGTAATCGTTCAATAACTCGACCCATCGTCTTTGTCTCATATTCAACTCCTTCTGGTTGAATATGTGTTGTAGGCTTTTGTGATCTGTGAAGATTGTGCACTTCGTACCATACAGGTAGTGTCTCCAGATCTTTAGTGCAAAAACCACTGCGCCAAGCTCTAAATCATGTGTGGTATAATTCCTTTCGTGCACTTTCAGTTGGCGTGATGCGTAAGCAATGACCTTCTGGCGTTGCATCAACACACAACCCAATCCCTGACGCGATGCGTCGCAGTATACCACAAAGTCATCAGTGCCTTCTGGTAGAGCTAAGATTGGCGCGTTGCAGAGCTTATCTTTCAATATCTGAAACGCTTCGTCCTGTTTGATTCCCCAATCAAACGTCTTATCCTTCTGGGTCAGGAGCGTCAACGGTTGAGCGATTTTCGAAAAATCCTCGATGAACCTTCGATAGTAGCCAGCCAAACCCAAGAATTGTCGAATCTCGGTTGGCGTCGTAGGCGTTTCCCAATTCTTGATAGCCTCGATCTTTGTGGGATCAACATGAATTCCATCCCCATTAACTACATGTCCAAGGAACTGGACTTCGCGTAGCCAAAACTCGCACTTGGAGAGTTTGGCGTACAGTTGTTCCTTCTTTAGCAGCTCTAAAATAGCTCTTAAGTGCTGTTCGTGTTCGGCCTTGGTTCTTGAATAAATCAAGATGTCGTCGATGAATACAATCACGAACTTGTCGAGGTATGGCTTGCAAACTCTATTCATCAAGTCCATAAAAACTGCAGGTGCGTTTGTCAAACCAAACGGCATCACGAGGAACTCGTAGTGTCCATAACGAGTTCGGAAGGCTGTTTTCGGGATACTTTCCTCCTGTATCCTCAGTTGATGGTATCCAGATCGAAGATCGATCTTAGAATAACAGCTTGAACCTTGAAGTTGGTCGAACAGATCGTCGATTCTAGGCAGTGGATACCTGTTCTTGATCGTTAGCTTGTTCAATTCTCTGTAGTCAATACACATACGGAAACTTCCGTCCTTTTTTTTTTGACAAACAAGACCGGAGCTCCCCAAGGCGAGAAGCTTGGTCGAATAAAACCCTTGTCTAACAACTCCTGGAGCTGTGTTGACAATTCCTGCATCTCTGATGGAGCAAGTCTGTATGGTGCCTTAGCCACAGGCGCGGCGCCTGGAACTAAGTCAATGTGAAACTCCACTTGCCTCTGAGGTGGCAGTCCAGGTAAGTCTTCTGGGAAGACTTCTGGATACTCCCTTACGACAGGGATGTCTTCGATTGTTGGCTCGGCAGCCTTCTTATCCACGATGTGCGCCAGAAAAGCAACACATCCTTTCTGTAAACACTTCCTTGCTTTCAAGCAGCTGATAAATCTTAGCGGTGTGTCACGCTTCTCTCCGTGAACCACAATTGTCTCACCATCATCAGTAGGGATACGAACAACTTTCTCGTGACATACTATCTCCGCCTTGTTTCCGGATAACCAATCCATTCCTACTACCACGTCGAAGCTTCCCAGTTGGACTGGTAGTAGATCCAGAGTAAACTCGCGTTCTCCCAATTCTATCACACAACCTCTGATAACATCATTGGCTTCCACTAACTTTCCATTAGCTAATTCGATCGAGTAGGGTATGTCTAACTTATTAGCAGCTAACCCAAGCATATTCTTAAATTCTAACGATACGAAGCTATAGTCGGCACCAGTATCAAATAAAACGGATGCGTAGCGTTGATTGATAGGAAACGTACCGGTAACAACGTTGGGATCCTGGCGTGCTTCCTTTGCTCCAATCTGGAATACCCTTCCACGGGCTTGGTTCAAATCCGGGCAATCCTTTTTGAAGTGCCCAATGTCACCGCAATTGAAACATCCAAGTCTTTTACCACTTCCCGCACCATCCATAACTGGCGGGTTGTTCTGGGTAGCATTTCCGGCTTGATTGGCATTGTAGCCTCGATTATTCCCCTGTTGGTGACTACCAGAACCACCACGGTTGTTATTTCTATTTCCATATCCTCCCTGGCCTCCCCGGCCAGTGCCAACCCAACAGGTGTCCTTAGAGTGACCACGTTTCCCACATGCTTCACATACTTTTAGCCCACAATGACCAGAATGGTGACGCTGGCAGGCATTACACCTAGGATGGGTGCCCATATATCCCCTTCCTTTCCTTCCACTGCCAGTCGTACCCTGAGCTGGCGTGTTTGGTGCTCCTCTCTTACCATCACCGCTAACACTTTGTTTGAAGTTCGAAAACTTTCTTTTGTTACTTCCTGACGACTCAACATGAGTCTCTTTCTCCTTTGCCTTGACATCACCAAACTTGTTCAGACGAATCGCCTCTTCTGTGAGAGCCACGCTCAAATCAATGGCTTCTGTGATAGTTGCTGGTTTGGAGGAGGTTACCATGCTAATGATTTGGGGAGACAAACCCCAAATGAAGCGCTCAATACGCTTGTATTCCGGCGTAACCATGTAAGGAACCACTTGAGATAGGTCATGAAACCTCTGAACGTACTCTGCTACTTTCGGACCATCCATCTTTAGGTGCCAAAATTCAGTCTCCAACCTTTGAATTTCTGCGCGTGAACAGTACTTTCGGCGCATCAGTTCTTTCAATTCGGCCCAAGTCAGGGCGTAGGCGGCAGCTTCGCCTAGAGTTTGGACTTGTAGGTTCCACCATGACAGGGCTCCGTCTAGAAACAGACCTGAAATGTACGTGACTTGTTGATCCTCAGCACACTTGCTCATGCGTAAGACGGAATCGGTTTTCTCAGCCCAGCGGGTAAAGGCAACTGCACCTCCTGTGCCATTGAAGTTAACTGGTTTGCAGTCTAAGAACTGCTTGTAGGTGCATCCTGCACGTATGTTAAAACATGTGTTTGGCATTAGCATCACCGCTAAAATCTCCAACTAGTTTGTGGTAGGTTCGAATGGCGTGGTATTACCGTGAGGTGGATTGTTATTGCCTTGATTAACACTTCCGCTCCCTCCTGGCTGAGAAGCTGCGTACTGCGCTATGGCAGCAGCAATGACTTGTTGTAGCTCTTCCTGAGTGGTAGGCATAGGCTGCTGTTGTCGTCTTGGTGGCATCTTTCTAAAAGATGTGTTCACGTTGGTCAGGACATAGTACAGTGTACGTATATAGTAATAATAATAGTATAATCACATAACATCTCATGTTATCACATATCACAAATATCAATCACACAACATCCCATGTCATAAATATAAACAAGTAATCAAGCGAATCCAAAATATGGTGAGAAAACTGCGATTGCCATAATAATGAGACCACATCGTAAGTGTATTCATACAATCATGAATCACTGGGGCTACATCACCCCTGTCAAAAGCTACGTCAGTATCAATACAACATCAAGTACATAACAAAAGTCAAATCATAATGTAGTCTCTCCAAAATGCTGTGCAAGTAAAAGCAATCGCCGACTTCTCACCTCGCCTACCCATGTGGCACTGATGAGCTCAAGCAGATGGTGGTGGAGGAGGAGGAAAACGGGTATAAAACAAACGGCGCATCTCTAACCAATCTGCCTCCATCGCCTGCTGCGTGCGAATAACGGAGGCAATCTGCTGCTCCAAAGTAGTAAGACGAGCAGCGTAGTCAGGGGGTAATGATCGAAATGGCTGTAACGGAGAGGGTGCCTGACCATGGCACTGACATGGCCGAACTCTCTCGAGCTCCTGTAGTCGCTGCTCGTGCGACTCATGCTGGTAAACAAAAGACATCAGTACATCCTCAATGGTGTGGCCTACATGGAACCTGTGGTATGGATCTGTGGGTGGCATAGGGAAAACGGAGACCAAAGCAATGGCTCTCGGGTGGGGTCAAATGGTGCTACACCAAAAGGAGCAGTAGTAGGTGGAACAAAAGGCATCTGTGGTAAGAAAGGCATGGGCATAGGTACGTGCCCTGATGGGTGGGCTGAAGAGCCCTCTCCAGGCCCCGCTGGAGGTATGTATGTGGGAATCTGAAACGAAAAGTCAGTGTGTCTAGCGTCTGGAATCTGTGGGGGTAGTGGTGGGACGTCCTCATCAGCCGGGATCCACCCGTGCTGTGCGGCCTCGTCCGGTGGATCCATCTGTGCCGTGAACGGTGCATGTCCGGGCTCTATGGGAACGGGATCAAGTACAGGGGCTACAACAGGGTCAACGGGTGCCAAGTACTCAAATGGTGGATCAACAGGTACAGCAACAAGGGGTAGAGGATCAATGGGATCAACAGGGGCATGATCGTCTGCAATCAAGGGAACGTCTAGGTGGGGATCAACAGCAATGGGCTCAAGGGGTATATCAGCATGCATAGGGTCATGCTCCGGTAACACATCAAGAGCAGCTGCCTGCTCAGGGGCAAAGGCAGGCTCCAAGTCATCGAATGCCATATCAAAGTCAAAATCAGGATCGATCGGGTCGAAAGGATCAATAGGATCAGCAGGATCCTCCATCATCTCGTCCATAGGGACAAACTCCAAATCGCGGTCAGGATCAAAGCCTGGGGGAAACATAGGGTCTGAATCCCCCTCGTCGTCAGTATCATAAACAAGTCCCGGTACGGGAGCAACAGAAAGAGCCTGGTCCGAATCAGACTCGTGCGAAAAGTGCTGCGCACTAAGGGTATGTGTCGGTGCAGAAGCCACAGACTCAGAGGAGTCCTGGGCTGGGGAATGTGCAGGTGCCTCCGCAGCCGGAGCATCTGCAACCAGTAGAGGGGCAACAGCGGGTAGGGCCTCGCCCTGAACGTCCTCCATAGGCTCCACCTCAAACAAGTCGACGTCGTCCTCGTCGTCGTCGAATGGTAACTCCTGAACAGGGTAAGAAGCGAGGGGTATGGGAGCAGGGATCACCGCTAGTGGCAAATCCCCGGCCGGAATATCAACAGGGAGCTCATCGTCGCCATCAGGTAGGGCGAATGGCTGGAAGTCGTCATCGTCGGTACTGGTAAAGTCTGACGTGTACACCTCGTGCTCCGAGGACTCTAAATCGTCTGACACTATGGGTCTGGGTCCGGTGGTGCCTGAACCACCTGAATCTGACGAGTCCATGTACCTGTAACACAAACATAAGTGTGCACAAACTGTCAATCATATAATCAAATAATCACGTAAATCACCAAGTAAGCATTCAAATTATCCTCCTAGTCCCACTAGCCAACATTCCTAGTCCCACTAGTCAACACTTCTAGTCCCGCTAGCCAACATTCCTAGTCCCACTAGTCATCACTTCTAGTCCCACTAGCCAACACTCCTAGTCCCACTAGTCAACACTTCTAGTCCCACTAGTCAATACTTCTAGTCCCACTAGATCAACACTCCTAGTCCCACTAGTCCAAGCCTCAGCCTCCCGACTGGGCCTAAAATAATGGATAAAATGTGCTCAACATTTGTTTGTAAAAAGTTTTGGATTCTGGACTTAAGTGGTATGCAGTAAAAATGTTTTCGTGAGAGCCCTAGTGATCATAGTCTAGACTCGAGACAGAATCCTAGTTCGCTATGAACCTGGCTCTGATACCAAGCTGTCACACCCTGGCTTTGCGGAAGCGTGGTTAGTTTTGGTGTGACTTCTTAATACCATAGCTTAATCATAACAAAGCTATATGAATTTAAAACCATGCAAGTCATCATTAAGTTAAAAATCAACATACAATACCATTGTTTTAAACATAAGATCATAACCATGTTTAGTAAACATTACAACTTATAACGAACATAAACGAGGGTTAAGGATTGTGTCTTGTCCAGGTAAGAGAACACAACCCCTAATCCTTGATGACTTCATGAAGATTGCAGCGGAAAACGTTCATACCGTGCCAGAATCCGTTTAATTTCCTGAAATACATGTGAGTTGAAAAATCAACAATAATGTTGAGCGAGTTCATGTGCAAGTGAGTAAGTAAAACACTTGTAAGTATAAAAGTTTCCTGGTATGTAGCAGTGTAAGAGGACTTGTGATCACCAATGGTTTGCAAGGCCATTAGCATGTCGTGAAATGCAAGTAAGTAAGATACAACCCTAGCCGATTTTGCGTTGGGTACCAAGTCACTCCGGATCCGTTCTGTTAGTCCTCCGAGAGGCCTGTTCTGTTGGACCGGGAGCTGGGCTCGCTACACCCAAATAGATCTACCGCTCGAGTCCCTCGGGGTTCTAACTACCCATTCACATGATCTAAACCTCCTTACGTTATTCATACCGTGTATAAAGTACTTGTAAACAAAGTAACATGTATTTCACCCCCGCAGTTAAGAAAACTGAAAACAGTTAGAGAAAAGGGGGACATGAACTCACAGTGGATGCGTAAACTCTATCAAGCGTCTCTGAAGCAGTAAGCTGTGCAACGACCTACAAGTGCTAATTCTATTAGACGGACGGCCGTGCTTTAGCTTTACAGTTTATGTTTGCGGGAAATAGTTAGACAACTATTTCGTGTTGCATTTTGTATATGCTTGATAGTTATTTTTCCTTCCCAAGGATGGGGGATACAATACATGTGCGTAAGTTACGTTTTATCAATCTTGTGGTAATGTAATTACCGGTGTAACTTATGTGTTTGTGAAAGCGTTCGCAAAGTTTTGGAATCGTTAACGTTTGTAAATATTATTTTTACCCTAAAATAATATTTATGTGTTTTCACAAAATAATCATAAACAGTGTTGTGACAAATATATTTATCACGTTAATCCTTGTGAAAACCCCACCTCCGATGGTTTAGTAAAATATGGTGCTGGCGAAATTTATGTGTCGAAAGTATGTCCAAAAAATAGTTCTAACACTTGTTGTGTAAAAAGTCTAAGTGTTAGGTTTTTAGAAAATTTCGCCAGAGTTTCCTCTGTAACTGGAGGTGGCCACGCTTTCAAGCGTATCATTTTCTTTTAACAAATCAATTCAATCAACTTCTTTATTCAATCAAACAATTTCCGACACATCAAACTAGTCAACAAGTATGTATATTTGCATAAACGCATGAACTTGTAGTTTTTCCGCATCTATATTATAAATCCCATTTATATACGTAGATCTTTATATAAAGTAGCTTTAATCTTGTAAAAATCTCGTGTTTAGAGAAAACCGTCTTTACAACTTCTAGTGACAAGTGACAAATATACTTCTTTGTCGGATCTTTCCATTTCACAAGTGTCTACACACTTGTGGTTTATAAAATCATATTTATTAGTGTAAGATCCATCTTTAGAAAAACATGATTTCTTTAAAGTGTGGTCTTTCAAAAATACCACTTGCGGATACGTAGATCCGCTAGTTTTAAACACCATTTTACCGGTTAAATCACTTTTACACAAGTATAATATTTCACACAAGTTCATGTCTCTAAAATGTGGTAGTGTTTCACCTTTAACCCTTGTATCTATCAAAAACAAGCTTATGTGATGATACGTGATTTTACAAAGTCGGGTTAAACGAAGTTTTGAGCTACCACATTATAGATCGGGTCACAATAAGCACAAATTTCAAGTCCTACGACTTTTACACAAGTTATACGCTATTAACCACCATTTTTGTGATTTTACTAGACTTTAAAGATTCAAAACGCGTGTTAACGATATTTAACCGACGAAAGTTCCTTTAACCACTTTAGATATGTGTAAGAACAAGTTTTAAAGGTTATACCTCTAGCTCAAGGCTAGGGAAGAGTTGTGACGAAAAACCGCGTGGATAAAAGCCAACGGGAGAGGTCCTTCGTATTCCGAGTGCACCAAAGCTCCTTATACGTGATCCTTAATGCGTGAATGATCTTGGGATGATGAGTGCAAGATCGAAAAGTATGATGGTGGTGTGTAGGGTGTTCGGCCGAGAGTGGGTAAGGGAGAGAGAGTAGTGTGAGTTTGTTGATTGTTAAGTGATAAATCTCTAAGTGATTAGTGTGTATATATAGGAGAGATTAGTGTGCTATTGTCCATTGGTCACTATGTTCACTAGATACTAGACAACATGATCATCCAAGATTGCAAGGTACAAGGTGTTGCCCCCTAGGCAACCGAATCGGTTTGGGGGGGGGGGGGTCCATGGTTCGATTTTAAGTAGGTGGTTAGGAGACTTTGTTTAGTTAAGTAGTTTAACTAAGTATCTAACTTAGTTAGTTGCATGTTACACAATATGGCGGGTGTTAGGGTAATCAGGGACCCTAACTGGCTCAGAAAAAGAGTAATAATAAAAATAGTGATGTTTTTATGTTCCGGGTAAAGTCCGGGTGTTCGGTTGGATAGTAATCCGTTAAAGTGTTACAAAAGACTTTAAAGTGTCGTTATTGCATTTTTAGTGACACAATTTGTTTTCCCGACACTTTAGAAAGTGTCTAGTAATATTTTCTCATTTCTGGCACTTTACTAGTCAGCTAGAAGCTGGTTAATTTATTAAAGTGCTGTGTTTGGTACTTAAAGTACGTTTTAGGCACATCCGAATCAGTGTATCTTATCCCTAGAGACGCGGTAACACAACCCTTATATCCTACACTCACTACCAGTGTAGCCAAAATATATGAGGCTCTTAACAGGCCTTAGAGGCAGTATTTGCCTGATGCTGGTTATATCAGCATGTTCACTGTGTATCCGTTTAGTGCTATTGTGCTTTTTGTGCATCAAGTTTGTCACTAGGGTTCAGTATGTAATCAATGTAGTGACAGCAAATTAAAGTATGATGCAAGTAAGTGCATGTATCAGTATGCAGGTAGCAGTTTATCAGCTAGTTTCAATCAAGCACAGTAATCAAGTAATAATCAATCAGTAATTAAGTTGTACGGATACCTGGTTTTGTGCGGGTTGTCACAATGAGTTCACCATGCTCGAAACCAAATAAAAGTTCAACGAAGTAAATCCGAATGTTTGTTTCGCACAAATCTAGTAGGATTTTTGATTGAAAATGAAACAATTGAATAATGTTTTTCGATCGAAAAGATCAAGAAATGCTCGATCGATGTTATAGGAACTGTTAAGAGATACACTGAAATATGATATGAATTTGTGTATCATTATCTTAGCACATGATTGTGTTAAGATTGCTTTTATAGGATGAACCAACAAAGGGGATTCAATATAAATAAATAATTAATTAAATCCATATATGATGTGTGCAACGAGATTAGCGCAAGCTTCAGATTTATGAAAACGTCACCACAAGGTGATCGTGATCAAAGAAATGATTTAATGAAGTCGAAGACCAAACAAGCCGATTATGGTTCAAAACAAATGAAGTGCTTGTTGTGATTATTTTGAATATGATAGCTGCAATCCATCATATGAGATCTTGAAGTGAATACGTAATGCGAGCAAGTTCAAACAATTGAACTTGGTTTAAACAAAATGAGTTTTTGTAAGAAAGTTCGGACATGGTCACAACAAAAACCATGCATGCCAAAGGAAATTGAGTTTTACAAGAAATTCATTGACTCGATATCAAAGAGTCATCGTTTTGCAATAATGCGGTTCACAGTGCAAAAATCAAGTATAGCGAAATGATATTTGAGTTTGGATAAAACAACAAATTGGAATGAAGCCCTCCAGTTGTCTTCATAAATCAAACGAACCACATGCGCAACAAACAGTGCATGTGTAACGTGTGGATTTACCAATAAATCTTACTTAGCTTAATTGATCTTGTTAGCTTTAATTAATCTTGCTTAGCTTAATCTTGCTTAGCTTAACTTAATTAATCTCGCTTAGCTTGCTTAGCTTAACTAATCTCGCTTAGCTTAATTAATCTTACTTAGCTGATTAATTAGCTTAATTAATCTTGCTTAGCCGTTAATTAATCTTACTTACTGATTAATTAATCTTGCTTAACTGCTAAGTATACTTATCTATTAAGGTTTCTTAGCCGTTAAGTTTTACTTAACTAATAATTTTACTTAATTGCTAAATATTCTATTTTAGGATCTCCCTGGTTACGAGTTCTAATTTCTAGATACAACGGAACTCGCATTAGTGTATTAACTCAATTCAACTTTAACGATGATCACGAGATAAAACCCTCACTACGAATGACAAAGTGCAATACTTAAACATCCATCGAATTCACGACGAATGACAAAGTATAACCCGAGTTTGAGCAGCACTTGAACATCCATCGGATTGGTTTCAATCGATCGGATAAAGTATCGTACCAGTGATTAGAGTTATTATCTTAATAACGGGCAGAGTTTTTCGGGATTTAGAAGTTCTGACATTAGAATGACAGAACAAGAAAATAAGAGAAAAAAAAGAATTGAGCAGTGATCGAGCTAATACCTTGTAGTCGTAGCAGCGTTTCACTACCCGGAAATTCGATTTTTAGCAGAATAGGGGCATTTTAGGAAGGATATTTCGAGCACAGAGGACAGCCCCATGCACAGGCTACTTATAGCCACTTTTTGAGTTTTACGCGGCCCGCGTAAGACTTAACAAGATTTTTACACGGCCCGCGAGAGAGTGTGGATCAGATCGGGGTTGCTGAGTCATCTAGGGTCTTGACGCGTGTAACGACACGTGGCCTTCATGCATATCCAGAGACCTACAAGCTTTCGCGGCCCGCGTAGGGTCTCCTTATTCTTTACGCGACCCGCGTGGAAACCAAAAACCTTGTTTTCTTGGTGCACGTTAGGGTTTCAGGGGTCCGGGTTTTCACTTACGGAGCATTTTAGGACATTTTTGTGCGAGTCGTTACATCCTCCCCACCTTGTTTTAAATCTCGTCCTCGAGATTTGGGCTACGGTATTTCTTTCCGAGTTATGTCATATTTTAAATAATAGGATTAAGGTAAATGACACTCTTATTGAATCAAAATATGTTCAAATTTTGTGAATAGAAGAACAGTTTATAAGAAATAGAATCCAATGGTTCAACTGAATAAAATCCAGAAATTGGTATCAAAGGGATGAAGTGGAATGATATAATAATCAGAATGATTAAGTTTACATGGGTCAAACCAAAAGAAAGATTTATGTCCAATAGATGTCTAATTCGAATGTGAACTATTTTTAGAAACAATAGAATTCACCGTCGAAGGAAAATTTACCTTGGTTGTCAATTATAAAAGATTTAGAATCAACAAGTTCAATTGAATAGGAGTACGAAGATGATGTGTCAATTATCAAATCATAATATGAGGAAAAACCAATGGGTTGACCTTATTGAATTACAAAGATACACCGATATACAACAGAGTTTTGTGTATCATTGTCTTAACACATATTTGTATTAAGACCACTTTCAAGGATGAGTCAAGTGAAAGGTATATACAGATTAGCTCAAGCTACAAGTTTATAGCGACGCCACAAGGTGTCGTAGTGATCGAAATAATAATAACGGTGACTGAATGAGTTCACCATGCTCGAAACCAAATAAAAGTTCAACGAAGTAAATCCGAATGTTTGTTTCGCACAAATCTAGTAGGATTTTTGATTGAAAATGAAACAATTGAATAATGTTTTTCGATCGAAAAGATCAAGAAATGCTCGATCGATGTTATAGGAACTGTTAAGAGATACACTGAAATATGATATGAATTTGTGTATCATTATCTTAGCACATGATTGTGTTAAGATTGCTTTTATAGGATGAACCAACAAAGGGGATTCAATATAAATAAATAATTAATTAAATCCATATATGATGTGTGCAACGAGATTAGCGCAAGCTTCAGATTTATGAAAACGTCACCACAAGGTGATCGTGATCAAAGAAATGATTTAATGAAGTCGAAGACCAAACAAGCCGATTATGGTTCAAAACAAATGAAGTGCTTGTTGTGATTATTTTGAATATGATAGCTGCAATCCATCATATGAGATCTTGAAGTGAATACGTAATGCGAGCAAGTTCAAACAATTGAACTTGGTTTAAACAAAATGAGTTTTTGTAAGAAAGTTCGGACATGGTCACAACAAAAACCATGCATGCCAAAGGAAATTGAGTTTTACAAGAAATTCATTGACTCGATATCAAAGAGTCATCGTTTTGCAATAATGCGGTTCACAGTGCAAAAATCAAGTATAGCGAAATGATATTTGAGTTTGGATAAAACAACAAATTGGAATGAAGCCCTCCAGTTGTCTTCATAAATCAAACGAACCACATGCGCAACAAACAGTGCATGTGTAACGTGTGGATTTACCAATAAATCTTACTTAGCTTAATTGATCTTGTTAGCTTTAATTAATCTTGCTTAGCTTAATCTTGCTTAGCTTAACTTAATTAATCTCGCTTAGCTTGCTTAGCTTAACTAATCTCGCTTAGCTTAATTAATCTTACTTAGCTGATTAATTAGCTTAATTAATCTTGCTTAGCCGTTAATTAATCTTACTTACTGATTAATTAATCTTGCTTAACTGCTAAGTATACTTATCTATTAAGGTTTCTTAGCCGTTAAGTTTTACTTAACTAATAATTTTACTTAATTGCTAAATATTCTATTTTAGGATCTCCCTGGTTACGAGTTCTAATTTCTAGATACAACGGAACTCGCATTAGTGTATTAACTCAATTCAACTTTAACGATGATCACGAGATAAAACCCTCACTACGAATGACAAAGTGCAATACTTAAACATCCATCGAATTCACGACGAATGACAAAGTATAACCCGAGTTTGAGCAGCACTTGAACATCCATCGGATTGGTTTCAATCGATCGGATAAAGTATCGTACCAGTGATTAGAGTTATTATCTTAATAACGGGCAGAGTTTTTCGGGATTTAGAAGTTCTGACATTAGAATGACAGAACAAGAAAATAAGAGAAAAAAAAGAATTGAGCAGTGATCGAGCTAATACCTTGTAGTCGTAGCAGCGTTTCACTACCCGGAAATTCGATTTTTAGCAGAATAGGGGCATTTTAGGAAGGAGATTTCGAGCACAGAGGACAGCCCCATGCACAGGCTACTTATAGCCACTTTTTGAGTTTTACGCGGCCCGCGTAAGACTTAACAAGATTTTTACACGGCCCGCGAGAGAGTGTGGATCAGATCGGGGTTGCTGAGTCATCTAGGGTCTTGACGCGTGTAACGACACGTGGCCTTCATGCATATCCGGAGACCTACAAGCTTTCGCGGCCCGCGTAGGGTCTCCTTATTCTTTACGCGGCCCGCGTGGAAACCA
Source organism: Helianthus tuberosus (assembly GCA_030545235.1). Classification (NCBI taxonomy): domain Eukaryota; kingdom Viridiplantae; phylum Streptophyta; class Magnoliopsida; order Asterales; family Asteraceae; genus Helianthus; species Helianthus tuberosus. Next base: position 20,452,780 of record CM060355.1, read on the forward strand.
AAAACCTTGTTTTCTTGGTTTTTCATGCACGTTAGGGTTTCAGGGGTCCGGGTTTTCACTTACGGAGCATTTTAGGACATTTTTGTGCGAGTCGTTACATCCTCCCCACCTTGTTTTAAATCTCGTCCTCGAGATTTGGGCTACGGTATTTCTTTCCGAGTTATGTCATATTTTAAATAATAGGATTAAGGTAAATGACACTCTTATTGAATCAAAATATGTTCAAATTTTGTGAATAGAAGAACAGTTTATAAGAAATAGAATCCAATGGTTCAACTGAATAAAATCCAGAAATTGGTATCAAAGGGATGAAGTGGAATGATATAATAATCAGAATGATTAAGTTTACATGGGTCAAACCAAAAGAAAGATTTATATCCAATAGATGTCTAATTCGAATGTGAACTATTTTTAGAAACAATAGAATTCACCGTCGAAGGAAAATTTACCTTGGTTGTCAATTATAAAAGATTTAGAATCAACAAGTTCAATTGAATAGGAGTACGAAGATGATGTGTCAATTATCAAATCATAATATGAGGAAAAACCAATGGGTTGACCTTATTGAATTACAAAGATACACCGATATACAACAGAGTTTTGTGTATCATTGTCTTAACACATATTTGTATTAAGACCACTTTCAAGGATGAGTCAAGTGAAAGGTATATACAGATTAGCTCAAGCTACAAGTTTATAGCGACGCCACAAGGTGTCGTAGTGATCGAAATAATAATAACGGTGACTGAATGAGTTCACCATGCTCGAAACCAAATAAAAGTTCAACGAAGTAAATCCGAATGTTTGTTTCGCACAAATCTAGTAGGATTTTTGATTGAAAATGAAACAATTGAATAATGTTTTTCGATCGAAAAGATCAAGAAATGCTCGATCGATGTTATAGGAACTGTTAAGAGATACACTGAAATATGATATGAATTTGTGTATCATTATCTTAGCACATGATTGTGTTAAGATTGCTTTTATAGGATGAACCAACAAAGGGGATTCAATATAAATAAATAATTAATTAAATCCATATATGATGTGTGCAACGAGATTAGCGCAAGCTTCAGATTTATGAAAACGTCACCACAAGGTGATCGTGATCAAAGAAATGATTTAATGAAGTCGAAGACCAAACAAGCCGATTATGGTTCAAAACAAATGAAGTGCTTGTTGTGATTATTTTGAATATGATAGCTGCAATCCATCATATGAGATCTTGAAGTGAATACGTAATGCGAGCAAGTTCAAACAATTGAACTTGGTTTAAACAAAATGAGTTTTTGTAAGAAAGTTCGGACATGGTCACAACAAAAACCATGCATGCCAAAGGAAATTGAGTTTTTCAAGAAATTCATTGACTCGATATCAAAGAGTCATCGTTTTGCAATAATGCGGTTCACAGTGCAAAAATCAAGTATAGCGAAATGATATTTGAGTTTGATAAAACAACAAATTGGAATGAAGCCCTCCAGTTGTCTTCATAAATCAAACGAACCACATGCGCAACAAACAGTGCATGTGTAACGTGTGGATTTACCAATAAATCTTACTTAGCTTAATTGATCTTGTTAGCTTTAATTAATCTTGCTTAGCTTAACTTAATTAATCTCGCTTAGCTTAACTAATCTCGCTTAGCTTAATTAATCTTACTTAGCTGATTAATTAGCTTAATTAATCTTGCTTAGCCGTTAATTAATCTTACTTACTGATTAATTAATCTTGCTTAACTGCTAAGTATACTTATCTATTAAGGTTTCTTAGCCGTTAAGTTTTACTTAACTAATAATTTTACTTAATTGCTAAATATTCTATTTTAGGATCTCCCTGGTTACGAGTTCTAATTTCTAGATACAACGGAACTCGCATTAGTGTATTAACTCAATTCAACTTTAACGATGATCACGAGATAAAACCCTCACTACGAATGACAAAGTGCAATACTTAAACATCCATCGAATTCACGACGAATGACAAAGTATAACCCGAGTTTGAGCAGCACTTGAACATCCATCGGATTGGTTTCAATCGATCGGATAAAGTATCGTACCAGTGATTAGAGTTATTATCTTAATAACGGGCAGAGTTTTTCGGGATTTAGATGTTCTGACATTAGAATGACAGAACAAGAAAATAAGAGAAAAAAAAGAATTGAGCAGTGATCGAGCTAATACCTTGTAGTCGTAGCAGCGTTTCACTACCCGGAAATTCGATTTTTAGCAGAATAGGGGCATTTTAGGAAGGAGATTTCAAGTACAGAGGACAGCCCCATGCACAGGCTACTTATAGCCACTTTTTGAGTTTTACACGGCCTGCGTAAGACTTAACAAGATTTTTACACGGCCCGCGAGAGAGTGTGGATCAGATCGGGGTTGCTGAGTCATCTAGGGTCTTGACGCGTGTAACGACACGTGACCTTCATGCATATCCGGAGACCTACAAGCTGTCGCGGCCCGCGTAGGGTCTCCTTATTCTTTACGCGGCCCGCGTGAAAACCAAAAACCTTGTTTTCTTGGTTTTTCATGCACGTTAGGGTTTCAGGGGTCCGGGTTTTCACTTACGGAGCATTTTAGGACATTTTTGTGCGAGTCGTTACATCCTCCCCACCTTGTTTTAAATCTCGTCCTCGAGATTTGGGCTACGGTATTTCTTTCCGAGTTATGTCATATTTTAAATAATAGGATTAAGGTAAATGACACTCTTATTGAATCAAAATATGTTCAAATTTTGTGAATAGAAGAACAGTTTATAAGAAATAGAATCCAATGGTTCAACTGAATAAAATCCAGAAATTGGCATCAAAGGGATGAAGTGGAATGATATAATAATCAGAATGATTAAGTTTACATGGGTCAAACCAAAAGAAAGATTTATGTCCAATAGATGTCTAATTCGAATGTGAACTATTTTTAGAAACAATAGAATTCACCGTCGAAGGAAAATTTACCTTGGTTGTCAATTATAAAAGATTTAGAATCAACAAGTTCAATTGAATAGGAGTACGAAGATGATGTGTCAATTATCAAATCATAATATGAGGAAAAACCAATGGGTTGACCTTATTGAATTACAAAGATACACCGTTATACAACAGAGTTTAGTGTATCATTGTCTTAACACATATTTGTATTAAGACCACTTTCAAGGATGAGTCAAGTGAAAGGTATATACAGATTAGCTCAAGCTACAAGTTTATAGCGACGCCACAAGGTGTCGTAGTGATCGAAATAATAATAACGGTGACTGAATGAGTTCACCATGCTTGAAACCAAATAAAAGTTCAACGAAGTAAATCCGAATGTTTGTTTCGCACAAATCTAGTAGGATTTTTGATTGAAAATGAAACAATTGAATAATGTTTTTCGATCGAAAAGATCAAGAAATGCTCGATCGATGTTATAGGAACTGTTAAGAGATACACTGAAATATGATATGAATTTGTGTATCATTATCTTAGCACATGATTGTGTTAAGATTGCTTTTATAGGATGAACCAACAAAGGGGATTCAATATAAATAAATAATTAATTAAATCCATATATGATGTGTGCAACGAGATTAGCGCAAGCTTCAGATTTATGAAAACGTCACCACAAGGTGATCGTGATCAAAGAAATGATTTAATGAAGTCGAAGACCAAACAAGCCGATTATGGTTCAAAACAAATGAAGTGCTTGTTGTGATTATTTTGAATATGATAGCTGCAATCCATCATATGAGATCTTGAAGTGAATACGTAATGCGAGCAAGTTCAAACAATTGAACTTGGTTTAAACAAAATGAGTTTTTGTAAGAAAGTTCGGACATGGTCACAACAAAAACCATGCATGCCAAAGGAAATTGAGTTTTTCAAGAAATTCATTGACTCGATATCAAAGAGTCATCGTTTTGCAATAATGCGGTTCACAGTGCAAAAATGAAGTATAACGAAATGATATTTGAGTTTGGATAAAACAAAAAATTGGAATGAAGCCCTCCAGTTGTCTTCATAAATCAAATGAACCACATGCGCAACAAACAGTGCATGTGTAACGTGTGGATTTACCAATAAATCTTACTTAGCTTAATTGATCTTGTTAGCTTTAATTAATCTTGCTTAGCTTAATCTTGCTTAGCTTAACTTAATTAATCTCGCTTAGCTTGCTTAGCTTAACTAATCTCGCTTAGCTTAATTAATCTTACTTAGCTGATTAATTAGCTTAATTAATCTTGCTTAGCCGTTAATTAATCTTACTTACTGATTAATTAATCTTGCTTAACTGCTAAGTATACTTATCTATTAAGGTTTCTTAGCCGTTAAGTTTTACTTAACTAATAATTTTACTTAATTGCTAAATATTCTATTTTAGGATCTCCCTGGTTACGAGTTCTAATTTCTAGATACAACGGAACTTGCATTAGTGTATTAACTCAATTCAACTTTAACGATGATCACGAGATAAAACCCTCACTACGAATGACAAAGTGCAATACTTAAACATCCATCGAATTCACGACGAATGACAAAGTATAACCCGAGTTTGAGCAGCACTTGAACATCCATCGGATTGGTTTCAATCGATCGGATAAAGTATCGTACCAGTGATTAGAGTTATTATCTTAATAACGGGCATAGTTTTTCGGGATTTAGAAGTTCTGACATTAGAATGACAGAACAAGAAAATAAGAGAAAAAAAAGAATTGAGCAGTGATCGAGCTAATACCCTGTAGTCGTAGCAGCTTTTCACTACCCGGAAATTCGATTTTTAGCAGAATAGGGGCATTTTAGGAAGGAGATTTCGAGCACAGAGGACAGCCCCATGCACAGGCTACTTATAGCCACTTTTTGAGTTTTACGCGGCCCGCGTAAGACTTAACAAGATTTTTACGCGGCCCGCGAGAGAGTGTGGATCAGATCGGGGTTGCTGAGTCATCTAGGGTCTTGACGCGTGTAACGACACGTGGCCTTCATGCATATCCGGAGACCTACAAGCTGTCGCGGCCCGCGTAGGGTCTCCTTATTCTTTACGCGGCCCGCGTGAAAACCAATAACCTTGTTTTCTTGGTTTTTCATGCACGTTAGGGTTTCAGGGGTCCGGGTTTTCACTTACGGAGCGTTTTAGGACATTTTTGTGCGAGTCGTTACAATACTGACCCAACCCGTCCTCCTCCTCAACCTCACAGCTACCATACGGGTTCCTCCTCTCAACACCATTATTTTTCATCTTTTTTATCACCTACCCAAAATCCCCCCTAGTTAACCCCTTTGAGCCTAAACCATTTTCATTTCAAAACCCACAAAACAAACACCCTTTACCCACCAAAACCTTTTTATTTTCAAAACCCCTTTGTTTTAGTAAAAAGCTCGGTTATCTTGTGACTTGAAAAAAAATGAAAGTATTGCAATAAAGAAACAAGTTCCTCAAAGAAATATTGTTTGAATGTTCTTAGTTTGAATAAAAGTCACAAAAAAATGAAAGTATTGCAATAGACGCTTTTTACGCTTTTCGCCATTTTTACTAACCACTAACTAAAACCACCTACCCTTAGCCCAAGCCTAACCCTTCCCCAAGTCCTCTTGATATTTACAAAGGTTTACAATTAAAAAGGAGGAGGAGGATTGATCGATTGGCAAGCATATGGTAGAAGTAAGTTCCATGCCGGTCTCGAGCGTTTCACAAAAATACACGAATCGGCCGAGTGTTAAGTGATCTCCCATGAGGTATGTGAACTTGTATATAAATGGAATTTTAAAGAGGCATGTTATGCCCAAATAAATTTTTCTTATAAATATTCTAAATAAATCATAACGAACAGGATTGTAAATAAAATAAAAATAAAACTCAATAAAGATCTTGGATTCCCGACACTCAAGATAAGCCCAAAAACTTCTCCTCTACCTCTTCCATTTGGGTGTGTAAGCCACATATTAAAGAGTTTTGCTTGAGGACAAGCAAAGATTCAAGTGTGGGGGTATTTGATGTGTGCAAAATCCAACATATAAATTACATCAAATGAGGCATAAAACTAACCCTTTTTTGGTACTAATGTTGGAAAAAGTGTGTTTCTTTCTTCCTTTTGAATTTACAGGACCAAACGAGCTTAAACGAACAAAAGAGGTAAATAAGCAGCCAAAACCAACATAAATACCAAAAGAAGGAATAAACGTGACATGCCTGGCCCCTCGGCAACATCCCCAAAGCAAAAACAAGGCAACAGAAGCCTGACCACGGGGCCATGCCCAGCTGGGCATGGGGCATGGTCAGAGACCTACACAAAAGACAAACCTGTAGAAGCTTCCATGCCCACCACGGGGTCGTGTGGGGCCCTCTGCTGACACTTGCAATTAATGAAGGAAGAGAAAAGGCTGGCCACGGGGCCGTGGCCAGAGCTATGTGCAGGCTATAAATAGGGGTGCTTGGTTCACTTGAAAGGCATCCCTTGGCAAACCACTACTCTCCTACTTTGCCACCACTCCACCATCACTACAACACCAACACCCACCACCATCATCCATCATCCATCTTTAGAGTGTGTAATAGTCTCAGGATCCAAGATTGATTGTAAGGGTTCTTGCCAATCAAAGACCACGTTTGGTTAAACCTCTTACATCACTTGGTGAAGACAAGTCTTTTATGTATTACTTTTGATTTTTAATCTTTCGGCACTTTTTATTTGGGTTTGTATTAATGACTTTAATAACTAGTTTCTTATGTTGAAGGTGAATTTTTTTTTATCATTTTTCTGTGGTATCCTGAGGTTACTTTACTGTCTATATAAAGTAAAAAAAATTGCATCATTCATATCTTTACGGTCTATATAAAGGCATGTTGACTTCCTGGTCGGGGGTTAGGGAAATGGTTTGGTAAGGTTCTTGCCTTGTTCAGTGTATAGATCTTGCAAGGACCTGGTTCAAGCTTACTGGGACCTCCTTCAATACCCACTGGTATTGGATGGCGGGTGTGAATAGCTTGAACCCCTCATATGTAAACTACTATTAATACTTTAAACCGGCTTCTTGGAATTGTATCCTTGCTGACTCAAACCACTTAGCCAAGGGTAACGTCACCTTCAAAAGAGGGCCCTACCACTATAACTAAGATAATCTCTTAAAAAGTCCGAAAGTGCGAAAATCATCAAAGGGTACATTAAAGACAAGTTGGATCCAAGTGATTCTATATTGTCTATCAGTTTTTATTTTCATGTTTTAAAACTTTTCTAAAAAAATTTAGATCGATTAGACGTTGAGGATAAACCGGTACTAAAAGCTCTTGTGTCCTTGGACGACCTCGGTATCTTACCAACACTATACTACGCTCACGATGGGTGCACTTGCCCAAGGGTGTGTTTAGTGTTAGTATAATATCGTGTCTTGGAAGCGGGTCAACTATGGAAATATTTAGTGATGTTTTGTTCACTAAGTATATGAGTTTTCTTATCGGGTCAAATTGACCTAGTTATTTGCATTTTGGAGTTTAACTTCAACGTTTGTTTTAGTTAAGCACTAGTATGCCAATGTAGTAGTTGGTTATGTTCGTTTCTTAAAAACTTCGGTTATTAAACAGGTCTTGTTTTCGTAAGGAATGGTCGTTTTGCAAACGGGTTATGGCGAAATTTTCTAAATGAGCATTTCTAAATGTTTTATTAATCCAAATATGTGGATTAATATATTTATGGAATTATAATCTTTATTTAGTAAGATTAAAAAAAATTAGGGCCTATTTTCCTCAAAGTATTTTAATATTGTTTTTAACAAGTCGGGTGTTAAACCAATGAGCAGCCAAAAACCAACATAAATACAAGAAGAATGAATAACGTGACATGCCCGACCTCTCTGCAGCATCTCACAAGACAAAAACTGACCACGGGGCCGTGCCCAGCCAGGCATGGGGCGTGGTCAGCCCTGACACAAGAAGACAAAAGCTGCAGAAGCTTCTACGCCCACTACGGGGCCGTGCCCTGCTCACCATGGGGCGTGGTCAACTCTTAGATTTGCAAAATCTTGAAAGTACATTAAAGAGTTGACCACGGGGCCGTGTCCAGAGGCCACGATGTCGTGTGGGGCCCTCTACTGACAGCTGCAATTAATGAAGGAAGAGCAGAAGATGGCCATGGGCCGTGCCTAGTGGACACGGGGCCGTGGCCGGGGCTCTGTTCTGGCTATAAATATGGGTGCGTGGTTCACTTCAAAGGCATCCTTTGGCAAACCACTTCTCTCTCACTTTGCCACCACTCCACCACCACTACAACACCAACACCCACCACCATCATCCATATATCATCTTTAGAGTGTGTAGTAGTCTCGAGATCCAAGATTGATCGTAAGAGTTCTTGTCAATCAAAGGCCATGCTTGGCTAATCTCTTACATCACTTGGTGAAGACAAGTCTTTAATGTATTACTTTTGATTTTTAATCTTTCGACACTTTTTAATTGGGTATGTATTAATGACTTTAATAACTAGTTTCTTATGTTGAAAGTGAATTTTATTTTACCATTTCTTCATGATGTCATTGATTTGCTCATCCGTGTCTTTACGGTCTATATAAAGCACGTTAGCTACCTGGAAGGGGGTTAGGAGGGTGGTTTGGTAAAGTTCTTGTCTCGTTCAGTGTATAGATCCTGCGAGGACTTGGTTCAAGCTTACTAGAATCTCCTTCAATGCCCCAAAGGTATTGGATGGCGGGGGTGCGAATAGCTTGAACCCCTCATATGTAAACTACTATTAAAACTTTAAACCGGCTTCTTGGGATTGTATCCTTGCTGACTCAAACCACTTAGCCGAGGGTAACGTTACCTTCAAAATAGGGGCCTACCACTTTTCGCATTAATAACTTATTTAATTATCTTTCAATATTCTAAACCTTTGGGATTGTATCCCTGCTGACTCAAACCACTGGGTTGAGGGTAACTTCACCTTCAAAAGAGGGGCCTACTACTATAACTAAGATAATCTCTTAAAAAGTCCGAAAGTGCAAAAACCATCAAAGGGTACATTAAAGATGAGTTGGATCCAAGTGATTCTATCTTGTCTATTTGTTTTTTATTTTATTTATCTTTTTAATTTTTAGATTTATGTTTAAAAACTTTTCTCAAAAATTTGGATCGATTCGACGTTAACGATAAACCGGTATTAAAAGCTCTTGTGTCCTTGGACGACCTCGGTATCTTACCAACACTATACTACGCTCGCGATGGGTGCACTTGCCCAAGTGTGTGTTTAGTGTTAGTACAATATCGTGTTTTATAAATTTAAAACTTGACTAACGCGTAAAACGAACTTAGAATATTAATAAAATCATATCACGCTTAACGCACACTAGGTTTTTGGCGCCGCTGTCGGGGACACAAGTATTTTAAGAAAGTTTAAAATTAACGGCCTAATTATTTTTAGCATTTTTAGGATTTTTCATAATTTTTCAAATTCTGCAGAACTCAGCACGGGCCGTGTCCGGTCAGACACGGGGCCGTACCTATCATTTTTACTGGCAGTTTTTGTTTTCTGAGTTACAGAAGAGTGACCAACCACGGGGCCGTGCTGATCTCCCCAGTAACTAGGGATCCAGAAAACAGCAACTGTAACACGACCACGGGCTGTGGTCATTGACCACGAGGCTGTGGTAAGAGATCTGACCGACATTTCTTTTTTGTTTTGATCTCAGGACTTAGAACTCAATTGTAGGGCCTGAAAACTCTACGCGGTGCATGAGCTCCAGTTCTGATAAAGACATAAAAGAACCTCTAGACTAACCCGAACGCTTTCTAAGAAAAAGATTAAAAGCCAAGAATCAAGAAAAAGCTTCGAGGGATTAAATCCCGCTGGCGGATCAACGTACCCTAATGAATTACCTACGGCCCACGGTCGGTAACCCGGGGGCCGCCATCAACGCACCGAACGTCGATGCGAACAATTTCGAACTTCGACCGCATTTGATCCACATGCTCCAAAATTCGGCAACATTCCATGGCCTACCCGATGAAGATCCCCATTTACATATTACCAACTTTTTGGAAATATTTGACACTTTCCGGATCAACGAAGCATCAAACGACGCCGTCAGCCTACGATTGTTCCCATTTTCACTAAAAGACCGAGTCAAGGCTTGGCCCAACACCCTCCAAAGTGGTTCGGTAAACACTTGGGATGAACTTGCCCAAAATTTTCTATATAAGTATTTCCCGCCTTCTAAAACCGCTAAATTAATGACTGAAATAAATACATATTCACAAGAGGACGGAGAATCCTTATATGAGACTTGTGAAAGATTCAAGGAGCTATTGAGGAAATGCCCTCATCATGGTCTCGCAGTGTGGCACAAGTATCCGCTTTCTATAATGGGTTATTGCCACACACGAGACAAACACTCGACTCAAGCTCCGGGGGACTTCTAGGTAATTATCACACCCCGATATTTCCACGTATTACCGGTGGGCCCGGTGGGGAGTATCGTGACGTAGTTGATATCATCATAGTCAAATATTCACAGTTTAATGCACAGCGGAAGTCTTGGTAGAAAATAATATTACAAACCGAAATTCAAAGTATAAATAAATATTATACAAACGGTTGTAAGAGGATCCACATGCGAATCTTAAAACAGAAATATAAAATATTGTTCAACAGACTTTAAACGTTCAGAACTTGAAAGATTCTTTATTAACGCCCCGAGCTCCCAGCCAATTACGTACAGTACCTGTCACTTAGTCTTTTTGAAAAATACGTCAGTTTACACCGGTAAATATAATTAACCGACTCTTTAGAAAACATTTATGAAAATTGATTTAAATGAACAAGGCACAAACATTTTATAATGTTAGGATCTGAGGCTCTCATGATTGTGTTTGTTTGTGAGATTTGAACAAATCAAATAGATATGAACAGTTTTAAGTGCAGCGGAAATGAATAACAAACTTTGTAAACACAATCAAAGGAGAATATAGTTTGATAAACAATTACTTTTCATAGAGTCGAAAGATTACATCAAAAGCAAAAGGTTACAATGCAAGCTTACAGACTAAACTCCTCCTCAGCCTGATACTCCAGAGTTGGTTGCGCAAGATGAAATGATTGAATTGGGGAGAAGAACTCTCTCAAAACGAATCAAATATAACAGTACAGAGTACTGTCATATTTATAGGCAAACCAAACTACTGATGTACCTCAGCTGACGTCACCATGATAGTGACATCTAACAGTCTAACAACCTGTAACCACTGTTCTATACAACTACTGATGTCTAACAACTGATTGATAATAAAATACAAAACAAGTCTAACACAGTTCACGTTCCACTGTTGTAGCCTAAGCACTGACTGTTTGAATCATCAGTGCTTTCTTCAAAGGTGATCAGTCTTTGAATGAGCAGTGCTTGGGTCTTCAGCAGTACTTAAGAGACAGCAGTAGATAGAGCTCAGTGTTTGCCTTTTAGCAGTCTTTAGTTGTTCCATCAGTGTTTGGTTCATCAGTTGTTCTTCTGAGCAGTACTAGGAGTGTATCAGCAGATAGATAACCACTGTCAAGGGGAGAGCTTAGAGTAAACGTCTGCTTATTGTGAATCCACTGTTGTGACCAGGTTTTGGCTTTACATTATCTGTTCCTCTGGTAGGGTTCAATCCCAACAATCTCCCCCAGGAACAGATAATGCCAAAACCTGTCATTTTTCTGGATCTTTATTACTCATCAAAAGTTCCCTTGCTTTTCTTTTGAAATCTTCTTCAAATTCTTTGGAACTTATGTCATCTTTATCCCTGCACAGTGAAAGTTCAAGGAGATCCTGCAAATCTTGAACACTAAGGCCTAGTGCTTCTTTCCTTGATATGTACTTCACATCTCCATTGGATCTGACAATAGTCAATACATGGGTCTTTTGGTCAGACATCCACTTTAGTACTTTCGAACCCAATGGATTTCTTGGGAGAGATTTATTTGAAGATGAGTTGGGAGATGTTGGCCTTGTGAAAACTTGCAGACTTTCAGACATTCTTTTGAAAGCCATTTCAATGACATCGTTTGCTGCAGCTATATCTTCTGCAGTTTCTCTTTCAATCAGCTCCTGCCTTTCAAAGTCTGTCATGTCTGTTGAAGTGTTTGGTGATGCAGGTTTGGTTAATATCCTTTTAAAAAGGTTTTGAAGTTTTTCTGAGCTTTCTTTTAGACCCATTTTCATGATGGATTCTGTGAAGTACTCAACTTCCTTTTCTTTAACATCTTCACTGGTCAACTGTTCTTTTTCTTCTTGGTTTGTCACAAAAGTAGACCGGAACAGTGTTTTGAGGTTTTCTATCTGCTGTTCAAGTTTCATTCTTTGTTCATGCTTCTTTGAAGTGCTTGAAACAGTTATCTTTCTTTTCTTTAGCCTTTCATAGGCTTCATCAGTCTGCTGTTTTGACCATTTTGATGTGGCTTCAGCAGTGTCCATTTTTGCATCCACCAGCTCCCTTTTCTTTCTCTTATACTCAGCAGTTAGGTCAGCAATGAGCTTTTTGTATTTTCTCCAGTTTGGAGCATTCTTCTTCTTTGTAGGATCATTCTTGATTTTCTCAATCCTTTCTGCCTCATGCTTTAGAGCGACTATTGGCCATTCTTCGAACTGTTGTTCTTTAGCAGGATAGAATTTCTCTTTCATGATGTAGGCTAGATATTGTTTTCTTAACTTTTTCTTTTGATCAGCCTTTTCTTTGTTTAGGTCTTGTGCAAACTCTTCTATCTGCTTTACTTTTGTGAAGTAGAACTCCAGTCTTTTAGCAATGCCATCTTCGCTTAAATGTTCACGTTCTCTCTCAACTTTAGCTCTTAGTTTAGCTTGCCTTGCCTTGATTTTGAGGTAATCATCCATATCATCTGGTGGCATGTAACCTATGAGTGAGGAGAATCTTCTTTTTGAAGGATCTTCTTCTGTATAGAATTGCCTCATCTCATTTTTGATAGCTTCAAGTTCCAGTGGATGTTGTGCTGCATTAGGATCATGTATACCCTCATCGGCAGAGATTGGCTTTCTTTTTCTATTGAAGAGCTTTGGTTGTGATGTAGGGAAGGTGAGAGCAGTGGTGGATGATTGACTAACAACTGTTGAAACAACTGGTGTTTCAACTGCTGTTGTCATTACATCTGCTGATATGTCAGCAGATGTCTTCTGCTTTTGAGCAGGGGATGACGGTGGTGAGGTAGTTTTTGATAATGGTGATGGTGGTGGTGAATCATCATCTGATATGAGATTCCTTCTCCTTTTTAATGAAGAAGGGGCAGATGATGTTTTGGGTGGATCAGTGGTTTGAATGATGGAGAGTGTCTGACAAACAACTGTTGAAACAACTGGTGTTCCAACCGCTGCTGTCATTACAACAGATGTTGCAACATCTATTGTCTTCTGTTTTATGACAGGAGGCAGTGGTGATGGTGTGATTGTAGATGATGGTGGTAGAGCAGTAGTTGTAGTGGTGTGTGGTAGAGTGGTGTATGTTGAAGATGTGTGTGTTGATGACATGGCAGCTGTTTGGCTACTGACAGCAGTTTTTGTAACTACTGAAATATCAGCTGTTTGACTAACAGGTTTTGAGACCTGTTTTTCTTTTTCTTTTTCTTTTTCAGGCTCAATACAAAGGCCATGTTCTATTCCCATTTTATTCATTTTTCCCATCAGCTTGATATTCTCCCCCTTTTTGGCATTATCTGAAGGGGGGTTAACAAGAAATGATATGGAATAAGGAACTTTGCCAGAGGCGCTTTGAATGCTAGCCTTTATAGCCTTGATATCTGCTTGGGTGTCTTTAAACCTTGATTCCACCATGTTGGTCAGCATTTGTACTTGAATAGCATGCTTTTTATTAGCCATATGTTGCTGTTTTTCAAGCATGGGTTGAAAAATATTCCAAAGCTCATTTGCAGCAAATGCATGTTGTGCAGGTGCTTGAGTAGGAACAGCAGTGGCTTGTGCTTTTTGAGCTTTTAAAATCTCTTGCACCATATTCTTTATTTCAGCAACTGAATCTTCAAGTTTTTCAACTCTGTCCGTCAATTCCTGATATTTTGAATCATCACCTACTTTAGTAGGATCATCTAAGTCCCCACCAGCAGTGGTTATATCAATGTTTGACTTAGGAACTGAGTCCCAAAAATCACCCATTGATGCCCCTTGTTCTTGGTACTGGGGACTTCTTTCTTCAGCACTTGATAAACCTTTGATGTTACTAGTGGTCAAAGTAGGCTCACTAGTGGTTATCGATGGTGCTATAGAAGAAATTGCCTTCAAGGGAGTCTGATTAATGAAACAACTGGCCAAATGCAGATCTGTAGATCCAACATTTGTAGTTGCTGCTCCACTTGAATTACCACCGAGAGTTACTTGTAACTCAGGGGGTGTAACCTCCTCAATTGTTGCTGGGATAGCAGAAGTAGTAGCATCAGACCCAGTCTCTTGTGGGGGTATACTCTCAGTGATAGGTGATAGAGAGGAACTGGTTTGTGTCTGAGCTATAGCAGCTGCATGCAACAAGGGTAGCATGGATTGTGGCATTATGATTGGTGAGGGTATGGGAGTTGAAAGAGACATGTCCTTGGGATCAGGACTGAGGAAGATGGATCCGAGTGGATTCAGAGCTTCATATTGTGGTGTCCCTGTGCTTACAACCTGATCCTTTTATGAGGATGCAGGAGGAGTTTTAGGCAAAGGTGGAGATCTTTCTACCAACTGCTGTGAGGAAGTAGCAGCAGTGGTTTGTAGTGACTTTTGTGTTGTCACAGGCATTTCCTCTGGGATCTCATCTTCCAGAGTTGCCTTTGTTTTGGGTTTGGTGGGTTTTCTGGATGTTTTTCTTTTGGTCTTTTTGGTGATGTCAGGTGTGGGTTTCAAAGCAGTGGTTGTGCTGCTTTGATCACCTGGAGCAGTGGGCTCAACAGAAGTTACCTGAGGATCAGTGGCAGTTTCTAAAGTCTGCTCAGGCACCTTTGCTTTTAACTTTATTGGTGCCATCATTCTTGAAAATGTTTCAATTGTTAGACTTTTTATTTGAAAATGGACACCTTGTTTGGGCAAATTTTCATCCTCTTTTTCAAATTTTTGTTTAAAGTAATAGCTTAGAAATCTTGGAAAAAGAAGAAATGATTTGCTATCAACATTCTTTACCATGTCATTGAAGATCTCCTGGGAGTAGTTGTAATCTTTATTGTTTAAAATAGCATAGCCCAGGCATTGAATCTTCAATGGTATTTCGTTAAAAGATGTTGTTTTATTTGAAACACACATCAAAAGTGTGTGGAATAAAAATCTGGGTGCAGATGGAAAATAACCTTTTTGTAAGGTATCTACCTTTGATTGTTCTGCATACCCTCTTTTCAGAAAATCAGCTTTTAACTCGTTTTTATCAAAAGAAGTTTTACCTTTCAGATCATCGAGTTTGAAGACCTCTGAGATTGATTGTGGGGTGATTTGAAATGCTTTACCCTGTATCGAGGAGTTAATGGCTACTACTTTTCCGTCTTGTTTTTCAAGATTAGCATTTTTCCAAAACTCTCTCTGGGTTTGCAAGTAAATGGGAGCGTCTACTATCAACAAAGTTTTGTACTTTGATGCGGATAATGTGTCGATAACAGAATCGAAGGTGTGGTTGTTTGAGGGTTTTGTGAGGAGACCCAAGTAGTTGTGCGGTGATTTGTATGGGATTTCAATGGTTTCTTCGGCCGTTTGAGCGACCTCTTTTGAAGATGATGGTGATTTTGGTGTAGATTTTGATTTTGACTTTGATTTTGTCATGTTTGCAGAGAAGAACGAAGAATGATTTTGAAGATTTTGAGAAGAAGGGTTGGAAACTGCTATGAGAAGAGAATTTTGGAATTCAATTCGACAGTGTAAAACCCTGTTTGAGGGTTTAGGGCAGGGTTTTATTTAGGGAAAAAGTGATCGCTGATGTGGCAGCGGTTATTATGATCTGAGGGCTAAAAACTGACCACGTGTCAAACACTGATGAAATGGATGAAGGATGGAGAACAGTTGTTTTAAAGGCCACTGACGTATCAAGCATCAGTGGTTACAACGGTAAAAATTGTGGACAATGGATGATTTTTACTATCAGTGGATAGCATATCAGTGGATAGGACACTGATTGTGAATATCAGTGCTTGTCAAGATAATGAAGGATCAGTGGCTAACTTTCAGTAGTGGACAGTATTTAGAGATCAGACGTTGGAACAAAACAGTGTTTAGGGTAAATGATACAGATCTTAAGGACAAGTATTCTAGCAACAGTTTTGAGAATTTTCATTCAAGGTTTTGCCATATGTCCATTTTGACGAACAGTGGTTTAGTACCCCAGATGATGAGAACTTTTTGCTAAGGCAACTCATTTCCGATTAATATTCAATTAAAATATGAGTACCCTAGTAATTTAAGCACAGTTAGCAATCAACCTTTGATAAAAATTTAGGAACAAACCTGAGTATGACATGATCTTGACATATGTACCATTTCCTTTTGACCCATTTATGAGGACAATAATACCAACAAAAATAAGGTACTATATCCTGACAGGAACTGAAACTAAAGCCAACAAAAACAAGCAAAAGTTTCAGATATATTATTCCAAAAAAAATGAACAATATATCCTGGTTATTCAAGAAAATCCTTTGAAAAAAAATTTAAGGAATTTTCTGAGAACAGTATCAAAAAGGATCTGGTACTTTTTAAAAAAAATAAAAAACATAATCATATCATTCTCAAGTTTTATGAGAATGGTCAGTGGTTTGACTGCAGTGGTAGAAACATTTTGACCACTGTTTGGTACCATTTTCTATTACAGTTGATTGCAAACATGAGGACACATGGACACATGAGTTTTGAAGATCCTGTTGTAGATCTAGTTACTATGTGAAGATTTTGAAAATTTGTCTAGTCCTTGTGTAAGTTCAATCACTGGGAACACTAATGTCACCTGAACTTTCTTGAACCAATGAGCACAAACAGTTGCTTAATGATCATTATTACCCCAAGTTTAGACTCCTAAGTGTTTTAAGTTTATACTCTTTTCTTCTGAATTTCAAAAGTTTTGAGATAAACACACTTCAGAGTTTTATGAATTTTAGTCCAAAATCATTTTGTAGTAATGTTTTGAGAGACATGGTCATGTTTGCACAAATTTTTCAACCAATCTCATACTACACATGATACGGACTATGTTGACCCCTGATTTTCTTAATGTATTTCTAACAAAGTTGACTTGTTCCTTTTGAGGATCTCAACCTGTTTTTCAACACATAAGATCGAATGTGTAACACCTCGAAAATTCACGTCCTATAATGTGTTGACACGTGTCATAAAGTTTGAACGTGTGAAAGAATGTTATAAAAGGACTAAAGTTGACAAACATGGAAAGTATGTGTTTATACGGATTCTAAGTGTCAACTGTGAATAAATATAATGAACATTAACCCTACACAATGTTCATACCTTCAAACGAATGAATCATGGATCATACGGAGCTAAAAGTGAGAGATTACAAACTACGGGGGTTAAATGTGTCAACATGTTAAAGATATACCTCTGAGTGACCTTTTGACAAACCCGAAGCTTTGTAAATGTAAATTATGCTCACTAGAATGCATGATTAAAATTTCATAAAGTTTCGTTATCGTATGAGAAAGTTGTGATCAAAATCGTGTGCGAGGGGTTAAAGCGTAAACATGGGAAATTAAGACTTTTCGGGTAACCATAAAGTTACCCAAGGACTTAACAAAGTATGGTTATGTCTTAAGGCCCATAAAAGTCAAGTCAGAGAGCTCGAAGTGCAAGAAAGCATGTTAAGATCAAGTGTAGAAGGTTCAGGGACTAAAAGCGTCAAAAAGTGCATAAGTTTGCATTTTCGCGCATAACCTACGTTCTGAATACATCCGGACATCCAAAAATTTATGTAAGCATGACTACATTATATTTTAGTGTTCGCCTTAAGAAAAATCCATTCGTTTCGTCATTTGGATCGTTTTTCGCGCTTATGCGCATTTCGTCGTAATTAAGCGAACATCGCGTTCGTACGACCAAACGAACCATCATCCGGCATATTTTTGAACATGTTTCATGTCCACAATGTTTAGGCAACATTTTAGGGCCTTAAAGATGGCTTTACGGGCCTTGGAAGTGTCGGAAATGCCTTGAAACACGTGCAGGGACCAAACATGTAACTTTTCAAACTTTCTGAAACAGATGAGGGTGTCGCGTAGCGCGAGCCCTATAGGCTCACCTGTCGCGCTACGCGACTGCCTAAACTGGGCCAGATTCAATGTTTTGTTGCAAGTTGCAGCTGATTGATTCGTGTCCACTCGTTTCCTATCATCTAGTCAGCGGATAAGAACAAACTTCCTGGACACCACAACTTTACGACAAGTGTACGGCCTTGATCGTTGCCTCCTTCTCCAAGAAACGATCTCAACGGCTCTACCTTTTCTATAAATACCCATCACCCTTTGGCTTAAAAACCCACAAATCTGATCCTTTGGGCTCTAAGTTGGAACCTTCGTTTCATACCTGAGCTATTCGATCACGATCAGCATTCGGGGACCCTTCGTAAGTGTTCCTTCGTTCTTTTATCGCTTTTCAAGTCCAAAAGTCAACTAGGTTTGACTTTCGGCATTGACCAGGTTATGGTCAATAAGAAGTTCGTTCGAACTTCATAACGTGAGTGTAATCACGATGGTCATAGTCCCTAGTGACTATACCTACTGATTACCACGTTATCTAGGCTCAGTGACGAGCCGTAGTTTCGGGCAGAATACGTATTCCTGCGTATTTTGTAACCAAACTACCCTTAGGTATCAAAACCGTTTGTTTTGATACCAAACTTGTTTGGTTAAGCATGTTTCAACATGCTTAGCTCGTCACTCTTAGTTAGTGCTTGTCTAGGGTCGTAAGGGTAAGCGATCTGATGAATCGCTTATACCTTCGAACCCGACCCGTTTGGTCGATCATTAGGATCCGACCAAACACATTAAGTGACCTTATGGTCACATCGTTCGAATAGTTGTATGACAGGTAGTATATATGCCTTAGGTAAATGACCAAAATACCCCTACGGGGCTTAAATTGAGATTAAACTCGTTTTGGGCATAATGGAAGGTATCCTACTGATATCACAACATATTTAAGGCATATTAACTTAGGAAACCTGTTCGTGACCTATTCGGTTACCCGTTACGCGTTATTCGCGTTCGGATCGGTTTATATAACTAGTTTATATAAGTTAGCCGAAACGGGTCAAACCTTATCGGTTTTATCTCAAAATCTAGAATGTCAATAATGAACCCATATTAAACAAGTCTTCAAACTTGTCGGGTCAGAATCACATTCTATCCGGTCTTCGCTTAATTATGCGTACGAACCATATCTATAAGACTAATCGGTCTAAGCTTAGGCTTAATTAAAGACCCGTTAGCATTCTAATTAATTGCTTATACCATCATTCCAGACTAGAGCACTTCCGGTAAATGGTACATACGCTTACTTAAGTGAATACGGCTGAGTTATTAGATTCTTGCTAATTAAGACAGGAGCTAGCTCAGGTAAATACTCTTAACTTATTTTCCCTATACGGGCTTGGGATACGGTACTATAAAAGTACCGCTTGGTCGGGTGTATGTAGTCATTAAATCGGATTGTGATTGATGTACTTACATAACCTGTTTAATATGTATTATTTTATTTTATTTGGTGTATGGCCTTTGGGGGTTAATGACCATGTCCCGGATATCCTTGGCATCATTTTACGAAATGGCCACGACCTAAGCACGGGGTGTAGGCATACACCTGGCAGCTGCATTATGTAAAAACTGGTAATCCACTCCGAGGTATCATCCCTGTGGGTTATACCGGAACTGGTAATCCACTTAGGGGATGATAGCCCGTGGGCATTATACCTGTGGCGTGTCAGTTAATCTAGTCCGGCCCTACAAACCGGCCCTAACGGACGACAAATAAATAAAACTGTATACAAGATTATATACAAATAATTTTCCCAAGTTATAAAAGATTAATTTTGCCTCTGTGCATTTTAATCAAAGTGTCAAAAGGTTTTGTGCCTGGTGCATCTAAATCAATTTTCTTAAACTCTTTTCAAATGAGTCGGTTGAGTGTATTTACCAGTGAAAACTGACGTATTTTCCAAAAAGGTTAAGTGATAGGTACTAAACGAAATTGGCTGGAAGCTCAGGGCGCTAATAAGGAATCTTGCAAGTTCTAGGCGTCTAAAGTCTGTTGAACAAATGATATGTTTTAAGATCCGCCTGTGGATCCTGTACTTCCGTTGTAATACTGAATATTACTTCATATTCGGAATGTAATAATAAATATCTTTTGCTTCCGCTGTGCATTCATATATATTGTGTTGTTTGACTATTACGTTGCCAACCACGTCACGATACTCCCCCACCGGGCCCACCGGTGACACGTGGAAAGTCGGGGTGTGACAGAATGACTAAAGTTTTAATTTCCCTATTTTTATATTAGCAAAACATCAATGTTTTTATGAACATAGGTTTTGTTAATCTGAGGTTCATACTTTAGTATTTAATGCGAACATCACAGATTATACATCAACAATTGAAATCAATTTAGAAAATAAGAAATAATCTCATAGTTTAACAGATATTGTTTTTAGATCTAGAAACCATGAGTGTCATGTGCATGAATTCACTTGTTGTGTGAAATTTGTGTGTCATATGACATCTTGGTTGATTTACAGAGTTTTTGATTAACCACTTTGAACATGATTTACTCGATACTCTGTTTTTCAACTAAATACAACCAACCTTAGTATCAATGAATTTTGAGCCGAACTGTTATGTCAAATTGATTGTTAGATCAAATTTGACTGTCCAAGCTCTGATACCAATTGTTAGGATCTGAGGCTCTCATGATTGTGTTTGTTTGTAAGATTTGAACAAATTAAATAGATATGAACAGTTTTAAGTGCAGCGGAAATGAATAACAAACTTTGTAAACAGAATCAAAGGAGATTATAGTTTGATAAACAATTGCTTTTCATAGAGTCGAAAGATTACATCAAAAGCAAAAGGTTACAATGCAAGCTTACAGACTAAACTCCCCCTCAGCCTGATACTCCAGAGTTGGTTGCACAAGATGAAAGGATTGAATTGAGGAGAAGCACTCTCTCAAAACGAATCAAATATAACAGTACAGAGTACTGTCATATTTATAGGCAAACCAAACTACTGATGTACCTCAGCTGACGTCACCATGATAGTGACATCTAACAGTCTAACAACCTGTAACCACTGTTCTATACAACTACTGATGTCTAACAACTGATTGATAATAAAATACAAAACAAGTCTAGCACAGTTCACGTTCCACTGTTGTAGCCTAAGCACTGACTGTTTGAATCATCAGTGCTTTCTTCAAAGGTGATCAGTCTTTGAATGAGCAGTGCTTGGGTCTTCAGCAGTACTTAAGAGACAGCAGTAGATAGAGCTCAGTGTTTGCCTTTTAGCAGTCTTTAGTTGTTCCATCAGTGTTTGGTTCATCAGTTGTTCTTCTGAGCAGTACTAGGAGTGTATCAGCAGATAGATAACCACTGTCAAAGGGAGAGCTTAGAGTAAACGTCTGCTTATTGTGAATCCACTGTTGTGACCAGGTTTTGGCTTTACATTATCTGTTCCTCTGGTAGGGTTCAATCCCAACATATAACTTGGGACAATTATATTAATAATAATCTTGTATCATATTTACATGTTTGTCCAACATTTAGGGCCGGTATAAAAGCCGAACAAGATTAATCGACACACCATAAATATAAACTCACGGCGGGTCATCCCAGCAAATGATTATATCTTTTACATACGCAACGGATAGGTGTATTTCTACACCCCGTGCTTAAGTCGTGGCCATTTATGATTTTTAAATGAGCCAAGGATATCCAGGACACGGTCGTTAACCCCCAATGTTATTTGTTATCAAGCAACACTGATTAAAGCGGGATTATGCAATTTAACCATATTCGATTAAAAGGTTTCTACACCCGACCAAGCGGTAATAATTTACCGTATCCCAAGCCCGTATTAGGGAAAATAAGTTAAAAGTATTTACCCGAGCTTAAAATGTAAATTTGGTGTACTCAGCCGTACAGTCTACTCAAACAAGTGAAAGTAACTTCTACTGGGGCTCTTAATCTGGAACGAAGGTTTTATTAACCTATTAGATTCCTAACGGGTCTTATTTAAGTTATAAACTTAGACCGGTTAGTTTAAAGAAAAGTTTACGGCACGAAACGCTAGATTAAGCGGTGACCGGATTGGAATGTAATTTAGACCCGATAAGTATGAAGACTTTTATAAAATGGGTAAACTAAATACATTCTGGATTTTGAAATAAAAATGATAAGGATTGACCCGTTTCGGCTAATTTATGCAAACTAGTTACATAAACCGCACCGAGCACGTATAAGAATAACGGGTAGCCGGATGAGTCATGTACAAGTTTCATATGTTATTATGCTGTTGTGATATCAGTAGGATATCAACAATTATGCCCAAAAAGATTTTAAAACAAATTTAAGTCCCGTAAGGGTATTTTGGTCATTTTAGAGTTTATAAAAGAGGTTTAATAGTAAACTGAGGTTCTGGTCTAAAACATTCAGTAAAAATATTTATTTTATCATGTTACATCAGTAAGATATCATACATATGTGAGGTTTACCAATTATGGCCAAACTATGCACCGTAGGGGCATTTTGGTCATTTCACATATGCTTTTGAGGACAAATTTGGAAGTCTGAGTTCACAACTTGTACTTACTGTAAAAATATTAAAATTTATTTACAAACTTAGTAGGTAACAATTCTTAGGTGTTAAATATGGTTTTAAACCATACTATGCACCTAATTAGCGTAATAGTCGATAATTGACGATACTTGAGATGTTTATGAAATTCTGAGATTTTTATGAGTCTTGAATGCTTAAAATATTTTATTTAATATGTAACATCAGTAGAAAAAGGTTCGGCATGTTAATGATATGTAAATCTCATTTTATTAATGAAAAGGGCATTATCGTCAATTACCGAATTCATGCAAAAACTCTATGTTATGGTCAGTATAAAATCTGACCAAAAATTCCAAAAATCCCTAAATATTATATTAAAACAGTAGGTAATGAGTTTGGTGTCAAAATTTGGGTTTAAACATGATTTATGCTAAAAATCGTAGTTTAATTAATAAAAAGTTTCATTTTACGATATCTTGCATATCTTTAGTTTGAGACCAGAAAATGATGTCAAATTTATTATACATGCTTATATATCAGTAACAAAGGTATTTGTATGTTCATATATTTAAAAATCTCGTTTTTATAACATAAGGGCATAATAGTCAACTTTTAAGCAAATAACGGAAACATGCAAATAAACTCTGATTTCAAAGGGACCATGTAGTATAACCTCAGAGGGTTTTACTAACATATAACATGGTCACAAAGGAATCCTAAGGCATAACTAAATTAAGCTAATTCAGTTCAGAACTGAAAGTTAAAGCAAAAGTCTACTTTTGCGACTTTCGGTTGTGAACCGAGCCTAAACTCAGAATTGTCGGGTTGAACATGTCTAAACATGTTCTTATAATATTTACCAAGTTATTAAAGTGATAAAACGTATTTTATAGCTTCTACATTATCAGTTATGAATTCTTTTATAAAAACTGACTCGTTTGACTTTTCTGTTCAATACTTTGACCCGACAATTGGTCAAGCAAATGTGATAATTAGGAGGTGCCCTTTTGAGGGTTTAACACCTATATAATTACCAACACATAGCCACATTCGTTTAGAATTATGGCTGGAACATTTAAGATTAATCAAAAAGTCAAATTATAATTACGATATCTTTGACTTTCGGTCCTTAAACTAATAAAATCTTAACTACGGAAGCTAAGAACACTTACAAAGGTCCTTAGCACGAAGATTAAACTTGAGAGAGCTTCCTTAATGACCAGGATGCTCCAGAATCAAAGCTTTTAGAGAGAGGAAATTCTGATTTGAAATGAGCAAGTTCAACAATGAGAAGGAGGGCCTTTATATAGAGGAATTGGATGAATTGAGATGAATCCAAGTGTCCCAGGTGAATTATGATGCTCACAACTGTCCAAATGGTTTTACAAAACCGTCAACATGCAGCTGAATCCAAAACATGTTGCAGAGATTCTCAATAGATTGCAAGCTTGCATACTGGCAGCTGCCAGTAACCTGCTGAAAATTGGTCCCGCCCACGACACGCGCCAGGTGCAGGGAAACCCTGTGCGACACGCGGGGGAGTGCAGTTTCAAAAATTTTTTTGTTGTTTGCAAGTTCAGTCCCTGTACTTTCAGAACTCGAATAACTGACATTTTCAGCATGAGGGGCCCACATATACAGGTCTTAAATGTTCTTGGGAGTTAAACCATGCATGCATATGTTTTGGAATTGTTAAAAAGGTCTCCCGAAAGTAGAATTGTTACTTTGACACTTTCAACCCTTCTTTCTTGGAAATTACAATTAAACCATATAATTGTACCGAAACTTCATGAAATCATTTTCTGATATTCATGAGAGTATAATAATATATTACAAAGCCTCAGGATCGTTAAAAGGTCACTCAGAGGTAAGAATTAACATGTTGACGCTTTTAACCCTTGTATTTTGTAAACTTTTGATTTTAAGCACAAACGACTTCTTGTGTCCGACAATTTATTCAATAAAGCATATGTACATCATGTGAGGTCAATCAGAGGCACAAGTTAGGCATGTTGACACATTTGGTCCTTCTATAAACATCTTTTCGCTGTTTGTCAACTTTAGTCCCTCAAAGTTATCTTTTTGCATGATCAGTGCTTATGACACGTGTCATCACTCTATTGGACATGATTTTGCGAGGTGTTACATCCTCACCCCCTTAAAAGAAATCTTAACCTCGAGATTTACTGAAATAAATGAGGGTATTTCTGTTTCATCGTGGATTCAACTTCCCACGTATATTCTGGGCCTCTACGGGCATCCCATTTTACCTTCACAATTGGCACATTATTTCTTCGAAGCTTTTTAACCTGTCGTTCCTCGATCGACAAAGGTTTTTCAATAAACTTCAAGCTTTAATCAATCTGCACATGCTTATGTGATATTGCTAGCGATTCATCTGCTAGACATTTCTTTAAATTGCAGATGTGGAATACATTATGAAATTCCACTAAGCTCTTCAGGTAGATTTAGCTTATATGCCACGCTCCCTACATATTCGATGATCACGAATGGTCCGATATATCTTGGGCTCAGGTTACCCTTTTTGCCAAATCTCATTACTCCCTTCCAAGGCGACACTTTGAGTAATACCTTATCGCCTACCTCAAATTTTAGAGGTTTGCCCCTCTTATCTGCGTAGCTTTTCTACCTATCCCTAGCAACTTTCAAACGATCCCGGATCTGCACAATCTTATCCGTCGTTTCCATGACTATCTCAGGTCCTGATAGTTGGGTTTCTCCAACTTCTGCCCAACAAACTGGCGTTCTGCACTTCCTTCCATATAAGGCCTCGAAAGGCGCGGCTTGAATGCTCGAATGATAACTATTGTTGTATGAAAATTCAATCAAAGGAATATGGTTATCCCAACTTCCACCCAAGTCAATAACACAAGCCTGGAGCATGACTTCTAATGTTTGAATCGTACGCTCACTTTGCCCATTCGTCTGAGTATGATAAGCAATACCAAAATTAAAACGAGTGCCTAGAGATTGCTGAAAGATTTTCCAAAAATGAGATGTGTATCTTTTATCCCTATCAAAGATAATAGATACGGGCACTCCATGGACAGATACAATCTCATCCACATATAGCTGGGCTAGTTTATCGAAGCTATGCGTCTCCTTTATGGGTATAAAATGAGCTGACTTTGTCAGTCTGTCGACTATAACCCATATTGTATGTCACACCCAGATTTCTTGTGGGCCCGGATGAGTAGACTCGTGACGGTTGGATAACAGTTATCACAATATAATAATATGCAGCGGAAGTATTGGATTGAAATTATTAAAATAAAACTTGAATGTACAAAAGTATTACAAGCGTTCGATACAAGCCCACGGGCAGGGTCCAAATAAACAGAGCTTTTGACATCATAGGCCTTAAGCATCAAGAGTGTAAATTCCTTAGCCTTCATTTTAGACGACCCGTAAGCCCAGCCTATAATAAGGTTCGGTACATGCTGTTCAATCTTTTGAAAATACGTCAGCTAAAGTTGGTAAATACAATTAACTGACTCTTTGGAAAAATAGTTTTTCAAAAAGAGTTTAATACATATAGATAACCCATAGGAAATCTTTTAAATACATCTTGGGATTTTTCTTGTTACGAGATTATATGCTTGATTAACCCATTGGGTTGTCCGGGCATGGTATCAATAACCCCCAATAACCGTAATTATCAAGTAAACGGAATAAAACTGTATTCATACACTTTTGCGCAATCATATGCGGATTACTTGTGTAATAACCGTCCCAAGAGGCATATTTGCCATCCCAAGTTTACACTAAACTAAGTCAAGAGTATTTATCTTATTGCTAGCTTCCAATCAACAAGACTATATTTGGCAAAAAGCCGCAAGTCTAAATATATTGACCCAAGTCCGATTATCTGGGGGTACTATAGTCTGGAATGAACAGATTTATTATCTGTTAGAATGTATACGGGCCAAAGGTAGTTCCTTTAGACATGACCCGATACTTAAGAATAGGTTCGCTAGATTAAGCGTATACCTAATAGAATGTGGTTTAAACCCAACAAGTACTAGGAATTGTATAAGATGGTTAAACATAATACATTCTGGATTTTGAGATCAAAACGATAAGGTTAAACCCCTTTTCGGCAAACTTATGTAAACTAGTTACGTAAGTCTAACCGTACGTGTATAAGCGATAACGGGTAACCGGATGAGTCATGAACAAGTTCCATATGCCAATACACTTTAAACAAGTTATCATATCAGTAGGATATCAACTTGTATGCCCGTTAAGGTTTTAAAATCAAACTATGCCTTATAAGGGCATTTTGGTAATTTTACAACTTATAAAAGGATCTTGCGAGTAAACTGATGTCATGGTCATAAACATTCTGTAAAAATGGTTTAATTTTGATATCATATCACTAGGACATCAAATATATGTGTGGTTTATGCTTTAAGACCAAACTATGCGCCATAGGGGCATTTTGGTCATTTCACACATAGTTTTGAGAATTTATATGGGATTCTGAGTTCATGACTTATACCTACTGTAAAAACATTTAAAATAGTTTATGAAATCAGTAGGTAACAAGTCTTGGCTCATACATATGGTTTAAAACCATACTACGCGCCTAACCGGCGTTAATGTCGTTAAATGACAATTTACGCGAAGATTTATGAAACCTGATGTTATGACTAGATTTGAATAGTTAAAATATTTTATTTGTCATAACATATCAGTAACCAAAAGGTTTGGTTTGAATATCATGCTTAAAACGCATTTTTTTATGCCACAAGGGCATTATCGTCATTTATAGGCATTATTTACGAAACTGAAGTTAAACTCAGTTTACAATATGACTTAGTATCCCAAATAATCCTAATAATAATATCACATCAGTAGGTAATTGAGTTTTATAACAAAATTATGTTTAAAACTCATTTTAGACTTAAAAGGGCATTTTAGTCCTTTTAAAAGCATAGTTTACGATTATATGCGTAAACTCAGTTTATGACCAGATTATAAACATCAAAATATGTTAAACATGTTAACACATCAGTATTTAAATCATTTTCAAGCTTATTTGTGTCTAAAACCTTATATTTAATCAAAAGGGCATAAAGGTCAAAGTATGGCATAAATACAGAAACTTGCATAAAACTCAGATTCCTAGTCCGATCGCGTAATATAACATTACGGGGCTATACTACATTACATTACGATCATAACGGAACCTAAAATCAGTAGCATACTAGTCTAATTCGGTTTATAACCAAAAGTCAACGTAGAAGTCAAACTACACGACTTTAGGTTGCGAACCGACCCTAAAACGGGAATTGACGAGCCGAACATGTTTACACATGTTCTAATAATTATTACCGAGTTATTTAAGTGTTAAAACTTATTTTAGAACACTTCTAAACTCATATCGCAATTATTTTAAAAATCTGACTCGTTGACTTTTATATCATTATTACTTTGACTCGTCAATTGACCAAGCAAACTTGATTCTTAGGAGGTGCCCTTTTGAGGGATTAATACCTACCTAATTACAATCACGTAGCCATGTTCGTTGCAAACAATGGCTTGACCTTTTAAGGTCTTACTAAAAGTCAAAACGTTATTACGATAACGCTTGACTTTTGGCTTAAAAGCCTATAAAACATAAACTAGTGGCTAGGAACACTTACAAAGGGTCCTAGCAATCTTTTCAACTGAGGTGGAGTCCCCTTTATGCCAGGAGTCTCCAAGAATGAGATAGAAAGAAGAATGGTGCAAGTTGGAAATGAATTCTAAGCCTATTTATAGATTCTGGGAACATGCTAGGATGATGCCAAGTGTATGAGTGTTCTCCAAGGATTAATAGGATCACAACATGTGTAAACCATGTTTAAAAACCATTAGAGATCCATGGTTTTCGGATTATGTGAGTATGGAATGGTTTGTGTGATGAACAAGTTGAATAACCTGCAGCTGCCAAAGGAATCTGTCTAGGTCTGGTGCTCCCGTCGCGCGACCGAAATGGATGGGGGCTGTCGCGCAGCGCGACCCTCTAGAGTTTCAGCAAATCAAGTTTAATACCTGACACATTTGGCCCCTTAACCTTTTAACTTGATATATTTTTTAAATTTAGCACAATTGGCCTTTCAATTTATACTATGGTTATTCATGGGAGTATAACGAACATCGTTAAGCTTCGGGTTCGTCAAAAGATCACCTGTAGACACTAGTTTCTCTTGTTGACGATTTTAACCCTTTTAACGCACGAAGTTGTGTGTATTATCGTTTAGCGACACCAAAGCCTTTCATAATCCATATTAGGCATTCTTGAGGGTATAACCGAGCATCACCATGCTCAGGTTTGTTTAAAGGTCATTTCAGAGGTAAGAATTAACATGTTGACACTTTTAACCCTTCGATGCACAACTTTTGAATTATATTGCAAACGGTTTCGTTTATCCAACAAGTGGCTTATTAAAAGAATACGAATACCGTATAATGTCACTCAGAGGCTTAGTTTAAGCATGTTGACACTTTTAGTCTTTGCATATTCAAAGTTTTCATTGTTTGGCAATAATAGTCCCTCCTAGTCAACGTTTGACATTGTTAGGATTAGGGACACGTGTCGATGCATTATTGGACGTGATTTTACGAGGTGTTACATCATCACCCCCTTAAAAGAAATCTCGACCTCGAGATTTGCTCAGAGCAATACGGTCAATTCTGTAGTAGGAGGTTTCAGCCTCCCAAGAGCATCCTGGGCCACAATGGGAATCCCATTTCTCATTTACGAGAGAAAACTTGGAACTTTTAAATTCCATGGTCCATAATGGACAAGGTTTTTCAATAAACCTTATGCTCATGTTTAAATGTCATGACGAAACATGACAAGTGCTTATCGACTGAGCACTTTGCTTGAATTTCCAAAGATAAGAATATTTTTTGTATCATAATTCGATACTTTAGACAACAGTGTTCCATAAGGAGACTCGATGTTGTCGTTATATAGCTTAACTTGTCGGAATTATAAATTTTCCTTATTTGACAAGAAGCGTCAACTAAGTAAGTCAGTCGACTATATTTCACATCGCGTCGTTGACGTGATTTATCTTAGGTAACTTGGAGATTAGATCCGTTGTACCGTTTCCCAATTCCATGTGGAATTTTCCCGTTCAATACGCATATCATAAATGATCTACGATGTTCGACTCACCTGCGAACATTCTAAGCATTTAGATTCCTAGGTGGTTATGGACTTCTCATGTCCATCCACACAAAGGTCTTTGGCTTTTGATTTTAATTCATCAAAAGTTACTTGTGTCTTGTAGATGACACATCCCTCCTTCAATCACTTGGATGCCTCAAGCATAAAAGCTTTCTCGGGAAATCCATAGTGTTGATCTTTCTCGGATGATGAATATATCACCAGATGGGGATTTTAAATCTCGATAAGTTTCTAACCGTAGACAAAGTGGATTTGGTTTTCGGATTAACCAATCCATGTCTAAGAACACATCGAATCCCGTAGGATTTATAAATAAAAAGATTATCAAAGACAAATTGATTCGAGAAGGATATATCATATGTGAAACCATCTAGATTGGCCACTTGATTTTATAAATGACATTTAGGCCTTGAAAGGCAGAATAGCTTTAACTGGCTCCAAAGTTTAAAACAAGTTTCTAATAAATAAAACATTTACGAGAAACAGATACGTAAAGTCATGTCTTGAACTGTTTCTGCTGTAACAGATTAGAAGGCTCAAACATTGCTTTTCTGGCCATCAGTGGGCTTGTTTCTCCTGTCAGTCGCCCTCTTTGGGCAATGGATCTTTATATGCCCCTTTTCACCACATCCAAAGCAGGTGGCGTCTTTCAAGTCTTTGCATTCATGAGACTTGTGATCCATCTTCTTACAGATGCCACAACCCTTGGTCTGCTCATGGAAACATTTTCCAAAGTGTTTCTTTCCACAGGTTTTACATTTGGGTTTTGCCTCATTCGGCTTAGACTGGTTATAATTCTAGCCAGTCTTACCCTTTTTGAAATCCTTACTTGGGGTATCATCACGCTTCCGCTTATGATCCTCCTCGGCCTTAACCGCTCTTGCTCTTATTTCATCTTCAGTGAGAGAAAGAGCCAGATCCACAGCGGATCTATAAGTAGCATGTTTGGAGGATTTAACCATCCCCTTGATTTCTGGAGCGATTCCTCCAATAAACCACGCAATGCATTTAGACTCGGGGGTAATTAAGTATGGCACGAGTCTTGATAAGGAGTTATATTTAGACAAATAGGCTCGACACTCGAGGCCTTTCATGGTTAGCTTTCGAAAGTCAGTTTCAACTTTCTCCACCTCGTGAGGTGGGCAAAAAGTCTCGCGGATTAATTCCACGAACCTTGACCAACGTAGGCTGCACATTTCAACCTTGCCAGTGGATTGGATTAGTGCCTTCCACCAAGTCAGAGCATCCTCCTTGAAGGATTGGGACGCGAATTTAACAGTTTCCTTTGCGGCATAACCGCTTATATCAACAACGGTTTCCATTTCATCCAGCCACTTTAGAGCATCAATTGCTCCAATCTCTCCCGTAAAGTCACGGGGTTTACAAGAAACCAAGTATTTATAGGTACACCCCTTCTTGGAGTCATGAGACTCAGTTTTCTTGATACTCTTGATACTCTGCTCACTTTTAGTTGAGGAGCAATGAGACTTTTCAGTCTTATGAGTATTTGATCGAGGTTTAGTAACGGAGTTCTTTTTCTGTACTGATGGCTTTGGCCCTTTAAATGTGGCCCTAAATCCAGCCAGGGCTTTACCGACCTCATCGGCAACTATGGATCGAAGACAATTCTCTTCGTCATTACGGTTCTAGTGCTCTAAATCGTCACCACCTTTTTCTTACTTGCTTTGCCAATACTCAGGCTCGCCATAAGTTTATCTGAAAGATAATAAAGCCATCAGTAATTCTTCGAGAACCAAATAGAAAAATTAATTATTCGCATTAGATCTTACAGATCTATATGTTTATATATCAACTTCACAGTTCCTGCTTATCACAATCGATAATGGACTTAGCCATATAACTCATCGACTTGTCACCAAGGACATTTAAATATAGCACATTGGCTTGTCACTAAGGACATTTAAATATAGCACATTGGCTTGTCACTAAGGACATGAAAGGCATGGCATAAAGGCCTGTCACAGGATTGTGAAGGATATGGCACCTAGGCCTCGTCACGAAGGATATGACAGATATGGCACAAGGGCCTGTCACAAAGATTGTGAAAGGTATGGCACAAGGCCTCGTTGCAAAGGACATTTAGAAGATATGGCACTAAGCCTTGTCTCGAATGACAATTAAGATATACATAAGCCGTGATCTCATTTGATCAAAGGGCTTTAAGGGTTGAACATAGTTCATTACCTTTGAATAAGGGTCGTAGACCACAACTTTCATCACAATTGACGATATAATATGGCTCGTAGGCAATTCATTTGACATCACTAAGGATGTTAAATTATTGGTCATCGCACAGATGATATCAGCCATGATCGCACTTGATCACATAGACTTCAAAACTTGAGCATAGCTTTCCGCTTTGGACAGGGAACCATAATGGTCACAACTGTCATTGTCTTAAATGGATGATATAATATAGTCTATAGAAGAAACATCACTAGGGATGTTAATATTGTGATCATCATACTGATGATATTAGTCAGGATCGCACTAATTATATAGACTATGAGATTTGAGCATAGCTCACCCCCTTGGGCAAGGGTTCATAAAAGATTAAAATTTTCTTGCCACAATTGGACAGTATAATATAGCCCAAAGGTGAAACATCATTAAGGATGTTAAACACATTCATCATATTGATGATTTTAGTCATGATCACATTGATCATATAGACTATTAGGCTGGAGCATAGCTCACTACCTTGGACAGAGGATTATAAAGATCACAATGTCAATGTCTCAATTAGACAATATGTTATAGCCCGTAGGCAAAACATCACTAAAGATGTTAAATGATATATTCGTCGTATCAGATGATATTAGTCATGATCGCATTGATCATATAGACTATTAGGCTTGAGCATAGCTCATTACCTTAGACAGGGGACCATAAAAGTCACAACTGTCCTTGTTTTAACTGACAAAGCAGTAGTATGATTCCTCTCCTTCCTCATAGTTGGGATTTGTCGGAGATTTGGAACGAGTATCTTCACAAAGTTGACAAAGATTTTCTCCTTTCCACACAGTTGGAAATTTAATTGGAGATTTTAATGATACGTTTCAGTCAACGTATTGAATATGAATATTTCTCCTTATTTGGAGATGCGTCTTAGTTGACGTTGAAAATAAGCCCTCTCCGTATTGGGAGATTTAGGAATACGTCGCAGTTGACGTTTAAATATAAGTCCCTATCCACATTGGGATAATTGGGAATATGTCGCAATTGACATTTAAATATAAGTCCCTATCCACATTGGGATAATTGGGAATACGTAGCAATTGACGTTTAAATATAAGTCCCTATCCACATAGGGATAATTGGGAATACGCCTCAATAAAGTACAACGTATATAATACAGCTCAATAAAATACATTGTATGATGCGGCTCAATAAAGTACATCGTTTATAAATATACCCTTTCTCCTTATGGGGAGATTCGGGAATACGCCTCAATACAGTCAGCGTATATGATACGGCTCGATACAGTCACCGTTTAAATGCATGCCCTTTCACCACATTGGGATATTTGGGGGATACGCCTCAATAAAGTACAGCGTATATGATACAGCTCAATAAAGTACACTGTATGTGGTACGACTCAGTAAAGTACACCGTTTATAATATACCCTTTCTCCACATGGGATATTTGGGAATACGCCTCAATACAGTCAGCGTATATGATACGGCTCAATACAGTCATCGTTTTAAATATATCCTTCTCCACATTGGGAGATTTGGGGATGATTAACATCATGGATGGATGAACTTTCTATCTCCTTTCCACACATTTGGGAATTAGTCGGAGATCTTAGATGAGTGTCGTCCCATAATTGGACGAGAACCACTTAAAGATTTTTAGGATTATATGGGTGTGAGGGAATCAGTTTTCCACTTCTATCACATTTTCATCCACTACCATTGGTGGGAAAATTAAGACAGAGTCTTTTATCATGGTCTTATTTACTAGTCTTAGTTACATAAGAACTACTAGACCGAGTAAATTCAAAAGAGATTTATTTACTTAATTGCTAGCTGTTCTTCGACTAATTGTCTTCACCAAATAGAGTTGGCACTTTTAGTCCTTCTCCTCAGTTGGAGTTTCCAGGACACGTCTCATTTGACGTTTTAATTATATGCACTTCTCCTTAGTTGGAGATTTGGTATACACCTCAATATAGTACAGTGTATACGATACGGCTCAATAAAGTACACCGTTTAAATATATACCCTTTCTCCACTTGGGATATTCGGGAATACGCCTCAATATAGTACAACGTATATAATACAGCTCAATAAAGTACACTGTATTTGGTATGGCTCAATAAAGTACACCGTTTATAAATAAGCCCCTCTCCTTATTGGGAGAATTTGGGGATACGCCTCAATAAAGTATAGCGTATATGATACAGCTCAATAAAGTACACTGTATTTGGTACGGCTCAATAAAGTACACCGTTTACAAATAAGTCCCTCTCCTTATTGGGAGAATTTGGGGATATGTCGTCAGATATTTGGACGGACATTTTGCACTTTTTCAACCACTCAATGATGGGAACATGTGCTTTTGGCCTTGTCTATTGCGCAATCAAGAGGTCTGTTTAATACGTTAGGAGCAATAAATGTGACCTTCATATTATGTGAAGGAATAATCATAAAATGGGCTCCATAAAATCAATGATCCTTCTTATGGCAGTAATATCGCCAAAATATATTAGATGCTTACTATTAGCCGATATCAGTACAATATGACCCTTGGGAGATCTAAGTGGTTCCATGCATTAAACCGTCATACTGGCCAGGCATGAAAGCAATCTATGGGACACACTAAGATACTGCCAATTATCATATGGCGCTTTTATCAAACTAAGTTTGGCATCTGTTAAAAGTCAATGAAATAAAAATCATTGTCGTATTCCTTCTGCAGAAAATTGCTGGCGAGAGTTGCCGAATTTATATAATATAATATATACCTAGATGGGTTTGAATTAATCGAGCTTGAAGACTTGAAATTATATGCTCTAAGCATGAATCATAGAAAGTGATTTTTTTTCTGCTTATTCTCTAAAATGGGAGAATATTTGAATCGAAGAATAGAAATTTTGGTGCAAAGTGCACACATAACATTGCCATGATATGGCTTTCCAATATTGTTGTTGTTTCAATCAGCTGGTGAGATATCACCGGAATGTCTATCAATATGATAGACTTCAGATACATGATATTAGGATATCACAGAATATCAAAAGATATAATATCAGATGTCAAGGTTTAGCATCCTCGTATGGGAGTCATCGTCTCCTAAACATATGTAGTTCACCATATGGAACTTCAAGCTACCCAATGGTAGAGATCCTCGAGTCCGTGACCTATTATAGTGTCTTCATCTGGTCCGCGACATCTTGGCGGTAGAAAATCAATAACTACTATATAGATTAGGAGTAGTCTTATATTCAGGTCTAGACTCAGAGTTTTTAAAGGAATCTGCATTTGTGATATTTGAGATTAGACACTAAGGGCTAGTGTCTAATTCACTCAAACTGTAGCTCTGATACCAACCTGTCACACCCCGATTTCCAGTGGGCCTGGATGGGTAGACACGTGACGGTTGGATAACAGTTATCACAATATAATAATATGCAAAGGAAGTATTGGATTGAAATTATTAAAATAAAACTTGAATGTACAAAAGTATTACAAGCGTTCGATACAAGCCCACATGCAGGGTCCAAATAAACAGAGCTTTAGACATCATAGGCCTTAAGCATCAGGAGTGCAAATTCCTTAGCCTTCATTTTTGCCGACCCGTAAGCCTAGCCTATAATAAGGTTCGGTACCTGCTGTTCAATCTTTTGAAAATATGTCAGCTAAAGCTGGTAAATACAATTAACTGACTCTTTGGAAAAATAGTTTTTCAAAAAGAGTTTTATACATATAGATAACCCGTAGGAAATATTTTAAATACATCTTGGGATTTTTCTTGTTACGAGATTATATGCTTGATTAACCCATTGGGTTGTCCGGGCATGGTATCAATAACCCCCAATAACAGTAATTATCAAGTAAACAGAATAAAACTGTATTCATACACTTTTGTGCAATCATAGGTGACTTACTTGTGTAATAACCGTCCCAAGAGGCATATTTGCCATCCCAAGTTTACACTAAAATAAGTCAAGAGTATTTATCTTATTGCTAGCTTCCAATCAACAAGACTATATTTGGCAAAAAGCCGCAAGTCTAAATATATTGACCCAAGTCCGATTATCTGGGGGGTACTATAATCTGGAATGAACAGATTTATTATCTGTTAGAATGTATACGAGCCAAAGGTAGTTCCTTTAGACATGACCCGATTCTTAAGAATAGGTTCGCTATATTAAGCGTATACCTAATAGAATGTGGTTTAAACCCAACAAGTACTAGGACTTGTATAAGATGGGTAAACATAATACATTCTGGATTTTGAGATCAAAACGATAAGGTTAAACCCCTTTTCGGCAAACTTATGTAAACTATTTACGTAAGACTAACCGTACGCGTATAAGCGATAACGGGTAACCGGATGAGTCATGAACAAGTTCCATATGCCAATACACTTTAAACAAGTTATCATATCAGTAGGATATCAACTTGTATGCCCGTTGAGGTTTTAAAATCAAACTATGTTTTATAAGGGCATTTTGCTAATTTTACAACTTATAAAAGGAGCTTGCGAGTAAACTGATGTCATGGTCATAAACATTCTGTAAAAATGGTTTAATTTTGATATCATATCAGTAGGACATCAAATATATGTGTGGTTTATGCTTTAAGACCAAACTATGCGCCGTAGGGGCATTTTGGTCATTTCACACATAGTTTTGAGAATTTATTTGGGATTCTGAGTTCATGACTTATACCTACTGTAAAAACATTTAAAATAGTTTATGAAATCAGTAGGTAACAAGTCTTGGCACATACATATGGTTTAAAACCATACTACGCGCCTAACCGGCGCTAATGTCGTTAAATGACAATTTACGCGAAGATTTATGAAACCTGATGTTACGACTAGCTTTGAATAGTTAAAATATTTTATTTTTCATATCATATCAGTAACCAAAAGGTTTGGTTTGAATATCATGCTTAAAACGCATTTTATATGCCACGAGGGCATTATCGTCATTTATCGGCATTATTTACGAAACTGAAGTTAAAATCAGTTTATAATATGACTTAGTATCCCAAATAATCCTAATAATAATATCACATCAGTAGGTAATTGAGTTTTATAACAAAATTATGTTTAAAACTCATTTTAGACTTAAAAGGGCATTTTAGTCCTTTTAAAAGCATAGTTTACGATTATATACGTAAACTCAGTTTATGACCAGATTATAAACATCAAAATATGTTAAACATGTTAACACATCAGTACTTAAATCATTTGCAAGCTTATTTGTGTCTAAAACCATATTTTTAATCAAAAGGGCATAAAGGTCAAAGTATGGCATAAATACGGAAACTTGCATAAAACTCAGATTCCTAGTCCGATCGCGTAATATAACATTATGGGGCTATACTACATTACATTACGATCATAAAGGAACCTAAAATCAATAGCATACTAGTCTAATTCGGTTTATAACCAAAAGTCAACGTAGAAGTCAAACTACACGACTTTCGGTTGCGAACCGACCCTAAAACGGGAATTGACGAGCCGAACATGTTTACACATGTTCTAATAATTATTACCAAGTTGTTTAAGTGTTAAAACATATTTTAGAACACTTCTAAACTCATATCGCAATTATTTTAAAAATCTGATTCGTTGACTTTTAAATTATTATTACTTTGACTCGTCAATTGACCAAGCAAACGTGATTCTTAGGAGGTGCCCTTTTGAGGGATTAATACCTACCTAATTACAATCATGTAGCCATTTTCATTGTGAACAATCGCTCGACCTTTTAAGGTCCTACTAAAAGTCAAAGCGTTATTACGATAACGCTTGACTTTTGGCTTAAAAGCCTATAAAACATAAACTAGTGACTAGGAACACTTACAAAGGGTCCTAGCAATCTTTTCAACTGAGGTGGAGTCCCTTTTATGCCAGGAGTCTCCAAGAATGAGATAGAAAGAAGAATGGTGCAAGTTGGAAATGAAATCTAAGCCTATTTATAGATTTTGGGAACATGCTAGGATGATGCCAAGTGTATGAGTGTTCTCCAAGGATTAATAGGATCACAACATGTGTAAACCATGTTTAAAAACCATTAGAGATCCATGGTTTTCGGATTATGTGAGTATGGAATGGTTTGTGTGATGAACAAGTTGAATAACCTGCAGCTGCCAAAGGATTCTGTCCAGGTTTGGTGCTCGCGTCGCACGACCGAAATGGATGGGGGCTGTCGCGCAGCGCGACCCCCTAGAGTTTCAGCAAATCAAGTTTAATACCTGACACATTTGGCCCCTTAACCTTTTAACTTGATATATTTTTTAAATTTAGCACAATTGGCCTTTCAATTTATACTATGGTTATTCATGGGAGTATAACGAACATCGTTAAGCTTCAGGTTCGTCAAAAGATCACCTGTAGACACTAGTTTCTCTTGTTGACGATTTTAACCCTTTTAACGCACGAAGTTGTGTGTATTATCGTTTAGCGACACCAAAGCCTTTCATAATCCATATTAGGCATTCTTGAGGGTATAACCGAGCATCACCATGCTCAGGTTTGTTTAAAGGTCATTTCAGAGGTAAGAATTAACATGTTGACACTTTTAACCCTTCGATGCACAACTTTTGAATTATATTGCAAACGGTTTCGTTTATCCAACAAGTGGCTTATTAAAAGAATACGAATACCGTATAAGGTCACTCAGAGGCTTAGTTTAAGCATGTTGACACTTTTAGTCTTTGCATATTCAAAGTTTTCATTGTTTGGCAATACTAGTCCCTCCTAGTTAACGTTTGACATTGTTAGGATTAGGGACACGTGTCGATGCATTATTGGACGTGATTTTACAAGGTGTTACATTGTATCATTCCCATATTTTGTCTTTGGTAACTTGGTGATGAAATCCATAGTTACCATTTCCCACTTCCAAGTGGGAATTTCAGGCTGTTGTAGTAAACCTGACGGCTTTTGATGCTCGGCTTTAACCTGTGCGCACGTCAGACATTTAGCCACATATGTGGCTATAGATTTCTTCAAACCTATCCACCAATAATTTGCCTTTAGATCCTGGTGCATCATAGCACTGCCCGGATGAACTGAATATTTAGAACTATGGGCTTCTTGGAGGATTACATCCCTAAGTCCTCCATGAATTGGAACCCAGATTCGACCATTCAATCTAAGGATTCCATCTTTGCCAAAAGATAATTGATCAGCAGTTACACCTAACTTCACATTTGGAAAGTTAGGTTCCAATATAGCTTCTTTTTGGGCAGCTAATAGTCTTTCATTCAAGCTGTTCTTTAGTTCAATGCTTTTGGCATTGATCCTAATAGGTTTGATCCTTTCTTTCCTGCTAAGTGCTTCAGTGAAACAAATCGCTTTGCCCGGATGGTTTCGAATTTCGCAATTATAATCGTTCAATGTCTCCATCCAACGACGCTGCCTCATGTTAAGATCTTTCTGGTTAAACAAGTGTTGGAGGCTCTTGTGATCTGAGTAAATTACACACTTGGTTCCATAAAGATAATGCCTCCATAATTTTAGTGTAAATACAACGGCACCCAATTCCAAATCGTGGGTGGTGTAGTTCTTTTTGTGCACCTTCAGTTGATGTGATGCGTAGGCAATCACCTTGCCTTTCTGCATAAGCACACAACCCATACCTGTGTGCGACGCGTCACAATAAATGACAAACTGTTCTATCCCTTCTGGCAATGTCAACACAGGAGCTTTGCTTAATTTCTGCTTGAGAATCTCAAAAGATTCTTGTTGTTTGGGACCCCAATCGAACTTTATATTCTTGCGATTCAACGAAGTTAAAGGTGCAGCAATTCTTGAAAAAATTTCGATGAAATGCCTATAGTAACCTGCTAGACCCAAGAAGCTGCGAATCTCTGTAGGTGTTTTTTGGTGCTTGCCAATTCATAATCGCTTCAATCTTAGCGGGATCCACCTGGATACCACGCTCACTTACCAGATGTCCAAGAAATTGGACCTCTCGAAGCCAGAATTCACATTTAGAGAATTTTGCGTAGAGCTTCTCTTGCTGCAGAAGTTTAAGAATACACCGGAGATGTTTTTCATGATCAGCTTGGCTCTTTGAATAAATAAGTATGTCATCAATGAAGAAAATGACAAACTTGTCTAGATATGGCTTGCAAACGCGATTCATGAGATCCATGAATGCTGCAGGTGCATTAGTGAGCCCGAAAGGCATCACTAAGAACTCGTAGTGACCATATCGTGTTCTGAATGCGGTTTTATGTACATCTTCGGTTCTGACCTTCAACTGATGATATCCCGACCTCAGATCGATCTTTAAGAAGTAACTTGCCCCTTGCAGTTGATCGAACAGATCGTCGATCCTGGGCAATGGATATCGGTTCTTGATTGTAACTTTGTTCAGCTCGCGATAATCAATGCATAGACGCATTGAACCATCTTTTTTTTCTTTACAAATAGAATAGGTGCTCCCCAAGGAGACGAGCTAGGTTGAATAATACCCTTCTCTAATAAATCATCCAATTGTGTCCTTAATTCTTTCATCTCGGTTGGTGCGAACCGATAAGGAGCTCGTGCTACTGGGGCTGCTCCTGGAATAATATCAATTCTGAATTCCACTTGTCTGTCTGGAGGTAAACCAAGTAGTTCTTCAGGAAATATGTCTGGGTAATCAGAAATAACAGGAATTTCTTCAATCTTAGGCTTTGGCTCATCCATTGTCACTTGTGCCATGTAAATGACACAACCTTTCTTCAAACACTTTGATGCCTTAAGCATAGACACTTGTTTAGGCAATCCATACTGCGTATCTCCTTGAATTGTAAGTGATTCACCATAAGGAGTTTTGATAACCACTGTCTTTTTATCACAGGAAATTCGAGCTTGGTTAAGAGATAACCAATCTATGCCTATAACTATACCGAATCCTGCCAACTTCATCGGCAACAAAGACAACGGAAAAGAGTGATTCCTAATGGATATGAAACATCCATCTAAAATTGTTGAAGCAGTCTCTAAAGTACCATCGGCCAATACTACTTCATTTTTTATGTCTAGAGTTTTAGCAGGCAGATTTAACAGTTTACAAAATTTATTGTCTACAAAGGACTTATCTGTGCCAGAATCAAACAAAACTTAGCATAAACATCATTGATGAGGAAAGTACCTGTTATAACATTATCATTCTGTACTGCCTCCTGGGCATTCATCTGGAAAACTCGAGCGTTTGTCTTTTTGGCCTCTTCAGGCTTCTTTGCAAGTTTTGGGCAGTTGGTTTTGATATGCCCTTTCTCGTTACAATTGTAACAAGTCGCATTCTTCAATTCCTTGCACTCCAAAGTTTTATGACCCTTTGTCTTGAAAAATCCACAAAGTTTAGCATGCGGGTCAATCGTGCACTTCCTTGAATGGCACTTTCTGCAGTTCTTACATTTGGGCCTGTTATCTGACTGATTTGAGTTTTTCTTAAACTCAGAACCCTTCTTTTGCTTGGAGTTTTCTTTCCTTTTCTTGTCGGAGCGATGTGAACTCTCATCTTCCCTTTTCCTTTTTCCCTCATCAGAAGTCTTAACAGACTTATTTCTTATCGCATCAAGAGTGAGGGATAAGGACAGATCCACCACGGACCTATAAGTGGCAGGCCTGGAAGCTTTTACGTTTCCTTTGATTTTCGGGGCTAGGCCTCCAATGAAGCGCGCTATGCGCTTAGGTTCAGGGGTTACCAAATAGGGAACCAGTCAGGATATGGTGTTGAAACTCGTGACATAAGCTTGGCAATCCAAATTCTTCATGACCAGAGTCAAGAAGTCAGTTTCAATCTTTTCTACTTCATGCTGAGGACAGAATTTTTCCTTGATCAGTGCCACAAATTGTTCCCATGACAAGTTATATAGTGGGATCTTCCTCGTGGCTTGAATTAACGATCTCCACCAAGCCAATGCCTCCCCTTTAAACGAGTGTGAAACAAACTTCACAACATCCTGCTCCGCACAACCACTTATATCCACAACGGTATCCATCTCATCAAGCCATGTCACACAGTCTATGGCACCTTTTTCGCTTGTAAAATCCCTTAGCTTGCAAGAGACGAAGTATTTGTAACAACAGGTCTTTGAACGCGGTTCCTGATTAAGCACAATTTGCTTAGATGGCAGACTTTTCTGATTTGACGAATGCCGAGAATCGTCCTTATGAGATGTATGTGTTTTGGAAGGGGGCTTTGAATGAGCCACAGTCTGTATCTTGGTGTGAGTATTACTTGGTTCTTTGAACTTTCTGTCAATGGCTTTAGTGACAGCATTGTCTATCAATGCTTGTAGATCTGCACAAGTTACATTCATTCTGGTGTTATCGTTCCTCACATTGGGATGACTATTAACTTCTTCAGATTCAGGCATGTTGAAGCTTGTTTGCTATAAAACAATTGACAATAATTTGTTTAGAAGTCTATTATGGAATCATCATTTTTGATGATTCATTAACCATGGTATAAATAAACCACATTGGTTAATTTGTTAATCAGATTTATTTTAAACTTTTCATTATAGTTAATCCCAGTTATAAACTATTAAGGATATTAACGTGGCA
Organism: Helianthus tuberosus; assembly: GCA_030545235.1. Lineage (NCBI taxonomy): Eukaryota > Viridiplantae > Streptophyta > Magnoliopsida > Asterales > Asteraceae > Helianthus > Helianthus tuberosus. The sequence goes on from CM060355.1 coordinate 20,495,496, forward strand.
CAAAAAGGCCTTGTCACAAGGATAGTTTAATTTAGAAGCCATGATTTTATAGGATCGAGGCATTTAGGTTTGAACATAGTTCATTGCCTTTCTTGACAGGGAGTCATAGAATACAACTGTCATTTGTCTTATAGGACAATAAGTATAGTCCGTAGGCATTTCATCACTAATGGATGTTTGTAATATAATCATCTCATTTGATGATATAATCCATGATTTCTAGATCATTAGGCTAGATAAGGAATTGGAAGAATCCAATATAAGGATGACTAGTGTGATTTTCTTGAACCACATTTGTCGAGAGTGCTAACACGTTCTCAGGTGTTAACAAGGATTGATTATCTTAAAAAGGCTTTGCCATCATGGCCATGTCTAAAATGACATATAGGCTAGGTTATACCTTTAAGATTTTCCTTTGAGATTTAATGGCAGATCAATTATAAATTGAATTGATATTTTGATTTGTGATATGATGTATATGTATATGTTTAATGCCAAAGGTAATTGCAAAAGGAAATTTCTCATAAATAAATCCTAAGAATTACAATAATGCCCTAAACGGGTCTTTAATAAATAACTTGTCCAAGCAGGGACTAAATACATAAATAAAATGTCCACGCAGGGACTTAATTGAAATTTGAAATTACAAAACAACAATTAAGGGTTTCTAATAATCCTTCTTCTTTTTCCCCTTAATGAGGTTTGCCAATCCCTTTAGAAGACCGCGGCGACTTCTTTGCTCTTGTTCTACCCTTTGTTCCACCTCATGCAACTTTTGGAGAATTTCTTGCTGTTGTGGTGGTTGGATTTGAGGTTGAGGTGGCTGCTGCTGCTGAGGTTGTGGAGGTGGTGGGTATTGATACCCATATGCAGGGAACCCAGTTGGGTACGCAGGTGCAAAGGGCGAGGGGTAGAGAGCATTGAAGTTTGCTGCCTCGACGTATGGGTCGACGGCAGGTGTATTGTTGTAATTATAACCCGAATAAGTTTGCTGCTTAAACAGGTTGTACCCAGCTGCATCCAGGTAAGATGGAATTTGGTTTTCATAACCCATGGGTGGTGCAGGTGCGACTGGTGCAGAGTCGACTTCAGAAACGGCATTTGAAGGCCCACCCATTTGCGGGTCTTCATAGAGCGGAGGGTAGCTGCTGGAGTGTTGGGGGGTGCTGAAATGGAAACCCCCACGCACGGACATCGTGCACTTCTTCTTCGCCTTGATGGTTCCGGAGGCAGTGGCTGCTCAGGCGCTGGCGGTGGCGGTGGCGTGACCGCCTGAAAAATATGGGTCCTCAGAGGGAACCCGCTGATGTGGAGGTGAGTTGCGGTGCGGGGGAGTAAACTCCCACTTATATGTACTCCACCTTTCGGCCCAGATATCAGGGCCCCTGTACAGCGAACCATGAAAAGATGATCCGCTTGAAATCTTGATGGGATGCGTGGGGGTCCCTGATGGTGGCATCTCGGGATCTAGATCATCGTCCATCTCGATGTCTTGGTATTCAGGAAAATGGTCTGCTGGTCCCAAAGGGTTTTGAACCTCTGGTTTTTCAACTTGGTTCATTGGGTTGAACCTTCTTTGGAAGTAGGGTGTGGGGTTCTAAAAGGAGCGGTGAGAACCCGAACACTGCAAAGGAATATATGAGTGGTGTGAGTCATTGGGCTCGTCATCCTGATGCGGCCCGAAGGAGTGTTGGATCGGAGTTTGGTTTTGATTGTATTTTTCGTTTGAAATAGAATGAAGATGGATGAGTTGTGCAGCGGAATTAAGATGGAAACAAACTTTGCATACAATCAAACGAGAGTATTGCTTTGATCAAACACTTTTCACAAAGAACCGAAAGATTGAATTTAATTTCAACAACGATTACAATGCAATGCTTAATGCAAACTCCCCCTCAGCCAGAGCTCAGTGTTTGTTCGTGCAGAGAAGACGATTGTGCAAAGAGCTAAATAGAACAGTGCATGGTACTGTTCTATTTATAGGCACTAGTAAACTAATGAGCATCTAAGCTGACGTCACCATGAAAGTGACATCTAACCTCCTAACAAACTCTAACCTCTGATCAATACAGACACTGCTATGCTAACTTGTCACACCCCCAAATTCCCACCTAGGGTATGTCCCTATTAGGAGTGCGACGATCCAACAACGAGCCACTAATTATATCAAACGCATTCAATAAAATGATAAAGTACTTGATTGTAAATAAAATACTGTCTGTAAGTTTAAATGAAAACCCAAGTAATCAGCGGAAGCAAAGTTAACCAGTTTTAAAACCAAAGTAATGTATCAATAAACCAATAAAATAAATACGTCCAGCAAGACCATGCCCACTCCAGCTGCTCCAGATAGCAAGTCCCAAAGTATCTCAGCTAACGACCTACAAGCATGCAAACAAGTGTGTCAGACTACGCTGGTGAGTTCAAAGTTTTGTTACCGAGTTTAGTTACCAGTCTCATGTATAAAACAGTTTAACAAGATGATTTGATGATTCGATGTTTCGTTGTTTTGATGATTTGATGTTGTTATTACTCGATTACCGAATGGCCATATGATGTGTGATTGCCAACCCCAATGCCTCTATCAAAGCATTGGTCATGTTTTAAGGTAATTAGTTCACGCCCGTTCTCCTCGAACGTCGTGAGGGTGCCAAACCTAATAGCGCTATAAACTAATAACCCCCGTTGCCCTACAAGCAACGTGCCGGTAGATATTGTGGTCTTACAATGATAGAAAACTGAGTACGATAACCAACATCCCATTACACATGCATTCCTCCTCGGAACGTTACCCGTTATCCCTTCCCTGGGATCCATGCTTGAGAAAGAGCAATGAACTCACCTGAGATTGCTCGGTATGTTATGTTATATTACCCGTTCCAAGTTGGTCAACCATACCCTACCGTGGTTACCAAAGATAGTCAGTTTCATGTGCACAAAATCACGTATTCGTCATACACGTTTCACAAGTTGCATACAAACAAAACACACATCGTTATGCAAGCTGTAACAGGAAGTCATTCAACAATCCTCATCATTATATAACAAGTATTTACGTCATATGCAAGTTCATGTTTCACAAATCGCACAACAGTTACAATCTACCCAATCATATTATCACATCCACAGTTTATCTCTAATCGTGATTAGCAATGTGATCATGCCCTAATCGAACCACCACATGCTTATAATTTGATTATACAACATCAACAACCATCCATCATGTTTTGTGAATCAACATGCTGCACAACAATTACCAACACCCTATCATCTAATTGGTTTAACAACCTCTATTGCCGCTACCACTGTTGCTTATCATTACTCATGCCAATTAGTTTACACATTTAACATGCAATCAACTATCAATAAGCTCATTGGCATCAAATTAAGTCCTGTTACATCGATTTCATATTTAATATTATACTAACCGTTTCTGAAATAATCATCCAATCAACATCACCTAACCCGATACATCATGCAGCCTTAGTATTTATTATTGAAACCCATAATCACAACTTGGTGAATATCATGAGTCCACGTGAAAACAGCACTAAATCATCAAAAGTCAATATCACATATTTATTAATCATCGCATCACATGATCATGCAACTAAACGACAACCTAGACATAAACCCTAGACTGCCAACTCGTCATCATCATCATATCATTGTATCATCAAAATAGTGGCAAGCAATCCAGCAATATTATACAGTTCTAGTCATTGCTTAACAATACTTGCACATAATCATAATACCACAAATCCTAATCTAGGCATCATGTTAATCGGCAGTAACATTACATTCATTAATAGAGTTTATCATTAATCTCACCATTTATACACATCATTCTCACAAGTTTATTCCAGCAATTATACCATGTAATCCCTACCTCTAATCAAACATACATTCTAAAAAGTCATCCCTATTCAGATTGGTCATGTGGAAACGTTTAATCACCAAATATAACAAAATCAGAAATCAAGATCGATGCACTAACCATGTATAAGAGAGATATCAATTCACATAAAGAGGCTAACCAAAAGAGTTAAGGTATTGGTATTGCTGGATCTTCAGTAAGTTTCACGAGAGGGGGGGGGGGGTTTCTCCTGTTGTACGCACGTATGAAAGCTAGTAGGGTTTTGAGATCTCCGTAGGCAACAAGTAGTACACGGTTCTAAATAATGAAGAAGTTTGATAAAAGGGGTTTGGATTAGGCTTCACAGCAGCCGGTTGGGCTTGGCTAGCCTTGGGCTCATAGTCCGGTCCAAAAATAACAAGAGGTCACAACAGGTCACAACATTGCAATGGTTGCATCGACCACAGTCGGCCCACCCTGATGTTCAACACCCGGTCCATTCTGATGTTCGGTTGATTATTGTGGTCCAGTACATAATGTATAACAGAGTTACCAACGCTTAACGGAGTTAAAATCATGAGATTAAAACATAACTAACCTTGGAAGTTCAGGTTGTCACATAACTACTGCTATTACATTTCATTACATAAAAGACATCTAAATAACTGCTGCCTCCTTCCACTGCTGTGAACCCATCAATACTTGTCCGGATCAGCAGTGCTTGACTCAAGGCAGTAGATTGAACAGCAGAGCTTTAGTCTTTCATCAGGCCTTTACTTGATCAGCAGTTTGGAGGTCAGCAGTTTGCACGATCAGTAGATAGGAGGTCAGCAGATGTTGAAATCACTTTCAAGGGGAGAGACTTGTATGTAACATCTGCTTATTCTGGATCCACTGCTCTGATCCAGTTTTGGCTTTAATTATCTGTTCCTCTAGTAGGGTTCAATCCCAACAATCTCCCCCTGGAACAGATAATGCCAAAACTCTTCATTATTGTGGAACTTTATTGCCTCATCAACAGTTCCCTTATTTGCCCTTTAATTTGTAGTTCAAAGGTTAAGGCATCTGTGTCATCATCATCCCTGCTAAGTGGAAGATCAAGGAGATCCTGCAAATCTTAAAGACTTAGGCCAAGTGCTTGTTCCCTTGATATTTTCTTCACTTCTCCGTCATACCTGAACATAGTAAGTACATGGGTCTGTTTGTCAGTTTCCTACTTTAGTACTTTTGAGCCTGGTGGGTTTCTTGGGAGATTTTTATTTGAAGAGGTGTTTGGTGAAGCTGGCCTATTCATGACTGACTGAGCAGTACTTGCAGTTTGATCCAAACCAAGAGTTTCTATAATCATTTTCTTTATCCCTTCTTTTACAAGGTCATCTCCTTTTATCAGCTCTTGGATGGTTTCACCACCCAACTGTTTGTGTGGCCTTCTTTTATAGATGGCTGCACCAGCTGGAGCAGTGGCTCTCCTGGTTTGCAGTTTAGATGGTCTTTTTGAAACCTCTGCTTCAGGATAGTCAGGTTTTTGTGGAACAGTGGGATCTTTCTTTCTTAGTTCCTCCAACCTTTTGCAGGTGGCCCTGACTACATCTTCTTTCCATCTTGCCACTTGATGTTTAGACCCATAATCAGCAGCAACCAACTCCTCTTTCATTCTCTTCAGCTCAAGTGATTTTTCAGGCACATTCTTTTTGTACTTTGACCAATCAGGAGGAGTGTGTTTGATCTTTTTGTTTATCATCTCTTGAATCCTGGCTGCTTCTTGTTCAAGTTCAGGAATGGTCCACTCCTTGTACATGTGCTTCTCTCCCTTGTATTTCTTTGTTGCCATAATGCTTTCAATGTAGTCTTTTCTCAGAGTTTCATCTGTTCTTTCTGAAATTTGTTGACATACATTTTTTGCAAACTGTTCCAGGGATCTGACTTATGTGAGCAAGTATTGATAGTTCTGCTGTATTTCCCTATCAGATTTCCCTTGTGTATTTCTTTTTGAGATATCCTCTGCTTGCTTAGCCTTGATTTTCAAGTATTCTTCAATATTGTTAGGCCTGGGATATCCTTTAACTGATGGCAATCTCCTTTTAGCAGGGTTATCCTCATAGTAGAAAGATTTGATTTCTTCTCTGACTGCTATTAGTTCAAGAGGAAATTGAACACCTGCAGGAGCTAAGGGCTGTTGAACTTGTGCTGATGAGAGAGGAACAGGCTTAGGCATTGTGCCAAGTGACAAAGATTTTGAAGATGTTGGTGGTGGTGAAGTGTCATCATCTTTAAGAATTAGTCTTCTCCTTTTTGTTTGAGAAGGGACTGATGATGCTTTAGGTGGATCAGTGGTGGTGATTTAAGTGGCAGTGGTTTGTGATTGACTAACAGCTGTTGAAACAACTGGTGCTTCAACCACTGTTGTCATCACAACATATGTTGTAACATCTGCTGTCTTCTGCTTTTTGGCAGGAGGTGATGGTGGTGAGGTTGTTTTTGGTGGTGATGGTGGTGGTGGTAAAGCAGTGGTTGTGGTGTGTGTTGAAGTGGTGTGTGTTAAAGTGATAACAGATGTTGAAACCTCTGAGGTACCAGCAGTAGTTGATACAGCAGGAGTTACAACAGCTGTTTGGGTGGAGGTTTGATGTTGGAGGCTTTTGGATGGTGGCTTTGAAGTATGCTTTGTGAGTCTGGATGGGATGGACTTGGGTTTTCTTTTTGGCTTAGGATTTTTAGCATCCTTTGACTCAGAACAACCCTGCTCATTCAACTCCATGTAAGCTCTTTTCTCCTCATTCCACCTTGATATATCCTTTGCCTCTCTGTCCCTTTTTACACTTGCTATAGCTTCATCAAGTGCATTCTGGGTAACATCAACCTGTTTGCTACCATCTGGCAAAGGAATATTTCTGGTCATAGCATCTTTTTCTGGTTCAATGTAAAGACCATCATCTATTCCCTTCTTCTTCCACTCCTGAATTTTCTCCCCCTTTTTGGCATTATCTGGGGGAAGTTGATCAATAAAAAGAACTGTTGGAGGAGCAGTGCCAGTGGTTTTCAATAAATGGGCCTTGAGAGCCTTGATATCTGCTTGTGTGTTCTTGAACCTAGACTCCATGATGTTTCTCAGCTGTTGTACATGTATTTCATGTTGCTGATCAGCCATTTGTTTTTGTTGTTGGAGAAAAGGTTGAAATAGATTCCAAAGCTCATTTGTAGCAGGTGCTTGTGATGGAGCAAGTGCTTGAGGTAGAACAACAGTGGATTGCATCTTTTGTACCTTCAACAGCTGTTGCAGCATTTCTTTGATATCTGCAACTGAAGTATCCAGTTTATCAACTCGTTCCGTCAATTCCAAATATTTTAAACCATCACCCAATTTAATGGGATCATCTGATTTCCCACTAGCTGTGGTTTTATCAGTGGTTGAAGTAGGGAGTGTACTCCAAACATTAACCACTGATGCCCCTTTTTCTTGGTACTGGGGTCTTCTTCCTTCAACACTTGACAACCTTTTGATGTTGCAAGTGGTTAAAACAAATCCACTGGTGGTTGGCAGAGGTTCTATATAAGGAATTGCCTCCAAGGAAGTCTTATTTATGTAACCACTGTCCAAATGTAAACCAGTTAGTTCAACATTTGTAGTGGCTGCTTCACTTGGATTACCACCAAGAGTTACTTGTAACTCAAGGGGTGTAACCTCCTCAGGTTGTGTTGGTGGGTTAGCAAAGATTGATACATCAGACCCAGTCATTTGTTGAGGCATGTTCTCATTAATAGGTGATTGAGAAGGACTGGTTAGTGCCTGGTTCAAATCAATTGCATCCAATAGAAGTTTCGTTGGTGGGGGAATTGTGGATGTGATGTTTGGTGTAGAAAGAGAATTTGCCCCGGGCATTGGGCTGTGGATGATGGAAACAAGTGAATCCAGAGCATCATAATGTGGTGTCCCAATGAGTACAACCTGTTCTTTTTGAGAAGAAGCAGGAGGAGTTTCGGTTATGGGTTGAGATATTTGTACCAACTGCTGTGAGGAAGAAGCAGCAGTGGTTTCTTATGACTTTTGTTTTGTCACAGGCAGTTGCTCTGGTATCTCATCCTCCAGAGTTGCCTTTTTGATAGGTTTGGGGGGTTTTTGATTTTTCTTTTTCTATGGCTTTTTGGTGATTTTAGGTGTGGGTTTCAAAGCAGTTGTGTTGCTACTTTGATCACCTTGAGCAGTGGGCTCAGCAGCAGATACCTGAGGAGCAGTGGTAGCTGCTAAATTCTGCTCAAGCACCTCTGCTTGTGTTTTGCAAGGTGTTGACATTCTTGTAAAAGTTTCAGCAGTTAAGCTGTGCATTTGTAAAGAGTCACCTTGATTTATTACAGCAATATCATCCTTACTGAATTTCTTTTCAAAATAATAGCTTAAAAACCTGGGAAACAGTAAGAATGATTTTGTTTCAACATTTTTAACCAAATCATTAAAGATTTCCAGAGAATAATTAAGATTTTCTTCTTGAAGAATAGCATATCCCATATTTTGAATCTTTAATGGTATTTCATTAAAAGCAGTGGTTTTGTTTGAAACACACATTAAGAGGGTGTGAAATAAAAATCTTGTTGCAGAAGGGAAGTAACCTTTTTGTAAAGTGTCCTTTTTTACTTCTGCATTATACCCTATTTCCAGAAAATCATTTTTTAACTCGTTTTTGGGAAAAGAAAGTTTACCTTCCTGATCATCGAGTTGAAAGACCTCTGAAAGTGATTGTGGTGTAATCTTGACGGCTTTACCCTTTGGAGAAGAGTTGATGGCTATTACAGTGTCTCCTTGTTTTTCAAGGGTTGCATTCTTCCAAAACTCTCTTTGGGTTGTCAAGTAAATTGGTGCATCTGCTGTTAACAAAGTTTTGTACTTTGATGCAGATATGGTAGCAAGGATGGAATCAAAAATTTCTGTGGTGCCGGGTTTTGTAAGTAAACCCAGAAGGTTGTGAGAAGGTTTGTGCGGAATTTCGGTGGATTTGGCCTTTTGAGAGACCTCTTTTGAAGAAGATTTGGAAGTGGGTTTTGCAGATGGCTTCGATTTTGTCATTTTGGAGATGATGATCGAAGAGGATGTTGAAGAAATTTGATGAAGAAACTGCTTTGAGAAGAGAATTTTTTGAGAATTCAATTCGACAGTAAAACCCTGTGTTGATGTGAAGTGGGGGTTTTATAAAGGAAAAAGTGAAGGCTGACGTGGCAGCGGTTACAAAAGTACTGATCACTATGTACTGCCTACATGCCAACCTCTGATGAAATGAAGGACAGTACTTTTATGAAAGTTACTGATGAAAGCAGTGGTTACAACGGTAACAAATGGAAGCAGTGGATGATTTTCACTATCAGTGGATAGCATATCAGTGGATAAGACACTGCTTTTGAACAACAGAGTTTATTAAGGAAATGAGAGAACAGAGGATGGTTTTCAGCAGTGGACAGACATTTTGAAGTGGAGCAGACTTTTGAACAATCAGTGGTTATGGCAGACTTTTAAGGATTTTAATGAAAACTTCATTTTTAGCTATTTTTAAGGATGGATTTTTGATTTTCTGAAAACATTTTAATACTTTTATTCATAGAAAAACAAGATTTTGCTTGTTATTCCATGTTTAGCATGCCAATCCTAGAGACCAAACTTTCAAAGGTGGCAGTATCTAATGCTTTTGTGAGCACATCTGCCAGCTGGTCTTTAGTTGGAACATGATGCAGAGAAATCAAACCTTTTTCATAGCAGTCCCTCACAAAGTGATGTCTGATGTCGATGTGCTTGGTGGTTGAATGGGAAACTGGATTTTTGATGATATTTTCTGCTGCCTGGCTATCCAACATGAGTGGTGTCTTTAAGGTAGTGATACCAAAATCCAGCAACTGATTTTGAAGCCACATGAGTTGGGCTGTATAGCTTGCAGCAGCAATGTATTCAGCTTCAGAAGTGGATGTTGAAACAGCTGCTTGCTTTTTGCTTTGCCATGAAACTAAGAAATCACCTAGAAACTGGCACCCTCCTGATGTGGACTTTCTTGTGGTGTTACATCCAGCAAAGTCACTGTCTGAAAATCCTGAAAGCTTGATATTCCCATTAGCTGGATACCAGATACCAAGTGTGGGAGCACTTTTTATGTATCTGAATATCCTTTTTACAGCAATAAGGTTGGATTTTCTTGGGGCTGATTGACTTCTTGCACAAACACATGTTGCAAACATGATGTCTGGCCTAGATGCAGTTAGATATAACAAAGACCCAATCATGCTTCTATATAAAGTTTGGTCAATCAGCTCATCCTTTTCATCAGACATGACTAGCTTATTTGTTGCCGTGGGTGTGCTGCATGGTTTACAATCATTCATATCAAATTTGTTTAAAAGTTCTTTTGCATATTTGCTTTGATGAATGAAAGTACCATTTTGCATTTGCTGAACTTGGAGACCAAGAAAGCATTGCAGCTCACCCATAGCACTCATTTCAAACTCAGCTGTCATGAGTTCCCTAAATTCTTCACACATTTTGTTACATGTGCTTCCAAAAATAATGTCATCCACATAAATTTGGACAATCATTAAATCCTTCCCTCTCCATTTTAGAAACAGTGTTTTATCAATGGTACCTCTTTTGAAACCATTTGAGAGTAGGAAGTTAGAAAGAGTTTCATACCAGGCCCTTGGTGCTTGTTTCAGGCCATACAATGCTTTATTCAGCCAGTAGACATGATCTGGATAAAATGGATCCTTAAAACCTGGAGGTTGACACACATACACCTCTTCTTGAATTGTACCATAGAGGAAAGCACTTTTGATATCCATTTGGAACACCTTCATGTTGTGGTTGACAGCAAAGGCCAGGAATAGTCTTATAGCTTCCAATCTTGCTACAGGGGAAAAAGTTTCATCATAGTCAATCCCCTCTTCCTGTCTGTAACCTTGAACCACAAGCCTGGCTTTATTCTTGACAACAATGCCCCTTTCATCAGTTTTGTTTTTGAAGACCCACTTTGTGCCAATGGGACTAACCTCTTCTGGCAGTGGTACAAGCTCCCATACTTGTTGTCTTTTAAACTGTTGGAGCTCTTCTTGCATGGCTTCTACCCAGCTGTTGTCTTTCAGTGCCTCTTGGTACTTGACTGGCTGATGGAGTGATAGAAAACCAGCAAAAAGACAAATGTTTTGGGTTTGGCTTCTTGTGAGCACCCCTTCATTGTTGTTGCCAATGATTTGATCAGGTGGATGAGATCTTAAGTAGATTAAATCTCCTTGGTATGGAATGATGGCATTTGTTGGTGAAGGCTGCAAATGTGTATCATCTGAGCTAACCACTGCTTGTGACTTTGATGATCCAGCAGTGGCTTTAAAAGGTGGTGGAATAGGAGGTAATGGTGTGGATACATGCTGACTTTTATCCACTGTTTGGGGACTTTTGTCAGCAGTGTTTGTTGATGTGGAAGCAGTGGTTAAGGGGCTACTTTGGTCAACAACTGTTGAGGTAGTAGTGGTTGAGCTTTGACAGCTGTTTTGAACATCTGCTGCTCTTTCTATTTTGGCAGACCTTTGAGGGATGATGATTTCATACCCATAGTCTGGTGTTGAATCCTCTGATGGACCTGCACTGTTAGTCTTGACAGCAGTATTTTCAAAAGTGAATTTATCAAGATCAAACAGATCTGCAGGATTTGCTGGGATTTTTAATGATGAAAGTTCATTGAACTTTACATTCAAGGTCTCCTCCACTGCCTTGGTCCGTGTATTAAACACTTTGTAGGCCTTGGCAGTGGTTGAGTATCCCAGATGATAACCACAATCAATTTTGGCTGCAAATTTTGAAATGGAATCTTTTAAGTTCAAAATAAAGCATGGGCAGCCAAATACCTTGAAATATGAGATCAGTGGTTTGATTTTATACAGAATTTCATAAGCAGTCTTTTTGTGCCTGGGGTTTATTAAAACTCTGTTTTGGACATAGCAAGCAGTGTTTACTGCCTCTGCCCAAAAAGTTAATGGCAAACCTGAATCAGCAAGCATGGTTCTGGCAGCCTCAATCAAAGTTCTGTTCTTTCTTTCAACTACCCCATTTTGCTCTGGTGTTCTAGAGATGTTGTACTGCCTTACAATCCCTTTCTTCACACAGAAGGCATCCAACTCCTTATTTTTAAATTATGTGCCATTGTCACTCCTGAAGACTTTTACTGGAAGGTCAAATTGCTTTTCAACCTGTGTCACAAAGTCTTGCAAAATGCCTGCAGTCTCATCTTTTGAGTGTAAAAAGAAAGTCCATGTAAACCTAGAAAAGTCATCAACAATAACCAAATAATATCTTTTCTTCTTGAGACTCATGACTTGAATTGGGCCAAACAAATCCATGTGCAGCATTTGCAAACACTGGGTTGTTTTGGACTCTTCAATGGACTTAAAAGAGCTTTTATGTTGTTTTCCTATTAAACAGGAAACACAATGCTCAGGACATGAAAACAATTTTTGTGGTAGGCCTCTTACCAAACCATTTTTTGAAATTTCAGTGATTGTCTTAAGATTTGTGTGCCCCTGTCTTCTGTGCCAAAGTTTTGTCTCTTTGTTAGAGGCAGCTGAGAACAGACAGGCATCAGCTCTGGGACACTCTTTTGACATATCAACAACATAAACATTGCCACTTCTTTGAGCAACAAGTTTTGTTTGACCAGTTTTTATTATTGCTTCAATCTTTTTGACCATTTCTGGTCCAACAATCCTACAACACTCCTTTGTGAAGAATGACCCATACCCCTTGTCACTCATTTGTGAAACACTCAGGAGGTTGAATTTCAGACTGTCTATCAGATTGACATTTTCAAATTTTACATTGCCAGACTGTAATGTGCCAGACCCCAGAACTTTCCCTTTACTGTTATTCCCAAAGGATATATCACCCCTCCATGAATTTTGAAATCTTTGAGTAGGGCTTTACATCCAGTCATGTGCCTGGAGCCTCCACTATCAACATACCAAAGGCTATCTAAACAGGCAGAAGCTCCCTGCACATGAAGTAAAAGGATTAGTTCATTAGGGTTTCCAAAGCCAATAAGGCTTTGGATGGGGTCTCAACAGTGTCTAGGATGGATGCACATTGATGGACAGTGGTTAGGTCAGGGGTTTGGATAGTTTTAGGACTGTTTCTTGCTAACCACTGTTGGGAGTCTTGACCAATCACCTGTTGGTACCCAAAAGGATGCCTGTTCACTTTAGGTTTAGAGGGCCTTTTGTAGGCCTCATAAACGTGTGGAACCCTAGGGTATGGTGGTTGTCCCTTACCTCTTCTATATTGATTGGCATGGGGTGCATCAGTAACCTGAACATCTCTTTTAATAGATGTTTGGTTCAGCTGTTTTGTGACAGCTGTTTGAACCGGCACAAACAGTGGTTGGTTTTTAGTGAATTTGACAGATGATGTTGATGGACTCAAGGATGTTTTAGCAATGTACTCATTCTTTTTCACATCAAAGTTTTTGAGATACACACATGCTTGAGTTTTGTGGTTTGATTTACCACAACAATGCAACTTTCATCAGAAACAATGACACTGGTTTTGTTCAAATCATATGCTTTTAAATGGAAACAGTCTTTTGTTAGATGATTCCTTTTCTCACAGAATTCACAAAACAGGTTATTGATCTTTTCTTTCTTCTTTCTCTTTTCGGACTCCTTTGCAACAGAAGTTTTAACCTCTGTTGGGATTTCCTTGAGAGGAATGACTTTAGCTTTTGGAGCTTTAACACCATCAGTGGATGTAAAGTCCATGGGCTTGAAATTTTCAAGAATATCACACTCATCGGACCATGTTGGTTTAAACTGATATTTTTCAAGCTCCTCAAAAGTAGAGGATCCCATTGGTCTGTCAAGTGTGATTTTGTTACCAATTTTATCAATGATTTTCACTTCTTGGCCATTCTTGTTTGTGGGGATGAACTCAGTGGTTACATCAGTGGTTTGAACAGATTTTTCAACAGCAGTGTTTTATCATCATGTTTTCTATAACCAATACCAAATTTCACATTGCTTTTAATCTGTTTTTCAAGCAATAACTCATATCCTTTGCAGGATTCCACCCATTTCTCACATGTGATTTGGGTGGACTCTAACTCCTTTTTGCAAACTTGGTATTTTTCTACCATAGTTTGGAGTTGAGTTTTGGTTATGCTTTGCTCTTCTTTCAGACTGCTGATCTCTTTTTCCTTTTTAATCAATTTGTTTTTAAGTTCTTTTAAAGATCTTTCAAATTTGACTTCATCAGTTAAGATTTTATCCCGAAGGTTTTCATTTACCTATTTGATGTTAGCAAAAGCAATAATGCAATTGTCAGAACACAGTTTTTCAAGAACTTGAGGAGATACCTTGGCAGCAGCCATCATTGCACAATCACATTGATTATTTTCTTCATCATCAGCTCTAACTTCTTTCTCACCTGCTTTCTTCTTTTCCTCTTCTTCTTTATCCTTTTCAGACCATGGATCTGTCAGTGGTTCAATCAGGGTTCCTGAACTTTCTCCCAGCAGTAGTTCACCAGGGACAGCAGTAACCACTGCTTCAGTCACCTCATCCACTGTTTCAGCACTTAGCTGTCCACCTTCAGTTTCAATCCCCTCTGGTATTGACTCTAATGCCATCAAACAAAATTCATCATTAGAAGGTTCATTAAAGGCATAGAGTGCAAAATTTTCATCACCAAGCTCATCAGGCATACTGCTCCAGTCAACAAAGCCTGGAGTGAAGAAGCTTTGCTGATCTGGTTGTGCTGCTGCTGGAGCAGCTGTTTGAGGTGCAACAGTTTGCACTTGTGCCTGAGGGACCGGGGTTTGAACGTACTGAATTTGTGGAACAGTGTTTTGGACATAATGCACAGGCACAGGGGCAGCAGCATAGTGAGCAGTGTTAACATGAGCTGCAGGGGTATATTGGGTATAGTGCACAGTGCTTTGATTTTGTGGTATAGGGTTTGAGCTGGGATGAGTGATTATAGGACCAGTAGTTTGACTCCTTCATTCCCTAGCAAAATGACCTGGCCTATTGCAGTTGTAACACTTGATTTTTTATTTATCCAACCCCACCCTTAAATTCCCATGTAACCCTGGGAATTTTCTCCCTGTTCTTTTGTAGAATTTGCTTGTTCTTACACTAAGCAAAGCCAACTGATGCAAAATGTCCATCTCTTCTAAGTCAGTGGGATCAAAATGTTGCAAGTCATTGAGTTCAAAGCACAAATTATCTGACATCTGGTTTTCACAGTTTGTAGTAAAAGCATAATTTGCAGAGTGAGGATCAGGGTTGTTAAAATTTCCACCAGCAGTTATATCAATGAAGTGATCATAACCCTGATCCTTACCACTGCTACCAGATTCTTCCTGACCAAAAAGAGCTGTGCTACCGAATGAATAATCATCAGCAACTTTTCCAGACTCTTGCAACTTCTTTTTCTGGTTCAACTCCCTTTCATAGGTCAGGAGTCTACCATGAAGTTGGGTCAGGGTCAGATCTTTGAACTCAGCAGAGTTTCTAGTGACAAAAGCTATGGTGTCCCATTTTTCTGGTAGTGACCTAAGGAACCTGCTATTTTGAGTTGAATTTGGAAAAGTTACTTTAACAAGCCATAGTTCACTAATGAGACAACTGAACTGCTCAAATTGTTGAGTCAGTGATTCACCCCTGATGTGATAAAATGTTTCATACTGCTGATTCAGAATTTCCCTATTGTTCTCAATGACTTCTTATGTCCCCCCAAACTGTTCCTTCAACGCATCCCATAGCTCTTTGGCACTGTTACAGTGTAACAGTCCAGCATAGATCTCATTGGGTAATGCGGATGCTATGATGCTAAATGCTTTGGCATCGAGTTCGAACTTTTGAAAATCAGTTTCAGTATAGTTTTCAGTTGGTTTAGGAACGAACTTCTTTGCGTCCTCAGCACTTGGCACCATAGGAACATGGGGACCAAAAACAACAGACCTCCAACATCCAGTATTCTGTTGAGCAAGGATGTGACACATCCTTCTCTCCCAGATGTTGTATTCATTACGTTTAAGCATGGGTGGTTTAAAAAGCGAGCCAATGTTATTCTTATCATCTTGTGATTGTGATGTCATCCTGGTTGTTTTACAGGCACTGATTAATCAACTTTAATGGTGATTAAACCTTGCTCTGTTTTTCAACAAAAACAAACAAACTATCGATATCAACGATTGTGAGCTGAACTATTTATGTCAAAATGATTGTTAAATCAAATTTGACTGTCCAAGCTCTGATACCAATTGTTGGATCTGAGTTTGGTTTTGATTGTATTTTTCGTTTGAAATAGAATGAAGATGGATGAGTTGTGCAGCGGAATTAAGATGGAAACAAACTTTTCATACAATCAAACGAGAGTATTGCTTTGATCAAACACTTTTCACAAAGAACCGAAAGATTGAATTTAATTTCAACAACGATTACAATGCAATGCTTAATGCAAACTCCCCCTCAGCCAGAGCTCAGTGTTTGTTCGTGCAGAGAAGACGATTGTGCAAAGAGCTAAATAGAACAGTGCATGGTACTGTTCTATTTATAGGCACTAGCAAACTACTGAGCATCTAAGCTGACGTCACCATGAAAGTGACATCTAACCTCCTAACAAACTCTAACCTTTGATCAATACAGACACTGCTATGCTAACTACTGCTATTACATTTCATTGCATAAAAGACATCTAAATAACTGTTGCCTCCTTCCACTGCTGTTAACCCAGCAGTACTTGTCCGGATCAGCAATGCTTGACTCAAGGCAGTAGATTGAATAGCAGAGCTTTAGTCTTTCATCAGGCCTTTACTTGATCAGCAGTTTGGAGGTCAGCAGTTTGCACGATCAGTAGATAGGAGGTCAGCGGATGTTGAAATCACTTTCAAGGGGAGAGACTTGTATGTAACATCTGCTTATTCTGGATCCACTGCTCTGATCCAGTTTTGGCTTTAATTATCTGTTCCTCTGGTAGGGTTCAATCCCAACAAGGAGTTATGGTATGATGGCGAGGAGCTAAGCGAGACAGAGCCTCTCGCGGGTTCAAGATAGGTCCTCCAATCTTCATACGGACTGGAGCCAATGGATGCTGAGGGTGTGCGTCTGTGTGACGGTCCTGCTTCATGATCATTCCTAGTTCCCATCGGTGCCTTGCCTCGTCCTCCACATCCTCTTAATCTTGGCGGCATTATTTAAGTAATCCTGTCAAAACAAGAAAAACAAACAAAAGATATAAACCAAAAAGATTAGGATTAATCCTAGGTCTTTTGCCTAGACTCGGAAGTCAAGGAATGTGTAACTGTGTCATTGAGATTAAACACAAAAGGCTAGTGTTTAATTCACTCAATGTTGGCTCTGATACCAACCTGTCACACCTCGATATTTCCACGTATTACCGGTGGGCCCGGTGGGGAGTATCATGACGTAGTTGATATCATCATAGTCAAATATTCACAGTTTAATGCACAGCGGAAGTGTTGGTGCATATGTCTGTTGACTTCGTCTTGTATCGAGTCATGTAATAGATTAGATAGACCAAGACGAGTAGTTCGAGAAAAACAAGAAACAGGTCAGAACTGACCAGTTCGTACGAACTGGCAGTTCGTGCGAACTGGACTGAGTCAGTTCGTGCGACCTGGTGAAGAACCAGTTCGTGCGACCTGGAGATACTAGTTCGTGCGACCTGGGCTCTCCTATAAATACTAGGTCTTGGGTCTTCATTTGTAACTTGCTGATTCCGGTAGCGAAGCTCTGCCGAAGTGTCGAACAAGCTGTAAACGTCATCAAATCAATACAAACGACAGTTAATCTACTTATAAGTGCATATCAAGCTGAATGAAGATCAAGTCAATGAATTCCGCCTCTGATTTGATCTAGAATTCTTCTGATCGACTCATTTTGATCGATTCAACGATCCTATCAAGTGGTATCAGAGCTCAGGAGGAAGAGTTCTTACCATTTCAGCTTCATTTCGTAAAAAAACATCTGATTTCTACTCACTTTTCTACATTTTTCATCAAACTTACTGAGATTTCACGGATAGAATGGACTGATTTTCACATATAACACGTAAAACACAGTTTTAATCAATCCTTGAAAAAATCAGACCTAAAATCAACCTAAAACTTGATAAAATGGACCAGACCATGTGAAACATTGTTCAGATCGTTCGAAAATTGCACCAGATCGCACGAGGTGTTCAGTCCACTTGAAAATCATCAGATCGCTTGAAATTTTGCTCCAGGTCGTACGATTTGGGTTAGGTCATTTGAGATTGTGTCAGATCGTTTGAAAGTTGGTCAGTTCGTTTGGAAACCATCAGTTCGCACGGTTTGTGTGATCAGGTCGTTTGAAGTGTGAATTTTCTCCAGTTTACATGAAGTAACTTAGCTCGCACGAGTTAAGTCAGATCGCACCAGTTCAGTTCGTTTGAAGTTCTTCAGTTCGTACCAATCCCAGATCGTGTGAAACAACACCAGTTCGTTTGGACAATCTGATTTTGTGAACTTTTAAAATCGAATCATGGAAAACGAATTTTACAACGCATTTGCTACCCCGATTACTATGGCTCAGAACGTGAACTTAGAGAATGAAATGGGAACCATGCAAAAACCGCCTAAGCTCATGAATATCGAGGAATATAAAGGATGGGAGGAACGTTTCAAAAATTGGGTTCAAGCAAATCACTTAGATGCATGGGAATGTGTTGAACAACGATATGTTAGACCAGTTGATGAAGATGGAGAGATTGTAGCTATTAAAGATTTAAGTGATGATGAGAAAAAGAAATACAAAAGTGAAAAGATGATGATCAGTATATTGCAACAAGCCATTAAGGAAGACATCTTGATTTTATTGCAACACAACGGAAGTGCATACTCAATGTGGAAAGCACTGAAAACGAAGTTTGTTGGAAGTTTAGATATGATCAAGAACAAAAAATCGCTTTTGAAGAAAGAATTTGATCTATTTCATGGATTGAAAACTGAAAGCACCAAATCGATTATAGAAAGATATTGCAATTTGGTGGTTAACATGAAGCGATTGGATATTAAGAAAGATAGAGAAGAATGGGTTGAAAAGTTGGCCGATGCGTTGCCACAAGATGTTTGGGGAACGTATCTTATGATTTTGAAAGAAAATGGTGAATTTGCGAATCTATCGCTGGGCAAGTTTATTGAAAAGCTCGAAGTTCAAGAGATGGAACAACGAAAAATGGCGAAAATGAAGAATTCTAATGGTGAACAGGACATTGGTCTGTATTACAAAGGAAGTACGACTGATAAAATCAACGTTGCACCAAAGATAGAAACTGCATTTAACGCAAATAGTTCTTCTGGAGGGTCATCTCAAGGATCAAACAACAAAACTGGATTTTCTTCATATCCATCATTTGATCCAAATTTTTCAGCAACCAGTAATGGCCAAGTACTCCAATGCAACATTGCATTACATCTTCAGAATGGTCAAAATTTCTCGGAAGAGGTTGCCAAAGGTCATATGTCTTTATTGGTGACCGTATTAGAGTCTTATGAAAGTTTGGTTGTGGGAAGAATCGGAAATCCTATGTTAACAAAAGAGGATTACAATCAGATTGATGCAGAAGAAATGGAATTAATGGATATAAAGGGGTGTATGGCTAGTGTGTTGAGAAGAGCTGAGAAGTTTAAACAGATCACTGGAAGAGATGATTTCCGTGATGCTGGAACTTCACCTTTGGGTTTTGATAAATCTAAAGTTACTTGTTTTCGTTGCAGGGAGAAGGGGCACTTTAAGCGAGAATGCACAAATCGCGAAGCAAGTGGAGCTCAAAATCCATTCGGCAACAATGATTATCATCGAAAGGCGATTTATCATCAAATTGCTCCGCATCAACAACAATCGTCACAAATGTCACATGCTAGAAAAGAGATCGAAGAGCCATCAAAGAAAGCTTATCTAGTTCATCAAGATGATGAAAGAATTCCAGAAGGTTTTAATTGGGATGATTATGATCCTAACAGACCTTCAAATTCTAAAGCATTTGTTGCTCAAATTTTTGATGATTCAACTGCTGAAGAAGAATTAGCATATGTTTATTACGAATCTCAGCAATTCAGTCCTAAAAAGAAAGAAGAAGAACCAGTGTCAACAAAAGAGGTTTCAGAAAAAGCACCTATCTTTGATCACTCATTAGATGAAGAGAGTGATGATGATACTGAAGAAATTCGAAAACTTGAATATTATCAAAGAGAATTTTCATCTGATAGGTATAATTTGAATTTTGCAGGTAAAATGGAAGAGATCAAAGAAAAACAAGCTGCGGAAAAGAAGAATCATAAGGCAGCAACTGTTAAAGAAAAGATCAAACCAAAAATTGAAACATATTTTTCAGATGAAGAGGAAAATGTTCGAGTAGTAAAGAAGCAGGTTAAAGAAACTCCAGCTTTCAAAGTTGAGAAGGAAGCAGAAACTGAAAAGATGCCTGAGAAGTGTGAAAATTGTGATACTGTGAAAAGACACAACAACAAATTGATTCATAACATGAACAGATTAAAAGAATCTTATGATGTTTTAAACAAAGCTATGAATCAATACAACAAGACAAGCAATGAACAAGCAATAGCTATGAAGACACTAAATGGAGCGTTCATGACGAAGCAGAAAATCATCAATCAGTACATTGAGAAATGTGTTGAACTTGAACAAAAATTGGAAACTCAGAGGATAGAAACTGAGAGGGTAAACAGATTATTGAAAAGTTACTCATGTGCTTCTTATGTGATTGACAGGATTCATGCGAACTGGACTGAGTCAGTTCGTGCGACCTGGTGAAGAACCAGTTCGTGCGACCTGGAGATACTAGTTCGTGCGACCTGGGCTCTCCTATAAATACTAGGTCTTGGTTCTTCATTTGTAACTTGCTGATTCCGGTAGCGAAGCTCTGCCGAAGTATCGAACAAGCTGTAAACATCATCAAATCAATACAAACGACAGTTAATCTACTTCTAAGTGCATATCAAGCTGAATGAAGATCAAATCAATGAATTCCGCCTCTGATTTGATCTAGAACTCTTCTGATCGACTCGTTTTGATCGATTCAACGATCCTATCAGGAAGTCTTGGTAGAAAATAATATTACAAACCGAAATTCAAAGTATAAATAAATATTATACAAACGGTTGTAAGAGGATCCACATGCGGATCTTAAAACATAAATATAAAATATTGTTCAACAGACTTTAAAAGTTCAGAACTTGCAAGATTCTTTATTAACGCCCCGAGCTCCCAACCAATTACGTACAGTACCTGTCACTTAGTCTTTTTGAAAAATACGTCAGTTTACACTGGTAAATACAATTAACCGACTCTTTAGAAAACATTTATGAAAATTGATTTAAATGCACAAGGCACAAATATTTTATAACTTGGATAATTATATTAATAATAATCTTGTATCAGATTTACACGTTTGTCCAACATTTTGGGCCGGTATAAAAGCCGAACAAGATTAATCGACACACCACAAATATAAACTCACGGCGGGTCATCCCAGCAAATGAGTATATCTTTTACATACGCAACGGATAGGTGTATGCCTACACCTCGTGCTTAAGTCGTGGCCATTTACGATTTTTAAATGAACCAAGGATATCCAGGACATGGTCGTTAACCCCCAATGTTATTTGTTATCAAGCAACACTGATTAAAGCGGGATTATGCAATTTAACCATATTCGATTAAAAGGTTTCTACACCCGACCAAGCGGTAATATTTTACCGTATCCCAAGCCCGTATAAGGGAAAATAAGTTAAAAGTATTTACCTGAGCTTAAAATGTAAATTTTGTGTACTCAGCCGTACAGTCTACTCAAACAAGTGAAAGTAACTTCTACCGGGGCTCTTAATCTGGAACGAAGGTTTTATTAACCTATTAGATTCCTAACGGGTCTTATTTAAGTTATAAACTTAGACCGGTTAGTTTAAAGAAAAGTTTACGGCATGAAACGCTAGATTAAGCGGTGACCGGATTGGAATGTAATTTAGACCCGATAAGTATGAAGACTTGTATAAAATGGGTCAACTAAATACATTCTGGATTTTGAAATAAAAATGATAAGGTTTGACCCGTTTCAGCTAATTTATGCAAACTAGTTACATAAACCGCACCGAACGTATATAAGCTTAACGGGTAGCCGGATGAGTCATGTACAAGTTTCATATGTTATTATGCTTTAATTATGTTGTGATATCAGTAGGATATCAACAATTATGCCCAAAAAGATTTTAAAATCAATTTAAGTCCCGTAAGGGTATTTTGGTCATTTTAGAGTTTATAAAAGAGGTTTAATAGTAAACTGAGATTCTGGTCTAAAACATTCAGTAAAAGTATTTATTTTATCATGTTACATCAGTAAGATATCATATATATGTGAGGTTTACCAATTATGGCCAAACTATGCACCGTACGGGCATTTTGGTCATTTCACATATGCTTTTGAGGACAAATTTGGAAGTCTGAGTTCACAACTTGTACTTACTGCAAAAATATTAAAATTTATTTACAAACTCAGTAGGTAACAAGTCTTAGGTGTTAAATATGGTTTTAAACCATATTATGCACCTAATTAGCGTAAAAGTCGATAATTGACGATATTTGAGATGTTTATGAAATTCTGAGATTTTTATCAGTCTTGAATGCTTAAAATATTTTATTTAATATATAACATCAGTAGAAAAAGGTTCGGCATGTTAATGATATGTAAATCTCATTTTATTAATGAAAAGGGCATTATCGTCAATTACCGAATTCATGCAAGAACTCTATGTTATGGTCAGTATAAAATCTGAACAAAAATTCCAAAAATCCCTAAATATTATATTAAAACATTAGGTAATGAGTTTGGTGTCAAAATTTGGGTTTAAACATGATTTATGTTAAAAATCGTAGTTTAATTAATAAAAAGTTTCATTTTACGATATCTTGCATATCTTTAGTTTGAGACCAGAAAATGATGTCAAATTTATTTGACATGCTTATATATCAGTAACAAAGGTATTTGTATGTTCATATATTTAAAAATCTCGTTTTTATAACATAAGGGCATAATAGTCAACTTTTAAGCAAATAACGGAAACATGCAAATAAACTCTGATTTCAAAGGGACCATGTAGTATAACCTCAGAGGGTTTTACTAACATATAACATGGTCACAAAGGAATCCTAAGCCATAACTAAACTAAGCTAATTCGGGTCAGAACTGAAAGTCAAAGCAAAAGTCTACTTTTGCGACTTTCGGTTGTGAACCGATCCTAAACTCAGAATTGTCGGGTTGAACATGTCTAAACATGTTCTTATAATATTTACCAAGTTATTAAAGTGAGAAAAGGTATTTTATAGCTTCTACATTATCAGTTATGAATTCTTTTATAAAAACTGACTCGTTTGACTTTTATGTTCAATACTTTGACCCGACAATTGACCAAGCAAATGTGATAATTAGGAGGTGCCCTTTTGAGGGTTTAACACCTACATAATTACCAACACATAGCCACATTCGTTTAGAATTATGGCTGGACCGTTTAAGATTAATCAAAAAGTCCAAGTATAATAATGATATCTTTGACTTTCGGTCCTTAAACTAATAAAATCTTAACTACGGAAGCTAAAAGGTCCTTAGCACGAAGATTAAACTTGAGAGAGCTTCCTTAATGACCAGGATGCTCCAGAATCAAAGCTTTTAGAGAGAGGAAATTCTGATTTGAAATGAGCAAGTTCAACAATGAGAAGGAAGGCCTTTATATAGAGGAATTGGATGAATTGAGATGAATCCAAGTGTCCCCAGGTGAATTATGATGCTCACAAGTGTCCAAATGGTTTTACAAAACCGTTAACATGCAGCTGAATCCAAAACAGGTTGCAGAGATTCTCAAAAGATTGCAGGTTTGCATGCTGGCAGCTTCCAGTAACCTACTGAAAATTGGTCCCACCCGCGACACGTGCCAGGTGCAGGGAAACCCTGCGCGACACGTGGGGGAGTGCAGTTTCAAAAATTGTTTTGTTGTTTGCAAGTTCAGTCCCTGTACTTTCAGAACTCGAATAACTGACATTTTCAGCATGAGGGGCCCATATATACAGGTCTTAAATGTTCTTGGGAGTAAAACCATGCATGCATATGTTTTGGAATTGTTAAAAAGGTCTCCCGAGAGTAGAATTTTTACTTTGACACTTTCAACCCTTATTTCTTGGAAATTACAATTAAACCATATAATTGTACCGAAACTTCATGAAATCATTTTCTGATATTCATGAGAGTAAAATAATATATTACAAAGCCTCGGGATGGTTAAAAGGTCACTCATAGATAAGAATTAACATGTTGACACTTTTAACCCCTGTATTTTGTAAACTTTTGATTTTAAGCACAAACGGTTTCTTGTGTCCGACAATTTATTCAATAAAGCATATGTACATCATGTGAGGTCAATCAGAGGCACAAGTTAGGCATGTTGACACATTTGGTCCTTCTATAAACATCTTTTTGCTATTTGTCAACTTTAGTCCCTCAAAGTTATCTTTTTGCATGATCAGTGCTTATGACACGTGTCATCACTCTATTGGACATGATTTTGCGAGGTGTTACAGTAATAGACGTCCAAATGAAATCTATAATCAAATTGAGGAAATTGCTCAAAATAATTTTCAATGGCACACCCCCCGAGGCTCAAAATCTATTGCCCCAGGTGCCCATAAAGTAGACGAAAACACCTCCTTACAAGCCCAAATCAAGGCCCTATTCTCAAAAATCAAAAAATTAGATATGGCAAAAACAGCCTCGGTTATGGCTTGTGAAGGGTGTGGTAGGCCACATGAAAATTGGATTTGTATGAAAGAAATGGAAAATCAAACGGAAGTGGTAAACCACATGGATAATCGACCTAGACCATCGGGTCCCCCAACGGGTACCTACAACCAAGGTTGGCGTAACCACCCTAACCTTGGTTGGAGGGAGCTTGGGAATAGTAGTAACCAACAAAATCAAAATCAAAGACCAAACTTTCAGTAACAACCAAGAAATGAGTCACAAAATTTCACTCAACAACAAGGGGGCCGGGAGAGGCTTGAAGACCTCATCAAACGCCTCATCTCGGAGATCGACAAAAGGTACTCGGATCGGTTCCTACAAACAGAATCCGACATTAGAAACCAACGAGCTAGTATTCAAAACATCGAAAAATAAATAAGCCAACTAGCCCAAAGTTTCTCTGAGAGACCACAAGGCGCATTACTTAGCAATACCGAAACCAATCCAAAGGCGCAAGTACACCTCATAACCTTAAGAAACCGGAAAGTAGGTCCCGAGGACACACCACTACCCCCAACCAACGACAATCCACCTGCCCAAACCACAAACTCACCCTCATCCAACCAAGAAACAACCATCCCACAAAATTCCGAACCTACCAAAAACCCCTCGGTACCCTACCCCGGTCGGTTACTTCGCCAAAAGACCGATGAGCAATTCACAAAATTCATAAGCTTATTAAAGCAATTGTATATCAATCTCCCATTTGTAGAAGTCCTCACTCAAATGCCAAAATACTATAAATTCATGAGAGACTTCCTCACCCATAAAAGAAAGGTTGAGACTTTGCAATTGGTCAACCTAAGTGAAGAATGCTCCGTCGTACTCCTCAACAAACTCCCACAAAAGAAAATCGACCCCGGAAGCTTTACCATCCCTTGCTCCATTGGGGGATCACCCATACGAAATGCACTAGCCGACCTTGGGGCTAGCATCAATCTTATGTCCACGTCAATGTTTAACAGACTCGTACTAGGAAAAACGAGCCCCACAAAAATGAGCATACAACTCGCCGATAGGTCTGTCAAGTACCCACAAAGCGTCATCGAGAATCTATTGGTAAAAGTCAGAGAATTTGTCTTTCCGGCCAACTTTGTCATACTCGACATGGAAGAAGACACCGAAGTTCCCCTCATTCTATGAAGACCATTCCTCGCCACCGCTCGTGCCATTGTAGATATGAGTGACGGGAAACTAGCATTGAGGGTTGGAGGCAAGGAGTTGAAATTCGGGGTTGGAAAAAGAGTAGAGGACGACCCGGTCAACTACATGGATGTAACACCCCGTGTTACGAAAGTCAAAGTACAAGTCAAAGTCAAAGTCAAAGGAAAAAAAGATTGCTAATTGTGATCTGTCACTCCTTGCTTAACTATTGATTATACGTCATTTGACTTGTAATCTAATCCTTTATTGTTTTTGCTTTAGTTGTATTATGTGGAGTATCTATTAATAATCGAGGATTAATCGATGTTTATCGCTTTATCGCTAATCGCATCGCAATCGCATTCGCAACTAAAATTATGCATTCTGAATATTGTTTTACGTGTGTGTGTTACTTATGTGTTACTTGTGCATGTTTACGTTATGTTTGTGGTGATTAATCGAAACGCAATCGCAACTCTATCGCAACGCAATTGAATCGCAAACGCTAAACGCAGGATAGTTAGGATGATTATATGTTAGAAATAGTTTTTATATGGGTTTTGTCAATCTATCGCATCACACACTTGCCTAAACACATCGTGAAACTCAACGCACGAAACGAAACGCCGAAATCCAACTCGCAGGAGCCACTCGATCGAATGGCCATCCGATCGGATGGCCATCCGATCGGATTGTCATCCGATCCGTGGTCTGCGCTCCCCTTTCCCTTTTTGGCAACCTATAAATACCCCCTCTGTCACATCACAAGTGATGTGACAGCTCCCCCATTCGACCAGCAGTGTTCCAGACCTTCTTTCTCTCGATTTCTCGCGATTCTTGTAAGTTTTCAACTCAAATCTTGTACTTCTATGATCTACACGCACTTCTTCATCATTTTAACCTTTGAATCTTAACTTTTAACCGTGAAATCAGAGGATTTGAGGTGTTCTAGGATGATGTCATCATGGAGTTCTTATGAACTTCAAGTTTTGGCCTCATTCCACCAAGAACAACTCAGATTTTAGGGATTTCCACAAGATTTAACAATGTTTTCACTTAGATCTAAACACTTTCAGGTTAAAAGGATTGAAAGATGGTTTTCTAACTTTCTTTCAACTCTTTTACACTCAATGCACTCAAAACCGATAGAATCGGAGCTCGTTCTGATCTTCTACTCATTCTTAGTGATGTGTCGGTTCAAGATCTGATTTCTATCTAAGAGACAATGATTTCGGGTTATGCATGGACAACCGTCAAGAACAGTTCACTGATCGGGCTAGGGTGATTCCTGTTCGATCGGATAACTTGGGGTCTTGGTGGAGTTCCCATTGCTAATACGAGGTCATACCGTCTCAATCAAACCGCAAAACTTTCAAAAACTTAACAAATCTTCAAGTTGCAAAAAGATCAGATCGTGGGACGGATTGTCGTCCGATTGGATTGCCGTCTGATCGGATTGCCATCCGATCGTATTGCCATCCGATCGAACCGCAATCCGATCGGAATGCACTTGGTCTTGACACTTGACAATTTTTCAACGTTTTCCAATGATCAACCTGAAATGTCTCGCCAATCGGATCGCCATCCGATCGAACTGCCGTTCGATCGAACGACCTGAAAGGTAGAGATACTTCTCTGTTTACAAAATGCTACAACGAAAACTTCAAAGCCATCATACACAAACACATCCATCCCAAACAAGTGTCAATCCGACCGAATGGCCATCTGAACGGATGACCATCCGAACGGATTGACAACTGATCGAATGGCCATCCGTTCAGATTGCCATCCGATCGGATTACCACTCGACACTTTGTCACTTCTTCCATTTAACGCGGCGTTCATTCGCTTATGCTATCGTTAACTGTTCAGGCTAATATCTCTCAGCGCTCCCTTCAATCCAAGAGGGTGTTTACTTGTTAAACGCTATCTGTGAGTATACTCGATCCCTTTTTGCTTTACGCACTTTTGGGTGTTACATACGTTACTTATTCTAAATCACATCGAACACATAACGCAACACTTTTAACGCAAACCGCTATTGCATGATATACGTGACTCAATGAATGCCTGTATGTTATGTTTACACATTGATTGTTGTCTACCTGCCTTAGCAATGATAGTACTATAGTTTGGACTCAGCACCTGTTCACTCAGGGGTTGTTAAGGATATTACTTCACGTGTTCGCAGTGGTGAACATGTGTTGCGCACTCGCTACTCGCAGTCAAATCACAGTCATTGGTATTGATAGGATCTTTGTCGATAATTTACATGCTTCACATTATACGTTGTACATGCTGGTTATGCGTAAACGATTTCAAACTCTATTATACTAATAAACTTGTATGCTCACCTTTACACTATGTGTATTGACCTTATTTTAACGTATGTGACAGGTGCTTAGGATGCTTGCATGCTATTGATTGGAATTGAGCTAGGATGGAGTCTAGAAACAAACTAAATAAAAATGTGAGTTGTCAGAATGGATATTTGTCTTTGAGAACATCGTCTGTAATAACTGTTTTTATTTTATAAGTTTGTGGTATGGGACATGAACCTTTAATATATTATAACTAATAGTTGTTATGGATTCTCCTGGACAATCTGTTTCGCTCAGTGCCGCGCCCCGATGTTTCCGCCATCAGTTGGGGTGTGACAAATTGGTATCAGAGCCATAACTCTAGGGAATTAGGCAAGACTCAACCAAGTCCGGGTCGATGTCTTAGAAACGACCTAGTCTATAGTCTAAGTACCAATGGACCAACTTGTGCATACCCTGTAGGGGTTTTGTACGAGCTTTCCTGCTATTACTCGATCAACTCTCAATCACGCTATACTATCACACTGCCTTTCCTAAGGCAGTCGCACTGCACCATTTTCAAAAAAAAATGAATAAGTGATTAGATCAAGATTAGGTGTAAAAGCCGCAAACTCTTGATCATATCGCTCGTTCGACCCGCATTTTACTATAAACAAGAGAATTTGCGTTGAATCAGGAGTGAAATCCGCACTTCGACGTAAATATCTCTCAAATCTCGTGATTTTACCGCACAAACAGGAATGAAGTCGCTAAGTAAGGGGTGAGACCCGAACCTTGCTGACTCGTTCCATCCTCTACCTTGGTTTTACAAACTCTCACCAAAGTCTCGATGGATTCCAACGACTCGAGTTGTGTAAATAACCGAAGGGATGCGTTCCATTCACCGCATGTCGGTGATAGAGCACAGTCTATTAGGTTAAACGTCTACTGGAAGCCCTTGAGAATAGTCGAATCACTTTGGTTAGTCAACGTCTATCAAGCCTTAGACAATCTATTTTCGATTTCAAGCTAGCAATCGCTGGTTTTATGTGTTTCAATTCCGAGCCTACAACTGCTGACTCTGATATTAGTCCTTTTATGTGGAGTTTTATGTGGTTTTACGTGTTTATGTGTTTCAATTTTGGTACTTTATTCGCTTTTCACTCTCGCTTTGATCGACACACACGATTCGCACTACACATCTATCTCAAAACGTTAACAAATCGCTACTACTCGTGGATGATCGCCTGCTATATTGCTTATTATACTACTCGCTATGCTAATCGCTGTGAACTCGCAAATCGCAATCGCTATTTTCGGACTCGCGGACCTCGAATGATAGGTGAATGTGTGCGATATATGTAGGTGAATACGTGCAAAATATAGTGTGGATTCTGTGGACTATGTGCTTCAATGCTTTATGTGCCTTATGTGCATCTGTGCCTATGTGTTTCTGTGATTATGTGCCTATGTGTTACGTGGTTATGTGATTGATTGCGTTCCTGAGCTTTAGTAGTAGTACGTGTGAGGTGAGATTCGATTATATAGTGTCTGAGTCCTATGGCGCTGTCTGTTGCAGACAACGTCGTCGTTTGGATCTCGCGCTACCCAAGCCTTACGCCGAAATCAGGCGGACAAACGCATCGCCTCTATGGTCGTAAAGCAAATAGCGAAAGTTATCCCGCAAATCGTCATTGAGCTTCACGAGAACGCCAGCAAGTCTTCTGAAGAGTCCAGGACTGATTCGCTGAAAGCTACTTTTAGCTTCAAGCAGTTCAAAGCCTGCGGCCCGAAGGAATTTACCGGCGAGGATGGGCCTACGACCATGTTCCACTGGTTTGATTCAATCGAAGTCACCCTGCGCCAGAGTGGCTGTCCTGATAATCTCTGCACCATTAACGCAACCGGCATCTTCCAATCCCAAGCTTTAGATTGGTGGACGGCCGAAAGAAACAAGCGCGGAAATGATGCAGCTTACGGGCTGACGTGGGACGAGTTGAAGGATATCATGATACAAGAATTCTGCCCTCCCCACGAGCTCCAAAAGTTGGAGGACGAGTTCTAGCACATCAAACAGAAAGATGGTAACAACGCTGGTTTGACTGCTCGCTTCAAGCAGCTAAGCATAATCTGTCCGGGTCAAGTTACTACTCCCGAAATCACCATCAAGAAGTATATCCGTGCTCTTCCGGATTGCGTGGCTGATTTCGTTCAAGCTGCAAGGACGACAACTATCGAAGAAACCTTCTTACTCGCTGCTGAGATAAACGACAAGCGAGTCAAGGCTGGTTACTGGGATAAAGCCTCCAAGAATCTGCACCAAGCCACCACTGCTCCACCCGCTGAAACCGCCGTCGCTCCGCAATCTTCAAAGCCCTCCCGTCGCAAGACGAAGAACAACAACAACAACAACAACAACAACAACAATAGCAAGAATTGCGCTGTCACAGCTGCCGCTCCGCTTCAAGCTATCTCTAATCAATCGCAGCCTCAACATCGCCAAGTCGTGACACCAGTTACTCAAGCACCGCAGGCTAAGCGTGCATACACTGGTCCTCACCCGGTTTTCTCTACGTGTACTTATCACCACCCAGTGGGAATCGCTTGCAGATACTGTGTGCACTACAACATGTACGGCCACTTCACCGCTAACTATCGTACTGGTCCACGTCAAACTCCAGCTCCAGCTCAAGGACAAGCTCCTGCTCAACAAGCTCTACTTCCTGCTCCTCAAGGCCAACAAGGGGCTCCTACACCCGCGATCCACGCTAGAGCTTGCTTTGCGTGTGGTGATCCTAACCACTTCGCAAACATGTGCCCCAATCGAATGGTGAAGCAAGAGCCACAACAGCAGCAGCCCCAGCAGCAACCTCAGCAACAACAGCAACAAGCAGCCCGTGCTCGAACCTTCAACATCAATGTGCGCCAGGCCCAGGCTGACAACAACGTGGTTAATGGTACGTTCCTTGTGAATGGTATTTATGCTTCGTGTTTATTTGATACTGGAGCCGATAACTGTTTTGTGTTGTTAGAATTCGAAAAGCTCCTTAATCGTAAGCACACCCATCTCCCCTCGACGTTCGATGTTGAAGTTGCCACTGGAAGAAACGTCGCTGTCAATTCTGTTCTTCGTGATTGTACTCTCGAACTCAACAATCACATCTTCCCTATCGACCTTATCCCGATGCAGCTCGGTAGTTTTGACATCATAGTAGGCATGGATTTTCTTCGCGAAAATCGTGCTGAAGTTGTTTGTTTCGATAAGATGATTCGATTCTCGCTCGCTAATGGTGATCTATTGTGTGTTTATGGTGAAATGCTCTCGAAGGATCTTAAACTCATGTCGTGTGTCCAAGCTAGCAAGTATCTCCGCAAGGAATACCAACCTTTCTTGGCAGACATTGTAGTAGCGGCGAAAAAGGAAGTTAAGGCAATAGACAAGGTGTCAGTTGTTCGTGATTTTCCTCGAGTTTTTCCTGACGACCTACCTGGTTTACCTCCGAGTCGTGATAGCGACTTTCGTATTAACCTTATTCCTGGAGCAAATCCTGTCGCTAAAGCTCCTTATAGACTCGCTCCGTCCGAAATGCGGGAACTCTCGAGTCAGCTCCAGGAATTGCTTGACAAAGGCTTCATTCGCCCTAGCACCTCTCCTTGGGGCGCACCAGTCCTTTTCGTCAAAAAGAAGGACGGGTCGTTCTGGGTGTGCATCGACTACAGGGAGTTGAATAAGCTGATGATCAAGAATCGCTATCCATTGCCTCGAATTGATGACTTGTTTGACCAATTACAAGGTGCTACGTGTTTCTCAAAGATCGATCTACGCTCAGGCTTTCACCAGTTACGCATTCAGGAGGAAGATATACCCAAAACCGCTTTTCGCACTCGATACGGCCACTATGAGTTCGTTGTCATGCCCTTTGGGTTAACCAATGCAACCGCGGTTTTCATGGATCTGATTAATCGCGTGTGTAAACCCTTTCTTGATCGCTTCTTCATCGTGTTCATCGATGATATCCTGATCTATTCTAAGTCGAAAACCGAACACGCGCAACATCTACGTTTGGTTCTCGAACTGCTCCAAGGGAATCGACTCTATGCCAAGTTCTCCAAATGTGAATTTTAGCTGGAGGAGGTTCAATTCCTCGGTCATATTGTCAATAGTCAAGGTATTCACGTTGATCCCGCGAAGATTGAACCTGTTAAGAGTTGGGTTACACCCAAGAACCCGTCTGAAGTCCGTTCTTTTCTTGGACTAGCGGGCCATTATTACCGATTTATCGAAGGATTCTCTAAAATCACCGTGCCTCTTACTTCTCTCACATACAAAGACAAGCCTTTTGTTTGGGGAACTGGACAAGAGACTACTTTTCAAACCCTCAAGCATATGCTCTGCAATGCTCCCGTTCTTGCTTTACCCGATGGAAGCGACGACTTCGTTGTCTATTGCGATGCCTCGAACCTTGGTCTTGGTTGTGTTCTCATGCAACGGGACAAGGTTATCGCTTACGCGTCTCGCCAGCTCAAGATCCACGAGAAGAACTATACCACCCATGACCTCGAGCTAGGCGTAGTAGTTTTTGCGTTGAAAATTTGCTGAGACTACCTATATGGTACCAAGTGTACGATCTTCACAGATCATAAGAGCCTGCAACACATCCTCAGCCAAAAAGAACTAAATATGCGCCAACGCCGATGGGTAGAACTTCTCAACGATTACGACTGTGAGATTTGTTATCATCCTGGCAGAGCGAATGTCGTTGCCGATGCCCTCAGCAGACGAAGCTATTTACATAGCGTTCGTAAGGTTCACGCCCAGCACCATCTCGAAACTCTTATTCGCGACACCCAACATGCTTGTTTTATTGAACTACTTTGAAGAAGGAAATGATTCTTAATGATGGCGCCCAGGTAGAGAATAAGTCAAATGGTATATTCCATTTCCTGGACCGAATTTGGATTCCCAAGCGTACCAACTTATGACAAATTCTGATGGACGAAGCCCACAAATCTCGGTATTCTATTCATCTCGGTGCCGATAAGATGTACCAGGACCTTCGCTACAAGTACTGGTGGCCGGGCATGAAGAAAGATATCGCTATCTATGTTTCAAAGTGCCTGACTTGTTCAAAAGTCAAGGCTGAGCACCAAAGACCCTCTGTCTTGCTCGTTCAACCCAAGATCGCTATGTGGAAATGGGAGAGCATAGCTATGGACTTCATAACGAAACTTCCGCGCACGCCATCAGGTCACGACAGCATCTGGGTTGTCGTTGACCGTTTGACTAAATCTGCTCATTTTCTGCCAATACGAGAAGACTTTAAGGTAGAAAAATTAGCTCAAATCTACACTGATGAGATCATTTGTTGACATGGGACGCCTCGCGACATCATCTCTGAACGCGATGGTCGGTTTACCTCGCGTCTTTTGGAAACGTTTCAATCCGCTCTTGGTACTACGCTTAATCTAAGTACCGTTTTCCATCCCCAAACCGGCGGTCAGACTGAGAGAACGATTCACACCCTTGAAGACATGCTTCGCTCGTGTGTCATAGATTTCGGTGGTAATTGGGACACGCACTTACCTTTAGTCGAATTCTCGTACAATAACAGTTATCATTCTAGCATACAAATGGCACCATTTGAGGCATTATACGGAAGAAAATGTCGATCGCCTATTGTGTGGCATGAGATCGGAGATGCGCAATTAACCGGTCCTGAGCTGTTGCAAAAAATGACTGACAAAATCCTCCAAATTCAAGACAACCTCCTGAAAGCTCGGAGTCGTCAGAAAAGTTACGCCGATAGACGACGCAAGCCCCTTGAATTTGACGTTGGCGATCACGTACTCCTAAAGGTTTCACCTTGGAAGGGTGTGGATTCGGCAAGAAAGGAAAGCTCGTGCCACGATATGTTGGACCCTTTAAGATTCTGGAAAGGATCAGAAAAGTGGCCTACAGACTCGAACTACCGGAGGAACTTAGCAACGTCCACCCGACTTTCCATGTATCGAACCTCAGGAAGTGCCTAGCCGAGCATGATTTACAAGTTCCACTTGAGGATCTGCAAGTGAAAGAAACATTACACTTCGTGGAGAAGCCTGTCGAGATCAAGGATCGAGAAACCAAGAAGCTCAGGCGCTCACGCATTCCCATTGTGAAGGTTCGCTGGGAAGGCAAACGCGGCGCAGAGTTCACCTGGGAACTCAAAAGTGACATGAAGGCGAAGTACCCGCAGTTGTTTGTTATGGCTAAAGCCTAATTTCGGGACAAAATTCCCTTAAGTAGGGGAGGCTGTAACACCCCGTGTTACGAAAGTAAAAGTACAAGTCAAAGGAAGAAAAGATTGCTAAATGCGATATGTCATTCCTTGCTTAACTATTGATTGTACGTCATTTGACTTGTAATCGAATCCTTTATTGTTTTTGCATTAGTTGTATTATGTGGAGTATCTATTAATAATCGAGGATGAATCGATGTTTATCGCTTTATCGCTAATCGCATCACAATCACATTCGCAACTCAAATTATGCGTTCTGAATATTGTTTTACGTGTGTGTGTTACTTATGTGTTGCTTGTGCATGTTTACGTTATGTTTGTGGTGATTAATCGAAACGTAATCGCAACTCTATCGAAACGCAACTGAATCGCAAACGCTAAACGCATGATAGTTAGGATGATTGTATATTAGATATAGTTTTTGTATGGGTTTTGTCAATCTATCGCATCACACACTTGCCTAAATACATCGTGAAACGAAACGCACGAAACGAAACGCTGAAATCCAACTCGCAGGAGCCACTCGATCGAATGACCACTCAATCGAATGACCATTCGATCGAATGGCCATCCGATCGGATTGTCATCCGATCCGTGGTCTGCGCTCCCCTTTCCCTTTTTGGCAACCTATAAATACCCCCTCTTTCACATCACAAGTGATGTGACAGCTCCCCCATTCGACCAGCAGTGTTCCAGACCTTCTTTCTCTCGATTTCTGATGATTCTTGTAAGTTTTCAACTCAAATCTTGTACTTCTATGATCTACACACACTTCTTCATCATTTTCACCTTTGAATCTTAACTTTTAACCATGAAATCAGAGGATTTGATGTGTTCTAGGATGATGTCATCATGGAGTTCTTATGAACTTCAAGTTTTGGCCTCATTCCACCAAGAACAACTCAGATTCGAGGGATTCCCACAAGATTTAACAATGTTTTCGCTTAGATTTAAACACTTTCAGGTTAAAAGGATTGAAAGATGGTTTTCTAACTTTCTTTCAACTCTTTTACACTCAATGCACTCAAAACGGATTGAATCGGAGCTCGTTCTTATCTTCTACTCATTCTTAGTGATGTGTCGGTTCAATATCTGATTTCTATCTAAGAGACAATGATTTCGGGTTATGCATGGACAACCGTCAAGAACAGTTCATTGATCGGGCTAGGGTGATTCCTGTTCGATCGGATAACTTGGGGTCTTGGTGGAGTTCCCATTGCTAATACGAGGTCATACCGTCTCAATCAAACCGCAAAACTTTCAAAAACTTAACAAATCTTCAAGTTGCAAAAAGATCAGATCGTGGGACGGATTGCCGTCCGATCGGATTGTCGTCCGATCGGAATGCACTTGGTGTTGACACTTGACAATTTTTCAACGTTTTCTAATGATCAACCTGAAATGTCTCGCCAATCGGATCGCCATCCGATCGAACGACCTGAAAGGTAGAGATACTTCTCTGTTTACAAAATGCTACAATGAAAACTTCAAAGCCATCATACACAAACACATCCATCCCAAACGAGTGTCAATCCGACCGAATGGCCATCTAAACGGATGACAATCCGAACGGATTGACAACCGATCGAATGGCCATCCGTTCGGATTGCCATCCGTTCGGATTGCCATCCGTTCGGATTGCCATCCGATCGGATTACCACTCGACACTTTGTCACTTCTTCCGTTTAACGCGCCGTTCATTCGCTTATGCTATCGTTAACTGTTCAGGCTAATCTCTCTCAGCGCTCCCTTCAATCCAAGAGGGTGTTTACTTCTTAAACGCTATCTGTGAGTATACTCGATCCCTTTTTGCTTTAGGCACTTTTGGGTGTTACATACGTTACTTATTCTAAATCACATCGAACACACAATGCAACACTTTTAACACAAACCGCTATTGCATGCTATACGTGACTCGATGAATGCCTGTATGTTATGTTTACACATTGATTGTTGTCTACCTGCCTTAGCAACGATAGTACTATAGTTTGGACTCAGCACCTGTTCACTCAGGGGTTGTTAAGGATATTACTTCACGTGTTCGCAGGGGTGAACATGTGTTGCGTACTCGCTACTCGCAGTCAAATCGCAGTTATTGGTATTGATAGGATCTTTGTCGATAATTTGCATGCTTCACATTATACGTTGTACATCCTGGTTATGCGTAAACTGTAGGATCGTGATCTGACCCAAACGAGTCGTTCAGAGGTGTTCAACTTCGTTTCAGGTGCGGAATAACAAGAAACGGAGGTAGAAACAGCTGATTCTTCACTTTTAACACTAATTGTATTGATTTACAATGTTTACAGCTCAATCCTCACACTGGCAGCACTTCGGTGTGGAATATAAGACCTTCACAACTCATCTGATTTCGCTCATGGGAACTCCTATTTATAGATGCTGAGGTTTCGCTCCAAGTGACATGTTCACATGAGCGAAACCTCATGTGTACATATAAGCGAACCCCTATCTAAGACCATATTAGAGAAACCTATTGACCTTATGAGCGAAATCATCTTTCTAATAACATACACTCTCCTATTTTCTCATAACTCATGCCCTAATCTATACAATTCAATGTAAGACTCGATACAAGACGAAGTCGACAGATGTAGTGCACCAACAGACTCCCCCTCAGATGTTGACGAAGTCGACTATCGAGTCACGACAATGCTGTGTCTTCACTTCTTCAGTCTTGATCAGTCTCTGGGCTTTTCTCTCTCTTTATCTTCATCAATAGACTCCCCTTCAACAGTATCTACTTGAATACCATCAGACTCCCCTTCTTGATTTGCTGGCATTCCTTTGTTCTTCAGCAACATCTGCTTCAAGATCTTAGTCTGGCTTTCTTTGTTTTCAGAATCCAAAACCTGGTACTTTATCTTCAGATTCAGAATTGAAACTTGGCTATTCCTGCACATTCTTAACCCAGAAATAAGTTTCTAAATTTAACAATTTAAGTACACAAACACTAACTCTCTTTCATAAAAATATGCATCAACAATCACCCTCCCTCAGATCACATACACATGATGAACCACTTGTTGATTTATAAAACATATTTTGACATTTTAAGACACACTCCCCCTCACAACAATGTCATCATGTTTAGCACTCGGAATTTTGAAAATCAGCTTTCCAACATCAGTTGTCGAAAATCTTTTAGAAATTTTCAAAAATTTATGCTAAAACACACTGAAAATCTTTTTGGATTTTTCTGAAAGAAAGTAAATGACACCCCTTGTAAAGACAAAGACTAACACCAATTACATAAACAACACAAATGCAAAAACGAAATATTTACAAACAATATTTTTGTGAGTT
The DNA here is from genome assembly GCA_030545235.1 of Helianthus tuberosus. NCBI lineage: Eukaryota > Viridiplantae > Streptophyta > Magnoliopsida > Asterales > Asteraceae > Helianthus > Helianthus tuberosus. Next base: position 20,533,257 of record CM060355.1, read on the forward strand.
CGTGTAAGAGGATCATATCAGTTTTTGACAAGTCACAAGTACCGTTGAGCTTAGTTACACATTAAGAATTAAACAATTCACTTAGATTGTCAATATACTGATCCACTTAAATTCTCACTCAAATTTCAACTAATTCAGGATATGAGTTAGATGTTTTAAGGACTTAAACTCATTCATGTGTCCCACCTCTTGAATATACTCCCGTATCCAGATCCCAATATTCAGTCTTACAGGTGAGTATAGCACAGATGATATCTGTAAGGGGTTAAATTGCGAGGGCCGTGAGAGCTCAGGTCGATCTTTCGATATGCAGAGAGATGACGGCTTCGACTTTTGGTGGGTCCCCTTTAGAGGATCTTTTGATTACAACAGCAATGACTATCAATTTTATTGTTTCATCAATTTGCTGAGGGCTGCGCTATATTTCAAGCATGCGGAAAGTATTCTCCGGGGACTAGGCCATTGCTTCCGCAAAATCAGAAGTCCCGGGATAATTCCCCAGATATCACTGAGCATAAAGACCTAGTATCTCAGAAAGAGGGACCTTTCAAACGAGATTTCAGGGGTTACCTATATATCCAAGTAGTGTTCCCCACGAAATAAGCAAGTTTGAATTTAAGTTTATATCCCGAAAAAGCTTACTAAATGTGTAAAAACCTATCGGCATATCATCAGTGAGACCGTTTAACGCTATTTAAACAATATAATTCTTTAGCATACTGTAACTGTCTACTGATGTACTATCATTTCCTCTTCTTTGACACAAAAACTCATTTTTGATTTTATCATGTTTTTGCCTTTTTCAAATTTTCAAATGTTTTTGGATTTTCAGAAATTTCTACTCCCCCTAAAATGCAAACACATTTTAGGAAATTTGAAAACTACTAGACTCTTGACCCACTTGAAACATAAAATGAACTGTACAAAAACTTGACAACCGATATCGAATCGCTTCAAATCGCCATCCACTTGGCATAAACAATCAGAACTCCCCCTTTCAACAAACCATTTTCTCATTATGATTTCAAAACACTTAAGTTTGTTTTAATCAAAATGATTTTTCCGGAAAATGAGTTTGTTTTTACCACTTGTAAGTTTACCACTTGTTAAGTATGGGGATATGGTTCATCATCTTGTCAGTTTTTATCAAATGTAGTAAATCAAGTACAATTTAATGTCCCTGATTTACTGTTTACAGTTAAGCAACCTCTGTATCACTTGTAAAAATAACCACTTGAAAGATCACAAACAATACCACTTGTAGGTATGACTAACCAATACCAACTGTAGGAATGTTACGTCTACATGCATCATTTTACCAATCAGGATGCCGATTCCTGCTTCGCACTTACCAACCTGGAAGCTCCGGCAAGTCACACTCATCCTGTAAAAAATAAACACATTTAAAAATCTTTCACAAAATCTATCTTAACAAGAATGATGCTGATTCCTGATCCACGATTACAAACTTGGGATCTCCGGCATAGTCCTAAGACTTTACGGGAAACAAACTTCCATCCAAGTCTTTTCAGACTTGATGGCTTTCAACTCTTGCGCAGTAGGGTTGTAAGTTGCCTTTTTAGTTGCATAAAAATCTTTAACCCCCTTAGCTTTCCCACTCAACATTTTCCCAAAAAATTTCTTAACACTTCCATTGAATGTTTTCTCGACATCAAACTTAGTTTTCTCTGTGTAAAACTGATTCGAGATCTCAACCTTACCCACTTTCTGTTTAACTTCTTCAAATTTCAGTGATGGAAACTCATCATCATTCACTGAAATTTTCATCTCAACCTGTGGCTCTTCTGGCTTTGTAGAACCAGATTCATCGCCGACTTTCTCATCAACCTTTTTAGCAACCCACACTTGGTTGTCTTTCTCTTTCTTTTTATAAAAATTCTTTTTAGAACACTCACCAATTTCATAAGTTGAGTTTTCAAAAATTTTAAATTTTTCAGTTGGTGGTTCAATATCAACAACTTTTTCTTTCAACTTGTTAGAAACTCCCTGTTTTGATTTGGCATTTTTCGGACAGTTCCATGCAATGTGACCCGCTTCATTGCATTTGTAACAGGTTCTAGTTTCTTTTGAGTGACAAACTTCAGTTCCATTCTTCTTCTTTTTAGCAAGAAACTCTTGATTTGACTGTCTCCAGAATGGTTTCTTCTGTTCCTCTTCTGCATTTCCACCTGACACAAATTCTGTTTTTGTTTTAGAATTTTTCAAATTTTTATAATTTTCTGGTGGAATAAATCCAAGACCTTTCTTTTTATAGCTACGATTTTGGTTTGATTTCTTTTGAAAACCAGAACCAGAATTGTAACTCTTTTTCTTGTTTAGACGTTGTTGAACTCTTGAAGTGTATTTTTTAGGTTTTTCAATAAGATTTAAATCTTTTATTTCAGAAATATTAATTTCTGTCATTTTGAAAACCTTTTTGATCATGTCAAAACGAACACTTCTTATTGGAAACTCTTTATCAGAGTACAATTTGACCGAATCATTTAAAGTGTATGCGACTTCAAATGTTTCATCATCCAAATTTGCTTTTGATAACAAAAATTCTTTACTGTAAGACCGTTTGACCGACGACTTTGGACTGTTGACTGACAAATTTGACCCTCCAGACTCAGAATTTGACTCGAATTCCTCCTCAGTATCCAACACCTGATCGACCACCCTTTTTATTAATTCAGACTCATGATCAGTATCGGACGAGGTAAACGTGACATCAATGTTATCTGGTAAAACGTCAGTTGTGTCTGTTTTTAGCTTTATATTGACTGCTTTTTCAAGTTGCTCCTCGTTTGGTTTTCTAGGAAAGTACCCTTCCCAAATTGGAGGCGAACACTTGTTATAGCTAACAGTCGGTTTCTTACCACTATTTTTCTTTTTCGTTGGCTTCTCGTCTTGAAAAGCTTCCATACCTGCAACAGTTGGGTAAATACGATCAATGAGATAATCAGAACTAGAATAACTTTGTAATAAACGTCTAATTCTCTCATTCTCGATCTTTTCTGTCTCTAACTCTTGCTTCCATTTAGCACTCTCTTCGATGTAAAAGTTAATGGCTTTCTGCTTTGTCATCATCACAGCATTCATCATAGTTAGTGCTTGTTCTCTTTCTGAATTTGTCTTTTGGAGACCAGTTACTGTTTTGTTCAAGACATCATAAGATTCTTTCACATAATTGAGGTTGAACAGTAACTGCTCTTTCTTCTATTCATAATCAGCAATTATCTCGTCTTTTGCTGCACAACCCTTGCATGCTTCCAAACACTTCTCGCAAGGCTTTACAACTTCAACAATCTTTTCAATCTCGATTGTCTTTACCACTTCAACCACTTTTTCTTCTTCAATCACCTTTTCTTCTATCTTTACTCGCTCAGTTTCAACCATCTCCTCAGCAACACCTTCAACATTCTCTTTCTGAACAACATCTTCAGATTTCTTTAGTTGTTGTTCTTTAGCAACTCGCTTCTCCTTCAGTTTCTCCATACGATCTGCAAAATAGAAATGAAAACTTTCAGGAGAAAGATGAGTTTTAGCAACATTAATATGTTTTTCCTCCTCATCATCACTGCTACTATCATCTGGAGGTGACTGATCAAACTGTGCGGACTTTTCAGAATCAGCATCTAATAAACCAGAATCTGAAGGTGTTTGATCAATTACAACTTCCTTTTCTGAACTAACAACATTTTGTACACTCTCATCTGAACTCTGTAAACTTTCATCAACACTTTCTGAGCTTTCTTCAGATGTAACAGACTGTTCCTCCACACTTTTCACTGTCACACCAATAGACTTCATCCATGTGGCGAACATGTCTGGTTCTCTAACGATCTTAGCGATGAAAGCTTTAAAATTCCCATTCTCATCTGCAAACATATTCCAACTGAAGCCTTCAGGTAGCCTCTCATCATCTTGATCGACTATGCATGCTTTGCTATCAGAAGAGATATAATTGTTCCAGTCAAAATCCACCACACACGCTCTTTTTGGATCCTCTATTCTTCTACCATGAGCCGTCTGTGAATCTTGTGATTGATCAGCCTGTTGATAAATGGCTTTCCGGTAATAATCATCTTTTCCAAACGGATTTTGAGCGCCACTAGCTTCTCTGTTTTTGCACTCCCGCTTGAAATGACCTTTCTCCCTGCAACGAAAACAAGTAACTTTAGATTTATCAAAACCTAAAGTAGATACATGAGCATCAAGAAAGTCATTTCTCCCGGTAATCGTTTTGAACTTTTCAGCACGTCTAAGAACACTAGCAAGACACCATTTGATATCCATTAATTCCATCTCTTCGGCGTCTATTTGATCGTAATCCTCCTTTGTGAGGATAGGATTTCCGATTCGACCAGCCACTAGACCCTCATAAGATAACAACACAGAACCAAGTAAAGCCATGTGATCTTTAGCAGTGTCTTCTGAAAAACTTTGACCTTCTGGAAGATTTAAAGCGATGTTGCACTGAATCACATAACCATTTCCTGTCTTTGTGCTTTGAGACTGAAAGCTTTCTGATGAACTCTTTGGATTGACACTCGGATATAATGAGAAACCACTGCTGCTTTTGTTTGAACTTTGATCAACTTTTTCTGATGAATCTCCAGCACTAAAAGCAGTTTGGATTTTCGGACTTCTCTCAGCTTCTGGAACCGGAACACTCCCTTTGTAATACATTTTTACATCCTGTGACCACTTGGACTGTTCATCCTCGCAATCTTCTGCTGTTCCAAATCTTGACCCTCAATCTTTTCGATAAACTGACCAATTGTTAACCCATCATAAACCCCTGTGTTTTTCAGGATCATCAAATAAGTTCCCCACTCTTTTTGCGGTAACGCATCAGCTAATTTGTCTACCCACTCTTCAGACTCCTTTTTTATACTAAGCATTGACATAGATCGCACAAGGTGACAATATCTTTCAATCAGCTTCTTTGTGTCTTCACCCGGTAGACTGCTGAACAGATCAAACTCTTTCTTTAACAGTGCCTTCTTGCTTTTAATCATATTCTCGCTACCCTCAAATTTGACTTTAAGTGCATCCCAGATTGACTTTGCAGTTTTGTCATGCTGTAGCAGAATGAAAATGTCTTCTTTGATGGCTTGCTGAAGTAGACTGATCATCATCTTTTCAGCTCTATACATATCACGTTCTTGATCACTAAATTCAGATATTTTTTTATCAACTTTCAAATCAGTCTGTGGCAAAACATATTTCTTCAAAATACATTCCCATGACCTAAGATGGTTAGCCTGAACCCAGTTCTCGAATCTATCTTTCCACCCGTAATATTCTTCGATACTCATCAATTTCGGGGGCTTTTGGGTGGTTCCCGTTTCGTTTTCCAAATTCATGTTCTGAGCAATGGAAGCCGGAGTAGACGAAGTAGCAAACGCGTTATAGAACTCGGTATCCATGATGACTTAGCACGTTTTTCAAAGTCAGTGACAAATAAACGAAATCTCAGAAATTCTGGATGACCTTATAAGAGAAATATGGTGGTCCTTATAAGCGAAATCAGTTGAAGTTCAAATGAGCGAAATCGCTAATGTATGTTTGAGCGAAACCCTGATGTTCTTTGGAGTGAAACTTGTGATGATCTTTGAAGCAAAACTGCTGATGTCCTTAAAAGCGAAACCTCAAATAATGTGACACACGAGCGAAACTAGATGTCTTTGTGTACACAAGAGCGAAACCACAATGAACTTATGAGCGAAACTAGGGTTCTTGGTGGTCACAAAAGCGAAATCAGTGTGACATATAAGCGAAATCACACAATGTCCGAATAAGCGAAACCTAGTTTGAAGGTAATTTCAACCATTTTTAGTCCGTAATTTGGTCCGAAACTTTCAAGGGTTTGTCTTTGTTCAATTGCGCACAATCTGTGAAATTTTGAACGAATTCCGACCGGTAAAATTTTCTGAATTGATGAAAGAAGGTGTAGAAGCAAGAAAACAAGATAAATTCCAGCTAATCTCTGCAGAACTCCTCCTCCTGAGCTCTGATACCAATTGTAGGATCGTGATCTGACCCAAACGAGTCGTTCAGAGGTGTTCAACTTCGTTTCAGGTGCCGAATAACAAGAAACGGAGGTAGAAACAGCTGATTCTTCACTTTTAACACTAATTGTATTGATTTACAACGTTTACAGCTCAATCCTCACACTGGCAGCACTTCGGTGTGGAATATAAGACCTTCACAACTCATCTGATTTCGCTCATGGGAACTCCTATTTATAGATGCTGAGGTTTCGCTCCAAGTGACATGTTCACATGAGCGAAACCTCATGTGTACATATAAGCGAACCACTATCTAAGACCATATTAGCGAAACCTATTGACCTTATGAGCGAAATCATCTTTCTAACAACATACACTCTCCTATTTTCTCATAACTCATGCCCTAATCTATACAATTCAATGTAAGACTCGATACAAGACGAAGTCGACAGATGTAGTGCACCAACATAAACGATTTCAAACTCTATTATACTAATAAACTTGTATGCTCACCTTTACACTATGTGTATTGACCTTATTTTAACGTATGTGACAGGTGCTTAGGATGCTTGCATGCTATTGATTGGAATTGAGCAAGGATGGAGTCTAGAAACAAACTAAATAAAAATCTGAGTTGTCGGAATGGATATTTGTCTTTGAGAACATCGTCTGTAATAACTGTTTTTATTTTATATGTTTGTGGTATGGGACATGAACCTTTAATATATTATAACTAATAGTTGTTATGGATTCTCCTGGACAATCTGTTTCGCTCAGTGCCGCGCCCCGATGTTTCCGCCATCGGTTGGGGTGTGACAATGGATGTCATAGACTCAAGCTTAGATGACGCTCTCCGACGGTACAACACGGGATGCGAGACATCCCGCTCGGGTAACATATGACTGGCTTTGGGTCTAGCCAAGGACCCTTATAAACGTGGCGCACCATGGAGGCATTCCGCAAAACTATCCTTAGTGTTAATTTAGTTTAACTTTTATGTTTTCTAGTCTAGTCTTACTTTTTAGGAATAAAACACACTCGAAAAGATGAAAACTGCCAAAGGAACATTAAAACCGCACCCCATGCACATAAACAGTGCCTTCCGATAACTTTTTTAGCTTCCCAGCATGTGCAGCACGGGGCCGTGCCCAGCCTAACACGCCCCGTGCCCGGACCTCTGCAGAAAATAGCTTCTGGTTAGGTAACTGGCCATGGGCTGTGCTCAACGGACACGCCCCGTGGCCAGCCTTCTGTTCATTTCTGTTACTGGCAATCTGACCACGGGCCGTGGCCAGATGCACAGTAACATAAAAACTTGTTTTTCAAACACACTTTTACACATTCAAATCAACCAAAAAACTTATTTTTGGACACATTGAGGACAATGTGTAATTTAAGTGGGGGGAGATAAAATCTTGAATCTTGCAAGTCCTAATAACAAGCCTTACACAAAACTCTATTGGAACCGCTAATCACCCCAAATCTTTTCAAAATTTTTCATTTTTTACTTGTCTTGGTTTAATTTGGGAATAACAAGTTCTAAAAAGGTTATGTTTTTACAAATTTACAACCGATAGCGTCGTGATAAAAAGAGACAAATAAGAAAATTATAAAAAGGCATGACAAATCTTTTTAAAATTTGATTATATATACTTGTTCACACTATAAACTCATTCCCACAATAAGTGAGTTTTGAGCCTTTATTGAGCATACATGCATACATCTTTAAACTAAAATGCTCATTTTCGTTTCTTGTGTGAATAGCCGTTTGGTTCTTACGACTCTAGAACTTGCCAAGACGATACATTCCCGGTCCTTACCAACTTGAACCCAAGTAAGTAAATGATGGAGGCATTACAACTAACATTTTTCTTTCAAAACCATTGTTTTTCTTCTTTTTACCCCCAACCAAAAATCCCCCTAGTTAACCCCTTTGAACCTAAACCTTTTCGTTTCTAAAACCCGTAAAACAAACACCCATTACCCACCAAAACCTTTTTCTTTTCAAACCCATTTGTTTTAGTGAAAAGCTCGGTTATCATGTGACATAAAATAATAATAATAATAATAATATAGAATTTTCCAATAACCAAACAAGTTCCTCAAAAATCTTGTTTGAATATGCTTACGTTGAATAAATGTCACAAAAACAAAAAAGTTTTACAACAACCGACGCTTTTCGCCATTTCGCTAACTACTAACCCAAAAACCACCTACCCTTAGCCCAAGCCTAACCCTTTCCAAAGTTCTCTTGATATTTACAAATGTTTATAGTTAAAAAGGAGTAGGTTTGATTGCTTGGCAAGAATATGGTAGAAGTAAGTTCCATGCAAATGTTGACATCCTGCACTTTAAAAAGTCAGTTAATTGATCTTCAATATCCTGAGGGATATTGGTTCCTACGAGCACCGAGGTATCTGGATTATCCTGGTCCAGGATAATTTTCTTCATATCCTGCTCCGAAGCCTCCACGATATCCTGGGCCCTTATCTCTAATTGCTATGCTGCACTAGGTTTGGTTGAGGATTTCATCGAGGATGAGTAACATTCTTTCGCCTCCTGCTGATCACTATCAACCTTGACGACCCCCCATGGGGTAGGAATCTTGATGCATTGATGATAAGTTGATGGAACAGCCTTCATATCATGGATCCATGGCCTGCCCAGTATGATGTTATAGCAGGATAGGGAGTCCATCACACAGAAACATTGTATCGAGTTGACCCCTTCAACATATACTGGTAGCTTTATTTCTCCCAGTGTGTTCCTAGCTTCTCCGCTGAAGCCAACGAGCACAGTGGACTTCGAAGTAATGTCCATCGGAGATACATTCATCCTCTTCAATGTTTCCAGCTGAATTATATTGACAGAGCTACCGTTGTCCACCAATATCATGCGTACAAAATGGTTAGCAACATACAATGTAATTACGAGAGCATCATGGTGAGGATCCTGCACAGTATCCCGGTCATCACTGTCAAAAGTGATCACTTTATCAGTTGTAAGGGTGGTCATCCTGGCTGGTTTGTCTCCCCTTTCAGTCTTAGCCTCCTTTGCATGCCTCTTGGCCGCAGAATACGAAGTTCCGCAAATGTCGGATCCCCCTGAAATAAAGTTGATTATCTTGGCATCCGCGGGAGGTGATGCTACTCGTTCAGGATCCTTCTCAGTATCCTGACCCTTATTCTTCTTTCTTCCTAGGAGATCCTTCAAATATCCTTTGCTCAGAAGATAACTTATCTCTTTTCTTAGAGCAATGCAATCCTCAGTCACATGACCAAAATCTTCGTGGAAGGCACACCATTTGGATTTATCCTTCCAATCAGCCTTTTGTTGATTCTTTCGAGGCCACCTAGCTTTTTCTCCTAAACCCCGCATAGCATACATTAATTCAGGAATGTTAACAGAAAAGCAATATTCAGATAATTCAGGATATTCTTCAGGATCCTCCTCTTCAACAGCATTCACTTTCTTGTTATCATTTCTACCATATGGCTTAGAGCGATATGGTTTAAATGAGGATTCTGACTTCCTATTAGTTGATTCGTAGGTAGTGGATGAGTTCATCCTTTCTTGCATCTTCTTATCATCCTCCAGCCTGATATATCTCAAGGCCCTGTTTCGAGCCTCGTCCAAATTCCTGCAAGGATTCATCACAAGATCCTGATAAAATTGGGAATCCTTTTGTAGCCCCATCTTGAATGCTTGGACCGCTGTGGCAACATCAAGGTGCGGGATATCCAAGGATTCCCTACTGAATTTGTTCACATAATCCCTTTGTGATTCCTGAGGTCCTTGAGTTATCCTGTAGAGATCACTTGTTAGTTTTTCAAAACTCCGGCTGCAAGAAAATTGACTAATAAATAAATTCACTAGGTGAGCAAAAGATGTAATTGAATGTGGAGGAACATTTAAGAGCCATTTCAAGGCTGATCCTGTTAAAGTAGAACCAAAGCCTTTGCACAAGCATGCTTCCTTGAGCTCCGAAGGAATAGGATTAATCTCCATTCTTTCCCTATACTGGGCAATATGCTCTTCAGGATCCGTAGTCCCATCGTAGAGTTTCATGTTGGGGGTTTGAAATCTTTTCGGAATCTCAGCATCACAGATAGGATACGCGAAACGAGATATCCTGTGGCTGTCTTGGGACACTTTCGGAATTGGCTGGACCACTCCAGGTACACTCGATATCATGTCCTTCAATTTCTGAAGCTCCCTAGTAAATGTTGACGTCATACCTGCATCCTGCAAAGATCCACTATTATTAGTAACAAAATTATTATTATTTGACACGTTACCAGTCTGAGGATTCTGGCCATATCCTGAAGCATATCCTGAGCTCCTCACAGTTGACATCCTGATCGAGGAGGGTATTTCAGGAGTATGATTCTGGGAATGACTAGGCACAATATTCCCCCTATTATCCTCAGTATACACAGCCGAACTGAAGTTCAAAGTTCTGGGTTGTAAAGGAGTAACAATATCCTCAGCGGATCTGCTTGAGCTAGCTTTTAAGAGTTGTATTTCTCTTAATAGCATTTGGTTAGTTTCCTGTTGCTGCCTCATTTGTTCCTGCACACTTCCAAACAAGGTTAGAATTTCATCATTAGAGGCTAAAACGGGAGCAGATCCCTGAACACTCCGAGTAGGGATAATATCCTGAGGTTGTGAAGGGGCTGGCATCCTTGGAGGAGGTGGTGGAAGCACCGAACCAGTAGCAGCAGAAGTTGTAGCAGACACAGTGGAGGAGCTCATGTTTGATCTTGAGGCTATTGTGGACAATGTGGCAAAAAATTTTGAAAACAGAAAACCGATTAACGATTTTACAAAGATTTTTAGTAAAGATAGCACCACTTGCCCCACGGTGGGCGACAAATTGTTTTGGTCAAAAATTACCGAAGCAATTAAGTGATCAAATTAGTTAAATGAGGTAGTGTGCTAAAAAGCGTGTTGAAAATATGCTGGTTATGTTGTTTGTAAAAATAGGTTTCAGGATACGGCTCAAGATATTGAGCTGTATCTGCGATCAAACAATGAGCAAAAAGTAAAGAAAATGACACGAGATGTACGAGGAAAGCCCTTGATCAATCTAGATCGCCGGCATAAAACCTCGGGAGCTGACAATCGCAGCTGCCTAGTTCTTCTTATTACTTCAAACGTCAGGATACAGTGCAGGATATTGACCAGATCGCTAAGTGTTACAATGCTTTGTGTGAAAGTATAAATTGCGAGAGAACAAGTATGAGAGTGTAGTGAGTGTAGCTGTGATGTCCTATTCGATCTGATATACCCACCTATTTATAGTAACGAAATACAAACAAAAATTCCTACAAATATGGGATGCTCCGAATATTCCATTGTGAACGTTGTAGACCGAGTAATACGGCTTCAACGTCTTCATTTGAACAACTTGGACCGAGTCTCCCGGAGAAAGGGTCTTCGTGAACGTTGCTTCATCTAGACGCGTACTCCTGCACACAACCCGTTAGTAATCCTGAGGATACCATTCAGGATGTTACCAATATCCTGAATGAGCATCCCGGACATAAGCAGATATCACACAATCAAGATATAACTCAAGATATTTCCCAGGATATGGGCTCAGAATTTCACCCATAACAATTGTCCCCAAAAAATGTTACCGTTTAGTATCCTGGAACTAACGGTTATATTTTTTTCCTGAGACCGAGGCAATTTAAGAGATTAGACTCATGATGTGACTGTTTGCAACTACTCAGCCTATATTTACTCATCACCACCCTATAACTTCTCATTCTTATCCCATTTATCCTTGACCGAAGTGAAAAAAGGTAAAAAGCTTTCTATCTCTTTTCCATCTTCTTCTCTCTTTTCCATCTTCTTCTTTCTTTCGGTTCAGCATTCCGGCGATAATATGACAAGGCAAACAAGATCGAGTTCCGGAGACTCCGCCCCTACATTCATACAACAGAATCTTCTCCAGGATCCGGAAAAAGAAATATGTACCCTTGACAGCGCCCATTTGTCGGCCCTGAAATCCTCCGGTATCTTCCCGGAAGGGACGGTATTCCGGCCGTTTGACCGGGAAATCCGGTCGGACATGGTTTCCGACGAATGGTTGTGCTTTAGTGCCTTTCCCTTCACCTTAGGGTTACGGTTCCCCTTTCCAGAGTTTATCACTGAATTTTTCAACATCACAAAAATCTCTTTTAGCCAAACAATGCCAATGCTTTGGCGTGTTTTGTCCGTTCTTGATCAAATCAAGAAAAATCATATTCCCGAGCTTTCTGTTCATGACCTCCCCCTAGCTTACCAGCTTAGGTGCCACGGATCCTGTAGATTTCTGTTTTACTCCTCCTCCGGCGAGCCGTTGATACTTCGTGCCACCAGGAACGAGGAGAAATGGCAATCCAAGTTTTTCTTTGTAAAAAGAGACTCAATCCCTGGTGGAACGGAATATCCGGTGAAATGGTTGAAAAAGGGTAGGACTTAGGGTTTAAGGATGATCCTGCCTCTTATCCTGTTCCATATCCTGAACTGACCAATTTTCTGTTTATTGTTTTGTATACAGCTGATTTTAGGAAGCTTGCACCTCCCCTTACTGATTCACAAAAAAGGATTGACGCTATCAGACTCCTTCCAGAGGCTGAAAGAAGTTTTAACCTGTCTCCACCATCTCCAAGCCCTCTTTCCAGTGCAAACATGTCTAGTAAGGATCCTGCACATTATCCTGCATACATGTTTTTATTCGGCATATTTAGGAAGAAATTCAACTCCCTGTATGCAGACTCCAGCAAAGTCCCAATCCTCCTCGATCTTGATGAGCTTGACAGTTATCCTACTCCAGTCATAGTCAAGAAAGAGACCCCTGCTGCCACCAGCTCCAAGCCACTCCCAGCTCCCAAAGCTAATCCAAGGACTCGTGCTTCCACCTCAAAGAAGAGGAAGAACTCTGAAGTTAGTGCTCCAGGCTCTGAAGGATTTTCTTATGATGAGCTCAGCTTCACTGATTCCTTGGAACCGATGACATCCTTCCTTAATAAGGTAATATCCTGACCCTACATCCTGCACATATATCCTGATAGAATATCCTGACAGGATATCCATGTTAGCAAATATTGATTTATACCTGACTTGCTTACTTACAGGGCCTCCAGCATCTGCTCCACCTGTACAACGATGCCTGTGGTACTGCTGCACTCTATGAAGCCATGATTAAACAGCTTGAAACCATTGTCGCCGACCAAGGTGCCATAGCTGAAGTGAAGACTCGGCATTATGAGGACAAGCTGAAGAAAGTGAGGATGCTGAGATCAAGTTGGCCACTGTCCAAATGGAACATGAACAGGCCATGGTTTCTTTCCGGGAAGGAATCAAAGCTTCTGCCATCGTCTCCCTGCTACAAGCTCGTATAAAGATGGCCTATGAGGCCAATGGAACAGGCCTTGAGTGCCCATCCTGGCCGGTTGAATCTTGGGTGGCAAAGCTGAAGGAGCTTGGAGGCAAGGCTGTGCCCCTTCCTGCTGAAGCTGGTGAATCCTCAAAGTCGGCAGAGGTGGCAGACAAGGCTGGAGACAAGAAGGATGCTGGAGCGGATGCTGGAATGGATGCTGGTGAGGATGCTGCTCAGGATGCTGAAGCTGAGAAAGCAGAGAAGGTTGGAGAAGATGCCGCTGTGTGAGGGCATTCAGGTGGGCAATGATGGATATACGTTCCAAGGCCGAAGCCCACCTTTTTTTAAATTTGATCGTTGGTCTGTAACCCTAAAACAATTTACTTTTTCTGCACTTTACTTTCCTGCATCTAGACAATATGATGGCCAAAGGTGGGGGGATCCTGAGTTTCAGGTCGAAACCCTTGGTCATCAACGTTAGTATGTTTTGCTTTTTGAACAATATAACAGTTGGAGGCGGATGGGTCCCAGTTTGGGACAAAACCTTCAACTGTTAGGTAAATATGGTAAGGAACTAATTGTGCTCTTGGTGGATGGTCCTTGGTTTGAGGTGAAACCAAGAGCACAACTTTTGGTATGTTAATGACATAACCCTTTATTGGCTTTATTTATATTTTCACTACGTGAATTTTACTTGTAAAAATACTTTTGTTTGAACATTCTTCGGAACACATTGTAAACGTATCCTGAGAGATATCCTGATCAGGATACTGACATACAATCTGTAAATTATTCAAATAAAAAGGAGAGATCATACCAGGAATTCCCTAAGGAATCACTTCCAATTTTCCACCATAGGAATGTCCCCAGTGCACACTTACAAACTTGGACCCATCCTTTAACTTGTATGATATGTGTCCCCTGTGTTTGACATAGGAATTTAGATACATTCATACTTTAGCTTTACTAAATAGATCCTGAATATCCAGGGGTAAACCCTCGATATCCTGGGCATTAACCCTTAATATGCTGGGGATAGACCCTTAATATGCCGGAGATAGACCCTTAATATGCTGGGGATAAACCCTGATTTTCATGCGCTACAGGCGAGAGTGTATAAACTCCAAGTCTTAGAAAGGTGAAAACCTTTAAACCTTAGAGGGTATGAAAATACCCTTTCGTGAGAGAGGCTGATCAATCCTCATATACCTTTAGAATCCAGGATATAGCCAATAGTAACGAAATTATCAGCCACTTTTACATGAATTGGTCCCGTTACCCTGAACTATCCCCAGATGACTTGCGCTCCAGGCGGGGTGTTCAAACCCAACTCGAAAGAAAGGTGAATACCTTTAAACCTTTGAAGGGATCAGGATCCCTTAAACGTGAGAGAGGGGGCCAATCCTCTAATCTTCCGAAATATCCTGATCGTATATCCTGGAGCTATATCCTGACACATATTCTGCAAAACAACCTTAAACTAAGGTGGGTGTTAGCTTGGCTAACACCCCTCCGATGCCTAAGTCAGTATTGGGTTCAAGATAATAAACGAATTCAAACATATTTAAAAGAGATAGAACACATACCATTCTGGGATAGAAATTAAATTTTATTCTTACTTGAAATAGAGCTTTAGGTGTATGGCATTCCAGGATCTTGGTAGCATATCCCCTTCCATATTCCTGAGCCGGTACGCTCATTTTCCTGATTCTGATTCAACCTCATATGGTCCTTCCCACTTCGGAGCCAGCTTTCCATCGGCAGGATTAGTTGTATTTTGAAAAGCCTTTCTTAACACCCAATCTCCAACTTTGAACCTTCTAGTCCTTATATTCTTGTTGTATGCTCTGGATATTCTTTGTTGATATGCTGCCATCCTCAGTTTTGCTGCATCTCTTGTCTCGTCTATGGTGTCCAAATCCTGGCACAAAGCTTCAGGATTCTGCTCAGGATCCTGCAGGATAGATCTCGCAGTAGGTATCACCATCTCCGTTGGGATCACTGCTTCTGCTCCGAATACCAAGGAGAATGGTGTCTGGCCAGTTGCATTCTTTACCGTTGTTCTGTCAGCCCACAAAACAAAGGGTAGTTCTTCTGCCCATCTTCCTTTCTTGGCTCCTAATCTCTTCTTCAAGTTGTTAACAATTATCTTATTTGAGGATTCAGCTTGTCCATTTGCTTGAGGATGTACCGGGGTGGACGTGATCATCTTGATTCCCCAACTCTTGCAAAAGTCGGTAGTTCTCTTGCTTATAAACTGAGAACCATTGTCATAGATTATTTCGGCTGGTACTCCGAATCGGGTCAGGATATTCCTCTTTATGAAGGATACTACTTCTTGGTCTCTGACTTGAACAAATGCTTCAGCCTCCACCCACTTAGAGAAATAATCAGTCATTGCCAGCATAAAAACTTTTCCTCCTGGAGCTTTTGGTAATTTCCCTACTATGTCCATCCCCCATTTCATGAATGGCCAAGGGGATACTATAGGATATAGTGGTTCAGCTGGTTGGTGTAGTATGTTACTGTGCCTTTGACATGCATCACATCTTCGAGCATATTTTGCAGCATCTTTCCTCATTGTTGGCCAATAGTATCTTGTTCTCAACACCTTTGAGAATAATGACCTGCCCCCAGTATGGTTACCACAATCCCCATCATGTATATCCTGAAGTACTTCTTTAGTTTCGGGATCCTCCAAGCACCTTAGATATGGTCCTGCAAGAGATTTCTTATACAAGATATTATTTATAATGGTGAATCGTGATACCTTCATCCTAAATGCCTTAGGATTTTCGTCTCTAGGGATGTGTCCTTCTTTGAGATATCTTACGATTGGAGCCGTCCAGGATTTAGGATCCTCCTCAGGATATTCAGCAACAGGATCCTGAATATTCACTACTTCTTTATCCTGAGGATTCGTTACAGGATATAAGATATGCAATATTGGTATTTGGGTTCCTTCTGGTATCCTGACCGATGATCCCAGGTTTGCTAGGGCATCTGCTTCAGCATTATCTTCCCTTGGTACCTTTAACTTCATGATCCTTTACAAGGACGGCACTTACAGCATTCCCTGATACTGCGAGGTATAGGGACAGTGGTTCACCATTCTCAGGCTTCATTAACAGGGGTGCAGTTGAAAGGTATCGCTTCAAATCCTGCAGAGCTGCTTCATGCTTCTCACCCCATTCGAACTTCTTGTTCTTCTTCAGGATATCATAAAACTCTTTGCATTTCTCCGAGGATCTCGAGATAAATCTGTTCAATGCTGCAACTCGTCCTGTTAACCGTTGAACATCCTTCATGTTCGAGGGTGATTTGATATCCAAGATAGCTTTAATCTGCTCCGGGCTCGCCTCTATTCCTCTTTTGGTCACCATATATCCTAGAAACTTTCCTGCCCTCACTCCAAAATGACACTTGGCAGGATTTAGCTTCATGTTATATTGATCCAGGATATCAAATGCTCCCTTAATATCCTGGAGGTGTTCCTCAGCCTTTTTAGATTTTACCACCATATCGTCGATGTATACCTCCATTGTGTCCCCCAATTTATCTTTGAACATCATATTCACCAATCTCTGGTATGTTGCACCTGCATTTTTCAAACCGAAAGGCATAGCAGTATAACAATAAATACCTGTTGGTGTCATGAAGGCAGTATCCTCCTGGTCCGAAGGCTCCATTTGAATCTGCTGAAATCCTGAGGATGCATCCATGAAGGTTAACATCTTGTGCCTGGCGGTAGCATCTACCATTGCATCGATGTGAGGAAGGGGAAATGGGTCTTTGGGACAAGCCTTGTTCAAGTCTGTGTAATCTACACAAACTCTCCATTTCCCATTCTTCTTTTGAACCACGACCACATTTGCTAGCCACTTGGGAAATTTGACTTCTCTGATCATCTTAGACTTCAATAATCTCTCAACTTCTTCTTGGATAATTGCATTTCGTTAAGGAGCAAACTTCCTTCTCTTTTGCTGTACAGGCTTGAATGACCTGTCAATTCCAAGCTTGTGAGTGATAATGTCTTTGGATATACCTGTCATATCCTCATGCTTCCATGCAAATGTTGACATCCTGCACTTTAAAAAGTCAGTTAATTGATCTTCAATATCTTGAGGGATATTGGGTCCTACGAGCACCGAGGTATCTGGATTATCCTGGTCCAGGATAATTTTCTTCATATCCTGCTCCGAAGCCTCCACGATATCCTGGGCCCTTATTTTTAATTGCTATGCTGCACTAGGTTTGGTTGAGGATTTCATCGAGGATGAGTAACATTCTTTCAACTCCTGCTGATCACTATCAACCTTGACGACCCCCCAAGGGGTAGGAATCTTGATGCTTGATGATAAGTTGATGGAACAGCCTTCATATCATGGATCCATGGCCTGCCCAGTATGATGTTATAGCAGGATAGGGAGTCCATCACACAGAAACGTTGTATCGAGTTGACCCCTTCAACATATACTGGTAGCTTTATTTCTCCCACTGTGTTCCTAGCTTCTCCGCTGAAGCCAACGAGCACAGTGGACTTCGAAGTAATGTCCATCGGAGATACATTCATCCTCTTCAATGTTTCCAGCTGAATTATATTGACAGAGCTACCGTTGTCCACCAATATCCTGCATACAAAATGGTTAGCAACATACAATGTAATTACGAGGGCATCATGGTGAGGATCCTGCACAGTATCCCGGTCATCACTGTCAAAAGTGATCACTTTATCAGTTGTAAGGGTGATCATCCTGGCTAGTTTGTCTCCCCTTTCAGTCTTAGCCTCCTTTGCATGCCTCTTGGCCGTAGAATACGAAGTTCCGCAAATGTCGGATCCCCCTGAAATAAAGTTGATTATCTTGGCATCCGCGGGAGGTGATGCTACTCGTTCAGGATCCTTCTCAGTATCCTGACCCTTATTCTTCTTTCTTCCTAGGAGATCCTTCAAATATCCTTTGCTCAGAAGATAACTTATCTCTTTTCTTAGAGCAATGCAATCCTCAGTCACATGACCAAAATCTTCGTGGAAGGCACACCATTTGGATTTATCCTTCCAATCAGCCTTTTGTTGATTCTTTCGATGCCACCTAGCTTTTTCTCCTAAACCCTGCATAGCATACATTAATTCAGGAATGTTAATAGAAAAGCAATATTAAGATAATTCAGGATATTCTTCAGGATCCTCCTCTTCAACAGCATTCACTTTCTTGTTGTCATTTCTACCATATGGCTTAGAGCGATATGGTTTAAATGAGGATTCTGACTTCCTATTAGTTGATTCGTAGGTAGTGGATGAGTTCATCCTTTCTTGCATCTTCTTATCATCCTCCAGCCTGATATATCTCAAGGCCCTGTTTCGAGCCTCGTCCAAATTCCTGCAAGGATTCATCACAAGATCCTGATAAAATTGGGAATCCTTTTGTAGCCCCATCTTGAATGCTTGGACCGTTGTGGCAACATCAAGGTGCGGGATATCCAAGGATTCCCTACTGAATTTGTTCACATAATCCCTTAGGGATTCCTGAGGTCCTTGAGTTATCCTGTAGAGATCACTTGTTAGTTTTTCAAAACTCCGGCTACAAGAAAATTGACTATTAAATAAATTCACTAGGTGAGCAAAAGATGTAATCGAATGTGGAGGAACATTTAAGAGCCATTTCAAGGCTGATCCTGTTAAAGTAGAACCAAAGCCTTTGCACAAGCATGCTTCCTTGAGCTCCGGAGGAATAGGATTAATCTCCATTCTTTCCCTATACTGGGCAATATGCTCTTCAGGATCCGTAGTCCCGTCGTAGAGTTTCATGTTGGGGGTTTGAAATCTTTTCGGAATCTCAGCATCACAGATAGGATACGCGAAACGAGATATCCTGTGGCTGTCTTGGGGCACTTCCGGAATTGGCTGGACCACTCCAGGTACACTCGATATCATGTCCTTCAATTTCTGAAGCTCCCTAGTAAATGTTGACGTCATACCTGCATCCTGCAAAGATACACTATTATTAGTAACAAGATTATTATTATTTGACACGTTACCAGTCTGAGGATTCTGGCCATATCCTGAAGCATATCCTGAGCTCCTCACAGTTGACATCCTGATCGAGGAGGGTATTTCAGGAGTATGATTCTGAGAATGACTAGGCACAATATTCCCCCTATTATCCTCAGTATACACAGCCGAACTGAAGTTCAAAGTTCTAGGTTGTAAAGGAGTAACAATATCCTCAGCGGATCTGCTTGAGCTAGCTTTTAAGAGTTGTATTTCTCTTAATAGCATTTGGTTAGTTTCCTGTTGCTGCCTCATTTGTTCCTGCACACTTTCAAACAAGGTTAGAATTTCATCATTAGAGACTAAAACGGGGGCAGATCCCTGAACACTCCGAGTAGGGATACTATCCTGAGGTTGTGAAGGGGCTGGCATCCTTGGAGGAGGTGGTGGAAGCACCGAACCAGTAGCAGCAGAAGTTGTAGCAGACACAGTGGAGGAGCTCATGTTTGATCTTGAGGCCATTGTGGACAATGTGGCAAAAAGTTTTGAAAACAGAAAACCGATTAACGATTTTACAAAGATTTTTAGTAAAGATAGCACCACTTGCCCCTCGGTGGGCGCCAAATTGTTTTGGTCAAAAATTACCGAAGCAATTAAGTGATCAAATTAGTTAAGTGAGGTAGTGTGCTAAAAAGCGTGTTGAAAATATGCTGGTTATGTTGTTTGTAAAAACAGGTTTCAGGATACGGCTCAGGATATTGAGTTGTATCTGCGATCAAACTATGAGCAAAAAGTAAAGAAAATGACACGAGATGTACGAGGAAAGCCCTTGATCAATCTAGATCGCCGGCATAAAACCTCGGGAGCTGATAATCGCAGCTGCCTAGTTCTTCTTATTACTTCAAACGTCAGGATACAGTGAAGGATATTGACCAGATCGCTAAGTGTTACAATGCTTTGTGTGAAAGTATAAATTGCGAGAGAACAAGTATGAGAGTGTAGTGAGTGTAGCTGTGATGTCCTATTCGATCTGATACACCCACCTATTTATAGTAACGAAATACAAACAAAAATTCCTACAAATATGGGATGCTCCGAATATTCCATTGTGAACGTTGTAGACCGAGTAATACGGCTTCAACGTCTTCATTTGAACAACTTGGACCGAGTCTCCCGGAGAAAGGGTCTTCGTGAACGTTGCTTCATCTGGACGCGTACTCCTGCACACAACCCGTTAGTAATCCTGAGGATACCATTCAGGATGTTACCAATATCCTGAATGAGCATCCCGGACATAAGCAGATATCACACAATCAAGATATAACTCAAGATATTTCCTAGGATATGGGCTCAGAATTTCACCCATAACAGTACAGTAAAGAGTTGACCATGGGGCAGTGTCCAGAGGCCACGGGGTCGTGTGGGGCCCTCTGCTGACAGCTGCAATTAATGAAGGAAGAGAAGAAGATGGCCATGGGTCGTGCCCAGTGGACACGGGGCATGGCCGGGGCTCTGTTCTGGCTATAAATAGGGGTGCTTGGTTCACTTCAAAGGCATCCCTTGGCAAATCACTTCTCTCTCACTTTGCCATCACTCCACCACCACTACAACACCAACACCCACCACCATCATCCATCTATCATCTTTAGAGTGTGTAGTAGTCTCAGGATCCAAGATTGATCGTAAAACTTCTTGTTAATCAAAGGCCATGCTTGGCTAATCTCTTACATCACTTGGTGAAGACAAGTCTTTAATGTATTACTTTTGATTTTTAATCTTTCGGCACTTTTTAATTGGGTATGTATTAATGACTTTAATAACTAGTTTCTTATGTTGAAAGTAAATTTTCTTTACCATTTCTTCATGATGTCATTAATTTGCTCATTCGTGTCTTTACTGTCTATATAAAGCGCGTTAACTACCTGGAAGGGGGTTAGGAGGGTGGTTTGGTAAAGTTCTTGTCTCGTTCACTGTATAGATCCTGTGAGGGCTTGGTTCAAGCTTACTAGAATCTCCTTCAATGCCCCAAAGATATTGGATGGCGGGGATGCGAATAGCTTGAACCCCTCATATGTAAACTACTATTAAAACTTTAAACCGGCTTCTTAGGATTGTATCCTTGTTAACTCAAACCACTTAGCCAAGGGTAACGTCACCTTCAAAAGAGGGGCCTACCACTTTTCGCATTAATAACTTATTTAGTTATCTTTCAATATTTCGACCCTTTAGGATTGTATCCCTGCTGACTCAAACCACTGGGTTGAGGGTAACGTCACCTTCAAAAGAGGGGCCTACTACTATAACTAAGATAATCTCTTAAAAAGTCCGAAAGTGCGAAAATTATCAAAGGGTACATTAAAGATGAGTTGGATCCAAGTGATTCTATCTTGTCTATTTGTTTTTCATTTTATTTATCTTTTTAATTTTTAGATTTATGTTTAAAAAATTTTCTCAAAAATTTGGATCGATTAGACGTTAACGATAAACCGGTATTAAAAGTGTGACAACTGGCACAAAACCGGTAATTTCCGTTCAGTTTTAAATATTATTTAATATCTGCAATTATGTGCTTAAGTGTCAACATTGTCTGATTACATGCTATACACGTGAATTCATGCATGTTTTATACTTCAAATATTGCTTTATGCATCACTTTAAGCGTTGCGTCAGAAACACTAGTAAACTCACCGGTAAAACACATTGTGTCAGCAATTCTGCAGAAAGCAGTCAGACAATAGAATTAGGGACTAGGAATAGGTCCAACATCTAAAATACCTTAAAACCCAAGTGTGGATACAAGGATTAACATATAAACTTTCCGGAAGCTAAACTATGCACTAAAAGACACCCGAAACGCACTTTAAATGCAGAATTCTGCATAAAACAGCCATAATTCAGCTATAATCAGCTTTTTAACACTATAATATCATACAGAATTTATGTTTTACTGTCCAGAATAACTTACAAAGTGTCGGGAATTGAAACTGCCATAAAAGGGGCTTCATACCTAGTGAAACTGCACAATTTAGCACTTTAACGAACCGTAACGAAACGAACAACCGGACAATAACCGGGACATCAAAATTTGTCTAGAAGTAATGTTTTTATGATATTAAACTAGTATTGGTGCTAGAACACCTTAAAAATCATAAAAACACCTAAACACACTTAAACTAACTTAAACCCCCTCGTTTGCACTTTAAACCCTTAACTTCCCAAAAAATACACTTTACCCCCCCCCCCTCACCATAACCGGCCCCAAGAGGGACCAACTTACCTTTTTATTATTTTAATTCCTCTTGTCCCCTTAAGTTTATACAAAATCCTAATTAAGATCACCTTGTTGGAAATTTCTTTTATAAGAACCAAGAGTAGTAAGATTTGTCCATTACACCATTCTTCACTTCATCTTCTTCCTCCCTTCTTCTTTGGTCTCGGATCAAACACCCCCACATACACACATCATTTTCAAGCTTCAATCTCATAATCCAAGGTTACTAGGAGGTGTATGGAGGCCATCTAAGAAGGTGTAAGGTGCTAGAAGTGGAAGGACCTCACTTTGGAGCTTTTAACCACTTGATTTCTTCCATAATCATCATCTTCATTCTTGTGCCACTTCCCTAGCCATTAGAGCTAGTAGTAAGCTTTTTTATCACTAAAATAAGTCATGTTTATGTTATGTACAAGTTTCACCATCTAAACAACTTAACTTTTAAAGTAAAAAATGAGAAGATCTAACATATTCATGAAGAAAACAAGTGATTAAATTGATTTTTAGTGTATATAATGAAGTTGTTGATGTTATATCTTGTGTTTATGTCAAGATCAAGTATGATGAGCTTGTTAAAAGCTTAGATCTAACAAGTTTAAGCATGGATCTTGAAGGATCCATGGTTAAACTTGAAGATGAACATATAAAGCATTATGTCATCATCATCATCATACTCAGTATATCCCACCAATAGCAAAGCTAAGGTAGGGTCTGAGGAGGGTGAGATGTAGACAGCCTTACCTCTACCCCGTAGGAATAGAGAGGCTGCTTCCAATGAGACCCCCGGCTCGATTGTAGTTTTGCATCAAGCCTTGGACATAAGGCACATAACACTCAGCAATTGAGACAAACGCCGATTAGTGCATGTACCCTTGTCTTTCGGCTATCAACGCCACCACATGATGCATGATTAACCATCCCCCTCTTTTAACGTTATTTTCACGAAATTAGTAAAATAACGTTAAAATTAGTGCACTTTCACTTTTGCCCCCCGAGCGCCCACACATATATACATTATATGAGCATACCGCAAGCGGGGCGTTATATAAAGCATTATGTGAACTTGAAATATGAATTTTTAGGCATAATCTTGTAATTTTGAAGTAATAAAGTGTGTGTAGAACTAATTTTTAAAACTAAAACTCATGGAAAGTTTGTTAAAAATTTAACATAAAGCTTGTTTATGAAAGATCTAAAGTTATTAAGCGTGGATCTTGAAAGATCCATGGTGAAACATGATGTTAAAAATAATGATCTTTCTAATGGACATAAAAGTGGCTTTAGAACATGATTTACAAACTTTAAGACCATTAAACTCATGGATGAGTTGGTTAGTAAAATATAGTTCTATAAAAGTTTGTTTAAAATACTCAAGAACACTTATTTTTGGAAAGATCATCTTATGTAAAGTGTAGATCTAAAAGTCTACACATTCTTAACAAAAATCAAGTTCACCATGATGTTTCATATGAAGAAATTAGTGTATGTTGTTGAAAATTGTTTTAGTGTTGAAAATTGTTTTAGTTTTGAAAAGAAAATAAACACATGTTTTGAAAACATGGGAAACCTCCATTTTTAGGGGAAACTATGTCAAAATTTTTATAAAATTTTGACACTTAGAAAAATACAAGTTTTGGTGAGACTTATTCCCTAAAAATTCACCTAAAAATATTTATCAAGGTTTCCCTAATTTTTGTAAGAAATTACAAGTTAAGAAATGATGATTTCTTCAAGTTAAAAATAATATTAAGTATGTATAATTTTAGGGAAAATATATATATTTAGTGATCACCAAACTTTGTGCTAAATGTATATTATGTGTATTATATATAGTAGTGTATTAGGGACTTGAAAATACACTAAATACTCCCAAGGAGTACGAATACAAAAATACACATACAAATACATGAGAATACCTAAGTATACAAGTATACAAAATACCTCACCAATGTTAGTGCATGCGTCTGTCGACTTCGTCTTGTATCGAGTCTTGTTCGTAGAATGTTAAATCAGGGCACGTAGCTCGAGTTAAAAGGTAATTTCGCTTGAAAAGTTGTAATTCCGCTTGAAAGAGACATGTGCAGATTCAAGCGAAATTAACTTGGTTAATTCCACTTGAACTGACATCCTGTCACTTTCAAGCGGAATCAGAACAATATATATATATATGTGTGTTCAAGCGAAATCATTTGTAATAGTTCCGGTTTGTGCAACGAAGTGCTGCCGAAGTGTCGTCTCGCTGTAAAACGTTATTATATCAATCAAATCGACAGTTAAAGTGATATTCTTGTTGAATTGACCTCAGTACGTCTGTTTCCGCCTTTCGTACTGAGCAAAACTCTTCTGATCAACTCATTCGGGTCTGTAAACGATCCTAAAAGTGGTATCAGAGCTCAGGAGGAAGAGTTCTTACCAATTCAGCTGAAATTTCTGATTTCTACACCTTCTTTTTCAAATTTAACAACTTTTCATGGTCAAAATGTTCTGATTTTTACACATCATACTCGGAATAGTGTTTTAAGTAATCCTTGAGAAAATTAGACCTTAATTCGATCTAAATCATATAAAAATTGTAATTTCGTTTCAAAATGAACACGAGAATGATGACATCAGCAGCAGTTCAAACGGAATTAGTCCCTAATTCCGCTTGAAACCGGTATTTCGCTTGAGAATTTGGATTGATTCCGCTTGAAAACAGTATTCCGCTTGAAACGTGCTATTCCGCTTCAATCTGTTATTCCGTTTGAAAAAGGTGTTAGTTCAAGCGAAATTAGGTATTCCGTTTGAATAGGTATTCCGCTTCAAAGGAGATTTCGCTTGAACGTACTGATTCCGCTTGAATAGGGATTTCGTTTGAAAGGGCTTATTTCGTTTGAACTTGTGTTATTCCGTTTGAAAGGAATTCCGCTTGAAATTGTGATTCCGTTTGAAAACACTGTTTGAAAATTTTTGAAATCCGAAACATGGACGAGGAATTTTACAACGCATTCGCTACCCTGGTTACTCCAATTACTCTTGCACAGAACACAATGTTAGAAAACGAAACGGGGACTATGCAAAAACCGCCTAAGCTCATCAACATCGAGGAGTATAAGGGTTGGGAAGGACGATTTGAAAACTGGGTTCAAGCCAATTATCTAGATGCTTGGGAATGTGTTGAAACGAAATATGTTCGACCGATGACTGATGATGAGGAGATTATTGCTATTAAAGATCTAAGTGCTGAAAATAGAAAGAAATACAAAGATGAGAAAATGATGCTAAGTCTACTACAACAAGCTGTGAAAGAAGATATCTTGGTTTTATTGCAACACAATGGAAGTTCTTATTCAATCTGGAAAGCATTAAAATCAAAATTTCATGGAAGTCAAGAGATGGTTAAGAACAAAAAATCGCTTTTGAAGAAAGAGTTTGATCTATTTCGTGGTTTAAAAAATGAAAGCACAAAACAGATCATAGAAAGATACTGCAATCTGCTAGCAAACATGAAGAGATTGAGCATCAACAAAGATAATGAAGAGTTGATCGAAAAACTAGTTGATGCATTGCCATATGAAACTTGGGGTACATATCTTATGATGTTGAGGAACAAGAAAGGTTTTAGCAATCTGACACTGAGCAAGTTCATTGAAAAGATTGAGGCTCAGGAGATGGAACAGAGAAAGATTTCAAGGATGAAAGATTTCGACGGTGAACAAGACATTGGTCTTTATTACAAAGGTGGTGTCAGTGATAAATCCACCAACATGTCACCGAAGGTTGAGAGAGCATTCAATGCAAAGAGTTCATCTGGAAGTTCTTCTAAAGGATCAAACAGCAATACAAGTTTTTCATCATATCCATCATTTGATCAGAACATTTCAGCAACAAAGAATGGAAATAAGCTTGTTGGGAACTGTATTGGAATCTTATGGAAGTTTAGTGGCAGGTCGGATCGGGAATCCAATGTTGACAAAAGAGGATTACGATCAAATAGATGCTGAAGAGATGGAATTGATAGACATAAAGTGGTGTTTGGCAAGTGTATTGAGACGAGCTGAAAAATTTAAGCAGATCACAGGAAGAGATGACTTACGTGAAGCTAATATTTCTACTTTAGGTTTTGATAAATCTAAAGTCACTTGTTTTCGTTGCAGGGAAAAAGGACACTTCAAGAGGGAGTGCACTAATCGCGAAGCAAGTGGAGCTCAAAATCTGTTCAACAACAATAATTACTATCGGAAATCGATCTATCATCAAGTTGCTCAACAACAACAAGAACCGCAAGTGGCACATGGTAGGAAAGTAATCGAGGAATCTTCAAAGAGAGCTTGTATGGTGAATCAGGATGACAAAGAGCCAACAAAAGGATTCAGTTGGGACAAATATATTTCAGCTGATAACAAAGCATGCCTGATAAACCAAGATGATGAAAAGTTACCAGAAGGATTTAACTGGGAAGGTTTTAGTTAGGATGATTATGATCCAAACAAAACTTCACATCAAAAAGCTTTTGTCGCTCGAGTTGAAGAAGATAGTGATGATGATAGAGAGTATTATGCAAGAAGATTGGCAGCTCATTTCAAAATGATGGAAGAAAGTGATAATGAAGATGAAAAAGCTAAAAAGAAAAAGAAAAAGGTCAAAACACCAGTTAGCAGTGATGATGAAGAAGTAGTACCAGTGATAAGGAAAAAGGTGGAAGTTCCAAAGTTCAAAGTTGATGAAGAAGTTGATGCAAAGAAGAATCCGGTGATTTGTGAAAATTGTGAAGCTATAAAGAAGCAGAACAACACATTGATGAACAACATGAATAGGCTGAAAGAATCTTATGATGTTCTGAACAAGGCCATGAATCAATACAATCAATCAAGTGAAGAACAAGCAACAGCCATGAAGACACTTCAAGGAGCTTTCATGATAAAGCAGAAAAGTGTGAACAACTACATTGAGAAGTGTGATGTGCTGGAACAAAAATTGGAAACTCAAAGAATTGAAACAGAAAGAGTAAACCGTTTGTTAAAAAGTTACTCATGTACTTCTTATGTCACTGACAGGATTTATCCAACTGTTGAAGGCATGAAGGCATTTGAGGATGATGAAGTAACTAAAGAACAAAAGGTTTCTGAAGAAAAGACTCCTAAAAAAAGAAAGAAAAAGAAGAAGGATTCTAAAGAGAAGACATCTGGTAAGAAACAAGGTGCCAGTTACAACAAGTGTCCACCCCCGCTTGAAAATGGATATTCTCTGAGAAATCCAAATTCAGAAAGAGTCGAAAAGGCAACAAATTTACAGTGGGAGTCGGAGTCTTCAGTTAACTTGCCAGATAATATTGATGTCACGTTTACGTCATCTGACACTGATCATGAGTCCGAGTTAATAAAGAAAGTGGTCGATCAAGTGTTGGATAAAGATGAAACTGAGGAGTTAAAGTCGGAGTTTATGTCAGAGTCAAAGTCTGAGTCCAGCACTCCGTGTCAAACCGTCAAACAGGGCAAAAGAGTATACAATAAAGAATTCCTGTTATCAAAATCTAATTTGGATGACGAAACGTTTAAAGTTGCATATACTTTGAATGATTCTGACAAATTATATTTTGATGAGGAATTTCCAATAAGAGGTGTCAAACCTGATATGATTAAAAAGGTTTTCAAACTAACAGAAATTAATATTTCTGAAATAAAAGATGTAAATCTTAATGATAAACCTAAAAAGTACACCTCAAGAGTTCAACAAAGAGAAAACAAGAAAAAGGGTTACAGTTCTGGTTCTGGCTTTCACAAGAAACCAAACCATAACGGTAATTTCAAAAAGAAAGGTCTTGGTTTTATTCCACCTGAAAATCATAAAAATGAAAAATATGTTTGAGATTTTAAATCAAAAATGATATTTGTTTCAGGTACATCATCTGAAGAAGAGAAAGAAAATCTGTTCAGAAATCAGTCAAACAAAGAATTCCCTGCGAAGAAGCAAGAAGAGATGAAGACTGCTGATCAGATGAAAGAAACGAGAACATGTTTCCAATGCAATACTGTTGGTCATATTGCCAAGTATTGTTCCAAGGCAATACAATCAAAGCAGGGAGTTTCTCGTAAATTGAAAGATAAAGAAGTTGTGTTTGAACCACCAATTGAGAGAACTAAACTTTTCAAAAATTCAACTTTTGAGATTGGTGAATGTTCAAACAGATTTTACAAGAAAAGGACAAATCTTGACAACCAAAAATGGGTTATTAAGAAATCTGATGATAGTTCAAGCAATGATTCTGATTCTTCAAAATCAGATGAGCTATCTTCTGGCAATGAATCTGATTCCACAAAGTCAGAGGAGCAACAAATTGGGATTAAATGTGATAATTCAGTTCCTCCAATGGATGATGTCAATTTTCCACCATTGAAGGCTGAAAACTTTAAACAAAAAATTGGCAAAGTTGAAATTTCAAATCAATTTTTCTCTGAAAAGAAAGAATTTGATATTGAAAAGGCCTTTAACTCTAAAGTTCATAACATTTTTGGAAAAATGGTTGACAGGAAGGTAAAAGGAGTCAAGGAATTTTACGAGAAGAAAACAAAGAAGCAAGGTAAAGTATCATCCCTGGTTTGTGACTGGGATGGTACATATTATGAACAGTAAAAATCTGGACTTGCCGGAGCTCCCAAGTTGGTAATCGCGGAGCAGGATTCGGCATCATTCTTATATTGTTTGTTGAAAAATTGAAAATTGGTCACTAGTATGACTTGCCGGAACTCCCAGGTTGGTAAGTGAGGAGTAGGTATCAGCATCTTGAGAATTCAACTTACATGTGGTATTGGTTGGTAAGTCATGTGGTTGAAAAAGAAGTTTGTGATTTTATTAAAAGGTTAATCAAGGTCATTAGGTTGAACTTGATTGAACTATTCGTACAAGTGGTACTAAATTTTCAAGACTAATCAGGGACATTAACTTGTACTTGATTTATCTTTCTTACAAGTGGTATTTTGAAGAAAACAATATGATGAACCCCTAACCTACAAACGGTAAAATCAATCAACAAAACTTATTTTCTGGAAAAACCATTTGATTAAAATAAACTTAGGTGTTTTGAAATCAATGGGAAAATAGTTTGTTGTGAGGGGGAGTTCTGATTGTTTATGCCAAGTGAATGGCGAATTGAAGCTATTCGATATCGGTTGTCAACTTACTTGTACAGTTTGTTTTCAAATTTCTTTAAATGTGTTTGAATTTTAGGGGGAGTAAGAATTTTCAGAAAATCCAAAAACATTAGAAAATTTAAAAAAGACAAAAACATGATAAAAATACAAAACTGAGTTTTGGTGTCATAGAAGAGGAAATGATAGTACATCAGTAGACAATTACAGTATGCTAAAGAAATGTAATGATTAAATAGCGTTAAACGGTCTCACTAATGATATGCCGATAGGTTTTTACACATTTAGTAAGCTTTTTCGGGATATAAACTTAAATTCAAACTTGCTTATTTCGTGGGGAACACTACTTGGATATATAGGTAACCCCTGAAATTTCGTTTGAAGGATACCTCTTTCTGAAATACTAGGTCTTTATGCTTAGTGATATCTGGGGTATTATCCCGGGACTTCTGATTTTGCGGAAGCAATGGCCTAGTCCCCGGAGAATACTTTGCGCTTGCTTGAAATATAGCCAACCCTCAGCATAAAAATGATGAAACATTGAAAAAATATGCTAATCATGTGCTGTTGTAAAAAAGATCCTCTAAAGGGGACCCACCAAAAGTCGAGCCGTCATCTCTCTACTGAACGGAAGTTCTGACCTGAGCTCTCACGGTTTCGCAATTAACCCCTTACAGATATCATTTGTGGTATACTCACCTGTAAGACTGAATATTGGGATCTGGATACGGGAGTATATTCAAGAGGTGGGACACATGAATGAGTTTAAGTTCTTAATACACCTAATTCGTATCCTGAATCAGTTGAAATGTGTGTGAAAATTTAAGTGGATCAATATATCGGCAATCTAAGTGAATTGTTTAATTCTTAATGTGTAACTAAGCTCAACGGTACTTGTGACTTGTCAAATACTGATATGATCCTCTTACACAAACTCACAAAAATGTTGTCTGTAAATATTTCTTTATTGCATTTTCATTTCATATTAAAAATCCAAAAAGATTTTTGGAGTGTTTTAGCATAAATTTCGAAAAATTCAAAAAGATTTTCGACAACTAGTGTTGGAGAGCTAATTTTCAACATTCCAAGTGCTAGACATGATGACAATTGGTTTGGGAGAGTTTTTTTAAAAAAAAAAAAATAATAATAATAATAATAATATTTTTCAAGTAGTTCATCAAAGTTTATTTTGTAAAATCATTCATTGTTTGAATAATTCCTGCAAGTGGTTCATCAGAAATTATAAATGTTAAATCATTTTGAGTGTTATATGTACAAGTGGTTAGCAGAGTGTAAATTTTTCAAATTTTTAAAATTTGTGAAATTTATTTTTGGGTAGAGATTGTGCAGGTAATCCAGATTTAGATCCTGAGCAGGATTTGAGCCAGGGTACGATCTTGGAACTGCTGATACTAATGAACTTAAGGAATCAAGAGATCTGATCAAGAGAATAGAAGATTCAAGAGCCAGATTGTGATTCTGGAATTGAAGATTAGATTAACATTCGAGGGGGAGATTTGTTGATAAAGAAGAGAAGAGATTTGAGTATGCTTTACAGTGTCAGATACTTCAAAAAAGAAGCCCGAAGGCTGATAAAGACTGAAGATGTAGAAGACTCGACACTTTAAGACTCGTCAACATTCGAGGGGGAGTATGTTAGTGCATGCGTCTGTCGACTTCGTCTTGTATCGAGTTTTGTTCGTAGAATGTTAAATCAGGGCACGTAGTTCGAGTTAAAAGGTAATTTCGCTTGAAAAGTTGTAATTCCGCTTGAAAGAGACGTGTGCAGATTCAAGCGAAATTAACTTGGTTAATTCCGCTTGAACTGACATGCTGTTACTTTCAAGCGGAATCAGAACAATATATATATATGTGTGTTCAAGCGAAATCATTAGTAAGAATTCCGGTCTGAGCAACGAAGTGCTGCCGAAGTGTCGTCTCGCTGTAAATCATTGTAAAATCAATATAACGACAGTTTAAAGTGTTTATCTTGCTGAATTGACCTCAATACGTCTGTTTCCGCCTTTCGTATTGAGAAAAACTCTTCTGATCGAATTTTTCAGGTCTGAAAATGATCCTACAACCAAGAAGCACATGGACAAATACAAGAAAATATATTTATAAAAATATATTCCTTAACATATTAATGAACTTGGACAAGTTATGGACTTAAATATATATTTTTGGACAAATATATATAACCTATACCAAGTATTGGAATTTATACAAAAATCGGGTGGATAACAAGAATAACCATATATATTTTTTATAGCATGACAAAATATATATATTTCATACAAGTTTTAAAAATATATTATTTTTAGGAAATATAATTCCGGAAAGTAATAAAAATCAAAGTATTGATTTTTGGTGAAAAATACAAAATACATAAGTATTTACATAAAATACAAGTACCCTTTCCTTAGAATACTTGTACAAAAATAATATTGAGAATATTATTTCAAGAAATACTTATATTTATTTTTGGGAAAATAATATAAGTAACATACTTGAGAAGTTAAAAACATAAATTATTTTTAACAACTTATTACCTTGACAAAAAGACTTATAAACAAATATATATTTGAAGTAGTGAAATATATATTTACAAATAAACAATATATACTCAAAGTGCAAGAACATGACAAACGGGCAAGACCCGACAAACAAGGGCACGACCCTCACAAAGAATGAATGTGTAAAGAACATATACATAAACAAAAGATGGCGACTTGTACTTGTGTGACAAAAGGCTAGTGACTAACATTAATAGAACACGTATAGGTCACGACGCTACAAAACCAACCGGTGAAGTTTACGACGCAGGATACGCAAAGTTGTGAGTTCATCTCCCCACTTTTAAACTTTTACATGTTTTCTAAACTTGGGGAAAATACATATGCTATGGTATGTTGAATACAAAAACTATAACAACCCTCGATAAAACCGACACCCTCATAATTTTTCCGACACCCTAATATATTTTAAAATATCCCAATATGTCCCAAAATGCACCATATGTGTGAAAACCGAGCCCGAAATACAATCTAGCATTTAAAATAAATGAAAAACAAGAAAATTTAAGTTGAGGCGGGCCGCGTAAGCCCCACCCCAACCTACACGCGGGCCGCGTGAACTTAAAATCTGGCGCAACCCTGGGCCGCCACGTGGCCCAACACCCGACAGACCTATACCTTGACTCAGCCCAGCTACGCATTGAACCGGGTTTGACGCGGGCCGCGTAAACCCTGGGCTTGTGTTACGCGGGCCGCGAGAGGACCAAACTCAGCAACTATAAATGGATGGCCTCGGATCTTCAGTCTGATCGTTCAAAATCGAAATCTCTATCTAAATTCTGAATAGTAGGCTTATTATACGGGTATTATACACCCCTAAATAGCGAAGTTCTGCTCCGTTGTAAGTATTATAACCCCTGGATACGTATTAGATACGCTGCCCGATTGATCTAGGGTTCCGTAACGGCTGTCGTGGTTCTGCCCGACGTAGTCGTTGGAATACCGTCTCGGGGAGGGTATTACTAATCTTAAAATGGGTTATTATACTAACGTGTGTGCATTTGTGTAAATTATAGATTGTCACCAGGAAACCCTTACGAAAAATCTAAGACAGCAATGTGAGTAATCTCCTTTTTGTTAACAGTTTTTACAAAACCTTAACTATTTTACAATGCAATTTAGCAGTGATTGAGTCTTTGTAGTTCTTCAATTACTGCCGGTATGTTGGGGTTTTGTATACAAAATGTGAGTAATGTTACCATTGGACGAAGAGTTAGCCAATGTGTAATATGACCCACCAGTCAGGATTGACAGTACTGAATGAGTAATTGGGTAGATATAAACATTGTAACCGCCCTCAATACTGTTAAGTTTAAATTAAATTAATAATTCTTGATTAAACTAGCAGGATTTGATTTTGTATTAGGAATGGATTGGTTAATAGCCAATAAAGCCAGTATTTTATGTGATCAAAAGTCAATTCAAGTAAATTCACCAAAGGGTGAAAATATCACAATTAAAGGAGATAAACCATCTAGATCCACAAAATTCATCTCTGTGATGAAAACTGCAAGTTATATAAGAAAAGGATCTATAGTGTATTTGATTTCTATAATCACTAACACTAAAGGAAAGGATTTGAAAGACATTCTAGTAGTGTCTCAGTTTTCAGATATATTTCCAGAAGAATTACCAAGACTACCTCCAGATAGAGAAGTTGAATTCAGAATTCACCTACTACCAGGAACAGCACCAATTGCCAAAGCACCCTACCGTTTGGCACCCGCCGAAATGCAGGAACTGAAGAAACAATTGGATGAATTACTGGAAAAAGGATTCATACAACCAAATTCATCGCCTTGGGGAGCGCCGATACTGTTCGTTAAAAAGAAGGACGGATCAATGCGTATGTGCATTGACTACCGTGAATTGAACAAAGTCACGTTTAAGAATCGGTACCCATTACCGAGAATCGAAGATCTGTTCGATCAACCGCAAGGAGCTCGATTTTTCTCTAAAATCGATTTAAGGTCAGGATATCATCAATTAAAGGTACGGGAAGAGGACATTCCTAAGACCGCATTCAGAACAAGTTATGGCCATTATGAATTTACTGTCATGCCATTTGGTTTAACCAATGCCCCAGCCGCATTTATGGACATGATGAACCGAATATGTAAGCCATATTTGGATAAATTCATAATTGTCTTTATAGATGATATTCTAAATTACTCTAAGAATAAAGAGGATCATGCAAAGCACAGGTACAATTTCTAAGTGCGAGTTTTGGCTAGAACAGGTACAATTTTAAGTCTATTAAGAAAGGAAAAGCTTTATGCTAAATTTTCAAAGTGCGAGTTTTGGCTAGAACAGGTACAATTTCTTGGTCATTTAGTGAATCATAAAGGAATTCATGTGGATCCAACAAAGATCGAGGCAATTATCAAATGGAAAACCGCTGAGTCACCAACCGAGGTTAGTAGTTTCTTAGGATTGGCCAGTTATTATAGGAGATTTATTCGAGATTTTTCTAGAATAGTCATTCCTTTAACTAAGTTAACCTGTAAATCCATTAAGTTTGAATGGGGACCAAAACAAGAAGAAGCTTTTAGAATTCTTAAGCATAAATTAACCCATACACCCATATTAGCGTTACCAGAAGGAACTGAAGACTTTGTAGTCTATTGTGACGCTTCTAAATTAGGTTATGGATGTGTATTGATGCAACGCCAAAAGGTTATAGCTTATGCATCTAGGCAACTTAAGAATCATGAAGAAAATT
Organism: Helianthus tuberosus; assembly: GCA_030545235.1. Lineage (NCBI taxonomy): Eukaryota > Viridiplantae > Streptophyta > Magnoliopsida > Asterales > Asteraceae > Helianthus > Helianthus tuberosus. The sequence goes on from CM060355.1 coordinate 20,568,331, forward strand.
ATTCAACCCATGACTTGGAATTAAGAGCTATAATTTTTGCCCTTAAGATTTGGAGACATTACCTTTATGGTAGTAAGTTTACTATATTCACCGATCATAAGAGTTTAAGGTATGTTTTCGGGCAAAAGGAGTTGTATATGAGACAAAGACGCTGGATGGAGATGCTTAGTGATTATGATTGTGATATCCAGTATCATGAAGGGAAGGCAAATGTAGTGGCAGATGCTTTAAGCTGAAAGTATCATGAAATGCCAAAAAGGGTACGTTCTCTTAAATTAAATCTACAAGTAGATTTAAATGATCAAATCAGAAAAGCACAAAAATCAGTAATCAAGAATGATACTGAAAAATTAAAAGGTATGTTAAAAGAGTTAGAAAAAGGAACAGATGGAATTTGGAGATTCCATAAAAAGAGAATATGGATACCTAAATTTGGAAACCTACGTCATCGTATATTAGAAGAAGCCCATAAGTCTAAGTATACGATGCATCCAGGAAATGATAAAATGTACCAGGATTTAAGGAAAAATTTCTGGTGGATAGGAATGAAAAAGGACATAGCAGCCTATGTTTCTAAATGTTTAACATGTTCACAAGTTAAAGCTGAACACCAGAAACCCTCAGGCCTATTGCAACAGTTAGAAATGCCAGTGTGGAAATGGGAATTAATAACAATGGATTTTGTTACTAAATTACCCAAAACAAAGAAAGGAAATGATACAATCTGGGTGATTGTAGATAGACTAACCAAGTCAGCTCATTTCCTACCAATGAAAGAAACTTTTAGTATGGAACAACTAGCTAAATTATATGTAAATGAAATTGTTTCATTACATGGAATTCCTTTATCAATTGTTTCTGCTAGGGATAGCCGATTTACCTCTCATTTTTGGTCAAGTTTCCAAAAGGCAATGGGAACCAAGTTGAATCTAAGCACAGCTTATCATCCTCAAACAGACGGACAAAGCGAAAGGACAATTCAGACGATGGAGGACATGCTTAGAGCTTGTGTAATTGATTTTGGAGGTAATTGGGAAGATCACTTACCTTTAATAGAATTTTCTTATAATAATAGTTATCACACAAGTATCAATGCTGCACCATTCGAAGCACTTTATGGACGAAAGTGCCGAACCCCAGTCTGTTGGGCAGAAATTGGGGAAAAGCAACTATCTGGACCTGAGATAGTGCAAGAAACAACCGACAAGATTATTCAAGTCAAGGAACGACTGAAAGCAGCACGTGATCGACAGAAGAGTTATGCTGATAACCGACGCAAACCATTGGAATTTCAAGTAGGAGATAAAGTATTGTTAAAGGTCTCTCCTTGGAAAGGAATGGTAAGATTCATCAAAAGGGGAAAGCTAAGTCCCGGGTATATTGGACCTTTTGAGATAATTAGAAGAATAGGACCTGTAGCCTATCAGCTACAACTGCCAGAGGAAATGGCAGGAATACATGATGTATTTCATGTATCTAATCTCAAGAAATGCTTAGCTGATGAATCACTAATATTACCTCTTAAGGACATAGAGGTAAATGAACAATTCAAGTTTGTAGAAAGGCCTCTACAAATTGAAGACAGGAAAGTCAAGAATCTCAAGCATAAGATACTAGTTTTGGTCAAAGTGAAGTGGGACTCCAAAAGAGGACCTGAGTACACCTGGGAGCTCGAATCAGAAATGCAAAGGAAATATCCACACTTGTTCCAGTAGATCTCGAGGACGGGCTCTAAAATAAGGTGGGGAGGATATAACAACCCTCGATAAAACCGACACCCTCATAATTTTTCCGACACCCTAATATATTTTAAAATATCCCAATATGTCCCAAAATGCACCCCATATGTGAAAACCGAGCCCGGAATACAATCTAGCATTTAAAATAAATGAAAAACAAGATAATTTAAGTTGAGACGGGCCGCGTAAGCCCCACCCCAACCTTCACGCGGGCCGCGTGAACTTAAAATCTGGCGCAACCCTGGGCCGCCACGTGGCCCAACACCCGGCAGACCTATACCTTGAATCAGCCCAGCTACGCATTGACCCGGGTTTGACGCGGGCCGCGTAAACCCTGGGCTTGTGTTACGCGGGCCGTGAGAGGACCAAACTCAGCAACTATAAATAGATGGCCTCAGATCTTCAGTCTGATCGTTCAAAATCGAAATCGAAATCTAAATTCTGAATAGTAGGCTTATTATACGGGTATTATACCCCCCTAAATAGCGAAGTTCTGCTCCGTTGTAAGTATTATAACCCCTGGATACGTATTAGATACGCTGCCCGATTGATATAGGGTTCCGTAACGGCTGTCGTGGTTCTGCCCGACGTAGTCGTTGGAATACCGTCTCGGGGAGGGTATTACTAATGTTAAAATGGGTTATTATACTAACGCGTGTGCATTTGTGTAAATTATAGATTGTCACCAGGAAACCCTTACGAAAAATCTAAGACAGCAATGTGAATAATCTCCTTTTTGTTAACAGTTTTTACAAAACCTTAACTATTTTACAATGCAATTTAGCAATGATTGAGTCTTTGTAGTTCTTCAATTACTGCCTGTATGTTGGGCTTTTGTATACAAAATGTGAGTAACGTTACCATTGGACGAAGAGTTAGCCAATGTGTAATATGACCGACCAGTCAAGATTGACAGTACTGAATGAGTAATTGGGTAGATATAAACATTGTAATCGCCCTCAATACTGTTAAGTTTAAATTAAATTAATAATTCTTGATTAAACTGGGATTCACTCACCAGTATTTCCCACTGACAAATATTTTTAAAACGCGTTTTAGGTAACACATTGTGAAAGCCAATTAGAAGCCAGCTGGACAGCACTGAACGCTTGGAAAAGTGGCTATAAAAGTTACCTAAATAAAGACGGCATTTTAATTCAAATAAAATGGGATTTATCCCTATAAATCAGCTTGTAATAAAAACTTGGGTTTCATCCCAATATGTTTATTTATATATAAATGGTGGTTTTACTCTGATAAACATTTCCTAACTACGGTCCTGTTGAAAATTTCCGCTGCCAAATTAGACAATACACGATACCACCGAAACTGAGTTCGCGGCCGCCCGTTCCCAGGATAGATAAGGGATCGGGGGTTGCGACAGAAGGTGGTATCAGAGCTAAGCCACTGATTCAGCCACAGAGGTGTTCTGCTGACATCAAAATGTAAAGTGTTAGGAAATAAATTACGAAAAATATGTGCATAACTGTATTTATTGTTATGTGTTATTTGACTATCTGTTAGTTTTACAGTATGAGCGACCAAGGACCATCTGACGCGTACCGTCAATTGTCTGGTTCGCCTAGAAGCGAAGGCACCTCCTCTTCTCAGCCTGCCCTCTCGGGGTACTCTGCTGATACGGAAGAATGAATCTTTGTGTTTAAGGCTCAGTCAGAGGAGTCATTTCCTCAGAAAAAGAGGGGATGGTTCAGTAGAGGGGCACACGAGCGTTGAAAACATATGAAAAAGTTACAAGACAAGAGGGTACTAGCAGCAGCCAAGAGGGAGACAGATGCCTATGCCAAGGATATGATAAATAGGGGTATAGCAAATATTCACATCCTAGCAACCACTGCAGCTGACCCTAATCTGGAGCAAATAATAGCACCCCAACCACAACTGCCAATCCCTGACCAACCGATGGAGATAGAAAACCCTGAAAACCAAGTAGAGATGCATGACTTCAATCCGGAGGAAATACCTAGGGTACCAGCACCAAACCCCCTAAACCCAAATTACGATTCCTGGTGGGATGATGTTAGGGACTATGTGCAACGTTACCCGATACATGAAGACACACCCATGCAGAACGTAGGAGCCTACCTAGGTTTAGATCCTTTAGATCCCTATTTTCACGACGAATACATTAGGGAAATTTTAGAAGATCCTTACCAATTTCAGGCACCTACACCTCCATACCAGGAACCCGCACCCCAGATTCCGAACCCAGCCCTAGAACCTGCACCCCCAATGAGTGTAGAAAACGTGCAAGAACTTAGGACTTTTGGGGAGGAAATTTTAGAAAGCAATGAGAGAATGAGACAGGTGGGAGAGCGACTCGTCTGGAAGTATGACGAGCGCAATATGGATTTTTGGATGAATCCATATCCGTGAATGTGAGAATGGTAAAATGGTAGTAGTAATAATAATAATAAAATAATAAAATAAAATATGTGTGTATGGATGCCTACTACTATTAGTGTAATTTTCTTTCTGTTGGTATTGTAAATTTTTATTTCAGTACTAGTGTGTAATAGACGCATAGTATATGAATAGAGTAAAGTCGCAATGATCGACGCTTTTGGATAAAATGCGTGTCATGTGATTGACTATATTAGATATTATTTTGTGATATTAATACGGGGTAAATGTTTAAAATTCAGATGGCCGACGAAGGAAATCAAGGAAATCTGAATAACGATAACCAGAGTAACATTAACGTGGTTAATGAGAATCCGAGCATCAATAACAATGGAAACCAAATGGATAATAGTGCTGTTCAACACATAGTGGTACAAGGAATCATAGATGCAATGCCATTTATTATTCAAACGGTTCAAGAAGCGAATAATAAAAGTAAACATAGTAGTAAGCGACCAATTGAACCAGAAAACAGCGTAAACAATGGCCCTGTACTTCAAGTGCCCATTCCCAAAAGAAGAAGAACCGTGTCTTATGGTTGTTCTTACAAAGAATTCTGGTCCTGTAAACCGATAGAATTCTCGGGCAATGAAGAACCTATTGCAGCTCTACGCTGGATAGAGAAAACTGAGGTTGTTTTTAAAATAAGCAAGTGTGCTGAAGAAGACAAAATAATGTTTGCTTCTAATCTGTTTAAGAACTCAGCCTTAGAATGGTGGAACACTATCCTCCAGTCAAGAGGAAGTGATAGGGTATACAATATGGAATGGGAAGAATTTAGGAATATGGTAGAAAGGAAATTCTGCCCTCCTAATGAAAAAGAACAGATAGCAAACAAATTCCTAAACCTTAGGATGAATGGAGTGGATAGTAAGGGGTATACAAAGTTATTCTTCGAATATGCTAGAATAGTACCAACCCTTGCATCACCAGAGCCGGTATTAATCTCCCGTTACATCTGGGGATTAATTGGAGAGATTAGACATGTAGTCAAGGCAGCTAGACCTCAAACCATAGAAGAAACTGTAGAATTAACAAACACCTTGACTGATGAATTAGTACGTACTAGAGAAGAAGACCAGAGGAAAAATCTAGCACAGAGGCTTACCCAAGAATTCCGTTCTGGAAATTACAACCGTAGAAATATGGGTTCTACATCTGCACCTTATTGCAAGTATTGCAAAAGGAAGCATTCTGGAAAATGCTCCATATATTGCAATTTCTGCAAAATATCAGGACATAAGGCAGAAGACTGCAGGAGGAAAGCCAACAACAGGGTATGCTACAATTGTGGGGAACAAGGTCACATCAAGCCAAACTGTCCAAAATTGGCTCCAGCTGCAAACAACAGGAACACTAAAAATGCTAGAGCATTTGTTCTAACAGCAGATGAAGCCAAGAGATTCCAGACGTGATAGCTGGTACGTTTTTAGTTAATGATGTTTTTGCTAAAGTATTATTTGACTCTGGTGCAAACCAAAGTTTTATCAATACTTTGTTTTGCAAACTTCTAAATCAGTCATTAACTAAACTACCACAAGAATGTCTAGTAGAGACAGCTAATGGAGAAACTGTTAGGATTTCTGAAATCTTGCAGGGAGCAAGAATAGAATTTTTAAATCAAAAGTTTAGGGCAAACCTTTATCCCATGAATCTGGCAGGATTTGATATTGTATTAGGAATGGATTGGTTAATAGCCAATAAAGCCAGTATTTTATGTGATCAAAAGTCAATTCAAGTAAATTCACCAAAGGGTGAAAATATCACAATTAAAGGAGATAAACCATCTAGATCCACAAAATTCATCTCTGTGATGAAAACTGCAAGTTATATAAGAAAAGGATCTATAGTGTATTTGATTTCTATAATCACTAACACTAAAGGAAAGGATTTGAAAGACATTCCAGTAGTGTCTCAGTTTTCAGATGTATTTCCAGAAGAATTACCAGGACTACCTCCAGATAGAGAAGTTGAATTCAGAATTCACCTACTACCAGGAACAGCACCAATTGCCAAAGCACCCTACCATTTGGCACCCGCCGAAATGCAGGAACTGAAGAAACAATTGGATGAATTACTGGAAAAAGGATTCATACAACCAAGTTCATCGCCTTGGGGAGCGCCGATATTGTTCGTTAAAAAGAAGGACGGATCAATGCGTATGTGCATTGACTACCGTGAATTGAACAAAGTCACGATTAAGAATCGGTACCCATTACCGAGAATCGATGATCTGTTCGAGCAACCGCAAGGAGCTCGATTTTTCTCTAAAATCGATTTAAGGTTAGGATATCATCAATTAAAGGTACGGGAAGAGGACATTCCTAAGACCGTATTCAGAACACGGTATGGCCATTATGAATTTACTGTCATGCCATTTGGTTTAACCAATGCCCCAGCCGCATTTATGGACATGATGAACTGAATATGTAAGCCATATTTGGATAAATTCATAATTGTCTTTATAGATGATATTCTAATTTACTCTAAGAATAAAGAGGATCATACAAAGCATTTGCACGCACTTTTAAGTCTATTAAGAAAGGAAAAGCTTTATGCTAAATTTTCAAAGTGCGAGTTTTGGCTAGAACAGATACAATTTCTTGGTCATTTAGTGAATCATAAAGGAATTCATGTGGATCCAACAAAGATCGAGGCAATTATCAAATGGAAAACCGCTGAGTCACCAACCGAGGTTAGTAGTTTCTTAGGATTGGCCAGTTATTATAGGAGATTTATTCGAGATTTTTCTAGAATAGTCATTCCTTTAACTAAGTTAACCTGTAAATCCATTAAGTTTGAATGGGGACCAAAACAAGAAGAAGCTTTTAGAATTCTTAAGCATAAATTAACCCATACACCCATATTAGCGTTACCAGAAGGAACTGAAGACTTTGTAGTCTATTGTGACGCTTCTAAATTAGGTTATGGATGTGTATTGATGCAACGCCAAAAGGTTATAGCTTATGCATCTAGGCAACTTAAGAATCATGAAGAAAATTATTCAACCCATGACTTGGAATTAGGAGCTATAATTTTTGCCCTTAAGATTTGGAGACAATACCTTTATGGTAGTAAGTTTACTATATTCACCGATCATAAGAGTTTAAGGTATGTTTTCGGGCAAAAGGAGTTGAATATGAGACAAAGACGCTGGATGGAGATGCTTAGTGATTATGATTGTGATATCCAGTATCATGAAGGGAAGGCAAATGTAGTGGCAGATGCTTTAAGCCGAAAGTATCATGAAAAGCCAAAAAGGGTACGTTCTCTTAAATTAAATCTACAAGTAGATTTAAATGATCAAATCAGAAAAGCACAAGAATCAGTAATCAAGAATGATACTGAAAAATTAAAAGGTATGTTAAAAGAGTTAGAACAAGGAACAGATGGAATTTGGAGATTCCATAAAAAGAGAATATGGATACCTAAATTTGGAAACCTACGTCATCGTATATTAGAAGAAGCCCATAAGTCTAAGTATACGATACATCCAGGAAATGATTAAATGTACCAGGATTTAAGGAAAAATTTCTGGTGGATAGGAATGAAAAAGGACATAGCAACCTATGTTTCTAAATGTTTAACATGTTCACAAGTTAAAGCTGAACACCAGAAACCCTCAGGCCTATTGCAACAGTTAGAAATGCCAGTGTGGAAATGGGAATTAATAACAATTGATTTTGTTACTAAATTACCCAAAACAAAGAAAGGAAATGATACAATCTGGGTGATTGTAGATAGACTAACCAAGTCAGCTCATTTCCTACCAATGAAAGAAACTTTTAGTATGGAACAACTACCTAATTATATGTAAATGAAATTGTTTCATTACATGGAATTCCTTTATCAATTGTTTCTGATAGGGATAGCCGATTTACCTCTCATTTTTTGTCAAGTTTACAAAAGGCAATGGGAACCAAGTTGAATCTAAGCACAGCTTATCATCCTCAAACAGACGGACAAAGCGAAAGGACAATTCAGACGATGGAGGACATGCTTAGAGCTTGTGTAATTGATTTTGGAGGTAATTGGGAAGATCACTTACCTTTAATTGAATTTTCTTATAATAATAGTTATCACACAAGTATCAATGCTGCACCATTCGAAGCACTTTATGGACGAAAGTGCCGAACCCCAGTCTGTTGGGCAGAAATTGGGGAAAAGCAACTATCTGGACCTGAGATAGTGCAAGAAACAACCGACAAGATTATTCAAGTCAAGGAACGACTGAAAGCAGCACGTGATCGACAGAAGAGTTATGCTGATAACCGACGTAAACCATTGGAATTACAAGTAGGAGATAAAGTATTGTTAAAGGTCTCTCCTTGGAAAGGAGTGGTAAGATTCATCAAAAGGGGAAAGCTAAGTCCCAGGTATATTGGACCTTTTGAGATAATTAGAAGAATAGGACCTATAGCCTATCAGCTACAACTGCCAGAGGAAATGGCAGGAATACATGATGTATTTCATGTATCTAATCTCAAGAAATGCTTAGCTGATGAATCACTAATAGTACCTCTTAAGGACATAGAGGTAAATGAACAACTCAAGTTTGTAGAAAGGCCTCTACAAATTGAAGACAGGAAAGTCAAGAATCTCAAGCATAAGAGACTAGTTTTGGTCAAAGTGAAGTGGGACTCCAAAAGAGGACCTGAGTACACCTGGGAGCTCGAATCAGAAATGCAAAGGAAATATCCACACTTGTTCCAGTAGATCTCGAGGACGAGCTCTAAAACAAGGTGGGGAGGATATAACAACCCTCGATAAAACCGACACCCTCATAATTTTTCTGACACTCTAATATATTTTAAAATATCCCAATATGTCCCAAAATGCACCCCATATGTGAAAACCGAGCCCGGAATACAATCTAGCATTTAAAATAAATGAAAAACAAGATAATTTAAGTTGAGGCGGGCTGCGTAAGCCCCACCCCAACCTTCACGAGGGCCGCGTGAACTTAAAATCTGGCGCAACCCTAGGCCGCCAAGTGGCCCAACACCCGGAAGACCTATACCTTGACTCAGCCCAGCTACGCATTGACCCGGGTTTGACGCGGGCCGCGTAAACCCTGGGCTTGTGTTACGCGTGCCGCGAGAGGACCAAACTCAGCAACTATAAATAGATGGCCTCGGATCTTCAGTCTGATAGTTCAAAATCGAAATCTCTATCTAAATTCTGAATAGTAGGCTTATTATACGGGTATTATACCCCCCTAAATAGCAAAGTTCTGCTCCGTTGTAAGTATTATAACCCCTGGATACGTATTAGATACGCTGCCCGATTGATCTAGGGTTCCGTAACGGCTGTCGTGGTTCTACCCGACGTAGTCGTTGGAATACCGTCTCGGGGAGGGTATTACTAATGTTAAAATGGGTTATTATACTAACGCGTGTGCATTTGTGTAAATTATAGATTGTCACCAGGAAACCCTTACGAAAAATCTAAGACAGCAATGTAAGTAATCGCCTTTTTGTTAACAGTTTTTACAAAACCTTAACTATTTTACAATGCAATTTAGCAGTGATTGAGTCTTTGTAGTTCTTCAATTACTGCCGGTTTGTTGGGGTTTTGTATACAAAATGTGAGTAATGTTACCATTGGACGAAGAGTTAGCCAATGTGTAATATGACCCACCAGTTAGGATTGATAGTACTGAATGAGTAATTGGGTAGATATAAACATTGTAATCGCCCTCAATACTGTTAAGTTTAAATTAAATTAATAATTCTTGATTAAACTGGGATTCACTCACCAGTATTTCCCACTGACAAATATTTTTAAAACGCGTTTCAGGTAACACAATGTGAAAGCCAATTAGAAGCCAGCTGGACAGCACTGAAGGCTTGGAAAAGTGGCTATAAAAGTTACCTAAATAAAGACGGCGTTTTAATTCAAATAAAATGGGATTTATCCCTATAAATCAGCTTGTAATAAAAACTTGGGTTTCATCCCAATATGTTTATTTATATATAAATGGTGGTTTTGCTCTGATAAACATTTCCTAACTACGGTCCTGATGAAAATTTCCGCTGCCAAAATAGACAATACACGATACCACCGAAACTGAGTTCGCGGCCGCCCGTTCCCGGGACAGATAAGGGATCGGGGGTTGCGACAAAAACTAAGGAATGATACATAGATCATGTGACGTATAGGGTTCCATAAGCACCATTAATCAATTACATACCAAGACCGCGGAACAAAAGGTTAGATCTAATGGGTTTCAGGCAACCACACTCTTTGCCACTCTTTTACCAAGCAGTGCTTTTGTGTCTCTAGTCGTGAATCGACAAGTAAAAATGCCTATGGTTTGGATGCTTCCTATGTCGTTACATATGTTAGTGGCCTCACGAACCATTAGGGATCTCGTATTCCTTACATTTACAGAAATACTCGTTCAAGTACAATTACATACCATGTTTTCTGCAACGAATGCTTAAATGTTTTACACAAAACTGCATGAATTCACACCAACATTATGTTGACGATTTTCCAAAACTTACATGTATTTCAGGTAACTAAAGTGGATGTACGTGCAGTCTTACTCTTGCTCTGGGATGTCGCTTATGTTTTAGTCATGTCGTGTCAAGACTCCTATGCCTGTTTTGTGGGATTTGGTTATTATATTCCATCCCGTGTGGTGATATAAGAACCAAAACCTTGATGTCTATCTTTTAAATAAAGTTGTAAACTTTTCAGACAATATTTATGATGTGATGTAAACTCAAAACTTGACTTATGTGTTTAATTATGTAATGTTAATGGCATTTGGAGTTATTTTATGATCATGTAGTATGTTTACCATTCGTATGCAAATGAGAACCTTTCAAGATCACACCTCGTGCTTCCACCTTAGAAAGGGGTGTGACAAAAAGCTCTTGTGTCCTTGGACGACCTCGGTATCTTACCACCACTATACTATGCTCGCAATGGCTGCACTTGCCCAAGTGTGTGTTTAGTGTTAGTACAATATCGTGTTTTATAAATTTAAAACTTGACTAATGCGTAAAACGAACTTATAATATTAATAAAATCATATCACGCTTAACGCACAACAGACTCCCTTTGGGTTTATGATTAAGTTGGCCTATTGAACCTAGATCTTGTGATCTCCAGTCAACTAGCTTAGGTTTCCCTCACATTCCCTTCTTCTATGGGCTTTAGTCCCATTCCTCTTAACGACGTATACATTAAATCTCTGCTTAAGCCTTTTGTTAACGGGTCGGCAATGTTCTGCTTTGACCTAACATAGTCAACTGAGATCACACCCGTTGAGATTAGTTGCCGTACTGTGTTGTGTCTACGTTGAATGTGCCTTGATCTGCCATTGTACATTAATCTTTGAGCTCTAACAATCGCCGATTGATTATCACAATGTATGCAAATCGCCGACAAAGGCTTTGGACATCTTGGAATATCTTCCCCAAATTGACGTAGCCACTCTGCCTCTTCCCCGCTTTTATCCAAAGCGACGAATTCGAATTCCATCGTAGATCTAGTTATAACAATTTGCTTGGAAGACTTCCAAGCTATAGCCGCTCCCGCAAGTGTAAACACATAACCACTTGTGGATCTGTAATCTTTTATATCTGATATCCAGTTCGCATCAGTGTATCCTTCGATCACTGCTGGATCACGGGTATAACGTAATCCGTAATCTCTTGTGTATCTTATGTATCTAAGCACCCTTGTGATAGCTTTCCAACGATCTGCACTTGGATTACTGGTGTATCGACTTAGCCTGTTCACGGCATATGCTAAGTCAGGTCTAGTACATGTTATTAGATACATGAGACTACCAATGATCCTTGAGTACTCTAACTGAGCAACACTCTCACCCCTATTTTTCCTTAGACGTAGGGTGTTATCAATTGGAGTTCGAGCTACACTCGTATCGTCCGAATTGAATTTCCCAAGGATCTTGTCCACGTAGTGAGATTGAATCAAAACAAGACCATTTTCGGTTCTAGTGATTTTTACTCCAAGAATCACATCCGCTAGACCCATGTCTTTCATGTCAAATCTCGCTTTGAACATGTCTATCGTTGAGTTGATCATGTTATCATCACTCTCAATGATAAGCATATCATCTACATAAAGACATAAAATTACATAACCCCTTAGTGTGTCTTTAAAATAGACACACTTGTCGCACTCATTTATTTTGAACCCATTGTCTATCATGACATGATCAAACTTTTGGTGGCATTGTTTTGGAGCTTGCTTCAAGCCATACAAAGACTTGACAACTTTACATACTTTGCCCTCTTTTCCTGGGGCGAAAAACCCTTCAGGTTGTTCAATGTAAATTTCTTCTTCTAAATCGCCTATTAGAAATGCGGTCTTTACATCCATTTGGTGAACTTCCAAATTTCTTAGAGCCGCAATTGCAATGCGGTCTTTACATCCATTTGGTGAACTTCCAAATTTCTTAGAGCCACAATTGCAAGAACCAATCTTATAGAGGTTATTCGCGTTACAGGCTAGTACGTATCAAAGTAGCCTAGACCTTCTTTTTGTCTAAACCCTTTTATTACTAACCTAGCCTTGTATTTATCAATACTTCCGTCGGCTTTCATCTCCCTTTTGAATATCCAATGATATCCAAGTGGTTTACAACCCGATGGAAGATCTACTAACTCCCAAGTATGATTTTGCAATATAGAATCAATTTCATTCTTAATTGCTTCTTGCCATTGAGGTCCTTCTGTGGAGGTAACCGTTTCGCGGTAGTTATTGGGCTCACCCTCAACTATATAGCTCATGAAGTCTGGACCAAATGATTTTTCAACCCTTTGTCGTTTACTTCGTCTAAGCTCACCCTCCTCAACCTCGGGTCGTTCATGTCCTTCATCTAACCATGTAGATGAACTTGGACCTGCTTCATCAACCGTTGTTGAAGAAGTTGCGTGTGTTTGTCCTAGCATAGGAAACACATTTTCAAAATATGAGACAATGTTAGGATTTGCCTCCATGATAGTGTATTTGTGTACATCGGGATTCTTGGACTCATGTACAAGAAAAAGATGTGCACTACTTTGATGTGCATATCCTATGAAAATGCAATCAACAGTTTTGGGTCCTATCCTAAGAGCCTTAGGAGGTGGTACAATCACCTTTGCTAGGAACCCCCACACTTTCAAGTATTTATATGAAGGCTTCCTCCTTCTCCATAACTCATATGGAGTTTCGTCCCTATTTTTCAAAGGAATCTAGTTCAAAAGATAGTTTGCTAAGAGAATGGCGTCCCCCCACATTTCTCGGTTCACTCCCGAACTGATCAACATGGCGTTCATCATCTCTTTCAATGTGTGGTTCTTTCATTCCGCCATTTGATTGTGGAGAATAAGGAGGTGTACACTCATGTATAATGCCACTTTTTGAGCATAAATTCGCAAAAGGTGCGACATATTCACCTCCTCGATCGCTTCTCACAGCTTTTATCTTCTTTTTAAGTTGATTCTCAACTTCATTTTTGTACAAGATAAACTTTTCTATTGCTCCGTCTTTACTCTTAAGTAAAAACACATAGCAATATTTAGTACAATCATCAATAAACGTGATGAAGTACTTATTTCCTCCACGTGTGGGAACCGCTTTTAAATCACACACATCGGTATGAATTAAATCAAGGGGTTCGGTTATTCGTTCAACCGATTTAAACGATGATCTCGTAAGTTTGGATTCTACATAAGACTCGCACTTGTAATCGGACTCGATATGGAATGTTGGTAACAAATTTAATTTAATTAAACGTCGTAATGGATTAAAATTTACATGTCCTAGTCTACCATGCCAAACATTAGAAGACTCAATCATATAAGTAGAAGAAGAAGTTTCATTCAAATTTTTGTTATCGTTTACAACCATAACATTCATTTTAAACATTCCATTAAGGGCATAGCCCTTTCCGATAAAAGTACCACGTCTAGAAAGAACAAAGTTGTCCGATTCAAACACTAGACGAAATCCAAACTTGTTGAGCATCCATCCCGACACGAGATTCTTCTGTATCTCTGGGACATAGAGCACTTTGGTCAAGGTAAGCTCCTTGCCAGAAGTCATCTTCAAGATAACAGTGCCTTCACCCTTGATTCTGGCGGTAACTTTATTTCCCATATAGAGCTTTTCTTCACCCTTCGCTTCCTTGAATGTAAAGAAAAGAGCCTTATCTCCACAAACATGGCGGGTTGCACCCGTGTCAACGAACCATCCTTTTGGGTTTTCACCCATGACGTTGACTTCTTCAATCATAGCCGATTCTTTGGTTATCATTGCAATCAGAGACATAACATCCTCATCAACCATATGCGCACGCTCACGCTTTGGATTCTTGCATTGGTTAGCACGGTGCCCCGTTTCGTTACAGTTGTAACAAAGACCTTGGAAAGGCAAGGACTTCTTTTTCACAGCCCCCTTTTTCAGTCCAAGGTTGTTAACCTTTTCTTTTCCTTTGTTGTCCTCTTACCCCCTTTTCCCTTATTGCCCTTTGAGGACTCCCCAAATTCCACCATGTTTGCTTTCGCCGAAGCTTGCAAAATGGTGCCTTTTTGGGCCACCTTGTTGTCCTCTTCTATGCGAAGACGAACCACAAGTTCCTCAACCATCATTTCCTTTCGCTTGTGCTTTAGGTAGTTTTTGAATTCTACCCACGAAGGAGGCAATTTTTCAATCACGGCTGCCACTTAAAATGTCTCGCTAAGTACCATTCCCTCAGCGTGGATGTCATGAAGTATAATTTGCAACGTGTAACACCTCGAAAATTCACGTCCTATAATGTGTTGACACGTGTCATAAAGTTTGAACGTGTGAAAGAATGTTATAAAAGGACTAAAGTTGACAAACATGGAAAGTACGTGATTGTACGTATTCTAAGTGCCAACTGTGAATAAATATACTTCATGATAACCCTACACGATGCTCATACCTTCAAACGAATAAATCATGGATCATACGAAGCTAAAAGTGAGGAATTTCAAACTACAGGGACCAAATGTGTCAACATGTTAAATTTATACCTCTGAGTGACCTTTTGACAAACCTGAAGCTTTGTAAATATTAATTATGCTCACGAGAATGCACCATAAAAATTTCATAAAGTTTCGTTAACGTATGAGAAAGTTATGATCAAATTCGTGTGCGAAATGTTAAAGCGTAAACATTGAAAGTTAGGACTTTTCGGGTGATAATAAAGTTACCCGGGGACTTGGCAAAGTGGGTATATGTTTTAAAGCCTAACTAGAACAATTATAAGGGTTTACCATGCAAGAATCAAGTGTCTAACCGGAGTTTGAAGGGGCAAGGATCAAATAGCAAAATCAAAAGAATGAAGATCTGCTGCTGAAGGCCTCGCGCCACGCGAGGGGTCCCTCGCGCCACGCAAGGGACTGCCAGTTCCAACAATTGTTTTTCTTGGCTGCCCTTGCCCTTAGACGCGACTTTAACCGATTTTCTTCATTCTTCTTGGCCCCTAGGCACCCCTTAAACACTAGGAACAAGTGTTGATCAGTTGTGGTGAGTTGTAGACACACATGTCAAGGATTTGTGGTGGATTAAACACTATATAAAGGCATATTATGCAACCATTGTTCTTCACACCTTCAAGTGCATAACTGATCAATTCTGGAGCTCCCAAGCAGGTCCAACTGATCATAAGTCGTGCATAGGACTCTTGTAAGTGTTCTAATCCTTCTTTAGTTGAGTTTAGCTTGTTTAATTAGCTAAAAGTCAAACCGTCATAATTACGGTTTGACTTCGAGATTAGTCAATAATGGCTCAGTCATATCTCGAATTAAAAGTAGCTATAAGTTGGTATTTATGTGGGTAATAAAACCCCAAAAGGGTTTCCCCTGATCACCACTCTAACTAGTTCAATTGTCGGGTCAAACATGTACTTAAAAAGTCAACAGGGTTCTTAAAATGTCATTTATGCATAATTAGCTATCTAGAACATATATAACATGTTTGATCATTGTTATAACTTAGTAATTAGTGTAAGAACATGTCTAAACATGTTCAACCCGACAATTTCCTGTTTAGACCCGGATCGGAACCGAAAGTCACATAGTTTGACTTTCACTTTGACTTTCAGTTCTGACCCGTTTAGGCACATTTTAGAAATTCCTCAGAGCTTTAATTGGATTAGGTTACATATTAGAACAACCCTCTGTGATTACACACCTTGGTTCACTAGTTATCCAATTAATATGCATATTTCCGTTAATTGCTCATATGTTGACCGTTATGCCCTTATTACCTTAAAACATGATTTATGAAAATGTAAAAGTGTAGAAACCTTAGTTACTGATATATAAACTTGTATACAAAGTTTGACATTAAGAATTATGCTCAATATCGCGAAATTAGAGCTTTATGTTAATAAAACGGCGTAATTGGCGTATAGCCTAGTTAAGCCTACCTTTTGGTATCAAACTTAATACCCACTGATGTAATATATTATTTTGGGATTTTTAAAGATTTTTAATTAATTTTAGGCTGAGCATAACTAGTAGTCGTAGGCTTAATCCGGTAATTGTCGGTTTTGCCCTTACGGGCCATAAAATGAGTTTTACATATCTAAACGACTCCAAACCTTTTGCTACTGATCACATATGTTAAATAAATTATTTTAAGCCTTCTAGAAATATAAAAATATCAGATTTAAGTATCGAACCCGGAAATGGCCTTTAATCGCCTTATTTAGCGTTTTTAACGCATAGTATGTTTTAAAATCATATTGAACATACCCGGGTTGATACCTACTGATATATAAGGCAAATTATGATATTCTAACAGTAAGAAAAGGTTGATTAACTCAGACTTCGTTTTTGAGCTTTTCGGCTTATGTGAAATTACCAAAATACCCCTACGGGGCATAGTTTGGTTAAAAAAATGATAAATTTCACATATATGCTTTAGCCTACTGTTATAACTCATCAAATTGAGTATGTTTATTGTTTACATCAGACCTGTAACTCAGTTAAACATCTAAACGCTTTTACAAACTTTAAAATGACCAAACTACCCCTACGGAGCATAGTTTGTGTTTAAATTAGTTCGGGGCATAATGAAAGACATCCTACTGATGCCCCAACATATTTGAAGCATATTAACTTAGGAAACCTGTATATGTCTCTTACGGATACCCGTTATGCTTATTACGCGTTCGGTTCGGTTTATGTAACAAGTTTACATAAATTAGCCGAAACAGGTCAAACCTTATCGGTTTTATCTCAAAATCCAGAATGTGTTTAGTTTACCCATATTATACAAGTCTCCAGACTTGTCGGGTCTAAATCACATCCTATTCCGGTCTTCGCTTAATCATGCGTTTTGAACCGTAAACCTTTCCTTAAAACTAACCGGTCTAAGTTACGACTTAAATAAGACCCGTTAGGAATTTAATAGGTTAATAAAACCTTCGTTCCAGATTAAGAGCCCCAGTAAAAGTACTTGTGCTTGCTGATTAAGATATACGGCCGAGTGTAAGTTGCATTGCTAGCTCAGGTAAATACTTTTAACTTATTTTCCCTATTACGGGCTTGGGATACGATATTATAAAAATACCGCTTGGTCGGGTGTAGAAACCTTTTAATCGGAGATGATTAAATTGCATAATCCCGTTTTAAATCTGTATTGATTGATAACAAATAACATTGGGGGTTAATGACCGTGTCCTGGATATCCTTGGCTCATTTTAAAAAGTGAATGGCCACGACGTAAGCACAAGGTGTAGGCAAAACACCTCCTGTTGCATATGTATAACGTATACTCACTCGTAAGGGTATCTTCTTGTGAGATTATATTTGTGGTGTGTCGATTAATCTTGTCCAGCTTGTATTGTATAATCACCGGCCCTAAATGTTGGACAACCATGTAAATCGGATACAAGATTTTTATTAACAAAATTGTCCCAAGTATAAAAGATTAATTTTGCCTCTGTGCATTTTAATCAATGTGTCAAGATATTTTGTGCCGTTTGCACTCGAATCACTTTTCAAACTCTTTTTCCAAAATGAGTCAGTTAATTGTATTTACCAGTGTAAACTGACGTATTTTCCAAAAGGTTAAGTGACAGGTACTATGCGTAATTGGCTGGGAGCTCAGGGCGTCACTAGGGAATCTTGCAAGTTCTAGATGCCTAAAGTCTGTTGAACAGTTTTCTTTTATTGATCCGCCTGTGGATCCTTTACCTTCCGTTGTAATACTTTGACATTACTTATATTCGGAATGTAATATATTTATCTTTTGCTTCCGCTGTGCATTATTATATTGTGTTGTTTGACTATTATGTTGCCAACCACGTCACGATACTCCCCCACCGGGCCCACCGGTGACACGTGGAAAATCGGGGTGTGACACAACTCTTGGATTTGGTTCATAACAGTCTTGTTATCAACCATTTTGTAGTCCAAGAAACGGGCAACAACAAATTTCTTTGTTCCCGCATCCTCCGTTTTGTATTTTTTTCCAAAGACTCCCATAATTCTTTGGAAGTCTTGATATTATTGTACACATTATACAGTGCATCCGAGAGACCGTTGAGTACATAGCCTCGACAAAATAAAATCCGAATGCTTCCAATCATCTACCGCGCACTGAGCTTGAGCGTCGGTCTCCCCTTCCACGGGTTGGGGAGCGGTTTTAGTGAGGAACCTCGCAAGGTTCATGGTGATCAAATAGAAGAACATCTTATGTTGCCACCTTTTGAAGTGGAGACCCGAGAACTTCTCAGGTCGTTCAGCATGGTTTGCCACTGTGGACGCTCCCACAGTGTTGGCGGGGGTGCTGACAACAACATTCGTGTTACTGGTGTTCACATTTTCAGTCGACATTCTGAAAAATTTCCACAAAACCAAGTTAATAAACTGTTTAGAAAATAATAAATGTGCTAATTTATTATTGATCCAAACTAAATAGAACTAAAGTGAGTTTTGAAACCACTGTGCAGCTTCTAAGTCCAACTTTGAAGAATACAACAGTAGGTTTTTAGAACCTAGTTAGAAAGGAGTAGAAGAAACAGAAACTGTTTTGACAAAGTCGCTAATTTGAATCAAAAAAGAAAAAAAAATCTTTTTAAAACATAACCTGCTGTGAAGTAAAAACTGGTTTGAAAAACACAGCAGAATTGTTTGTGATTCTACATGAACGGTGTTTTAAAATTTGTTTTAAGATTGTAAGAATCCGTTCGTGCAAAAATAAATAAAATATTTTATTAACTTGAATTACTGAACTAGTACAGAATGAAATAGAAAATTAATACAATTACAACTGAAATAAAAGAGAAACAAGAACAGAATTTGCAAACAGAAACAGACCTTGGCTGAGGATCGTGTTAGACACGGGTCCCTTAAAACAAATTTCGAGTCTCCCAGGAGAACTAGTTTGTTTCCAGGATACAACAGACCAAAGCAGTTGAACTACCGGTCTTGACTAAAAGCCGAAGGTGTACCTCGAAGCTTGAAGAAGAAGAGAAGATTTCAGTGAGAGAAGATTGTATAAGCTGTAAGTTTTTTCTAGTGTGTAGTTCTGCAGCAGGGACCTCCTATTTATACTGCAGGTCTGAAGTCGAAATTGAAAAACGAATTAAATGGGAGAATTAAATTGGATTAAACGTCTTCAATGCACTTCAATTCATCATTTAATTCTCAGTCAAAACTGTTGACTCGTCAGTTTCAAATGCTGAAACGAAACTACTCCGTCATTAATTGCTGGAAGCTTCAATGCACTTCAAATGCGCGCGCGCAAGGCAGACTGGTGCGCGTGCGCCACCGCTGTTCAGATCCATGCACGCGTGCGCCATTTTGGCTCACTTTCATGCGTTACTCATGCGCGTGTGCGCCACATTGGCTCAATTCCATGCGCATCTACGCGCGTGCGCCACGTCACATGTGAGCTATACGAGCACGCCACACAGTCGCGCCAACCTGCCACGTGTACTCGCACTCGGACGCGCTAGACTGCCACGTCATGCGCCACTACGCGCAGACCCATCTGGGTCATGCGCCTCGTACCCGTGCGCCTGCACGTGTGCGAGTCAGGGTACTTCACGAGTACATTAGTGAGTACTTCCATGAAACAAGAAGATTGGAGAGTTCCCACTTAAATATCCCTTTAAGTTTCATCTCTTCTCCTATGTGGGACAAGATGCCACTTTCCTATTTTTCAACATTCTATGTTTCAAACACCAAACTTTGAGTATCGATATCTCATTCATGTTAGCTCCGTTTTGGACGTGGTTTAGTTCGTTGCGAAGCTCTTCCAACATAGAGCACAAACCCATAAATAAATATATAAAACCCACTTAGTGTCTTATATTTAAACCATCTTATTTAATTACACATATCATAGCAGAAACAAGTAGGCCAGTTATGCTATAGTTGTTTATTAATACACTAAGCAAAGCCATGTGAGGTAGCTGCTGCTAGTACACACAATATAAATGCAAATACAGTGGTGAAAAGACACCCCTCCCAAGCAAAGCCATGTGAGGTAGCTGCTGCTAGTACACACAATATTAATTACACGTCACATACACTTACTACTCCAACTGAAGGAGGATGATTTGGGAGATCTAGGGTTTCAAGGTAAGTAAGTAAGTAAGTGCAATTCAAATTAGTTTCTGTTGTTTGCTAGTTTACAATAGATTGCTTCACTTTAGGATTAGCATCATTAACCCTGTATTGATTGAGTCAGTACTCTGAGCACCTGCTTGCTTCTGATCCCATAATCACCAATCCTAAACCCCCTCTAATACAAAAATGTCTGAGCATGACCAAACCCAATGCAGCATCGAGATCCCAGATGACGAGATTCTTGACTGGATTATCGGCTCAGTTACCCATGTCGATGACACTCCCCAACCGTCGTCATCAGCCGCAAAAATCCCCAGAGTTCCAAGCATGCTGAGTGAGAAACACAACTACGAGAAATACTTTGCTCCTCAGGCTGTCTCCATTGGTCCTTACCATTTTGGAGAACCAAAACTCCAGGCGTTCGAGGAATGCAAGCCTAAGATCGCAAGGTGGCTCTTTGAAGACGACCAGGAGGCCTTAATAAGTTTGTACAAAAAGCTTGGTGAAAAGGAAATGCTGAAAGATTTAAGAAGCTTTTATGAACAAGACTCGACAACCAAGTATTGCGATAAGGTCTTCGTTAAGATGATGTTGCTGGATTCTTGTTTTATTTTCTATTTTATATATGAGGTTTTTAAGGGGCGTACTATTTTTCCACACATGTTAATGAGCTTCGACCAGATTTTAAGTATTTGTGGAGATTTGTTCTTGTTGGAAAACCAAATTCCCTTCAAACTTCTAAAAGTGGTGATGAGTTTTTTGAAAACATATAATAATTTTAATAGAATCCAAGAGTTCATCCATGATGAGATTAATATGTTGAGGTCTTCAGATCAGAAAAGAACGTGGTTAAAATCAATACTTTGCATCCGAAGTGATCAAAGAAGTGGTCAACAACGTTTGGAATCCGAGTTAACTGGCGACAATGAACCGGATCATCTTCTCCATCTTCTTTATCTTACTCATATACCTAAATTTGGGTCTTGGAGTAAAGAATACAGTTACAACAGCAATAATTTCCCCACTGTTAACCAGCTTTTGGATGTAGGGATTCATTTCAAGCCATGTGGCCACCCTATTTCTTCAGATAACGTTCGGTTCTCTAAGGGCTGGTTTGAGTTTTCAGCTGCTGTACAACTCCCACCAATAACCTTGTCGGGTCACAGCAAGCCTGTTTTGTTAAACTTGATAGCCTATGAAACGGGCTCAGGTAAAGATGCATGTTTGGAATCATACGTTTGTCTTCTTCGGTCTCTGATTGGTAACCATGAGGACGTTAGGGTTCTTAAAAAAGCTGGGGTGCTTCAACACGCCTTCGGGACTGATAATGAAGTCGTGGACTTCTTCAATGAAATAGCCGCAGATTTATTTCCACAAAAACAAAATGTAGCATATATTGAACTTAAGGATAAAATACAAAGGTATTATGAAGGTTGGAGTAACACACCCATTTCCGAACTTAGGCATGAATATCGCAAGAGCCCATGGAAGTTTATTTCACTTCTTGGAGCTTCCATAGCTCTTTTTCTTACTGCTGTTCAAACTTATTTCGCTGTCTGGAGTCGCAAATGATTGACCATCTCGATCTGAATGCTTTTCCGAAGATGAACGATCACTTATTATTTGTGTTTGATTTGAGTGTTGCAAGTTGTTTTATTTATATTTGTATTTTTTCCTAAAAAAATATCATATTTTGTTTAGTTGGTCCATTGGAACCAATTAATGTTGTGAAAAAAATGTTACAAAGCTGCTACTGAAATAGCATTATTACAGCTAGCTGATCTCGTAAAACTGGGAAATATAAACAAGAAAACATAAACAAATAACGTATTAATACAATAACAGTGAACCGGGCTTGTGTTTGACACAATTCCCTTAAACAGATTCGCGATCTGTTCCCAGGGAACGCCGGTTCGAAGCAGCAACAGCGCACTGCCGGGCTTGAACACTTGCCTGAAACGAAACTGGAATATGCTGCAGAGAGATTAAGAAGAACTGTTGTTTTCAGTGTATCTTGGTGTGTCTTTAACTGATTAGCATGCCCTTGCTTTATATGCATAAAATTATTTGCAGAATTCGTGGGATCAATCAGTGCATCCATTTGCATATAGTGGGATCAATCATAGCATATTAAAAATGATAGTGCACAATAATTCGTTCTATTATTGCTCAATCAGTTTTTTAAACAAAAATAAAATACGGGTCTCAAGTACAAAAACCAGCCTCACGCGGGTCGGGTTTTTCGGAGCTGCATTCGTGTCCGCAGGTCGTGCGGGCACACACAAGTTCAAGCTAATTTCGGTTCCAATTTGCACCCCCCCCCCCTGCGCACGCGGGTAGGACTTGTGGTAAAACATGTCATAAAGCTATACTAGTAGGTAAATGCTTTACCTTATAAATAGCCATTCCTTTTGTTCCCACACCGATGTGGGACAAAGTGTTTACCACATTTGAGACTTTCATTCACACCAATATTTCCAACAATCCCCCACATGAATGGAGGTCGATCTCAGAACAACATTATTCCAATTAAATTTCAGCAGTTGAATCTTGCATACGATAAGTAGGTGTTACCCTTTGAACCTTCGCTCATGAAATGCACTTAGCCCACTGGCTCTGAGTAGACATTGATGTCTTTGAACTCGTCTGCCGTTTATGTAGACGACAATACACTTCACACAAGACTCTCCCTGACAAAGTCAAGTCCTCATAGTTATGTTCGTTATGGTCATGAACATGAGCCTGGTTCTGCGAGAGCCATTAAGTATTGTGCCCCATCAATACCCTTCGAAGCGACCCCACTTCTCTCTCACATAGGTGATTCACTATGTAAGGTTACCTTAGTCGAATCATTAAAAGCCATAGGCTTAGCCTCACACTTGTCACTTTTAGGAATGGACTAGGAAGTTTACTAAGCTTTGCAATAACTCCCTTTATATATATGTAGGGTTATCCCCCACTGTGACCTTACCAATTCATACAATTAGGTTTTCCTATTGAACTCAACTCTTGGGATCTCCGGTCTACTGAGTTAGGTTTCCATCATATGAACTTATATTTTCAAGGGCTTCAGTCCCATTCCCATGGACGACTTCTGTACTAACTCTCTACTTAGGCCTTTTGTTAGCGGATCCGCAATATTATCCTTTGACCTCACGTAGTCAACAGTGATAATTCCTGTAGAGATTAGTTGTCGTATCGTATTATGCCTACGCCTGATATGTTTGTTCCTACCATTATACATTGTGCTACGAGCTCTGCCAAGTGCCGATTGGCTATCACAATGTATACAAATGGCCGTTGCCGGCTTAGGCCATCTTGGTATATCCTCAACAAATTGACGTAGCCATTCTGCCTCTTCACCTGCTTTATCTAAAGTGATGAACTCAGATTCCATTGTGGATCTAGCAATAACCGTTTGTTTCGACGATTTCCACGATATAGCAGCACCTCCAAGTGTGAATACATACCCACTTGTTGCTCTGGAATCATTCGTGTCAGCTATCCAATTTGCATCGCAGTGTCCTTCTATAACTGCTGGATATCTGTTATAATGCAACCCGTATTCCCGAGTGTCTCTTAAGTAGCGAAGCAACCGAATTATATAATTCCAATGAATTGAACTTGGGTTGCTCGTGTATCTACTTAGCTTGCTTACAGCATATGTTAAGTCTGGTCTAGTACAACTCATAAGATACATCAGGCTGCCAATAATTCTTGAGTATTCCACCTGGTTAACAGGTTCACCTCTATTCTTAGCTAGATGTTGACTCGTGTCAATGGGAGTTCTAGCTACTTTAGAGTCATTTGCATTAAATTTCTCAAGAATTTTGTCCACATAGTGGGATTGACTTAAAACAAGTCCACTTTGGGTTCGTGTGATTTTAACTCCCAGAATCACATCTGCAAGACCCATGTCTTTCATGTCAAATCTTGCCTTTAGCATGTCCTTTGTAGTTTTTATGATTTTTTCATCACTTCCAGCAATGAGCATATCATCTACATATAGACACAAAATGACATATCCATCAGATGTGTCCTTCACATATACACATTTGTCACATTCATTGATTTTGAACCCAGCATCAAGTATGACTTGATCAAACTTTTGGTGCCATTGTTTTGGAGCTTGTT
Source organism: Helianthus tuberosus (assembly GCA_030545235.1). NCBI lineage: Eukaryota > Viridiplantae > Streptophyta > Magnoliopsida > Asterales > Asteraceae > Helianthus > Helianthus tuberosus. Next base: position 20,593,205 of record CM060355.1, read on the forward strand.
TCAATCCATACAAGGATTTTACAAGTTTACAAACTTTCTTTTCTTGCCCAATGGCTATGAAACCTTCAGGTTGTTCCATGTAAATCTCTTCCTCGAGATTTCCATTCAAGAAAGCTGTTTTCACATCCATTTGATGAACTTCCAAATTTCTAATGGCTACAATGGCAAGCACCAACCTGATGGAGGTTATTCGCGTAACCGGCGAATATGTATCAAAGTAATCTAAACCTTCTCGTTGTTTATATCCTTTGATCACCAATCTTGCCTTGTATTTATCGATGGTCCTATCTGGTTTCATCTTCTTCTTGAAGATCCATCGATATCCTAGTGGTTTACTTCCTTGAGGAAGATCCACTAGTTCCCATGTATGATTTTGTAAGATAGAATCTATCTCACTTTTGATGGCCTCCCTCCACTGAGGTCCTTCTGAGGAATTTACCGCTTGTTGGTACGTTTGAGGTTCCTCTTCTACCATAAAGGTAAGAAAATCAGGCCCAAAGGATTTTTCGGTTCGTTGTCGTTTACTTTTCCTGATTTCAACTTCCTCAATCTTAGATTGTTCCTGAGGTTCATTATTTGCACCCTCATCTTCTGGAACAATTTCCTCAACTGGTCTAGTGAAACTCGGTTCACCTTTATCTGAGCATGGGAACACATGTTCAAACCATGAAGCATCCTTAGATTCTATTAAGGTGCCGTTGCATATTCCAGGGTTCTTGGAATCATGTACAAGAAAACAATAAGGACCATAAGGACGGGTGTATCCTATAAATATACAATCCACCGTTTTGGGTCCTATTAGTAGGCGCTTAGGTGGTGTGACCACCACCTTAGCTAAACACCCCCACACTTTCAAGGATTTGTATGGTGGTTTCTTTCCCGACCATAATTCGTAAGGCGTTACATCCTTTTTCTTATTGGGTATCATGTTCAACACATAATTTGCCGATAAGATTGCTTCCCCCCACATGTTTTGGTTTACACCAGTACTTATCATCATGGCATTCATCATTTCTTTCAAAGTATGATTTTTCCGTTCCGCTATGCCATTTGATTGAGGGGAGTAAGGAGCCGTGAATTCATGTATGATTCCACTTTTCGCACATACATCAATAAAAGGTGAAACATATTCACCTCCACGGTCGCTCCTTACGACTTTTATTTTTCGATTTAGTTGATTCTCAACTTCGGCTTTAAACAAGACAAACTTGTCAATAACCTCGTCCTTACTCTTAAGTAAGTACACATAGCAATACCTTGTATTATCATCAATAAAAGTGATGAAGTACTTGTTCCCACCACGAGTAGGAATTGCTTTTAGATCACACACATCAGTGTGGATCATCTCGAGGGGTTCAGTGATTCGTTCAACCTTTTTGAATGACGATCTCGTTTGTTTTGCTTCTATGCAAACTTCACATTTATTATTTGAGTCGATATCAAAAGTTGGTATGCAATTAAGTTTAATCAAACGACGAATGGAATTAAAATTAACATGACCAAGTCTACCATGCCAAATATTAGAAGACTCAAGCAAGTAAACAGAACTAGTAGAGTTTTCATTCATTCCATTCATAACGGTTACATTCAGTTTAAACATACTGTTGAGGGCATAACCCTTACCAACATACATACCATTTTTGGTCAACACGACCATGTCAGACTCAATTACAATTTTGAAACCAAACTTGTTTAATTGCCACCCGGACACAAGGTTTTTACGAATTTCTGGAACATACAACACGTTTCTCAAGGTGAGTTCCTTTCCAGAAGTCATCTTCAAAACCACATTCCCCTCGCCTTTAATATCGGCCGTGGCGGAGTTTCCCATAAAGACCTTTTCTCCATTAGTCACCTCCTTGAAGGTGCTAAAAAGGCTTCTGTCAGAGCACACATGACGGGTAGCCCCCGTATCAATCCACCAATCTTTGTGGTTTTGCCCAACTTGGTTAACTTCAGTGACCAAGATTGAGAAGTCCGAGACCATGGCAACAAGTTTATCAACTTCTTGAACCATGTTCGCTTGTTGAGCATTTTCTTTCTTTGGAAGCTTACATTCGTTGGCCTTATGGCCTTGTTTCTGACAATTATAGCAAGTTCCTTAGAACTTCTTTTTCCCAACGCCCCCTTTAGGACTAAGGTTGGATCTTTTCTCATGAAACTTCTTTCCACCCTTTCTGCCGTTTTTGTTTCTCTTTGAAGATTGGCCATGTTCAACAACATTGGCCTTTACAGGATCATCACTCCCTTTTAGAGCAACCCGGCCTGTTTTCTTCTTCAATACGAAGACGAACAACAAGATCTTCAATGGTCATTTCCTTTCGCTTGTGCTTGAGATAGTTCTTGAAATCTACCCAGCTTGGTGGTAGCTTTTCAATCATAGCAGCCATTTGGAATGTCTCGCTCAACACCATTCCTTCCGCATGAATATCATGAAGAATAATTTGAAATTCTTGGACTTGACTCATGACAGTTTTAGAGTCTATCATTTTAAATTCCAAGAACTTAGCCACCACGAACTTCTTAGTGCCCGCATCTTCTGTTTTGTATTTACGATCCAAAGAATCCCATAATTCTTTGGCAGTCTTGGCTTTGTAATACACATTATATAATACATCTGCCAAACCATTCAGAATAAAATTGCGACACAAGAAATCCGAATGATTCCAAGCTTGAGCAGCGCTCACAGACTGAACATCAATATTCCCTTCATCAACGTTGGGATTGGTTTCAGTCAAGAACCTCGCAAGGTTCAATGTGGTCAGATAAAAGAACATCTTTTGTTGCCACTGTCTGAAATTCACTCCGTTGAATTTCGCTGGTTTTTCTGCGTGCGATGTGACTGCATTAGGCAGTGGTGCAACCAAACCGGTTGTGACAGTAACAGCCTCAGTCATGACAGCAGTGACGACTGTAGAAACAGCAGTGGTCATTGGTTGGGATGCCATTCTGAAACGAAACAGAATGCAGGAACAATCAGTAAAGAAATCTGTTTAAGTTTGTTACAAAGCTGCTACTGAAATAGTATTATTACAGCTAGCTGATCTCGTAAAACTGGGAAATATAAACAAGAAAACATAAACAAATAACGTATTAATACAATAACAGTGAACCGGGCTTGTGTTTGACACAATTCCCTTAAACAGATTCGCGGTCTGTTCCCATGGTACGCCGGTTCGAAGCAGCAACAGCGCACTGCCGGGCTTGAACACTTGCCTGAAACGAAACTGGAATATGCTGCAGAGAGATTAAGAAGAACTGTTGTTTTCAGTGTATCTTGGTGTGTCTTTAACTGATTAGCATGCCCTTGCTTTATATGCATAAAATTATTTGCAGAATTCGTGGGATCAATCAGTGCATCCATTTGCATATAGTGGGATCAATCATAGCAGATTAAAAACGATAGTGCACAAAATAATTCATTACTTTTTCTAAAATAATAAATAATGATAGTGCACAATAATTCGTTCTATTATTGCTCAATCAGTTTTTTAAACAAAAATAAAATACGGGTCTCAAGTGCAAAAACCAGCCTCACGTGGGTCGGGTTTTTCGGAGCTGCATTTCGTGCGGGCACACACAAGTTCAAGCTAATTTCGGTTCCAATTCGCACCCCCCCCCCCTGCGCACGCGGGTAGGACTTGTGGTAAAACATGTCATAAAGCTATACTAGTAGGTAAATGCTTTACTTTATAAATAGCCATTCCTTTTGTTCCCACACCGATGTGGGACAAAGTGTCTACCACATTTGAGACTTTCATTCACACCAATATTTCCAAAAAAAAGGTATGCTATATATGTATGTACGTCTGTGTCTCTTAATTTTGGTAAAATAATGAAAACTAGTCTTATGGATAATTTAACATCGTGTTATTCAAAGAAAAAGCTTTTTTATACTTTGACCCTCCATATATGATTCAGAAATATATAGAATTACATGCACACAAATTCTTTACTTCTCCTTATTTTAGTTTTTCATGATAAGCATTTGTGTATACTTGTTCTCAACTCTTATTCGGCAAGAATTCTCGCAAGCAGTGACATCTACTTAGTTTGCGTCTTTCAGATCAAAGCTGCATATCGGTACCACCATTTAACTTGAGGGCTAATGTTAGAAATAGTCAACTGAGTCAACATTTTATCAGTTGGTCAAGTGGTTTAGTTAGTTATCATAGTTATATTTATGTTACTCGCGAGGAGTCCCTTTTGGGACTTTAAATAACCATTGTGTACTTGTTGATGTTTATTAAGAAATATAAAGCGTTACATACACATAAAGATTTGTCAACTTTTTTTAGGTGTAAAAGGCACAAGAGTGTGCATTAAATAAATATATACTTTCATACAATAAAAAAATAAATAAAGAAATTTGTATTTTTGGTTGCAAAAGACACAGTAAGTTGTTTCATATATGTTATGATTAGTGTTTTGATGATATAAATGAAGTCAAAACAGTAAATTAACTGGGTTAGACTCAAAGGACATCCCGTGCAAGATTTTAAAACATTAAGTATAAAACTTGTCAAGTTTTACGTCAAAGCACACCGCCTGAAAAAAGAGATAGAGATAAAGGACTAAACTTATAATTTACTCATTCTCACAAATACTCTTTTCATTTAGGCAAATTGGATTTAAATAATCCCAACTCACTGTTATTGGCCAATAATAATGCCAACTCATATAATCACCAATAATAATACGAACTATTCACTTTTGTTTGTAAAATACTCCCACTTTATAAAACACTAACTAGGTTAAAAAATTGTTGATGTGGCTTGACATGTGTGCACTGACATGGCTGGTTAATTATAGAAGAAACCCAACATTAAAGCCATCTGTGTATAAAGGTTTTCACCCCCAAATTACAACTATCTATCCCCAAATAAACACACAGACCATCACGATTCCCCTAAACCCTAATCAATCGAGAGAGAAAACGATCAAGTCATTGTATCAGGTTTGTTTTTTAGTGCATTCTTCTTGTTTATCTGTGATTCAATCCTAATCCACTACTAAACCTATCAGGATGGATGACAAAGTGATCGTAAAAGCGTGGCATGGTGGGAAGCTGAAACAAAAGCCAAAATTGCACTATGAAGGAAGTGAAACTTATATGTTTGAAGTTGAAGTAGACAAGATGTCCTATTTTGAGTTGATGGATTATGTGATTGAAGGTGGGTCTTAAAAAGCAAGGATTTTGAAATGTATTACTTGATGCCTGGAAAGAAGTTTGTTGATGGTATTGTGCAGTTGAAGAACGACAAAGATATCATCGATATGTTGAAGAATTTGGGGTTTTGTGAACGAATTGAAGGAGATGAAGAGTTTGAGATCATGTTTTCGTTTGGGGATCGACTGAATTTGCCCAATTTGTAGAATTGGGGTTTTGATGGAGAGTGCGATTCTGTGTGCAAATAAGGCTGATAATGATTATATACACAGGTACTATGTTAACCAGCCACGTCAGTGCACACATGTCAAGCCACATCAACAATTTTTTAACCTAGTTAGTGTTTTTTAACGTGGGAGTATTTTACAAACAAAAGTGAATAGTTCGGAGTATTATTGGTGATTAAATGAGTTGGGATTATTATTGGTCAAATAACGGTGAGTTGGGATTATTTAAATCCAATTTGCCTTTCATTTAAAGTAAAGAGTTAATTAATGTTTTCGTCCCTGTGGTTTGTCAAAAATCACTATTTCAGTTCATTAGTTTAAATTTTGTGATTTCAGTCCCTGTGGTTTCAGTTTCGTAACCATTTCAGTCCCTGGGGTTTCACTTTCGTAACCATTTCAATCCATTATTATGTTAAGTACAGGGACTGAAACGGTTACGAGTTGGACTAGAATGGTTACGAAAGTGAAACCACAGGGACTAAAATTGCAAAATTTAAACTAATGGACTGAAATAGTAATTTTTGACAAACCACATGGACGAAAACAATAATTAACTCTAAAGTAAAATGGCAGAATAGTCCCTGGGTTAAAATGAAACTTTTTGTATTGGGTCCTTGAGGATTTATTTTTTTCTTTTGTCATTTCCATCCAATTGTCATCCGGGATAGAAATTTCTGCACTTTTTGTCGTTTTCCTCATTTAAATGGAGGGTATAATAGTCATATTATGTCGTTTTCCAAAAATGAAAACCAGTTCAAACCGGCCAATAGCATGGTAGAACCGGTAAAACCGCCTGGTACATCCAATTGAAACTTCCAATATGATTTGTGCCGGCCAAACTTCCGCTATCCAGTTTAACCGGCCGATATAAACCGGTTTTTAAAACTTTGCCGTCAAGCATTCCCTAACCTTAGCAAAACAAACAATGTTTTTTTTGTACGGCCAACGAATCCTCTAAATGGGCTACTGACGAAATTCACCACATCGGGATACACTCGTCTTCCAAACAGGTGAAAACCCTCACCTTGGGCCGAAGCCCGTGAACACTCGCCCGAAGGCACGATAGTGCGGTGAGGTAAAACCTGCTCAGTTCAAGGATCGAACTAGCGATCGCCGCCTACTCGCCTAGTCTCCCATCATCACCAGATGCCGCCACATCGGGATACACTCGCCTTCCAAAATCCAAACTGGGGAAAACCCTCACCTAGGGCCGAAGCCCGTGAACACTCGCCCGAAGGCATAACAGTGCGGTGAGGTAAAAACCGCTCAGTTCAAGAATCGAACTAGCGATTGCCGTCTACTCGCCTAGTCTCTCAACATCACCAAGTGTCTCAGAAACTAAATACTGAGTGCAGGAATTGAACTTGAGCCACTTTAAACAACATATCTCTCCTTACGACTCCTGACAAAACAAACAATCTTTAGTTGTTTGAATGCCAACGTGGACCATCAGAAGCCACGTGTCGTTCCTTTCCCCAAAATACTAGTTTTATTATTATGTCACATTCACATATACTTACTACTCCAACTGAAGAGGATGATTTGGGAGATCTAGGGTTTCAAGGTAAGTAAGTAACTGCAATTCAAATTGCTTTCTGTTTGCTAGTTTACAATATATTGCTTCACTTTAGGATTAACATCATTAACCATGTATTGATTGAGTCAGTACTCAGTAATAACATGTTGTTTTCAACTTTATTTTATTCTCTTACAGTCTTACCAAAGGGCTTTTTTTATGAACAGTAATTGTACTGTGTTTTTATAACTAACCCAAATTTATTGATTGGTCCATATGAAGCACTGTGAATGTAACAATTAGAGCATTGTTTTGGTAATTTATTTTCTTTTTGAAATTAAGTTAACGTCTAGGGTTTATGCCTTTAGTTTACAGTTGATTGCTTAAATTGCTTAACTTTTTTGAAGCAGTCTCTATGTAGTTAATATCCTGATATATATGAGTGATATATCAGTCATCGGTCCCCTGCCGAGATATCGGTGTAAAATATCGGCCTGAATATCGGTACCGATTATATCATATATCACCGATTTTCCTGATATCAGCACCTTTCTTCTTAGTTCTACCATTTGTCTTTCTTCTTATTGTTGCTATTAGTGTTTTAAGTCTTAATTGTTAGTGTTTTAAGTCTTAGTGAGTTCCTACTTGCTACAATTGTTAGTGTTTTGCAAGTTTCAAAAGGTTTATTTGATAACAGTAGGAGAGTATACTGAATTGTTAGTGTTAAATTGCTATTTATATAAATTCTGCATGATATGAAAATTACCGATATCCCACCACGATAACTGATATCTCAAATATCGGTCCTTGACCGATATCCAATATTTTACCGCATATGATTCTAACAAAGTATCTTCATACAATTGTATGCGTTTGGCGTTTGCAGGTTCACATTTGCAAGAACAGATCTGTCTACAACTTAAAGTAAGAAGTTTTTTTTTTTTTTTTTTTTTTTTACATTTTGGTTTTGATATGTAAAGACGTGTTGATGTCATCTTGGACATATCTATTTCAGTTGTTATACTGAGTGCCGGTACTGTACCGGTACGTACTGTAACGAATCAAACTGGTACCGAGTTACCGACCAAACGTTCGCCGCAATGCGCGAGGAATCCCACTAGTTATACCTTACATCACAAATGTCCGGTTCAAAAATACCGCTACCGCCACTTCAGCCTGGAGAGTCATGGAAAAGGAAATATTCAACTTCGAATGCGCAAGTAGATGTCAACATGGGTGCACGATCGTCGAAACAAGCACGTCACCGTGCCTCGATGCTTGCCAAAAGAGGTCAAATTGCTGAAATACATAATCGTATTCTTCCTTATTATAACAAGCTTCATGATCATCGGAACAAAGGTCAAAATGCTGTTTTGTTTGATGGGCAGGTTGAAATCTTGGCGTATTTATTCCTTAAACGATAATCCTTTTTTAAATGAACAAAAGATAAAGTACATGTTTAAACATTTTTCTACTTTTTACTTTATTAACGGGATGTTGCAGGACCGGCTAGTTAAGGTGATCTCTTTTGTATCGTCATTGCTGGATAACATGAAGAAGCCTATTTTAATAATAGCTTCTTCCAGTGCTCGTTTGTTGTGGGAAAACGAGTTTTCAAAGTGGTCAAAGTCGATCAATGTTGTAACGTACAAAGGGACCAAAGATATACGGGCTGCCATTAGAGCTTCAGAATTTCAAGTCCTTTTATCTTCTCCAGATGCCATTGTGGAGGTACACGATTGTTTTTATATGAAACTAATACAAATTCGTGCATGAATTATATGAATATTTTTCATTTGCAGGACATGGAAACGCTTGTTCATATTAAGTGGGAACTGTTAGTAATAGACGAGTGCCAACACCCCGTAATTTCAATGCATTTAAAGACAATTCAGATGCTTATGGCTGATATGAAACTGTTAACAATTTTTGGTGAACCAGTGGTGTGTTTTCTCATTTCTTTTATCTTAAACGGGTCAATAATTAAAAAATTAGATACAAAGGGAAACGGGTCAAATTGGTTAAACGTGCTAAAAGCCAGCTTAAGTATATAATTAGTTCAATGATTGTAAACAAACGTAAGTTGGTCAACAATAGAAAAATAGTTAAAAGAAAGGGAAGCAAGTCAAATTGGTCAAACAGGATGAAAGTCAATCTGAGTCTATGCTTTGTTCTTTCGTGTTGTATATCTCAACAAATGTATGTGTGTCAACAATAAAAAAGTAGATAAAAAAAGAGAGAGCGGTCAACTGGTTGAACAGGCTGAAAGTCAACTTGAGTCTATGTTTAGTCTTTAGTGCATCAGATCTCAACAAATGTATGCGGGTCAACCCGGCCCAGCCCGTTTCGACCAGTAACAAAATGATCTTTTTCCCCCAAAACTTGTTTTTGACCCATTACCCAACCCGCCCCACCTGTTTGACCAATAATAAAATGACCATTTAAGCCTGAACTTGCATTTCCTCGATTCATTCATCTCAAAAGGGTCAATAATAAAAAATAGTCAAATTGGTCAAACGGGCTGAAAGCCAACTTGTGTCATCTGTGGTAATGTGGTGCACTAATTTAGTCAACCTTATTCAGGATATTTTCCAGATTTCACTGGTTGATTGCAAAAGTGAAAAGATACAAAGTGACGCTGACATGGAAATGAACGATGATATTAGCACATTGAAAGAAAGACTGTCGCCATTTATAGCATTCGATTGCAAGTTCAGCACCCCTGATCTTAAAGAGTACTGGGTCCCAGTTCATCTTTCGTCAACGCAAGACCGTCACGACACACTCAATCTAAACCGAACAGAGCTCAACCGGAAGAGCACACCTAAAGGTATCTCTACATGATTTCACAATAACTTACATTTTTTCAATAACATTATTTGGTTATTGTTTTATTTCTTTTGATCATAGTTGTCGATAGCGAGCGTAGCGGTCGCTATAGTGCGCTACGTAGCGTATAGGTCTAGGCTCGCTATTAGGGTTGTAGCAAATAGCAATAGGTAGCGATAATAACGACAATTTTTTTAATATAAATAGCAATTAAATATAGCTATAAAATAGCTGGAATTTAGGTTTTTGTTAAATATACATGTAAAATAGCATATATACCAGGGTATTTTGATATAATATACATATAATTTTTTTTCCTAATGTATCACTGTTTATCGCCATTCGCTATGTAGCATATAGCCATATAGGTATCTTATTGCTAATTGTCACTATTCGCCATTAACAACTATGCTTTTGATTACAGACACTAGCACGGTTAAAGTTCTTCAAATCCCTGCAACTACACTGGTTCAACCCAACAACCCATATATGATCAATGGGTCCACCACCGGGCCACTGCGCTTTCAAGCCCCTCATCTAAGGTCAAGCCCATCGTCGTTTGCATCATTCCGCAACCAGCCCACCAGTAGCGAACCCGAACCATCTCTCGAGCCATTGCCTAGTTTGTCAGCTACCCAAACAGTTGACAAACACGACCATGTATAGAAACAAGGTCAAACAGTTGACTTTATCAAGTATATATAGAGATCTGACCGAACTTCCTTATTTACCATACTAAGCCTCAAATCGTGGCACTTTTTGATCTTGCAAGTGTGTCTGTGCACTTGCTATCGAGGTTTTTGGTAGCATTTTTGGATGTGTGTGCTTCGATATGAATATAATGATAGTGTTCATATCTAGTAGTTGAACTATCAATTTTTTTTGGAAATGCTATAGTTAGGCTCACCCAATGTCTATGTTACAACTTGAGGTTTGATGTTTAGTAAATAGTCAACTAAGTTATATTTCTGTTGCTAGCTGCTGAGTAGTTCCTTTGAGACTACAATCTGTATTTATTCATATTCATTCAAAAATATACAGAATTACATGCACAACTTTTTCTTTTCTTCACTTTATTTTGGTGTTTTTATGTGCAAATAGCATAAGAGTGTGCACTAAGCGTTATTTTTTTTGAACGGCAAGGAAGGACGTGCCAACCACCGTGACACCGGGCGCTGTGGCCAAGGTTGACTACTCGACCGCCGCCAGCCCCTTGGCTCTCCCAGATGCGTGGAAACCCGCCCAAAGGCATGACAGTGAAATAATCGGTAAAACCTTGCCTCCCATCCAAGACGAACCGGCGCCATCCGTATTCGCCCTTCCCCTGGATGCCGCAGAAAATAATGGGGAGAGTGAGAGTCGAACATGGGTCACAAGGAACACCAAGTCTTTCCCCAATCACTCCACCACTACCTCATTGGTTGTGCACTAAGCTTTATCATTTGGGGTTTTAACTTGCTAATTTCACACAATCAAATAAATAAATTAATAAATTTACATTTTGTGTAGGGAAAAGATGTGTTGGAAATGTGTAGCGAAATTTTTGTAGGAAATGTCTGTAATATATTTTGGCGGAAATTTGTCAGAAAAGTTTTCTACGACCTATTTTTTGACAAAATATATTGTCTAAAACTGTCACTAAAGCAGTTTCCTGCGCGTTTCCGATGAATATTGCCATCAAAACCCACCTAGGCGTTTCCGATGAATATTGCCATCAAAACCCACCCAAAACCCAGGCTTCTAGTATTCTATACACCCAAGGCATAATATACAACTACGCTACCATTCTATACACCCAAGGCATAATATACAACTACGCTACCATTTATAGATGATAGGGTTACTCCGCTAAACAACGTTTCCAAGTATTTCTTTAAATACAATTTGTACGTTGAACCTATTCGAGATTTCTCATAGTATTATTAAATGTAATAATTTAGAAGAGAAAGATTACCATACAAGAGAATTGGATGTAAGAATTATCCGAGACATTCAGATCCATTAATTCCTTAAGATTAGTGGCTCAAAGGAGTGACAACTACGTAATTTAAAGAGTCTTAGAGCATTCACATCCTATCCACTATTTTTTACCCTATAATTACACTAAAAACAACTACATTTGCTGTAACACCCCAACCCAGAAGGGCTGACGTGTCACAATAACAGTGGTATCATAAACAAAAGTCATAATTCCATTTATTTATTTGATAAGGATACAACCACACGACAACTAAACTTAAGGTTAATATACAAACGGAGATATTCGACTTGATTAACTAACATCTTCAGATTTATTCCTAGGCTTTATCCTTCTCTCTTTACCCCGCCCGAAGTAACCTGTGAACCTGTATATACAAAAAGTTTACGGAATGAGCCAAATGCTCAGTACGGAATAATAGGCTCAAATAACAAATAATGCTTTATATGAAATGTTATTCGGATGAAACTTTATGTTAAAATGATATGATGCAAGTAACGTAATTTCATAATCATATCATACGGATGTACCCATGAGCCAAACTTAAAACGTGACAATACACAGGTAGCTACTCCTGCATAATTATCACACGAGATGGCGAGTTGGCATACCCGCTATCCACCTCCTTAACTTAAATCCTAGGATCGATCCATACGCCTCCTAGTAGCTTTGTACCTCACTTGTACCTAGGGACGCCGTGAACTGATCTCTCCGTCACGGATGGAGCACATGATGTCGATGCCGCAACAACATGCTCGTGGGACACTCCACGAGAAGCGACACTCAGGGTATCAGAGTACAAATGGTCTTATTTACATAACTTATCAAAATATTTTTCATAACAAGACGTAACATATATTGAAACATGCGATAATGAGTACAACTAACATAATACTATCGCATGACATGAAAGCTAAATCCAAAGTTGTGATTAGAATAGGAATTCAACGGACTGTCAAATGAATCGATAATCAAAGACGTGAGGAGTTTTAAAAGATATATGAATTTAATGGGTTTATAACAATTTGAATATGAAGCAATAAGGAGTGAGGGTAAGGATCCGTACCTTAATAATTCCAAAGTGATGCTACCTTGTGATAATAATTCAGATTTATACGGGCAGAGTTTAGACTACTGATTAGTCTTTTAACCTAATTTAAATAATATGCACACAAACTAGGTTAGTAACTTAATACAGCATTTACGATAACTCACGAGATTAAAATTCTCACAACGAATGACAAAGTGCGATACTTAAACATCCATAGGATTCACAACTAATGACAAAGTGAAATCACTTAAACATCCATCGGATTCACAACGAATGACAAAGTGCAAACACTTAAACATCCATCGGAATCACAACTAATGACAAAGTGAAATTACTTAAACATCCATCGGAATCACGACTAATGACAAAGCATAACCCAAATTTGAGCAGCACTTAAACATCCATTGGATTGATTTCAATCAATCGAACATTGAATCGTATCAGGGATTGAGTTAATACCCTGTTCTGCAGCACCCCGCTATACTAATTAGTGTTTCGTGTGTGTTAATTGTGCTAAACAGAACATAACTCGATGCCTGAAACAAATTTCTTCGTCGAATGAACACCAGAAATCGAGTCCCACTGCCCTCTATTTATACCCAAAATTTGTCACCCCTTGCGCACCGTAACACCAAATCTCTTACGGTCCGTAACAACCCTTGCGCACCGTAACACTAATTTCCTTACGGTGCGTAAGGAACACCTAAGCACTATAGGTTTGCCACGTTTGGGACTAGCCTAGTTGAGTCGACAAAATGGATAAATTCGAATTTGACAGCTTATTTTGTGGATAATCGTAACTAGAAAATATCCCCCCTGAGTTTTAGGGGCCCTGATCCTGATTCTGAAAATTCTAGGGTTTGTACAGAATTACTTGGGTGTCTTAATTAGGGTTTCCTATTGGATAATTTATAAATAATAATAATAGTTTTGGTTGATATACAGAAGGATGGATCATAAGATAAATGTTTAGTTTATTATAAATTATTATTCTTTTATTTCTAAAATAATGATTTTAAATTTATGGTCATTACATTTGCTCTCTCCTTCTAATTAAATAATATATTTTTATACCTTTATCATTATCTTTTCTCTCACATCTACTCACAAATTACAACCACTTTCAAAATATATTAAATAAATTTAGAGGGTGAACAGTGTTCCCTCAAATATACAGAAGAACAGTAACATTTTTTCTCCTCTCCACTCACAACCACTTACAACCACTATTTATAATATAAAACCCCCTCTCTCAGAATTTAATGGATAGGATGTGAATGCTCTTACAGTTGAAAAACAAAGGGAATATGGTATTTTCTCACTTAAACTCCTTATTTTCAAACGGCTAAAACTTTTTTATACGTTAATATTTTTTTAAATTACACCGTATTAACGAGCATTTTATTCTCTTTAATTCGAACAACCTATTGCTATAGTTTTCTTAAAGAAAAAATACAGGATTTTGAATACCCATTACGTGATTACGTGATTTTGAATACCCAGTACTCATTATGTGATTTTGAATACCCAATACATGACTACGTGATTTCATTATATTGTGTGAAACCACATTAAGTGATTACGTAATAGTTAACTATTTATTATTACGTGTCTATGTGATTTTTAATACCCATTTCGTGATTACGTGATTTCATAATAGTATTTATGTGAAGGGGAAAGTGAAAATGTGGTTGTTACACATATAACTTAGATGTGAAACCACCAAAACTACGTAGTTTTGATTACAATCTAATTAAATCCTCTTTTAATCTCCACGGATATTGCACGTATTGTTCTATTCCAGAATCATCAATTTCTCAACCCTTGCACGTACTGTTCCACTCGGATTTCCAGTGAGACCCCTGGTTCGATAGTAGTTTTGCATCAAGCCTTGGACAAAAGGCACATAACACTTAGCAATCGGGACAAAGACCGATTGGTGCATTCACCCCCCCCCCCCCTTTATCTTTTGGCTATCAACGCCAGTGTATGATGCATAATTAACCGTCCGCCGCTTTTAACGTTATTTTCACGAAATTAGTAAAATAACGTTAAAATTAATGCAATCTCACTTTTACCCTCTAAGCGCCCACACATATATACATTATATATGCACACCGCAAGCGGGGCGTAGCTGCACAACCAACGCAATCCGTTTTGACCCGTAAACTAAACTGAAGCCATTAGAAGAAGGCTCTGATAGTAAACTAAAGACTAGAAAAAGTTTCTTGAAGCCATGTCTCATAGAACGCACTTAGGAAAGCAATATCCAGATCATTGTCAAGGGGCTGATCAAGGAAGCAAGAGAGTAAAAGTTAGTAAATGATTTGAGCTTACTGAAAGTAAAACAACAATTAAAAACTGGTTAATGATACATTTCACAAGAAGTGGTTAATAATCCCACATTTTTATAACAAATTCTAGTTTATACAAAAAAAAAACAACCATTTAATAAATACCATACACTTAATCTACATGGACTTTACATAGCCCCTTTGATGTATAGCACAATACTGATTTATGTGTATATGTGTGTAAGTCTCACGAAACATACGATTTTGGTTTATACCAGGTTCGAGTTAAAACGAGCCCATAGGTTGTTCTTTGGGATGGTTTTTGCCGGTTTTACACATCCCCCGGAGGTTGGTTTTGGTGAGGAACGTTCAGAACCAAGTTAGTGGTGGCTATGCTTTTTTAATATAAAATATAGGGTTGTGTTAAATCGACCCACAAGTCAACTTTTTTTATATCATTTTCTGGTGGCACATATACCAATTAAAAGTCAACTGACTATTTTTTAATAATCCCTATGACACCCTACTCTACATCTACGTCTTAATAAATGCAACCATTAATATAAAGCATTAATTGCCTAATTATTTTTTTTATTTTGATTTCTATATATTATCAAGTAATTAACTTTTATGAATATTTGTGTTTTTTCTTGTAAATGTAAGAATATTTTTTATATTATATAACACATCAATACAAACAAAATAATATTTTTGTATGAATAGCGTTGATAAGAAAAAAAAAATATACGAGGCAAAAATTTATTTGGTGGTAGTTTAATTGCTGAATGCAGTTGCAAAAAGTTTGTCGTAAAAATGATTGCAAAATATATGTTGCATGAGTTACAGCTTTATTAAAACATGACATATTTATATTTAGAATTTGAAGTTAAACATAAAAAGATGGTATTTTTTAATTCAAAGTAGTAATGAAATTTTTTTTGAACTGCAAGTAGTAATCCAATTAACTTGGTTTAATTATTAATCTAAATATATATTAGTATATATTATCAGCATCATAAAACAATTAACTTGGTTTTAATATTAATCTAAAATATATTAGTGTACATATATATTAGCATCATAAAAAAAATAGTATAGTTAATTAAATAGCAAAAAGTAAAAAAGAATGAATCTTATTGGACCTTACTAGTCAAAAGTAATTAAGATATAATTATTACTCTTGACTTTAGAATAAAATAATGTATTAAAGTAGTTAATCATTACCAAGTTTACTAATTTAGGGATATGATGATGTGACAATATTTGGGTTTTCTTATTGGATGATGTGGTGGAGACGTGTGCTAGACAGACTTCTGAGTTAGGGCAGATTCACTAGAACGGCACAACTACCGCTAGATGCCCTAGATGGCTCAACCTCAAGTTCATGCAGGGGCGGAGCTTTTAAGTGACAAGGGGGTGCACCCGTCTCTGCTAATGTTTCGTTTAGTAGTATAATTTTTCCGATTTTTGTCCAAATTTTTAAAATTATATAGGTTCGCTCCCGCCAATTATTTTGCTTAAAATTCTCTGGCCCTACCAAGTTTATTGTGCAAAAAAAATTTATACATATTTTCGTATTGAGTTAAAAAAACGTGAAGAATTGGGTTATTAATAATTTTTTATAATTGTTTTTAAACTTCAAGTGAGTTTAAATAAAGTCAGAAACTAGTTTTTATATAAATGAAATTGAGGGTTCAAATATAGTTTTTTTATGTGTAAGAATGAGTTCTTTGAATGAATGGAGATTATTTAGTTTTATTTGGAGTTATTATTGTTTGACCCGACCAAAATCGAATAGCCGACCTGTCACACCCCAAATTTCCACGTGTCACCGGTGGGCCCGGTAGGGGAGTAACGTGACGTGGTTGGCAACATCATAGTCAAACAACACAATATTTAAATGCACAGCGGAAGCAAAAGAATAAATATATTACAATCCGTAATAGTGTAACATCAAAATATTACAACGGAAGTAAAGGATCCACAGACGGATCGCAAATAAAATAATATGGTTCAACAGACTTTAGGCATCTAAGCTTGCGAGACTCTTTATTGATGCTAGGAGTAGCCAGCCAATTCCAATTAGTACCTGCACTTAGCCTTTTTGGGAAAATACGTCAGTTTACACTGGTAAATACAATCAACTGACTCATTTTGAAAATGGTTTAAGAAAATAATTGTTTTGAATGCACATGGCACAAATAGTATTTTATAACTTGGAATAATTATTTAAATATATAATACTTGTAGAGATTTACATGTTCCTTATGCGTTCAGTAGCCCGGATCGAGCCGGGTTAAAGATTAATCGACACACCACTATAATTATGAGACACCGACGGCGTACGCCTACGCCGGGTGCTGAGGTCGTGGCCATTCGTAGAATGATGCCAGGGATATCCGGGACAACGGTCATTAACCCCCCAAAGGCTTTAAGTAAACAAAACAATATTAAACGAGACGTCTCAATACTTTCATTATCATTCATTCAATCAAAGATTCAACGTCCCGACCAAGCGGTATTTTATATACCGTACCCCAAGCCCGTATAGGGAAAATAAGTTAAAAGTATTTACCTGAGCTTAAATATACATTCAATCCCAGCCGTATCAAATCAGCAAGTACAGATAGCTTTTACTGAGCTCCTAAATCTGGAACGAAGGTTTTTAATAACCTATTAGAATCCTAACGGGTCTTTAATTAAGCCTTGACTTAGACCGGTTAGTTTTCAAGAGGGAGATACGGTTCGTACGCACGATTAAGCGAAGACCGGATAGAATGTGATTTAGACCCGACAAGTTTGAAGACTTGTTTAATATGGGTATATGATACACATTCTGGATTTTGAGACAAAACCGATAAGGTTTGACCCGTTTCGGCTAATTTATGTAAACTAGTTACATAAACCGAACCGAACGCGCATGAAGCGTAACGGGTATCCGTAAGAGTCCTAAACAGGTTTCCTAAGTTAACATGCCTTAAATAAGTTGTGATATCAGTAGGATATCACCCGTGACGCCCCAAACGAGTTTAATCTCTTAATAAGCCCCGTAGGGGTATTTTGGTCATTTTAAAGATTATAAAAGGATTTAATTAGGTTTCTGTGAACCGGGTCTGGTTACATCAGTAAAATGGTTTATTTAAACAGTTTATAACATTTGATGTTAAGTCTTATGCGTCAAAACGTTTTTAAACATAAACTACGCGTATAATATGCGTATAACGCCGTTTTAAGCGACGTACGGTTTAAAATAGAATTCTGAGTTTCCAGGTCAGTTTAACAGGCTCAAAATACTATAATTATTATTTAAAATCAGTAGCAATTGGATTGGCGTTAAAAGGATTTGTAAAACTCATTTTATGGCCTAAAAGGGTATATTCGGTATTTACCGAATTAAGGCGCTAATCCAAGCTTATGATCAATCTAAAATTAATTAAAAATCTTTAAAAATCCAAAAATGTTATTTAACATCAGTGGGTAAAAGATTTGGTGTCAAAACTGAGTTTAGATAGGCTTTACGCTAATGGCGTCGTTTAATTAATAAACATGTTTATAAATACGCCATTAAGCATAACTCCTAATCTAGACTTCCGATTGACGTGAAATTTTGCAAACTTGTTCAATAATCAGTATTAAAGACTTCTGCACTTTTACATTTTCTAAAATCTCGTTTGATGGTCATAAGGGCATTATGGTCATTATTAGGCATTTAACGGAAACGTCGGATAGTTACGGATTCGGGTAGTATAAACGCAGAGGATTATACTAACATGTAACTAGGTCCTAATGGAACTTTAAGGCATGACTAAACCTATAATAATCGGGTCAGAACTGAGGTCAACGCAAAAGTCAAACTTTTGCGTCTCTCGGCTCCGAATCGGTTCTAAATAGAAAGTTGTCGAATCAAACAAGCGTATACAAGTTTTTATACTTATTTTCAGTTGGTAATAATGATAAAATAGGCTATACGCCATTTACATCGCTAATCATGCATTAAACCAAACATAACCATTCTGTTGACTTTTTCGGGAGAGGTTTGACTCGATAAACGACCTAGTTAGGATCCGAATTAGTGAGTGCCCTTTTTGGGGTTTATCAACCATATAAATACCAACTTATAACAACCTTTGATTCGACTAAACTCTGGACCGATTATTTATTATCGAAAAGTCAAACCGTAGTTACGACGGTTTGATTTCTAGGTCATAAACTAAGTATGAATGAACTAGAGAAGATCAAGGGTACTTACACAAGTCTTATGGATGTTTTGGAAAGCTTGGATCAGGTCTTGAGCTCTTGAAAATGTCCAGAAGATGATATGTGCATGTATGTGGAAAATGTGACTTCTTATAACAACTTCAAACCTCATGGATGATCAACAACTAAGTCTAGGGATGTTACATTATCATCCACAAGTGTCCTACAAGCTATAAATCATGTAGGAACACTCACAAGTGAAGATAAGACCAACATAAGTCGGTTATGTGGCAACAGGCAGCTGTCTGTCAACTTTCAGTCGCTGGGCAGTGCTAGCGCACCGCTACGCTTCTGGTGTAGCGCCCCGCTAGGCTGGTAGCGCACCGCTACGCTTCTGGTGTAGCGCCCCGCTAGCCTGTCATCAGCCTTGAAAATTTTGCAATTTAGTCCCTGGTCCCCCGAAAGGTCGCTTTCTCATGTTTTCTTGCATTTTGGGACTTTGTTATTAACATATAGGGGCTTTAAAACTTATACCCACTTTGTGAAGCCCTCGGGTAACTTTGTGATCACCCGAAAAACCCTAAATTTCAACGTTGACACTTATAACCCTCGTACACGAATTTTATCACAACTTGCTCATACGATATCGAAACTTCATGAAATTTTTGTGGTACATTCTAGTGAGCATAATTAATCGTTACAAAGCTTCGGGTTTGTTAAAAGGTCACTCAGAGGTATAACTTAATCATGTTGGCACATTTAACCCCTGTAGTTTGTAATCTCTCACTTTCTTTCACAATTCGCTTCGTATGATCCATGATCTATTTATGTAAGGTTATAAACATCATGTAGAGTTATTGCAAAGTCTAATTATTCATTGTTGACACTTTGAACCCTTATAATTACACAGTTTCACTGATTGTCAACTTTAGTCCTTCAAGAACATTCCTTCACACGTTCAAACCTATGACACGTGTCAACACCTTATAGGACGTAAATTTTCGGGGTGTTACATCCTCACCCCCTTAAAAGAAATCTCGACCCGAGATTTACTGAAACAAGTAAGGGTACTTTTCTTTCATCGTGGATTCAATCTCCCACGTGAATTCGGGACCTCTACGGGCATCCCATTTTACTTTACAATTGGTACTTGCTTCCTTCGAAGCTTCTTAACCTGTTGATCCTCAATCGATATAGGATGTTTATCACATCGTATATCCGCATACCAATTTGTGTTAGTGCTTCTTGACTTATTGGCGGAACACCTCCTTCTGTCACTAGTGTGCAATGTATATTGAGCTCCGTCAAACTCCTTAAATAAGTTTTAGCTTATAAGATACCTGATCTTGATACATTCGATTTCCTTCGAATGATTCTATATATTCAGAGCTTAACTAGCCTGATAATTTCACAAATTTGGTACACCCTTCCTGGGTGATATCTTATGTTAATCCATATTCCTTAACAAGAACTTAGGAAGTTTGCTATTTTCATAACTCCTCGATTTCTTGCCATATACTGGCAACCTAAAATCGATTATGGATTTGTATAATCTTATTTGTTGTTCCCCAGGCAACTTTCAGATCTTGATAATTGGACTTACCAATTCTCTATCTAATACTAAACATTTAACATTTCATCTATACAAGGTCTCCAAAGGAGTAGCCTTATTACTTACATATCCATTATTATAGGAAAAACATAATCTTAAGGTGAGATGGTTATTCCAACCACTGCTTAGCTAATGTTTAGGGAATAGCTAATCCTTGCCGTTAGTCGAACAGATCGACTATCCTGTGCAGTTGATGGCAATTTCTTAATCGTTACCTAATTAGGGTGACGGTGATAATGCATAAGCAAAATGAACCGTCTTTCATATCTAATTATACCGAACTCTCAGAATATTGTGGTAGGCTATATGAATCTATATCTTACAACTTATTTGACCAGGGTTTTCAATCCTGTCAAAAATGGTACTAGCTGACTTGGAGATCTCATAATAATGCAGCCCCAACTGGAATATAACCCTTAACTCTACCTGCCTCTCTGGGGTAAACAGGATAATCTTAGAAGAAGATTATCAAGATATTAGGAGGTTACAGAGATTTCCTTATCTCAGGCTCCAGTTCGCTCATCAACGCTTATCTCTAATAAGTGACACATTCATGTTACAAGTCCACGAATTTCTTGATCTGCTACATTTACTTGGATAATTCCATTCAGGATATCTCCTTTGAATACTACTAGTCGACATTAGTACCATATGACCATTGGGATATCTCAGGGGTTCCATGCATTAAACCTCCATACTGATCAGACATGGAAGCAATCTATGGAATTTATTAAGATACCCAATCCTCATATGATGCTTTTATCAAACATAGTTTGGCATTCGCAGGCGAAAAGAAAAAAAACAATGAGAAATAATAAAATAAAGTAATATATTGTCGTACTCGATTCGAAGAAAGAGTACTCTCAGATTTTTCAGAAGGATCCCTTGCCGATACTCAGAAGAATCGGTTACTATGGTTTCCTTGGTAAGTTATACCTTGTGGATGATATAAAAGTTTGCTAAGCTTATGGTTTATGAAGATTTATTATTGCATGTATTAAATCAGGACACTTAGCAGAAATTATCATTGGTAAATGATAAGGAAGGTACTTGATGACATCGCGAACTGCCTCTCCGCATTCATCAGGTGAGTTCAGGCGTTTCCTTTCTTAGCCTTTCCAGGCTTAGCTGCACCTTCTTTGGTAGCCTTATGGTATCTAGTTCTGAGGCGGCCTTACTCACCACAGTCGTGATAGACTGTATTCTTTATGTCCCTACATTCATGGGAAAATGATGACCCGTTCCTTTGCAGATGTCACACTGCTTTGGTCCTTCCAACTGCTGCGTCAACCACAGCTTGGAGATTAACTCCATTAATATTGAGGTTTACATTTGTAGCTTTATTAACTTTCGTCGCCTTAATAGTATTGCGACTGTCGTCTACCTCATCTCAGTTTTCCATACTTGAAACTTGGTACCAATCACCAAAATTTAACAATTATTAGTCATCAACCTGATGACCCGACTTAGATTAGCCACGACATTCATAAACCGTATGGGCTATTCTGTTCTGAACATTCCTAGTGAATGTTATTTGAATGTATATCCATTATATTTAGCCTAGGTCACAAAAGACCTTTAATGGCATTTAAAGTTTGGTCCGAATCCATCACCTTTTTGACAGGGGATCTAAATGTCACATCTGTCTTTATTATAGTGATGAATTTGGATAGCTTGAAAGCTTGCCATAAGAATATCAGAAAAGAGAGATCCCTAAAAACTATAAAATATCAAACTAGGATTTGTTGGAGCATTTTCTAAAGTATCAACCAATTTCTACCTTGCATTAAATGACCGGAATCCGAATCAGGCGGAGGCAACAGTTCTCAACTTTCATCGTTCATTATAGAATCATATGTGTCAGCAACAACTAAATTGTTTGATAAGGAAATGTACCTGCTATGTAATTATCCTTCTGCACCAACTCTTGGGTGTTCATCATGCGTTTGTTTTCTTGGCCTCTTCGGGCTTCTTCTGATTCCTAGGGCAGTTGGTCTTGATATGCCCCTTCTCGTTGCAACCATAACAGGTTGCATCTTTCAACTTCTTGCAATCCAGGGTTTTATGTTCCTTGGATTTGCAAATTCCACACGGCCGAGGCCGAGATTCAAATCTGCATTTCCCGAGGTGATATTTCCTACAGGTTTTGCACCTGATCTTCTCACCCGGCTGCTGGCTGTTTTTCAATCCCTTGCATTCATGGGTCTTGTGATTCCTCTCTTTACAGATACCACATCCCTTGATCTGTTCATATATACATTTACTGAAGTGTCTCTTCTTCCCGCAAATCTTACATTCGGGTTTAGCCTCCTTTGGCTTGGACTGGTTATAGTTTAAACCAGTCTTACCCTTTTTACAAATTTGCATTGGGGTATTATTGCCCTTTCGCTTGTGATCCTTCAGTACACGATCTACAACGTTATTTATGGCGGTATTTAACACAGCCTTTAACTCGGTGCTTGTTAAGTTCAGTCTTACATCATCATTCTGATCAACTGGACGATTGTGAGCTTCAGAGGAATCAACCATGGTGAAGCTTTGAAGGCTACAAACCAAGTAGTAATAATTGGTTTAATTATATGATGAATTGTCGAATTTGATGAATAAATAGCCATGGCGTAATTAAACCATATAGGCCAATAGATAGAATTTAATTTATTTGATTATGTTTTGCCTAAGTTTAAATATCCATCTTTGGCACTTAAGCGGAATATAATCCTTCATATTTATTAGACAGGGGACATAAATCACGACTGTCAATGTCGTACTGACATTTCATATAGCACGAGAGCGTGTTCCCAAGGACTCTTGATGGCACAGGGGCCTTGTCATTAGGGAAAAATCTAAAACATAATCGATAATTCCTTTGGATCGGAAAATTCCATAGTTCATTGTCTTGACAAGACTTTATGAAATAATAACTATCTTTACACCTTTTCCCATAGGTACACCTCCCAAATGGATGTTTTGATGCGTACATCATGCTCGACGTTTACCAGTCATGATTCCTATTGATCACTTACACTAGCTAAGAGATATGGAAAAATCTTAATATAAGGATGACGAGTGTGATTTTATCATATCACTGTTGTCGGGAGTGTCAACACATTTTAAAGCGTTAACAATGATCTGAATCTCTTTTTAACCAGGTTTTACCATCTTAGCAAGGTCTACAATAACATTCAGGCTAGGTCAAACCTTTTAAGATTCTCTTTTAATATTTAAACTGACAGGAAAAGAATGATATTTATCTTATTCAGGATTTTCACTATAAATCCTAAATTATAATCTAGTAATAGTACAAAAGGCTTAGTCACGTAGACGAGTTTAATTTATAAGCCATGATTTCAGAGAATCGAGGCATTCAGGTTTGAACATATTTCATTACCTTTACTGGACAGAGAGTCGAAGACTACTACTGTCATTGTCATAATTGACGATACAATATGGCCAGTAGGCAAATCAATTGACATTACAAAACGATGTTTTAAGAAAGTAATAATCATCACACTGATGATAGTAGTCATGATAATATTGATCATATTGACTATGAGGCTTGGGCATATCCCACCACCTTAGACAGGAACCCTAAGAGTTACAACTGTCATTGTCGTATTGACAATATTACAAAGTATAGCCAGTAGGCACTTCGTCACTAAGGATGTTAATAATATGATCATCATATTGATGATATTAGTCATGATCACATTGATCATAGGCTAATAGGCTTGAGCATAGCTCACCACCATAGACAAGGAATCTTAAAGATCACAATGTCGGAGACATATTAATCATGATCACATTGATCATATAGGCTAATAGGCTTGAGCATAGCTCACCACCATAGACAAGGAATCATAAAGATCACAATGTCAGTGTCTCAGATGGATAATACGTTATAGCCCGTAGGCACTTCCCTTCTAAGGGATGGTTATAATATGATCATCTTATAGGATGATATAAGCTAAAATTTTCTAGATCAATAGACTAGATAAGAATATTGGAAAAATCCAATATATGAAATAAAAGTACAGAGTTGCCCTAAGCGGGACTTGAAAGGAATAATGTTGTCCTCGAAGGGACTGAAAAGATAAATACGTCCTTATAAGGACTATTGAGGAAATGATCTTTAGCGAAGGAGTTTCTTCTTTATTCAATTCCTGAATGCTTTCTCCTTGGTTGCACGTTTCGTCCTAGCCGCTGTACGAAGGTCAGCAAATTAAGGCTCCGGGTGTGGAGGATTATTATTACGGCTTCTTCACTTGGCGACGTATCCACAATATAAAAATTTGGAAGCAGAATTTCCAAATAAGGATTGAGAGTATTCCTATGTTAAGTCTAGACTCAGAAGGTCAAGGTATGTGCTAATGTGTCACTGAGATTAAACACAAAAAGATAGTGTTTAATTCACTCAATGTTGGCTCTGATACCAACCTGTCACACCCCAAATTTCCACGTGTCACCGGTGGGCCCGGTAGGGGAGTAACGTGACGTGGTTGGCAACATCATAGTCAAACAACACAATATTTAAATGCACAGCGGAAGCAAAAGAATAAATATATTACAATCCGTAATAGTGTAACATCAAAATATTACAACGGAAGTAAAGGATCCACAGACGGATCGCAAATAAAATAATATGGTTCAACAGACTTTAGGCATCTAAGCTTGCGAGACTCTTTATTGATGCTAGGAGTAGCCAGCCAATTCCAATTAGTACCTGCACTTAGCCTTTTTGGGAAAATACGTCAGTTTACACTGGTAAATACAATCAACTGACTCATTTTGAAAATGGTTTAAGAAAATAATTGTTTTGAATGCACATGGCACAAATAGTATTTTATAACTTGGAATAATTATTTAAATATATAATACTTGTAGAGATTTACATGTTCCTTATGCGTTCAGTAGCCCGGATCGAGCCGGGTTAAAGATTAATCGACACACCACTATAATTATGAGACACCGACGGCGTACGCCTACGCCGGGTGCTGAGGTCGTGGCCATTCGTAGAATGATGCCAGGGATATCCGGGACAACGGTCATTAACCCCCCAAAGGCTTTAAGTAAACAAAACAATATTAAACGAGACGTCTCAATACTTTCATTATCATTCATTCAATCAAAGATTCAACGTCCCGACCAAGCGGTATTTTATATACCGTACCCCAAGCCCGTATAGGGAAAATAAGTTAAAAGTATTTACCTGAGCTTAAATATACATTCAATCCCAGCCGTATCAAATCAGCAAGTACAGATAGCTTTTACTGAGCTCCTAAATCTGGAACGAAGGTTTTTAATAACCTATTAGAATCCTAACGGGTCTTTAATTAAGCCTTGACTTAGACCGGTTAGTTTTCAAGAGGGAGATACGGTTCGTACGCACGATTAAGCGAAGACCGGATAGAATGTGATTTAGACCCGACAAGTTTGAAGACTTGTTTAATATGGGTATATGATACACATTCTGGATTTTGAGACAAAACCGATAAGGTTTGACCCGTTTCGGCTAATTTATGTAAACTAGTTACATAAACCGAACCGAACGCGCATGAAGCGTAACGGGTATCCGTAAGAGTCCTAAACAGGTTTCCTAAGTTAACATGCCTTAAATAAGTTGTGATATCAGTAGGATATCACCCGTGACGCCCCAAACGAGTTTAATCTCTTAATAAGCCCCGTAGGGGTATTTTGGTCATTTTAAAGATTATAAAAGGATTTAATTAGGTTTCTGTGAACCGGGTCTGGTTACATCAGTAAAATGGTTTATTTAAACAGTTTATAACATTTGATGTTAAGTCTTATGCGTCAAAACGTTTTTAAACATAAACTACGCGTATAATATGCGTATAACGCCGTTTTAAGCGACGTACGGTTTAAAATAGAATTCTGAGTTTCCAGGTCAGTTTAACAGGCTCAAAATACTATAATTATTATTTAAAATCAGTAGCAATTGGATTGGCGTTAAAAGGATTTGTAAAACTCATTTTATGGCCTAAAAGGGTATATTCGGTATTTACCGAATTAAGGCGCTAATCCAAGCTTATGATCAATCTAAAATTAATTAAAAATCTTTAAAAATCCAAAAATGTTATTTAACATCAGTGGGTAAAAGATTTGGTGTCAAAACTGAGTTTAGATAGGCTTTACGCTAATGGCGTCGTTTAATTAATAAACATGTTTATAAATACGCCATTAAGCATAACTCCTAATCTAGACTTCCGATTGACGTGAAATTTTGCAAACTTGTTCAATAATCAGTATTAAAGACTTCTGCACTTTTACATTTTCTAAAATCTCGTTTGATGGTCATAAGGGCATTATGGTCATTATTAGGCATTTAACGGAAACGTCGGATAGTTACGGATTCGGGTAGTATAAACGCAGAGGATTATACTAACATGTAACTAGGTCCTAATGGAACTTTAAGGCATGACTAAACCTATAATAATCGGGTCAGAACTGAGGTCAACGCAAAAGTCAAACTTTTGCGTCTCTCGGCTCCGAATCGGTTCTAAATAGAAAGTTGTCGAATCAAACAAGCGTATACAAGTTTTTATACTTATTTTCAGTTGGTAATAATGATAAAATAGGCTATACGCCATTTACATCGCTAATCATGCATTAAACCAAACATAACCATTCTGTTGACTTTTTCGGGAGAGGTTTGACTCGATAAACGACCTAGTTAGGATCCGAATTAGTGAGTGCCCTTTTTGGGGTTTATCAACCATATAAATACCAACTTATAACAACCTTTGATTCGACTAAACTCTGGACCGATTATTTATTATCGAAAAGTCAAACCGTAGTTACGACGGTTTGATTTCTAGGTCATAAACTAAGTATGAATGAACTAGAGAAGATCAAGGGTACTTACACAAGTCTTATGGATGTTTTGGAAAGCTTGGATCAGGTCTTGAGCTCTTGAAAATGTCCAGAAGATGATATGTGCATGTATGTGGAAAATGTGACTTCTTATAACAACTTCAAACCTCATGGATGATCAACAACTAAGTCTAGGGATGTTACATTATCATCCACAAGTGTCCTACAAGCTATAAATCATGTAGGAACACTCACAAGTGAAGATAAGACCAACATAAGTCGGTTATGTGGCAACAGGCAGCTGTCTGTCAACTTTCAGTCGCTGGGCAGTGCTAGCGCACCGCTACGCTTCTGGTGTAGCGCCCCGCTAGGCTGGTAGCGCACCGCTACGCTTCTGGTGTAGCGCCCCGCTAGCCTGTCATCAGCCTTGAAAATTTTGCAATTTAGTCCCTGGTCCCCCGAAAGGTCGCTTTCTCATGTTTTCTTGCATTTTGGGACTTTGTTATTAACATATAGGGGCTTTAAAACTTATACCCACTTTGTGAAGCCCTCGGGTAACTTTGTGATCACCCGAAAAACCCTAAATTTCAACGTTGACACTTATAACCCTCGTACACGAATTTTATCACAACTTGCTCATACGATATCGAAACTTCATGAAATTTTTGTGGTACATTCTAGTGAGCATAATTAATCGTTACAAAGCTTCGGGTTTGTTAAAAGGTCACTCAGAGGTATAACTTAATCATGTTGGCACATTTAACCCCTGTAGTTTGTAATCTCTCACTTTCTTTCACAATTCGCTTCGTATGATCCATGATCTATTTATGTAAGGTTATAAACATCATGTAGAGTTATTGCAAAGTCTAATTATTCATTGTTGACACTTTGAACCCTTATAATTACACAGTTTCACTGATTGTCAACTTTAGTCCTTCAAGAACATTCCTTCACACGTTCAAACCTATGACACGTGTCAACACCTTATAGGACGTAAATTTTCGGGGTGTTACATCCTCACCCCCTTAAAAGAAATCTCGACCCGAGATTTACTGAAACAAGTAAGGGTACTTTTCTTTCATCGTGGATTCAATCTCCCACGTGAATTCGGGACCTCTACGGGCATCCCATTTTACTTTACAATTGGTACTTGCTTCCTTCGAAGCTTCTTAACCTGTTGATCCTCAATCGATATAGGATGTTTATCACATCGTATATCCGCATACCAATTTGTGTTAGTGCTTCTTGACTTATTGGCGGAACACCTCCTTCTGTCACTAGTGTGCAATGTATATTGAGCTCCGTCAAACTCCTTAAATAAGTTTTAGCTTATAAGATACCTGATCTTGATACATTCGATTTCCTTCGAATGATTCTATATATTCAGAGCTTAACTAGCCTGATAATTTCACAAATTTGGTACACCCTTCCTGGGTGATATCTTATGTTAATCCATATTCCTTAACAAGAACTTAGGAAGTTTGCTATTTTCATAACTCCTCGATTTCTTGCCATATACTGGCAACCTAAAATCGATTATGGATTTGTATAATCTTATTTGTTGTTCCCCAGGCAACTTTCAGATCTTGATAATTGGACTTACCAATTCTCTATCTAATACTAAACATTTAACATTTCATCTATACAAGGTCTCCAAAGGAGTAGCCTTATTACTTACATATCCATTATTATAGGAAAAACATAATCTTAAGGTGAGATGGTTATTCCAACCACTGCTTAGCTAATGTTTAGGGAATAGCTAATCCTTGCCGTTAGTCGAACAGATCGACTATCCTGTGCAGTTGATGGCAATTTCTTAATCGTTACCTAATTAGGGTGACGGTGATAATGCATAAGCAAAATGAACCGTCTTTCATATCTAATTATACCGAACTCTCAGAATATTGTGGTAGGCTATATGAATCTATATCTTACAACTTATTTGACCAGGGTTTTCAATCCTGTCAAAAATGGTACTAGCTGACTTGGAGATCTCATAATAATGCAGCCCCAACTGGAATATAACCCTTAACTCTACCTGCCTCTCTGGGGTAAACAGGATAATCTTAGAAGAAGATTATCAAGATATTAGGAGGTTACAGAGATTTCCTTATCTCAGGCTCCAGTTCGCTCATCAACGCTTATCTCTAATAAGTGACACATTCATGTTACAAGTCCACGAATTTCTTGATCTGCTACATTTACTTGGATAATTCCATTCAGGATATCTCCTTTGAATACTACTAGTCGACATTAGTACCATATGACCATTGGGATATCTCAGGGGTTCCATGCATTAAACCTCCATACTGATCAGACATGGAAGCAATCTATGGAATTTATTAAGATACCCAATCCTCATATGATGCTTTTATCAAACATAGTTTGGCATTCGCAGGCGAAAAGAAAAAAAACAATGAGAAATAATAAAATAAAGTAATATATTGTCGTACTCGATTCGAAGAAAGAGTACTCTCAGATTTTTCAGAAGGATCCCTTGCCGATACTCAGAAGAATCGGTTACTATGGTTTCCTTGGTAAGTTATACCTTGTGGATGATATAAAAGTTTGCTAAGCTTATGGTTTATGAAGATTTATTATTGCATGTATTAAATCAGGACACTTAGCAGAAATTATCATTGGTAAATGATAAGGAAGGTACTTGATGACATCGCGAACTGCCTCTCCGCATTCATCAGGTGAGTTCAGGCGTTTCCTTTCTTAGCCTTTCCAGGCTTAGCTGCACCTTCTTTGGTAGCCTTATGGTATCTAGTTCTGAGGCGGCCTTACTCACCACAGTCGTGATAGACTGTATTCTTTATGTCCCTACATTCATGGGAAAATGATGACCCGTTCCTTTGCAGATGTCACACTGCTTTGGTCCTTCCAACTGCTGCGTCAACCACAGCTTGGAGATTAACTCCATTAATATTGAGGTTTACATTTGTAGCTTTATTAACTTTCGTCGCCTTAATAGTATTGCGACTGTCGTCTACCTCATCTCAGTTTTCCATACTTGAAACTTGGTACCAATCACCAAAATTTAACAATTATTAGTCATCAACCTGATGACCCGACTTAGATTAGCCACGACATTCATAAACCGTATGGGCTATTCTGTTCTGAACATTCCTAGTGAATGTTATTTGAATGTATATCCATTATATTTAGCCTAGGTCACAAAAGACCTTTAATGGCATTTAAAGTTTGGTCCGAATCCATCACCTTTTTGACAGGGGATCTAAATGTCACATCTGTCTTTATTATAGTGATGAATTTGGATAGCTTGAAAGCTTGCCATAAGAATATCAGAAAAGAGAGATCCCTAAAAACTATAAAATATCAAACTAGGATTTGTTGGAGCATTTTCTAAAGTATCAACCAATTTCTACCTTGCATTAAATGACCGGAATCCGAATCAGGCGGAGGCAACAGTTCTCAACTTTCATCGTTCATTATAGAATCATATGTGTCAGCAACAACTAAATTGTTTGATAAGGAAATGTACCTGCTATGTAATTATCCTTCTGCACCAACTCTTGGGTGTTCATCATGCGTTTGTTTTCTTGGCCTCTTCGGGCTTCTTCTGATTCCTAGGGCAGTTGGTCTTGATATGCCCCTTCTCGTTGCAACCATAACAGGTTGCATCTTTCAACTTCTTGCAATCCAGGGTTTTATGTTCCTTGGATTTGCAAATTCCACACGGCCGAGGCCGAGATTCAAATCTGCATTTCCCGAGGTGATATTTCCTACAGGTTTTGCACCTGATCTTCTCACCCGGCTGCTGGCTGTTTTTCAATCCCTTGCATTCATGGGTCTTGTGATTCCTCTCTTTACAGATACCACATCCCTTGATCTGTTCATATATACATTTACTGAAGTGTCTCTTCTTCCCGCAAATCTTACATTCGGGTTTAGCCTCCTTTGGCTTGGACTGGTTATAGTTTAAACCAGTCTTACCCTTTTTACAAATTTGCATTGGGGTATTATTGCCCTTTCGCTTGTGATCCTTCAGTACACGATCTACAACGTTATTTATGGCGGTATTTAACACAGCCTTTAACTCGGTGCTTGTTAAGTTCAGTCTTACATCATCATTCTGATCAACTGGACGATTGTGAGCTTCAGAGGAATCAACCATGGTGAAGCTTTGAAGGCTACAAACCAAGTAGTAATAATTGGTTTAATTATATGATGAATTGTCGAATTTGATGAATAAATAGCCATGGCGTAATTAAACCATATAGGCCAATAGATAGAATTTAATTTATTTGATTATGTTTTGCCTAAGTTTAAATATCCATCTTTGGCACTTAAGCGGAATATAATCCTTCATATTTATTAGACAGGGGACATAAATCACGACTGTCAATGTCGTACTGACATTTCATATAGCACGAGAGCGTGTTCCCAAGGACTCTTGATGGCACAGGGGCCTTGTCATTAGGGAAAAATCTAAAACATAATCGATAATTCCTTTGGATCGGAAAATTCCATAGTTCATTGTCTTGACAAGACTTTATGAAATAATAACTATCTTTACACCTTTTCCCATAGGTACACCTCCCAAATGGATGTTTTGATGCGTACATCATGCTCGACGTTTACCAGTCATGATTCCTATTGATCACTTACACTAGCTAAGAGATATGGAAAAATCTTAATATAAGGATGACGAGTGTGATTTTATCATATCACTGTTGTCGGGAGTGTCAACACATTTTAAAGCGTTAACAATGATCTGAATCTCTTTTTAACCAGGTTTTACCATCTTAGCAAGGTCTACAATAACATTCAGGCTAGGTCAAACCTTTTAAGATTCTCTTTTAATATTTAAACTGACAGGAAAAGAATGATATTTATCTTATTCAGGATTTTCACTATAAATCCTAAATTATAATCTAGTAATAGTACAAAAGGCTTAGTCACGTAGACGAGTTTAATTTATAAGCCATGATTTCAGAGAATCGAGGCATTCAGGTTTGAACATATTTCATTACCTTTACTGGACAGAGAGTCGAAGACTACTACTGTCATTGTCATAATTGACGATACAATATGGCCAGTAGGCAAATCAATTGACATTACAAAACGATGTTTTAAGAAAGTAATAATCATCACACTGATGATAGTAGTCATGATAATATTGATCATATTGACTATGAGGCTTGGGCATATCCCACCACCTTAGACAGGAACCCTAAGAGTTACAACTGTCATTGTCGTATTGACAATATTACAAAGTATAGCCAGTAGGCACTTCGTCACTAAGGATGTTAATAATATGATCATCATATTGATGATATTAGTCATGATCACATTGATCATAGGCTAATAGGCTTGAGCATAGCTCACCACCATAGACAAGGAATCTTAAAGATCACAATGTCGGAGACATATTAATCATGATCACATTGATCATATAGGCTAATAGGCTTGAGCATAGCTCACCACCATAGACAAGGAATCATAAAGATCACAATGTCAGTGTCTCAGATGGATAATACGTTATAGCCCGTAGGCACTTCCCTTCTAAGGGATGGTTATAATATGATCATCTTATAGGATGATATAAGCTAAAATTTTCTAGATCAATAGACTAGATAAGAATATTGGAAAAATCCAATATATGAAATAAAAGTACAGAGTTGCCCTAAGCGGGACTTGAAAGGAATAATGTTGTCCTCGAAGGGACTGAAAAGATAAATACGTCCTTATAAGGACTATTGAGGAAATGATCTTTAGCGAAGGAGTTTCTTCTTTATTCAATTCCTGAATGCTTTCTCCTTGGTTGCACGTTTCGTCCTAGCCGCTGTACGAAGGTCAGCAAATTAAGGCTCCGGGTGTGGAGGATTATTATTACGGCTTCTTCACTTGGCGACGTATCCACAATATAAAAATTTGGAAGCAGAATTTCCAAATAAGGATTGAGAGTATTCCTATGTTAAGTCTAGACTCAGAAGGTCAAGGTATGTGCTAATGTGTCACTGAGATTAAACACAAAAAGATAGTGTTTAATTCACTCAATGTTGGCTCTGATACCAACCTGTCACACCCCAAATTTCCACGTGTCACCGGTGGGCCCGGTAGGGGAGTAACGTGACGTGGTTGGCAACATCATAGTCAAACAACACAATATTTAAATGCACAGCGGAAGCAAAAGAATAAATATATTACAATCCGTAATAGTGTAACATCAAAATATTACAACGGAAGTAAAGGATCCACAGACGGATCGCAAATAAAATAATATGGTTCAACAGACTTTAGGCATCTAAGCTTGCGAGACTCTTTATTGATGCTAGGAGTAGCCAGCCAATTCCAATTAGTACCTGCACTTAGCCTTTTTGGGAAAATACGTCAGTTTACACTGGTAAATACAATCAACTGACTCATTTTGAAAATGGTTTAAGAAAATAATTGTTTTGAATGCACATGGCACAAATAGTATTTTATAACTTGGAATAATTATTTAAATATATAATACTTGTAGAGATTTACATGTTCCTTATGCGTTCAGTAGCCCGGATCGAGCCGGGTTAAAGATTAATCGACACACCACTATAATTATGAGACACCGACGGCGTACGCCTACGCCGGGTGCTGAGGTCGTGGCCATTCGTAGAATGATGCCAGGGATATCCGGGACAACGGTCATTAACCCCCCAAAGGCTTTAAGTAAACAAAACAATATTAAACGAGACGTCTCAATACTTTCATTATCATTCATTCAATCAAAGATTCAACGTCCCGACCAAGCGGTATTTTATATACCGTACCCCAAGCCCGTATAGGGAAAATAAGTTAAAAGTATTTACCTGAGCTTAAATATACATTCAATCCCAGCCGTATCAAATCAGCAAGTACAGATAGCTTTTACTGAGCTCCTAAATCTGGAACGAAGGTTTTTAATAACCTATTAGAATCCTAACGGGTCTTTAATTAAGCCTTGACTTAGACTGGTTAGTTTTCAAGAGGGAGATACGGTTCGTACGCACGATTAAGCGAAGACCGGATAGAATGTGATTTAGACCCGACAAGTTTGAAGACTTGTTTAATATGGGTATATGATACACATTCTGGATTTTGAGACAAAACCGATAAGGTTTGACCCGTTTCGGCTAATTTATGTAAACTAGTTACATAAACCGAACCGAACGCGCATGAAGCGTAACGGGTATCCGTAAGAGTCCTAAACAGGTTTCCTAAGTTAACATGCCTTAAATAAGTTGTGATATCAGTAGGATATCACCCGTGACGCCCCAAACGAGTTTAATCTCTTAATAAGCCCCGTAGGGGTATTTTGGTCATTTTAAAGATTATAAAAGGATTTAATTAGGTTTCTGTGAACCGGGTCTGGTTACATCAGTAAAATGGTTTATTTAAACAGTTTATAACATTTGATGTTAAGTCTTATGCGTCAAAACGTTTTTAAACATAAACTACGCGTATAATATGCGTATAACGCCGTTTTAAGCGACGTACGGTTTAAAATAGAATTCTGAGTTTCTAGGTCAGTTTAACAGGCTCAAAATACTATAATTATTATTTAAAATCAGTAGCAATTGGATTGGCGTTAAAAGGATTTGTAAAACTCATTTTATGGCCTAAAAGGGTATATTCGGTATTTACCGAATTAAGGCGCTAATCCAAGCTTATGATCAATCTAAAATTAATTAAAAATCTTTAAAAATCCAAAAATGTTATTTAACATCAGTGGGTAAAAGATTTGGTGTCAAAACTGAGTTTAGATAGGCTTTACGCTAATGGCGTCGTTTAATTAATAAACATGTTTATAAATACGCCATTAAGCATAACTCCTAATCTAGACTTCCGATTGACGTGAAATTTTGCAAACTTGTTCAATAATCAGTATTAAAGACTTCTGCACTTTTACATTTTCTAAAATCTCGTTTGATGGTCATAAGGGCATTATGGTCATTATTAGGCATTTAACGGAAACGTCGGATAGTTACGGATTCGGGTAGTATAAACGCAGAGGATTATACTAACATGTAACTAGGTCCTAATGGAACTTTAAGGCATGACTAAACCTATAATAATCGGGTCAGAACTGAGGTCAACGCAAAAGTCAAACTTTTGCGTCTCTCGGCTCCGAATCGGTTCTAAATAGAAAGTTGTCGAATCAAACAAGCGTATACAAGTTTTTATACTTATTTTCAGTTGGTAATAATGATAAAATAGGCTATACGCCATTTACATCGCTAATCATGCATTAAACCAAACATAACCATTCTGTTGACTTTTTCGGGAGAGGTTTGACTCGATAAACGACCTAGTTAGGATCCGAATTAGTGAGTGCCCTTTTTGGGGTTTATCAACCATATAAATACCAACTTATAACAACCTTTGATTCGACTAAACTCTGGACCGATTATTTATTATCGAAAAGTCAAACCGTAGTTACAACGGTTTGATTTCTAGGTCATAAACTAAGTATGAATGAACTAGAGAAGATCAAGGGTACTTACACAAGTCTTATGGATGTTTTGGAAAGCTTGGATCAGGTCTTGAGCTCTTGAAAATGTCCAGAAGATGATATGTGCATGTATGTGGAAAATGTGACTTCTTATAACAACTTCAAACCTCATGGATGATCAACAACTAAGTCTAGGGATGTTACATTATCATCCACAAGTGTCCTACAAGCTATAAATCATGTAGGAACACTCACAAGTGAAGATAAGACCAACATAAGTCGGTTATGTGGCAACAGGCAGCTGTCTGTCAACTTTCAGTCGCTGGGCAGTGCTAGCGCACCGCTACGCTTCTGGTGTAGCGCCCCGCTAGGCTGGTAGCGCACCGCTACGCTTCTGGTGTAGCGCCCCGCTAGCCTGTCATCAGCCTTGAAAATTTTGCAATTTAGTCCCTGGTCCCCCGAAAGGTCGCTTTCTCATGTTTTCTTGCATTTTGGGACTTTGTTATTAACATATAGGGGCTTTAAAACTTATACCCACTTTGTGAAGCCCTCGGGTAACTTTGTGATCACCCGAAAAACCCTAAATTTCAACGTTGACACTTATAACCCTCGTACACGAATTTTATCACAACTTGCTCATACGATATCGAAACTTCATGAAATTTTTGTGGTACATTCTAGTGAGCATAATTAATCGTTACAAAGCTTCGGGTTTGTTAAAAGGTCACTCAGAGGTATAACTTAATCATGTTGGCACATTTAACCCCTGTAGTTTGTAATCTCTCACTTTCTTTCACAATTCGCTTCGTATGATCCATGATCTATTTATGTAAGGTTATAAACATCATGTAGAGTTATTGCAAAGTCTAATTATTCATTGTTGACACTTTGAACCCTTATAATTACACAGTTTCACTGATTGTCAACTTTAGTCCTTCAAGAACATTCCTTCACACGTTCAAACCTATGACACGTGTCAACACCTTATAGGACGTAAATTTTCGGGGTGTTACACGACCCGAACATATAACCCGAAACATAGCGATAGAAAAAAAAAAGTTTTTGGGTTCCATGACTTTCCGCCCCCACGAAACTTTTGGTAAAGCTTCGCCATTGAGTTCATGAACCTGGTACTAGATTAGTGTGAATGCTTGATTTCCAATGGTAATGTTACTCTTAAGCATTTTTTTTTTGTTTGTAATCACCGATTCCATACTGTATATATTCTTTCATTTTCTAATTTTTTTACACAACCAACAAAATCTATTATATATTTTCTTTCGAACAAAAAAAAAACTCACATTTTGAAAGGGAGAAAATGAAATATTTTCTACCGACTCGTCGACTTCTTTTGACTCAACTAATTCTAGTGTTGAGTTTCTTGCCAAACGCCGTAGCAGAAGAACTTAAGGATACAAGAAGATCAAAGAAAAGATATGCGCAACGTGATTGTGAAGAACCACATCAAGTTCTAGTGAATGATTATTTCGTTGACAACCCGACTTGGTCTACTTTTGCTAAATCTTTTGCATGGCCAACCGAAGACAGAAAAAAAATCAAGAAAGTGTGAGGGTCGGCAAAAAAGATTTCTAGCAAGTGTTTGGTGTTTTTAAACCGTTTGGAAATCTAAATGAGGTATACTTAATTAACCGACACAAAGGTTAAAAATAAAAAAGGGGGGGGGGGGGGGGATGAAAGTGCACTAATTTTAACCTTATTTTACTAATTTCGTGAAAATAACGTTAGAAGACGGAGGACGGTTAATCGTGCACTAATCGGGCCTTTGATAGCCGAAAGACAAAAGGGTACATGCACTAATCGGCCTTTGTCCCGATTATTGAGTGTTATGTGTCTTATGTCTACGACTTGATGCAAAACTACTATCGGGGTCTCACTGGAAGCAGCTTATCTATTTCTACGGGGTAGAGTCGTAGAGATAAGGTTGTCTACATTTTACCATCCTTATCTTAGTTTTACTATTGATGGGGTTTACTGAGTGTGATGACGACGACGAGATTACTGTCCCATCTGTTTTTGAAATGAGACTGAACGAGTTTAAACAAGTTGACTTGTTACTATGAGTTCTTAACCCGAGCTTATTTTTGGTCTTGTTCCAAGTTGATCTGCCAACATGGACCAGAAGCCACGTATGATTCCTTCCCCCAATACCACTTTACTGTTTTGTTTTATGTCATACTGGGTTTGAAGCAGGATGATTTGGGACATCTAGGGTTTCAACTTTGAAGGTAAGTGCTTCAAATTGGTTTCTGTTTTACAATAGGAACAATGGGGGTGTTTGGGATTCCTTTTAACTTGTCACTTATCACTTCTTGAGAAGTCATAAGTGAGAAGTAAGAATTTCTTACTTCTCAGTTTCTCCTTCTCAAAGCCATTTGAAGACACAAAAGTACTTATTTGAGAGTGTTTGGGTTTCCTTTTCACTTCTCAAAAGTCAATAAGTGAGAAGTTGGGGCAAAATAAGGAACCCCAAACACCACCAATATATTGGTTGTGTTACTGCATTTATTTGAGTAATATAATAGGTTTCATATTGGTTGATACTTGATAATGATAGGGATTCTGTGAATTAAGAGTGAAAAGAAAATCTTGATTTTTTTAGAAAACCCATATGTGGTTTTTTTTTTTTTTTTTTTTTTTAATTCAGACTTTTGGTTCACATGAGTTCATGAAGTTGTTTGTTTAGGGCCAATCAACAGAAAGGTGCTGAATTTTGTGACTAGTTATGGTGTCAAGTTTATGTAGGATGCGTTGACTTCTTACAACATTCTGTTTTGCTTCTTATTCATACAATTGTATGGGTTTGCAGGTTGACATTTGCAAGAACAGACCTGTTTACAACTTAAGGTAAAGAGGTTTTCTTTCTACATTTTGGTTTTAATATGTAAAGACAGTCACTTGCTTTCTGATCTTGTAAAGTTTTTTTCTACTTATTGTATTGTATTTAGTATTTCATTTCATTACATATACCCAAGATACATAAAAACATGTTTCCATACACAGTCAGTCATTACACCTTACACCACAAATGTCCGCTTCAAAAATACCGCCACTTCAGCCTGGTTCGTCACGGAAAAAGAAAAGGAAATATACCAATTGGGATACACAAGTAAATATGGGTGTACCATCATTGAAACGAGCAAGTCCCCGTGCCGCGATGCTTGCCGTGTCGATGCTTGCTGCAAATGCTTCCAAAAAAAACGATGCAGTCTCTTCCAACGCTACTCCACATGTACCTTTACCTGCTTGCACGTCAAGCCAACAATCACATGTACCTGTGCCTGCTTGCGCGTCAAGCCAACAATCACAAACGCCTATCAAGTCATCGTCTTATTTACAATCTGGCGATTGCAATATTGTATGTGAATACTGTGGCTCGTATTTCTGGCATGGTGAACGCGTGATAAGCTTTTCCACCAAGCGCCCGATTAAATACATACAGTGTTGTAAAGGAGCCACTAGTGACACACTTGCTGAACAATCTTGTTCAGGTTCTACGCTTACAAAACAGAGGTGATTTAGTTAGTGACATATTTCTGCGTACCTTAAGCTTTAATTGTTCATGATATATAAATTGTAAAACTGTTTGATTGTTTGGATGCCGAATTTGTAGATTATGTTCTGGACAAGAAAGTGGAGAGAGTGTTCAACAGTCTGGTACAAAAGACAAGATCGAATCTGGTGTGTGTTCTGTTTCTTTATATCGCAAGTTTGTAGTTTAATGTCATTTAATGATGAACCCATATTTGTAAAATATTTAATGATAGCCATTAATTGCATACGCGACAGGCAGAAGTGAGTCAGCTGATATTCAGTTTGAGGTCTCAACCGAAATACATAATAATATTCTTCCTTATGTTAACAAGCTTCGTGATCATCGGAACAGAGGTCAAAATGCTGTTTTCTTTGACGGGCAGGTGGAATTCTTGGCTTAATTATTCTTTACATGATAATCTTTTTTTTTTTTACAAACAAAAGATTAAGTATATGTTTAAACGATTTTCTTCTTTTTACTTTATTAACGGGATGTGCAGGACCGGCTAGTGAAGGTGGTCTCTTTTGTATCATCATTGTTGGATAACATGAAGAAGCCTATTCTAATAATAGCTTCTTCCAGTGCACTTTTCTTGTGGGAAATCGAGTTTTCAAAGTGGTCAAAGTCAATCAATGTTGTAACATACAAAGGGACGAAAGATATTCGGGCTGCCATTAGAGGTTCAGAATTTCAAGTCCTTTTATCTTCTCCAGATGCCATTGTGGAGGTACACCGTTGTTGATGTTATATGAAACAAACACAAAATCTATGCATAAATTATAGAGTAAAATGCCAAAATTGTCCCTGAGGTTTTGACACTTTTGCCTGTTCCATCCAAAATAAGAATTTTTTGTATCGTTAACTAAGGGACGATTTCGTCCATTAGTTAACGATACATTTTAACTGAGTTAGTGATTTAGATGGAATTGGCAACAAAAATGAAACGTCAGGGGGAGCCGTAAAAAAATTCTTATTTTGGATGGAACAGACAAAAGTGTCCAAACCTCAGGGACGAGTTTGGCATTTAACTCTAAATTATATCAATATTTTTCATTTGCAGGACATGGAAACCCTTGTTCATATTAAGTGGGAACTGTTAGTGATAGACGAGTGCCAACGCCTCATGATTCCAATGCATTTAAAGAAAATTCAGATGCTTATGGCTGATATGAAACTGTTAACAGTTTCAGGTGAACCAGTGGTGTGTTTTCTCATTTCTTTTAAGTTTTATCTAAAAGGATCAATAATCAAAAAGTAGTCGAATTGGTCAAACGGGCTGAAAGCCAACGTAAGTCATATGTGGTAGTGTGGTGCACTGATTTTAAACAAATGTATGTGGGCCAACCCAACCCAACCCAGCCCGTTTTGACCTGTGGGTGCACTGCAGACTGCAGCCTTTGTTTTTTACATTTGCTAATTACAGTCAACCGTCTCAGGATATTTTGCAGAGCTACCGAAATATTCTTTCACTGGTTGATTGCATAAATGAAAATGAAAATGAAAGTGAAAATATAAATACTGATGCTGACGTGGAAATGAACGATGATATTAGCATATTGAAAGAGAGGCTATCGCCATTTATAGCATTTCAGTGCAATCTAAAGAGAACACAGAAAGGTATCTATATTAGATTTGAAGATAACTTTATTTCTTTCAAGAACATCAATTGATTATAGATTTGTTTCTTTTGATTACAGAAACTAGTGTAGTAAAAGTTCTTGGAGAGAATGTTCAACAGTCTAGTACAAAAGACAAGATCGAATCCAGTGTGTATTCTGTTTCTTTATATCACAACTTTGTAGATTAATGTCAGTTAGTATCTAAATCGAAGTAGTTTAATTTTTATGTTTACTGACAGCTGTTAATATCATACACGACAGGTAGCAGTGAGTGCAAGTTCAGCACCACTGATCTTGAAGAGTATTGGGTCCCGGTTCATCTATCATCAATGCAAATTAAACAGTATTGTTCAATTTTAGCTTCAAATTCGAACACACTCGCTTCATTATCAAGAACATCTTCACTCAATGATGTCATCACACAGATCCAAAAGGTTCTTTTTGTGTTTGTATTTTTCACATTCTGTTTAGTCAATGATTCTTAATTCGATTAATTATTCTTGCAGTGCTGCGATCACCCGTATCTAGTGGACCCCACTTTACGTAATTCTTCGAAAGAAGCTTCTTTGATCAATGTCAGTGGCAAACTGCATGTTTTCGACAAGCTCCTGTTAGAGATTAAACGATGCGGTTTGAGAGCACTTGTACTATTTCATGTAAGTAAATCTTTTAATGTACTTTAGTTTTTACACGCTTGAACTGTTTTGTTGATTGACAGTCGGCGGTTAATTCAGAGAAGATATCAACTGGGCGTTATTTGGATGATCTTGTTCGTCAAAGATTCGGCGAGAATTCGTATGTGTATATCCCCTGGTGGACGCTTTGTCGTTCTGGGTATGTAAAGAAAGAAGAAGCGTTAGAAATGTTCAACAAAGCCGAGAGTGATAGGTTCATTTGCTTATGTGATCACCTTGCTTGTCTGTCAAATCTTCGGCTTTCACGTGTGGATGTCGTTATATTATTCAACAGTGACCGGAACCCGTCAAATGATATAAAATCGCTTAAGAGGATCACCATCGATTCACATCGTGAGCGTTTAATTGTTTTCCGGTTATATTCAGCATTCACCATTGAAGAGAAATCACTTATTCTTTCAAAGCAAGGTACAACAGTTGACAGTTTTATTAGCTCGAGTGTTTGCCACCAGTTGTTAGCATGGGGCGCGACCTACTTATTCCGTAAGCTCCGAAGCGGTACCAACTCCGGACCTCAGTCGTTTATAAATGATTTGGTTTGTGAGTTGTCATCCCTGTTGATGAACACGGGTGTCAAAACAGGTCCCGTGAACCGCTCAATCATTGCAAATGCGCGTATGCAAATCGGAGGTTATTCTGGAAGTATCTTGCTATTTGGTGAAACTGAAACGCACTTAAAAGAAAGTTCTTCTATTGATGAGTACTTGATTGATAACAGACTTTCTGTTTTCTGGAGTAATTTGGTCAACAAAAGTCAACCTGTACCCGAATGCTCTTGTAGCAGCTCTTCCACACTTGCTGATGAATCTTGTTCCGGCTCTACTGAATTAGAGGTCTCAACCGAATTACATAATCATGTTCTTCCTTATGTTATTAAGCTACTTGATCATCGGAATAGAAGTCAAAATGCTGTTTTCTTTGACGGCCAGGTGGAATTCTTGCCTTATTCTTTAAACGACAATCTTTT
The DNA here is from genome assembly GCA_030545235.1 of Helianthus tuberosus. Taxonomy (NCBI): domain Eukaryota; kingdom Viridiplantae; phylum Streptophyta; class Magnoliopsida; order Asterales; family Asteraceae; genus Helianthus; species Helianthus tuberosus. Next base: position 20,636,181 of record CM060355.1, read on the forward strand.
TTTAATTAACAAAATATTAATATTAAGTATATGTTTAAAGAATTTTCTACATTTTACTCTATTAACGGGATGTCGCAGGACCGGCTGGTGAAAGTGGTGTCTTTTGTATCATCATTGCTGGATAACGTGAAAAAGCCTATTCTAATAATAGCTTCTTCCAGTGCTCGTTTGTTGTGGGAAATGGAGTTTTTAAAGTGGTCAAAGTTGATCAAGGTTGTAACATACAAAGGGACGAAAGATATTCGGGCTGCCATTAGAGGTTCAGAATTTCAAGTCCTTTTATCTTCTCCAGACGCCATTGTAGAGGTACACAGTTCTTGATGTTATATGAAATTAATACAAATTCGTGCGTAAATTATATCAATGTTGGTCTTTTGCAGGACATGGAAACGCTTGAACATATCAAGTGGGAATTGTTAGTGATAGACGAGTGCCAATGCCCCGCAATTTCAACGCATTTAAAGAAAATAAAGATGCTTATGGCTGATATGAAACTGTTAACAGTTTCTGGTGAACCAGTGGTGTGTTTTTACATTTCTTTTATCTCAAATGGGCCAATAATAAAAAAAGTAGTCAAATTGGTCAAACGGGCTGAAAGCCAACTTAAGTCGTTTGTGGTAGTGTGGTGCACTAATTCTAAACAAATGGATTTCGGCCAGCCCGACCCAGCCCGTTTTGATCCACGGGCTGCAGCCTTTGTTTTTATACATTGCTAAATTCCGTCAATCATTTTCAGGATATTTTGCAGAGTTACCGTAATATTCTTTCACTGGTTGATTGCAAAAATGAAACGATACATACTGATGCTGACATGGAAATGAGCAACGATATTGGCATATTGAAAGAAAGACTGTCTCCATTTATAGCATTTGAGTGCAACCTGAAGAGAACACAGACAGGTATGTATATCTTATTTCAAGATAACTTTATTTCTTATAAAAATATCGGTTGGTTATAGATTTGTATCTTTTGATTACAGAAACTAGTTCGGTTAAAGTTCTTCAAATCCCTGCATCTGCACTGGTTGGATCCAAGAACCTATATTTGACCAGCGGTCCCACCACCTGTTTACCTGGTCACAGTTTAGCCGGGTCAGGACTACGCCTTCCAGCCCCTCATCTAAGGTCAAGCCCGTCGATATTTGCATCATTCCGCAACCAGCCCTCTAGTTGCGACGAACCATCTCTCGAGCCATTGCCCAATCTGTCAGCTACGCAAACAGTTGACAAATACTCCCCTGTATAGAAACAGAATCAAATAGTTGACTTTATCAAGTATATAGAGATCTGACCGATGCATGGCACCTTTTGATCTTGTAAGTGTGTCTATGCACTTATTATAGAGGTTTGATATGAACATAATGATAGTGTTCATATCTAGCAGTTGAACTATTCACATATGGATCTGACTTTTTCTTGGAAATGATATAGTTAGGCTCACCCAATGTACATGTTTTAAATATGCTTGCTTATAGATGCATGCTGTAGGTGTTTCGATATAGTCAACTAAGTCAACGGTTGTCGGGTGAGTTAGTTTGACTTTATGTATGAAGATCGGTGTCACTTTGACACCGATAAAGTTCTTGTATGTGTTACGAAAGTGTTTTGTATTCGAGTGACTATATTCTCAAACGCTGACACTTTAAAAATCCTACAATCTTTGCTTTATTATTTATTTACCCCTTTAAATATTTACGTTTATGTTATCAAAGGGCTTGTAGCCTAATGGTAGCGTTATGTTTATCATGGTGTAAGTCCATTTTAAACTGTGAGGTTTCAAGTCCCGTTACTAGTTAAATAGAGTATTTAAGAGTAGTTTAGTTTGACATTCATAAACAAAATAAAAGGTTATACTTCTGTTTACTAGTAGTTGAATGGTTTTTCTGGCACTATAAATAGCCATTTTGTACTTATTCATATTCATTGTATACCCGTTGTGGTTAACTAAAAATAAGGCGACATCAACGTCATGTAGGCTTAACTCATTCACTAACTAATATGTTGTGGGTTAGCTAAGCTTAAATAAAACAAAAGAATAATAAAAAAAAAAAACGTTTTATTGGTTGTTATTGGGTGAACCTCACTTAAATTCAGGGGCACTTATGACTCACTAATGCCCACAACAGGCAACATTAGAAATATAGAGACTCACATACAGAGATAAATTTTCAACTTTTTATTTTAGTGTTTTTATGTGTAAATAGTACTGGAGTGTATATTTGTTGTTTTAAACTAGTAGATGCTCCGCCCGCGTTGCGGGGCGATGGCCGAATAATTTTCAATCAATTAAAAAAAATACTACTATAATTTTGCAATGAAAAAAAACGATGATAAGACCGTAATTTTGGGCTCAGGGCAAAACTGTAATTTTTCAGGACTAATGACATAGTGTTAGGCAGTTAGAGTTATGCGCGGCCCGCGTTGCGGGGCGCTAAACCGAGTATTTCTTAGGTTAATAACATGTACGCATTTATGTCGGTTAGTTATACATGCTACCTATAACACGATATCAAAAAAAAATACATCAAGTTAACCAATTAAAGAAAAACAGTACCATAGTTATGATAAAAAAAAATTAACTAAAACGATGACAAGCGTGTAATTTAGAGTTGGGGGCAAAACAATAATTTGTCAGGACCAATTAGCGAGTGCTAGGCAACTGTTTGGCATGAATAAAAACAAAATTAAGTAAACAAAGTAAAATAAAACGCTACCATGGTTTTGCCAAAGAAAAAAAACGATGGCAATATTGCAATTTTTAGCGGAGTTAAAATCGTAATTTTAAAATGAAGGCAAAATAATATTTTGAACTGAGGGCAAAACCATTTTTTTTATTTTGAAATAGGGGCAAAATCATAATATTTTAGCTGCGGCAAAAATCGTAATTTTTAGCTGGGGGCAAAATCGTAATTTTAAACTGGGAACAAAATCGTAATTTGGCAGGACTCTAGCTGAGGGCAAAACCATAATTTTATTTTGAACTAGGGGCAAAATTGTATTTTTTAACTGAGGGCAAAATCGTAAATTTAAGCAAGGGGCAAAAGCGAAATTTTATTTTGAATCGAAGGCGAAATCGCAATTTTACACTTGGGATAAAATTGTAATTTGGCATCACCTATAAATAACTATTATATGAAAAAAAAAATCAAAGTGGCCGCCAAAAGTAGCCAACCACTTAACAAAACTTTTCCCGGCTTACGTCATCAACTTGTAAATGTTAATATGTATAATAAAGTACTAATTTGATGCATTCAACAAAAAAAAATAGATTTGTATTTTTAATTGTTCTAAGACTAATACTTGTACGAAACTGGGTTGGATTGCAATTATCGCACTTTTTTCGATCATGAGGTGTGGGTGGCCTTTTGTTTACCTCTTAACGAGACTCTTAATAGTTCAGACCTCTTCTTACTGGTTCACCAGTTAATGGTTCAGACTATTTGTTTCACGAGCAAATGTCTGAATGGTTCAGACATTTGCCTCTGAATGGTTAAGCATTATACAAAGTCTGAATGGTTAAGACCTCTAATCTAAATTGGTCAGACATTTGGTCTTTGAACGGTTAAGCATTTTACAGACTCTTAATGGGTCAGACCTCTTACTGGTTCAGCACTTAATGGTTTAGACCTCTTACTTGTTTAGCACTTAACCATTCAGATGTTGCCAAACAGCCCCTAAGATCCACACAACCCTTGGTTTGTAGTTCTTTGGTTGCAAAGTTGAGCTGTAACATTAACATTTATAAGAAACACCCTCAAAAATATCCTTGTAACCTAACACACCAACTAAACACCAAAAAAAAAAAAAAAATTTACACTCTACAGTTATATAAACAAAAAAAATGAACCCACAAAATCATTATGCAAGCCTTATCTTGAGAAAAAGGATGCCCAGACTATTCATACAAGTTAACACACCTTGAGCTTTGATGGACAAGCCAGCTGCCCTGTACAAATGCACGGCTGCACTCATAATAAACCGGTCAGATTTTGCACCACCACTATCATTAATGCTTTCGAACAAAGATACACCTTTTTCCACATATCCATAGTCCAAGTAGAATCTAAGCATGGTTTGATAACACGCAACGTCTGGAATCAATCCAGCCGCAATTAGCAGCTCATAAACCCTCTCGACGTCCTCCAACACGCCTGTTTTTGCATATGCAGATAGTAACACGTTATAATGAGCACAAGTAGGGGATATCCCAATCCCCTCTTGTTTCTTCATCAAACTAATGGCTTCCTCCGCTTCCATGTACTTCTTACCAGCTGCGTACCCTCGAACAAGGGTGAGATAGGTAAAAGAGTCGGGTGACAAACCATCCCTTTGCATCTCATTAAAAAGTTGAGCCGCTTCTTTGTAGGATCCGCCACAAGCATACACATTCATCATAATATTGTAGCTTACCTATAATAAATTTATATATATAACATAAATTATTACTCTGATTAACACAACATTTTTATAATAAACCATAATTTCCATCACCAAACCGTATATCATTTAAGATTATAACCATAGTTGTAAATGGCGAATAGCTACAAATAGCGATAAGGTACCTATATGCTACATAACAAATAGCGATAAATAGCGGGCGGCTATTTTATAAATAGCGATACACTAGAAAATTAGTTTTAAATTTTATATGTATATTATATCAAAATACCCTGGTATATATGCTATTTTACATGTATATTTAACAAAAACCTAAAATCCAGCTATTTTATAGCTATATTTAATTGTTATTTAAAAAACAAAATAAACAATCGCTATTATCGCTGTCTATCGCTACAACCCTAATAGCGAGCCTAGACCTATACGCTACGTAGCGCGCTATAGCGATCGCTACGCTCGCTATTGACAACTATGATTATAACTTACAACTATACAAGATAAATCTCTATATATAATGGGGTGCATACCTGCCCAGGTTTTATTCCTTCTTCCTGCATCTGTTTAAACAAGATCGACGCTTCATCGATTTTACCAGCCTTCCCATAGTAAACTATTAAATTCGTGTACGCTTTCTCATCCAGGGTCACACCCTTTATTCGAGCAGTGTTGAACATCTCTACAGCTTTATCAAGATCTCGACTACGCCCATACACACTGCATATGTCAACAAGCTTAACATAAGAAAAGAGAAGGGAACTCTTGTTTCTTGTTATACACATTAAAACAAACAATATCTTACGTAATCATGGTGTTGAATGTCTGAATTGATGGAGCAACACCTTTTGTAAGCATCTTCTCATAGATGTTTGCAGCAAACCTCAATCTACCTGCACCATTTAAAAAATGGTTTGCACACGTATTCACTCAAAATTAAAGAAGAGAAGGTAAAATGGGACTTAAGAACAGGAAGCAAACCCGCATCTAGCATTGCTTTTATGAAAGTATTGTATGCCACTGTATCAAGCTCCGTGTTTTTATTGAAACAATTATTTATGACATTCGTTGCATCCCGATGCTTTCCTAGAAAGTGAAAAATATAATAATAACAATAAGCATCAACTGTATTAACCCTTGACATTTAAGGTAACCAACTTAATCATGTTAATGTACTTGCAAAATTCAAAATGAAAAGAGTAAAATGCCATTTTTGTCCCTGAGGTTTGTCTTTTGCGATTTTCGTCCAAAGGTTTGTTTTTCCGCATCTGGATCCAAAAAATTTGAGATTTTGCCATTTGGCTCGTTAACTACATCCATTTTTTCCGTTAAGTCAGGGGTATTTCCGTCTTTTTTGCTAACGTAAAGAGTAATTAGGTCTTTTCCGTCTTTAGGTCAGGGATATTTCTGTCTTTTTTTTGTAAAAAGACCGAATTGCCCTTTAAGTTAACAAAAAAACGGAAATACCCGACTAAACGGAAAAAAATGGGATGGAGTTAATGAGCCGGATGAAAATGGCAAGATTTTAAACTTTTTTGGATCCTGATGAGGAAAAACAAACCTTTGGACGAAAGTCGCAAAACTGGCCAAACCTTAGGGACGAAAATGGCATTTTACTCAAATGAAAAAGCAAGGGTAGGGACATTGTTTTCTCATTTCTTACCACAATTACTCAATGCATTAACCAGCATGCTAATTGCAATAGCACCAACATCGCGGCCTTTCTTATCTTCCTCTACGTAAAACAAGTATGCTTCATCCACTTTTTCAGATTTGACATATACATCAATCATACAACTGTACAAATGCTTTTGTTCTGAAGAAGCATCCGCCACTGCTGCAAATGCACGTTTGGCTCGCTCCACCTGCTTTTGCTTTCCGTATAAATATATCATAGATGATAAAGTAGAAACCTCTAGCTTGCAACCCAGCTTCAGCAATAGGTCAAATAAAGATTCTGCTTGAGATGTTAAACCTACACCAACAAAGAAAATTTTGGTACCCAAAACAAAAGCAGGCACATGTAGGGTTGCAAACAAACCGAACGAACAAGACCTTGTTCGTGTTCGTTTGTTAAGGAAATATATGTGTTCACGAACTGTTCATGAACACTTACCCAAAGAGATCTGATGTTCGGGTTTGTCCGTTAAGGAAATGAAAGTGTTCGTTTGTTAATTTTAGGCAACGAACGCAAACGAACATTCAAGAACACAAATGGAAACAAATGAGCACAAGCAAGCGTTCATGAACAGAATATATAATACATTGATACTTATTAAATATTTAATTTGTGGGAATTTTGAAGTATTTGAATAAAATATAAAAATTAAAAACACTAATGAATTATCGAACACAAACGAACGCGTTACCGAACGTTCACGAACATAAATGAACTTGTTCGTGTTCGTTCATTTATTAAACAAACGAACACAATCGAGCTTCCCGCCGAATGTTTCACGAATTGTTCACGGAACGTTCGGTTCGTTTGCAGCCCTTAGGCACATGCATCCTGAATGGAAACAGATATACCTTCTTTCATGAAATTGTTAACCACTTGATTGGCTACTTTACAGCCATTAGTAGTGTTCAACAACAAGTTGAGTGTTTTCTCCATCTTATATGCAGTTTCAGGTGCCATATACAGAGTCAACAATAGCTCAAACGCCAAGGGATCTAAATCAACTTCTTCAAGTCCTGTAAAATCTCCACGTATACCCATCAAAATCGTTCGAATGAACTTATCATCATCTTCTTCGAACAATCTGTTTTCGCTAAGCTCTTGTATCATTTGCTCAGCATCATGTGACATGTTTTCCTTACAATATACCTTCATAACCGTTTTCAGAAGCACCTTATCAAATTTTACTTTATTTTCTCGTATATGGACGATCAAGTATTTTGCCTTCTTGGTAAGCCCTAGTTTCATATACAAAGTCAACATGTCTGTGCAAGAACGACAATCGGGAAAACCCGTCTCCGAAAGAGCTTGAAACGTACGTTCAGCGGCTTCTGCATCCTCCTTCATTACATAGCATTGCAACAAAACAATATACGCAAATCTTGAAAAACTTACGTTTTTAGATCTCATTTGTTCCATTATATCTAGTGACTTTTCATAATTCCCGGTACTCAAATGCACTTGTGCCATTGTTATATACGTTTTATCGTCACTTAATAAACCTAACTTGCCAATCTCTTCAAATGTTGCCATCGAATCCTCGTATAGACCGAGCTTACCGTATATCCTAATAAGCAAACCGTATATGACTTCGTCCGCTACAACTTTATACCTTTCCATTTCCGAAAATAGAGATAAAGCTTTTGAATAGTTTCCGCTTCGATAGTAGAGAGATAAAAGAGACGCACACGTGAAGTTACTCGGAACTATATTTTGTTCTCTCATATCATGATAGAGCCTTAAAACTTCATCTTGGTTACCCTTTTTACAAGTTACCGCAATAAGATGGCTATAAGTAATCTCCTCCGGTACAATTTCCATACTCTTCATCTCGTTAAAAGTCATAAAAGCTTCATCGGTAAGACCATTTTTCACCAATGACGTGATAACAACCGTGTATGTGAATTGGTTTGGAGTTACACCACTTACAACCATCTGTCTCCAAATCTCTATGACGTTTTGGTGAAACGATTTCTTCTGCAAAGATGATAGCATGAAATTGTAAACCGCAACAGAGAGCACGATACCCCGTTGCTGTACGGCCGAGTAGAACGACAACATAGCTTTGTGGCGACCCCATTTAGCGTATGCACACAACATGGTTCCGCACGCAACTTCATCTGGCTCGCACCCGGCCTCGAGCATTTCCAAGAACGTCTCTTCCGCAAGCTTGATTTTTCCAGTTTGTCCATAAGTTCGAAGAACGAGCGTATAGGCTATTACACTGGGCCGGTAACTTAACTGTTTAACCATAAAACTAACATTACACCAAATTAATGTAAGAGCATACATGTAAAGACATATAATAGACAAGGAATTTTCACACCTTAACGAATAAAGCTAGTAAGAGTAGGGTTGCAAACGGACTAAGCGTTCAGCGGGAAGTTCTTTTGTGCTCGTTCGTTTAATAAATGAACGAACGCGAACAAGAAATTTTGTTCGTTTAGTTAAATGAATGAGCATGAACAGAGTTTGCGTTCGTTCATTTATGTTCGTGAACGTTCGGTAACGTGTTGGTTTATGTTTGATAGCTCATTATTAGTGTTTTCAATTTTTATGTTTAATTAGAATACTTCAAAATTCCGACAAATAAAATATTTAATTAGTATTAGTTGATGAACGCTTGTTTGTTTTCATTTGTGTTCATGAACATTAGTTTGTGTTCGTTATCTAAAATTAAACACAAACGAACACGAACACGTTCATTTTCTTAACGAACGAACACGAACATAAAATCGCATTCGGTAAGTGTTCATGAACAGATCGTGAACACATATATTTCCATAACAAACGAACACGAACAAGTTTTTGTCCGTGTTCGTTCGGTTGGTTTACAACCCTAAGCAAAGGAGCAGTCACCTGTAATTTCATCCATGCAAAAAAGTCTCGGGCTTGTCTCCAACTCCTTTGCTCTTTCAACACCGTACACATCTCTCTAAAAGTGAGAGTAGTAACAAAAGAAGCCATAACCTGCCTCATGTCATAAGACCCGTCGGGCAAACCCGAAAGGCTCCGAACCCGTTGAATAGCTGCCACTACATGCCGACCGTACAAGTGCCCATTCCTATCATCCTCTAAGTATTGTATCATCTGCTCGGGTGACCTCTTGATCCACCTGGGTGTTAAAGCTTGTGAACCCTGGTTGCGCCTCAATGTGCTTAAATAACGGGCTTTTGCTTTGATAATGCGACGGGCATTGTCGTCGGAAAGAGGATTCTTTGGGTGCTTTGATTTGGGTTTCGGTTTGTTTCCATCGCTCAGAGACCACGGGTCTGGTGAGACCGAACAGGAGATTCGTGATGAGGAATTAAGCTTCGGAGGATAAGGATGCTTCCAAGGTTGACACGTCAACGGAGTTGTGTTCAGGAACGAAGATTTCAAACCTTCCATGGACGTTCAATACCGTCACCGTCACCGTCTCACAGGAACACCAATACATGCATTCAAGATAATGAATTTACAGACCTGCACCACAAATTCGATACATTTTTTACCATTTCACATATCAAGTCAAATTGCACAAATTCAAGCATAATCCTTTTCAATGCATATGAATCTTACTAACCCTAACCCTAACCCTAACCCTAACCAACCAGTAAATGAGAATCAACTCCTGGCAACCAAAAATCAAATGTACATGCAAAATACTTTAATTCAGAGAGTATCATCAACCCTAACTTTTATTGAGAATCATATAACAAAAATTTGAAAACATAAAGCATTAATTCGACAACAATTAAGTTTCTTTTAATATTTTAACCAATGGCAAACATGTTTCCCACCCAAATTACAGTTTCTTTGTAACTATTAATAATTAATAATGTTAAACCTAGAAAAAAAACCCAAATAGAAATCTGTGAATTTGAAAACAAACATAGCTGGCTCCAAATTACAGTTTCAAACCTAAGGAAAGAAGCAGCTATCTCTTGTTTTGGAATGATAAGCAAAGAGTGGCTACAATTGCACTTTTGATTTTTGGGAAGTTAGGGCCTTTTCCAGTTGGATTTGAATATTGGAAAGATATTAGGGTGGTGGTTATTGCAGTGGTGATGGTGGTGGTTGCAGTGATGGGGGTGGTTGTTGCAGAGGTCGTGAGCTGGGTGTTTTGGTGGTGGTGGCCGGTACACGGTGGTGGTTGTGGTGGGAGAGAGAGAGAGAGTTTGGGAATTTTTTTTCTAAAAAAAATGTTATATCTATATACATGTGTGTATGGCTTCGTCTAAAAAAAACCACCACAAGTTGTGAGAACTACAACAAGAACTTCTATTTTTGCGTGAGTTGGATCACATAGTTTTTTTGCACAAACGGAGATTAAAATATTATAAACACATCTGTGAAGAAAAAAAATTCACGTCGGTAGTTACGCCTGATTTAAGTTTTATTTACGCCTGATGTAAATTTTGTTACGACGATGAAAAATTTTTACAGCTGATTTAAATTTTTGCATGCGACTTTTTTTTTACTTTTTTTTCGCTAAAAGTGTGATTTTTTAAAGATTTTTGAGAAATTCTTTTTTGGAAAAACTTTTTAGAAGACCTAGTTCTCATAATTCTTATGGTTCTCACATCTTAATGTGCTTCTCATTTTACCATTTCTCCATGTGTGTATTCTTTTATATATATTTTAAATAATAACGTTATTTTTTATATATTGACATTTTTGATGGAGTTAATGAACTAGACCAAAATGGCAAAAAACTACAAAATTCAGGGACTTAAGAGAGAAGAAAAACTATTTGAACTAAAGTGACATTTTGGACCAAACCTCAGGGACTAAAATGACAATTTACTCTATTTTTATACTTACCCATCTAACAATTCTAGTTAACCCAACTAATATGAAAGGAAAAGGGTTGTTCATGAGTCGAGCTAGGCCAAGCTCGGGCTCGGCTCGATTGTAAACAAAATTGGCTCGGATTTGAAACCGAGCTGAAAATACAAGCTTGGGCTCGGCTTGGTTTGGCTCGATTTTAAAAAGAAAACTTTATACATAGCTCTCAAAATTCAGTAGTCTAAAATATTATATTAAATAGTTCAAAATAAATATCCAAAATAAGTTCAACAAATACATTACAAGCTAAAATCAAGTTCAACAACACAAAAAGGTTTTAGATTTTAACACAATACAATATTAAATCATTAGCATTATAATCAACCTTCAAATATGCCGAAGATATCAAATTACACTCCTAAATACATATAAATAATAATCATTTTTTAGTCATATATAACCGACCGAGCTCCGAATCGCGAGCTTTCTAATACTTCTAGCGACTGGGTACACAAATTATTTACGCACCTAAAAGATCTAAATCAATGCATACTTTGCCCTGTGTTTAACCCGTAAAATAAAGAATATATATGAATTTCTTGTCTAACGAGTGCTTAACAGAAAAAAACACATAAACTTATACATGATGTAGTACATTACATATATGAATCTAAGTGAATAAATAGTACTAGACAAAAGTTTAACACTAAATATTAATCCATTTTTTTTATTTAGAGTAAACTGCAATTTTACCCCCTGAAGTTTAGGGCAATTGGCATGTCTACCTCCCCCTAAGGAAATAATTGCAATTTTACCCCCCAACGTTTGCTGTTATGTCGCAACTTTACCCCCCGGCGTCAAATAAGTTAACAGATCTGTTAACTGGAATGTGAAATAACTATAATGCCCTTTCATATTACCCCATATGTTTTGTTCTATTCTGTAATATTACCCCCTGGTTCATCAACCACCACAACCACCACTGCCACCGCCACTCACCACCACAACCACCACTGCCACCGCCATTCACCACCACGACCACGACCACCACCAACTCTTCCAGTTCCTGAACACAGTTAATTACATCTTCAACTAATTAACTGTGTTCATCAGTCTCAAATTCTTATAACAATCCGAATCAATTATCTTTAAATACAACAATTCGATCAATTTCTTATACCTGTTGGATGATTTTGCGCTTGTTATGACCAGCAGCGAGATCATCGAGATTAACAATCTTCTTAATATTCGTCTGCATATCACGAACAAGCTTGAATGCACATCGGATTGAAGAAAACCACCAACAGGGATTTTGAAAGGTGGAACTATTATTGGCTAACTACCAAAAGCTGCCATTACTAAAATCCAATTACCCTATATGTTATCAAGTAATCAAAACATAAACTGATAAACAAGATCATCATTGATAGGCGATAGGCGATAGCATAGTAAAAAAGAAATAATAACCATAACATCAAAATAGAATCTAACAAGATTCAAAAGGCACATGAAAATATAGTAGTTCAGATTAAAAAAGTTCAAACACAGACAATAATAGAACCCTAAAACATCTATTCCTCTTGAGCAGAATCACCAGTCTGCTTGTTGTGCTTCCTTGCATACCTCTGGTTCCTCAAGAACTTAGGGTCCATCTGCATAAAAAAAACACAAATTTAATAAATATGACATCAAACACAATTGCATATTGTAACACCCTTGTTATTATTTTAAGGTTTTTGTATTGTTTACTAAAATAAGCATGTAATCATGATTAAATGTACTTTACTAAATACGGTTAATTTAAAACTTTTACAGATAAAGGTTTAAGTACATCGTAATGAATTTGTGTTCGTCGTTTAAGAGATAGGACGAAACGTCGTGCGGAAGCTTTTAACTTTATCGTGTTCGGTTCTTCTTCGAGCTTGATCTTCATCCGGGCACTCTTGGCAATCACCTATGATTAAAACCAACTTAAAAGTTAGTTTCGATAGTTAAATAACAAGTTTAAACAAGTTATATGGGTCAAACAAACAAAATTAAACATTTTTGGAATTCAGGGGGGGGCTAGACGCCCCACCTAGCCCCCTTTTTGACAGCAAGCTATTTATTTGTTGCTGTATAATTCCTAGCCAACCCAAGTTTCACGAAAACGGACATAACTCATTCGTTATTGATCCGTTTTACACGATTCTTTTTCCAACGCGTTCGTAATTTAATTCTCCATCACATGGAGTTAAAATCCAACATCCGAATTCACAAAAATTTAGATTTCAAGCTCTCGGCTTGATATTCAACTATGACACTTTTGACCCGTTAATGCTTTTACCAAACTAATTTGTTATTTTCCTTCAAAATCCCATGGTCATCATGTTATATCCGTTTACTAATTTTCAAGATTTAACTTTACGGGTTCCTTAAGAAGTTTTAACCCGTTATGCATATATACTCGTTTTGACCCGTTACGAGTACTTTACATTTTAGACTTAAATCATGCTTCTGTTAGTTTACATCCTATCACCATTTTTATACGAATTCCGAGGACTCAATTTAACAAGACGCTTATTTCAAAACAACTCTTTAAAGGTTGTTTACCCTATTTACCCCTCAAGGGCTTTTTGGTCAATTTTAGCCCTTCATTTACGCGACGAAGGACTTGCGATATTATTTGACCAAAATATCGCTTTTAGCTATAATTCTAAACATGCGTACCTGACTCGGGTCATAAGATTGACCCGTTTAAATACATTTCGCTATTAATATCTAGTTAATAGCAATGCTAACCATGTGTTAGTTCCTGTGATCACAAAACTCAATAAGCAATCATCAAATATTATTGACAAATGGTGTTAACAACACCATTTGACCCGTTTAGTCGAAATGACCAATTGTCATTATAAGATGGCACTTAATTACCATTTCACCCCTTTAACCTATTGTAACACCTCAAAAATTCGTGTTCAATAAAATAACGACACGTGTCATACAAGACAAAAGTGTTAGAAACCCCGGATCTAGTCAAAGATGTATGGTAGGATTTAAAGGGTCGACATGTTAATTAAACACCTCTGAACGACCTAATTATAAATCCCAAGACCCTAATATATATTATAAACATCTGATATACTCAAATCCGGTAAACACAAACAACGATTGATTCGAATTACACAAGAATGGGATCCTACGAGGATGTGCACGACAACCTTCATTTTCGGCACTTTCAAAAGGATCCAAGGGAACTTTATATCATATCAAGGGGTGTAAACTGTTCATAACCCAATCAAGAGGCCCCATACTGAAAATACTGGCTCAAAATCGTATTACATTAGTTAACCGTTTGAAGCTTGAAAGGCCAACAACTTTTTTGCCTCTGGAACAAGCTTACGGACCGTAAGGGTCGACCCTTACGGTCCGTAAGGGATGCCCAGTAACAGAAAGTTGGCTGTTGGCTGTTATAAACGTTGCAACCGACTTAAAAACGATTTTCCTCTTCCATGGGCGACCCCTACATACTTTTAGACCCTAGGAACACTTGTATATGATCTGGGAACCATGCTAGGCTTGTGTGTCAAGATCACAAGCAATTAGAATCACTATATAAAGCCACAATGTTGCAACATTGTGATCATTCATTCCATTTACATTTCTGGAGCTTTTGGGAGCTTAAGATCAGTCCTCAATCATCTATAATCGTGCATAGGACTTCTGTAAGTACCCTTGACCTTCCTTGATTAAGTTTTGCTTAGTTATTAGCCTAAAAGTCAAACCGTCGTAATTAGCGTTTGACTTAGCGATTAATCATAAATGGTCCAGTGATTAGTCGAATTGAAGGTAGTTATAAGTTGGTAATTATATGGGCCATAAACCCTTAAAAGGGCATCCTCTGATTCCCACTCTAACTAGACCATTTGTCGGGTCAAAGTCGATTAGAAAAAGTCAACAGAATGCTAATCTTCGAATTTATGCATAATTAGCAATGTAGAAGGCATGTAACCTATTTTATCACTCATATAGCTTGGTAATAAGTATAAGAACTAGTCTAAGCTTGTTTGATCCGACAATTTTCTGTTTAGACCCGGTTCGGAACCGAAAGTCGCAAAACTTTGACTTTTGCTTTGACTTCAGTTCTGACCCAATTTAGCATGTTTTAGAAATGCCTTAGAGCTTTAATTGGACCAGGTTACATGCTAGTATAACCCTCTGTGATTATACACCTTGGTTCATTAGTTATCCAAATAATACGCATGATTCCGTTAATTGCTCATATGTTGACTATTATGTCCTTTTCACCATAAAACGTGATTTTAAAAATGTAAAAGAGTAGAAACCTTAGTTACTAAATTATAAACTTGTACCCAAAATTTGACATCAGTTTGAGGTGTAGATTGAGAGTTATGCTCATTAGCATAATTAGAAAGCTTTTTAGCGATTAAGCGGCATGATTAGCATATAGCCTATTTAAACCCACTTTTTGATATCAAAGTTTTTACCCACTGATGTAATATAATATTTTGGGATTTTTGAAAATTTTTAATTAATTTTAGGCTGAGCATAACTTAGAGTTATAAGCTTGATTCGGTAATTGTCGGTTTTGCCCTTTTGGGCTATAAAATGAGTTTTACATATCTTTTTTACCCCAAACCTTTTGCTACTGATTTTATATGATAAATAAATTATTTTAAACCTTCTGGACTAATAAAAATATCAGATTTTTATATAGAACCCGGAAATGGCTCCTAATCGACCTTTTAAGCGTTTTTAACGCATAGTATGTACTAAAACTACTTTAAACTTATAAGGGTTGATACCTATTGATATTTTAGGCAAATTATAATATTTTAATAGTAAGCAAAAGTTGTTTAACTCAGATTTCGGTTTTGAGCTTTTTGGCTTAAGTGAAATTACCAAAATGCCCTTTTGAGGCATAGTATGGTTATAATTAATAAGTTTCACATATAGGCTATACCCTACTGTTATAACCTAGTAAATTAAGTATTTTTGCTTATTATATCAGACCTGTAACTCGGATTATTGTTCCAACTCTTTTATAAACTTGTAAATGACCAAAATGCCCCTACGGGGCATAGTTTGTGTTTAAATTCGTTTCGGGCATAATAAAAGATATCTTACTGATGTCACAACATATTTGAGGCATATTAACTTAGGAAACTTGTATATGACTCATATGGTTACCCGTTACGCACTTTTCGCGTTCGGATCGGCTTATGTAACTAGTTTGCATAATTTAACCGAAACGGGTCAAACCATATTGTTTTCATCTCAAAATCCAAAATGTGTTTAAGTTACCCATATTAAACAAGCATACAAGCTTGCCGGGTCAAAATCACATTCTAAACCGGTCTTCGCCTTATCATGCGTTTGAACCGTATCTTCATTTTGAAAACTAACCGGTCTAAGTTTAGGCTTAATAAAGACCCGTTAAGATTCTAATAGGTTATTAAAAACCTTCGTTCCAGATATAGGAGCCCAGTAAAAGCTATATGTACTTGTTGATTTGATATGGCTGGGATTGAATTTATATTTAGCTCATGTAAATACTTTTAACTTATTTTCCCTTATACGGGCTTGGGGTACGGTATATAAAATACCGCTTGGTCGGGCATTCGACCTTAATCGTTTGGTGGTTAAGTATTATCGAGATGACCGTTTAAATTGTTTTGTTTGCTTAAAGCCTTTGGGGGGTTAATGACCATGTCCCGGATATCCTTGGCATCATTTTACGAAATGGCCACGACCTTAGCACGCAGGTGTAGGCGTACACCCGTCAGTGCATTTACAATTAATTAAGGTATAACCGCTGGTTTCCCGCCGCGGGACTATACTATGTGGTGTGTCTATTGATCTTTAACCCGGCACGATCCGGGCTACTGAACGCATAACAGACATGTAAATCTTTTACAAGTATTATATTCAAATAATTATCCCAAGTTATAAAATATTTTGTGCCACGTGCATTCAAATCAATTTTCAATAAACTTTCAAAATGAGCCAGTTAATTGTATTTACCAGTGTAAACTGACGTATTTTCCAAAAAGGCTAAGTGCAGGTACTAATCGGAATAGGCTGGCTACTCCTAGCATCAATAAAGAGTCTCGCAAGCTTAAGATGCCTAAAGTCTGTTGAACTATGTTTCCTTTTTATATGATCCGCCTGTGGATCTTTTACGTTCCGTTTGTAATACTTGGATATTACCTTATATCGGTTTGTAATATATTTATCTTTTGCTTCCGCTGTGCATTTAAATTGTGTTGTTTGACTATGACGATATCAACTACGTCACGATACTCTCCACCGGGCCCACCGGTAAAACGTGGAAATATCGGGGTGTGACAGGTTGGTATCAGAGCCAACATTGAGTGAATTAAACACTATCCTTTTGTGTTTAATCTCAATGACACAGTAGCACATTCCTTGACCTTCTGAGTCTAGACTTAACATAGGAATACCCTCATCTCTATTCGGAGAATTTTTGCTTTAAATTCTATATTTTTAATACGTCGCTAAGCAAAGAAGCCATAGTGGAAATTCTCCCCAATTGGAGCCTAGGGAAGGCCGAGCTTCGTGCTGCGACCTGGATAAACGTGCAACCAAGGAGAAAACGTTCAGAAATAAAATGAAGAAGAAACTCCTTTTGCTGAAGTTCGTTTCCTTAGTAAGTCCTTATAAGGGCATACTTATCTTTCAGTCCCTTCCTGGACAACATTATTCCTTTCAAGTCCCGTTTAGGGCAAACCTGAACTTTTTATTTTATAATGGAATGATTAAATTTAAATTTTCATTCTAAACATGAAATATGAAATAAATGAAAAATAACAATCCTTTTATAAGATCTACCATCATAATAAAATGGCAAAATCTAAAAAGGACAAGACCTAGCCACGTGTCATATTAAGACCCGGCCAAGATGGCAGTCCCTCAATTTAGATTCAGATCCTTATTAACACCTAAATTTAAGATTGTTCTGTGTTAAATATTAAAAAGAATCTTAAAGGTAAAACCTAGCCTAAATGTCACTGCAGACATGGCCAAGATGGTAGAACCTATTCAAGAGATTCAAATCCTTGTTAACATCTGTAACATGTTAACATTCCTGGCAGACGTGGTTCGATAAAATCGCATGAGTCATCCTTAAAAAAAGATTACTCCAATTTTCCTTATTAAAATAATCATCCATTAAGGATGAAATGCCCACGGGCTATAATTAACGTCCTCTGAGACTAAAGACAGTCGTAGCCTACATGTCACACACCGAATTTCCACGTGTCACCGGTGGGTCCGGTGGGGAGTATCGTGACGTCATGGTTGGCAACATAATAGTCAAACAACACAATATTATTAAGCACAGCGGAAGCAATTGAAAATATAATACAACCGAATCTATTATTGTAATATCAACTGTCACAATATTCGGAAGTTTATCCACAGAAGGATCGAATATAAAATGGAAACAATAGTTCAACAGACTTCAGGCATCTTAAGCTTGCGAGACTCTTTATTGATGCTAAGGAGACAATCCAGCCAATTACGTTTAGTACCTGCATTTAGTCTTTTTGGGAAAATACGTCAGTTTACACTGGTAAATACAATCAACTGACTCATTTTGGAAAATGATTTAAAAATTGGTTTGGATGCACATGGCATAAATGTTTTATAATTTGATTAAAATGCACAGAGGCAAGATTAATCTTTTTATTAACTTGGGAGAATTATTTAATATTATAATCTTGTGAACGAATTACATGTTACTTATGCGTTCAGTAGCCCGGATCTAGTCCGGGTTAAAGATCAATAGACACACCACAATAATGAGTTATACACTGACAGGTGTACGCCTACACCCCGTGCTCAGGTCGTGGCCATCTCGTAAGATGATGCCAAGGATATCCGGGACATGGTCATTAACCCCCCAAAGGCTGTAAAGTAAACAAGACTGTTTAAACGAGCCGATCAAATTATTCAACTACCCACTTAATGTGGAGATTTGATGCCCGATCAAGCGGTATGCTATATACCGTAACCCAAGCCCGTATAGGGAAAATAAGTTAAAAGTATTTACCTGAGCAATGTATAAATCACAATTAGCAAAATGCACGTAGCTTTTACTGGTTCTCCTAATCTGGAACGAAGGTTTAATATAACCTATTAGAATACTAACGGGTCTTTTATTAAGCTTAAGCTTAGACCGGCTAGTTTCAAAGATACGGTTCGTACGCACGATTAAGCGAAGACCGGATAGAATGTGATTTAGACCCGACAAGTTTAGAGACTTGTTTAATATGGGTCCTTCATGCACATTCTGGATTTTGAGATTAAACCGATAAGGTTTGACCCGTTTCGGCTAATTTATGTAAACGTGTTACATAAACCGAACCGAACGCGAAATAAGCGTAACGGGTATCCGTAAGAGCCATATACAGGTTTCCTAAGTTAATATGCTTCAAATATGTTGTGACATCAGTAGGATGTCTTTCATTATGCCCGAAATGAAATTAAACACAAACTATGCCCCGTAGGGGTAGTTTGGTCATTTTAAAGGTTGTAAAAGAGTTTAAATGTTTAACTGAGTTACAGGTCTGATGTAAACAGCAAACATACTCAATTTGATGAGTTATATCAGTAGGCTAAAGCACATATGTGAAATATATCATTTATAACCAAACTATGCACCGAAGGGGCATCTTGGTAATTTCACATAAGCCGAAAAGCTCAAAACTGAAGTCTGAGTTTATCAACCTTTGCTTACTGTTAAAATATCATAATTTTCCTCATATATCAGTAGGTATCAACCCGGGTATGTCTAATATAATTTTAATACATACTATGCGTTAAAAACGCCAAATAAGGCGATTAAGGCCATTTCCGGTTTTGATACTTAAATCTGATATTTTATATTTCCAGAAGGCTTAATATAATTTATTTATCATATGTGATCAGTAGCAAAAGGTTTGGAGTCGTTTAGATGGGTAAAACTCATTTTATGGCCCGTAAGGACAAAACCGACAATTACCGGATTAAGCCTACGACTACTAGTTATGCTCGGCCTAAAATTAATTAAAAATCTTTAAAAATCCCAAAATAATATATTACATCAGTGGGTATTAAGTTTGATACCAAAAAGTAGGCTTAACTAGGCTATACGCTAATTATGCCGTTTAATTAACATAAAGCTTTAAATTTGCGATATTGAGCATAACTCTTAATCTACAAGTCAAACTGATGTCAAACTTTGCATACAAGTTTATATAACAGTAATTAAGGTTTCTACACTTTTACATTTTCATAAATCACGTTTTAAGGTAATAAGGGCATAACGGTCAACATATGAGCAATTAACGGAAATATGCATATTAATTGGATAACTAGTGAACCAAGGTGTATAATCACAGATGGTTGTTCTAACATGTAACCTAATCCAATTTAAGCTCTGAGGCATTTCTAAAACATGCCTAAACGGGTCAGAACTGAAAGTCAAAGTGAAAGTCAAACTATGCGACTTTCGGTTCCGAACCGGGTCTAAACAGGAAATAGTCGGGTTGGACATGTTTGGACATGTTCTTACACTAATTACTAAGTTATAACAATGATCAAACAGGTTGTATATGTTCTAGATAGCTAATTATGCATAAATGACATTTTAAGCATCATGTTGACTTTTTAATTATAAGTTTGACCCGACTTTTGACCTGGTTAGAGTGGTGATCAGGGGAAACCCTTTTGAGGTTTTATTACCCACATAAATACCAACTCATAACTACTTTTAATTTGAGATATGACGGAGCCATTATTGACTAATCTCGAAGTCAAACCGTAATTACGACGGTTTGACTTTTAGCTAATTAACCAACCTAAACTCAACTAAACAAGAACTAGCAGACTTACAAGAGTCCTATGCACGAGATATGATCACTTGAGGCTGCTTGATAGCTCCAGAAATGATCCACAAATGCAGATGAAGTGTGAAGAATGATTGTTGCACTACATGGCCTTTTATAGTGAATTACACACCACAATATGTTGACACATAGCTCTATGATCAACCACAACCATCCAACACATGTCCCTAGTGCTCTAGTACAGTTAGGGGCCGCCCATGTTGCATTAAAGTCGTTAAAAGATCGAATTTCCGCGTTTAAAGGCGCGTGTCTCACTTTTCTGCATCTGGGCTCCGGACGCGGCCCGCGTCCCGTTTAAGCAAACCTCAAGCGGGCCGCTTGAGACTTAAAATCAGATTTTTAAATTTTATTTGTTTTCCAACTTGACCTTTGGCTTCACGAAGGGGCAACTAGGGTTATTTCTTGCATTTTGACCCCCTTATATTTACCCACTAGGGCTTTAGGACTTATACCCACTTTGCCAAGTCCCTGAACACTTCCGGTTAACCCGAAAAGTCTTAACTTTCAACGTTTGCACTTTAACCCTTCGCACACGAATTTGATCATAACTTTCTTATACGATAACGAAACTTTATGAAATTTATATCGTGCCTCCTAGTGAGCATAATTAACATTTACAAAGCTTCGGGTTTGTCAAAAGGTCACTCAGAGGTATAAATTAAACATGTTGACACATTTAGCCCCTGTAGTTTGTAATCTCTCACTTTTAGCTTCGTATGATCCATGATTTATTCGTTTGAAGGTATGAGCATCTTGTAGGGTTAATATACAATATATTTATTCACTGTTGACACTTAGAATACGTATATTCACATACTTTCCATGTTTGTCAACTTTAGTCCTTTTATAACATTCTTTCACACGTTCAAACTTTATGACACGTGTCAACACATTATAGGACGTGAATTTTCGAGGTGTTACATCCTCACCCCCTTAAAATAAATCTCGACCCGAGATTTACTGAAATAAGTAAGGGTACTTTTCTTTCATCGTGGCTTCAACCTCCCACGTGAATTCGGGACCTCTACGGGCATCCCATTTGACCTTAACAAAAGGTATATGCTTCCTTCGAAGCTTCTTTACCTGTCGATCTTCAATCGACAAAGGTTTTTCCACAAACTTCAAGCTCTCGTCTATATGCACATCTGTGTGTGGCATAACCAGTGATTCGTCAGCGAAACACTTTTTCAGATTACAGATGTGGAACACATTGTGAATTCCACTGAGCTCTTCAGGTAAGTTTAGCTTATAGGAAACTGACCCGACACGTTCGATAACCTCGAAAGGTCCTATGTATCTCGGGCTTAGCTTGCCTTTCTTACCAAACCGCATCACTCCCTTCCAGGGTGATACTTTAAGTAGGACTTTGTCACCTACTTTGAAGTGAAAATCTTTACGCTTAGGATCAGCGTAACTCTTCTGCCTATCCCGGGCAGCTTTGAGACGGTCACGAATCTGGACAATCTTGTCCGTCGTTTCGAACACTATCTCTGGTCCTGATAATTGGACATCTCCAACTTCCGCCCAACAAATAGGCGATCTACACTTTTTACCGTATAATGCCTCAAAAGGCGCAGCCTTGATGCTGGTGTGGTAGCTATTGTTGTAGGAGAATTCGATTAATGGTAGGTTCTTATCCCAACTACCACCCAAATCGATTGCACATGCACGTAGCATGTCTTCCAACGTTTAAATAGTACACTCACTCTGACCGTCTGTCTGAGGATGGTAAGCCGTACTAAAGTTCAAACGTGTGCCCAAAGATTGCTGTAAGCTCTTCAAAAAATGTGACGTGTACCTAGTATCTCTATCAGAGATAATAGCTACAGGTATGCCATGTAAGGCTAAAATCTTATCCACGTATAACTGGGCTAACATGTCGGAGCTATAAGTCTCCTTGATGGGTAAGAAATGAGCTGACTTAATCAGTCTATCCACTATGACCCATATCTTATCATTTCCTTTCCTTGTCTTGGGTAACTTGGTAATAAAATCCATAGTTACCATTTCCCACTTCCACGTAGGAAGTTCAGGCTGTTGTAGCAAGCCTGACGGCTTTTGATGCTCGGCTTTGACTTGCGCACATGTCAAGCATTTAGCTACATGGGTGGCTACGAACTTTTTCAGGCCTATCCACCAATAATTTCCCCTTAGATCCTGGGTAGCTGATGGCAAATTCTTAATCGTTGCCTAATTAGGGTCGCGGTATGTATGCATAAGCAATATGAACCGTCTTTCTTATTTAATAACATAAGACCCTCAGAATATTGAGTCAGGCTATATGAGCCTATGTCTTAAAACCTACTTAATCAAGGTTTCGATTATTCCATAATCAATATGGAGTTTTCATAATACTCCAGCATTCAGTGGGATGTAAATCTTAATTCGACCTGCCTTCCAGGAGGTAAGCAGGGAAAACTTATGAGAAGATAATCATGATACAAGGAGGCTACAGAGATTTTCCATATCTCAGGCTCCAGTTCATCCATCATTGCTCGTGTCAAATAAGTGACACATTAATGCTATTAGTCCATGAATTCCTTAATCGGGAATATTTATTTGGACAATTTCATTCTGGATATCTTCTTTGAATACTACTAGTCGTCTTTAGTACAATATGACCATTGGGATATCTTAGGGGTTCCATGTATTAAACCTCCATGCTGATCAGACATGGAAATAATCTATGGGACACACTAGGATACGCCAATCCTCATATGACACTTTTATCCAACATAGTTTGGCATTCGCAGGCGATAGAAAAACAATGAGAAAATAATTAAAATAACATATGTTGTCGTACTCTATGCAAAGAAAGAGTACTCTGATTTTCGGAAGGATTCCTTGCCGATCTAGAAGAATCGGTTACTATGGTTTCCTTGGTAGTTATACCTTGTGGATAATAATAAAAGTTTGCTAAGCTTAAGATCTTATGAGAGACTTATTAGCATCCGAACCCAAACGTATTTCTTAGCAGTCAAACCACAAATAATTATGTGCTTTAAGCTTAGATTTTTGGGTATACGGAATAGGGTACTATCTCAGCCAATGAATTCAAAATTTGCGACATACTGTCGACTGTCTAGAACTTTTATGGCGAGAGTCGGAAAATTCTCATTCCGTCTTTTCCCTTTTCGCGAAACGGATACTTGGTTTTTTTTTTTTTTTTTTTTTTTTTTAATAAGGTCCTTTCTAGTGTTTGGTCAATATAAGCAACCCAAGAGTAACCAAACATAGAGGTAAAAATCTTGGATTCTAATACTTAGTCAAAATAATGAGTATAAGTAGGTGACTTATAGTAGAATATAAGGAAGTTAGTGTACATGTGCTTATATTTAATCACAAAGGATATTTCACAAACTAGGCACCTAGCTCGGTTGGCTAGGCGCGCGAAAGGGTGCGGCCTAGACCCAGGTTCGATTCCGGGGACGGCCAGTTCCACCATTTTTTATGTTTAATTTTAATTAATCGTACGGATACGTGTAATTATGAGAGTTGTCTCATAAGGAGTCTTGATAATTAATTGCTTCTTATCACCCACGATATGGGCTTGATTTTTCGAGGCAACCAATCGATTTTTATCACTATATTGAGTCCTTATATTTTAACGGAACTAGGACATCGGAAAAATTTCCTAATGGATATTAAAACATCCATCTAATAATGCTGAAGGAGTCTCTGAGGTATACAGGCTTCTTTATTGAACTTTCGTTGCTTTTTATTAAGCCTGTATTTGCTCTCTTTCTCAGATTTCTAGGAGTTATCATCCTTCTTTGGTTCATCCTTCATATCTGAAGCGTGAACATAGTTCCCATCATGAGCAATTAAACATGGTTTTGAATGAGATTTAGAGCGAGAAGCATTCGGCTCTTTGGGTTGTCTCATGACCTTTTCCCATGACCTTTCCAACCGTTGCGTTAACCACCGCTTGGAGATTAACTCCAAAAATGTTGGGGTTTACGTTTGTATTTTTATTAACTTTCGTCGCATTAATAGTATTGCGACTGTCGTCTACCTCATCCGAGTTTTCCATACTCGAAACTTGGTACCAATCACCAAGATTTAACAATTATTAGTCATCATCCTGATGACCTGATTTAGATTAGCCACGGCATTCATAACCGTATGGGCTATTCTGTTCTGAACATTCTTAATGAATGCTATTTGAATGTATATCTATTACATTTAGTGTAGGTCACAAAAGGACTACCAATGGCATTTAAGGTTTGGAGCGAGTCCAATACCAGCTTGACAGGGGACCATAATGTCACAACTGTCTTTGTCACAAGGACGATTATAAATAGCTCAAGGGCTAGCCTTACAAGACTTTTATTATATGTATACACCTATGGCATAGAAGCCTATTTCGATGGACGTAGAAAGATACGGCATAAAGCCTAGCCACGAAGGACATAAACGATTATACGGCACGAAGGCCTTGTCGTAATGACATTTAGATATGGTACAAATGGCCTTGTCATAAGGACATTTATCAAATCTGGCACAAAAGGCCTGTCACCAAGAATGTTAACATTTAATATGTTAGCTTGTTTCGAATGACAAATTATAGCACATAGGCTTGTCATGAATGACTTCAAAACATAACTCGGTGGTCTATTACCAAGGACCTTAATTTATTAGCCGTAGTTTTATTAGATTAGGGCTTCAAGGTTTGAACGTGGTCCTTCACCTTTGGACAGGGAGTCATAGACTACAACTGTCATCGTCTTGAAAGACGATTCATTTGGCAAAAAAATAAGCCATTCAACATCACTAATGGATGTTTATATATAACCATTGTATCTAATGATATTAGTCATGATCACCTCGATCATATTGACTATTAGGTTTGGGTATAATCACACCATTCTGAACAGGGGATCATAAAGATTACTACTATCTTTGTCTTACCGACACTAGAATAAGGTATAGCCCGTAGGCCTTTCATCGCGAGGGATGTTAATATTATGATCATCATACTGATGATACTAGTTAGGATCACAACGATAGTGTAGACTATGGGATTTGAGAATAGCTCACCCCCTTGGGCAGAGAATCACAAAAGATTACAATTGCCTCGTCTCAATTGGACAACATAATATAGCCCTTGAGCAAAACGTCATTAAGGATGTTGAAAATGTTTTAATCATCGTATTGATGATTTTTGTCACGCTCGCATTGATCATTTAGACTATTAGGCTTGAGCATAGCTCACTACCTTGGACAGGGAATCGTAAAGATCACCATGTCTTTGTCACACATGGACAATATAATATGGCCCATAGGCGAAACATCACTAATGGATGTTTATAATAGGTTCATCCTATTAGAAGATATAAGTCATGATTGCATTAATCATATTGACTATTTTGGCTTGAGCATAGCTCACAATCTCAGACAAGGAATCATAAAGATAACAATGTCAATGTCCCAAATGGACAATATATTATAGCCCGTAGGCAAAACATCACTAAAGGATGTTAAATAATATTATCATCGTATTAGATGATATTAGTCATGATCGCATTGATCATATAGGCTATTATGTTTGGACATAGTCCAATATTTTAGACAGGAGGTCAAAGACCATCACTGTCGTTGTCTTATCGGACAACAAGTTTAGCCCGTAGGCACTTCATCACTAACGGATGTTTATAATATGATCATCTTATGGGATGATATAAGCCATGATTCCTAAATCACTAGGCTAGATAAAGGAATTGGAAGAATCCAATATAATGGTGACTGTTGTGATTTTCTCGAATCACATTTGTCAAGAGTGCTAACACGTTCCTAAGTGTTAACAAGGATCTGATTCCCTTGAGTAGGTTTCACCATCTTGGTCGCGTAGGCTAGGTTTCACCTTTAAGATTTCCTTTTAAACTGCATACTGACAGGGAAGGAAGGATATTTATTTTATTCAGGATTTTTATCATAAATCCTAATTCATAAGTTAATAATAGCACAAATGGCCTAGTCGCGTAGACGAGTTAAATTTATAAGCCATGATTTCAGAGAATCGCGGCATTAAGGTTTGAATCAAAGTTCATTACCTTTTCCTGACAGGGAGTTGTAGGCTACCACTGTCTTTAGTCTCAGAGGACATTAATTATAGCCTGTAGGTACTTCCCTTCTAAGGGATGTTTATTACGGAATTGCCCCTTAGGGAAAATTCATTAACCATGGTAAACAGAGACCATATTTGGTTAATTTATTAATCATATATATTTAGGATTTCTATTATAATTTATCCTAATTATAAAACATTAATAGTTTTATTAGTGGCACCCAATGGCCTGGTCACGTGGACATTTATAAATTATAAGCTTATGATTTCGGAGAATCAAAGCATGTAAGTATTTTGGCACAATAGGCCTAGTCACAAGGACAATTATAAATTATATGCTAGGATTTCAGAGAATCAAAGCATTTGAGGTTTGAACCTAGTTCATTACCTTTATCTGACAGGGAGTCTTTGCTACCACTGTCTTTTGGCTCATATGGAAATGAGCAGGGCCCGTAGGCATTATGTTACCATGTATGGTTAAAATATGATCATCTTAATTAATGATGTAAACCCAGGATTCAGAGATCATTAAACTGGGTTAGGAATCTTTTGAAGAATCCTTAATAACGTGTGTGATTTCCAACGAATCACATCTGTCGGGAGTGTTAACATGTTTTAAGATGTTAACAGGGATTTGAATCTTTTAAACAGGTCTTACCATCTTGGCCCGGTCTTATAATTGACCCGCAGGCTAGGTTTCACTCTTAAGATCCTTAATTTATGATTTGAATCTTTTTAACAGGTCTTACCATCTTGGCCCGGTCTTATAGTTGACCCGAAGGCTAGGTTTCACACTTAAGATTCTTAATTTATAATTAACGCAGAAAAATTTTAAATTGAGGTGTTAATATGGATCTGAATCTAATTATGGAACTACCATCTTGGCCGGTCTTAATATGACCCAAAGCTAGGTCTTGTCCTTTTTAGATTTTGCCATTTTATTATAATGGTAGATCTTGCAAAAGGAAATGTTATTTTCCATTTATTTAATATTTCTTGTTTAGAATGAAAGTTTAAACTTAATCATTCCACTATATAAAAAAATAAAAGTATAAAGTTGCCCTAAGCGGGACTTGAAAGGAATAATGTTGTCCTCGTAGGGACTGAAAGATAATTATGTCCTTATAAGGACTAATAAGGAAACGATCTTCAGTAAAAGGAGTTTCTTCTTCATTTTATTTCTGAATGCTTTCTCCTTGGATGCTCGTTTCATTCTAGCCGCGGTACGAAGCTCAGCATCTCAGGGCTCCGGGTGTGGAGAACTCCTATTACGGCTTCTTCGCTTGGCGACGTATCCAATAAAAATTTGGAAGTAAAAATTTCTAGATTAGGATTGAGAATATTCATAAGTTAAGTCTAGACTCAGAGGTTTAGATATGTGCAATTGTGTAACTGAGATTAAACACAAAAGGCTAGTGTTTAATTCACTCAGTGTTGTCTCTGATACCAACCTGTCACACCCCGAATTTCCACGTGTCACCGGTGGGCCCGGTGGGGAGTATCGTGACGTCATGGTTGGCAAAATAATAGTCAAACAACACAATATTATTAAGCACAGCGGAAGCAATTGAAAATATAATACAACCGAATCTATTATTGTAATATCAACTGTCACAATATTCGGAAGTTTATCCACAGAAGGATCGAATATAAAATGGAAACAATAGTTCAACAGACTTCAGGCATCTTAAGCTTGCGAGACTCTTTATTGATGCTAAGGAGACAATCCAGCCAATTACGTTTAGTACCTGCATTTAGTCTTTTTGGGAAAATACGTCAGTTTACACTGGTAAATACAATCAACTGACTCATTTTGGAAAATGATTTAAAAATTGGTTTGGATGCACATGGCATAAATGTTTTATAATTTGATTAAAATGCACAGAGGCAAGATTAATCTTTTTATTAACTTGGGAGAATTATTTAATATTATAATCTTGTGAACGAATTACATGTTACTTATGCGTTCAGTAGCCCGGATCTAGTCCGGGTTAAAGATCAATAGACACACCACAATAATGAGTTATACACTGACAGGTGTACGCCTACACCCCGTGCTCAGGTCGTGGCCATCTCGTAAGATGATGCCAAGGATATCCGGGACATGGTCATTAACCCCCCAAAGGCTGTAAAGTAAACAAGACTGTTTAAACGAGCCGATCAAATTATTCAACTACCCACTTAATGTGGAGATTTGATGCCCGATCAAG
Source organism: Helianthus tuberosus (assembly GCA_030545235.1). NCBI lineage: Eukaryota > Viridiplantae > Streptophyta > Magnoliopsida > Asterales > Asteraceae > Helianthus > Helianthus tuberosus. The sequence goes on from CM060355.1 coordinate 20,665,208, forward strand.
CGGTATGCTATATACCGTAAACCCAAGCCCGTATAGGGAAAATAAGTTAAAAGTATTTACCTGAGCAATGTATAAATCACAATTAGCAAAATGCACGTAGCTTTTACTGGTTCTCCTAATCTGGAACAAAGGTTTAATATAACCTATTAGAATACTAACGGGTCTTTTATTAAGCTTAAGCTTAGACCGGCTAGTTTCAAAGATACGGTTCGTACGCACGATTAAGCGAAGACCGGATAGAATGTGATTTAGACCCGACAAGTTTAGAGACTTGTTTAATATGGGTCCTTCATGCACATTCTGGATTTTGAGATTAAACCGATAAGGTTTGACCCGTTTCGGCTAATTTATGTAAACGTGTTACATAAACCGAACCGAACGCGAAATAAGCGTAACGGGTATCCGTAAGAGCCATATACAGGTTTCCTAAGTTAATATGCTTCAAATATGTTGTGACATCAGTAGGATGTCTTTCATTATGCCCGAAATGAAATTAAACACAAACTATGCCCCGTAGGGGTAGTTTGGTCATTTTAAAGGTTGTAAAAGAGTTTAAATGTTTAACTGAGTTACAGGTCTGATGTAAATAGCAAACATACTCAATTTGATGAGTTATATCAGTAGGCTAAAGCACATATGTGAAATATATCATTTATAACCAAACTATGCACCGAAGGAGCATCTTGGTAATTTCACATAAGCCGAAAAGCTCAAAACTGAAGTCTGAGTTTATCAACCTTTGCTTACTGTTAAAATATCATAATTTTCCTCATATATCAGTAGGTATCAACCCGGGTATGTCTAATATAATTTTAATACATACTATGCGTTAAAAACGCCAAATAAGGCGATTAAGGCCATTTCCGGTTTTGATACTTAAATCTGATATTTTATATTTCCAGAAGGCTTAATATAATTTATTTATCATATGTGATCAGTAGCAAAAGGTTTGGAGTCGTTTAGATAGGTAAAACTCATTTTATGCCCCGTAAGGGCAAAACCGACAATTACCGGATTAAGCCTACGACTACTAGTTATGCTCGGCCTAAAATTAATTAAAAATATTTAAAAATCCCAAAATAATATATTACATCAGTGGGTATTAATTTTGATACCAAAAAGTAGGCTTAACTAGGCTATACGCTAATTATGCCGTTTAATTAACATAAAGCTTTAAATTTGCGATATTGAGCATAACTCTTAATCTACAAGTCAAACTGATGTCAAACTTTGCATACAAGTTTATATAATAGTAATTAAGGTTTCTACACTTTTACATTTTCATAAATCACGTTTTAAGGTAATAAGGGCATAACGGTCAACATATGAGCAATTAACGGAAATATGCATATTAATTGGATAACTAGTGAACCAAGGTGTATAATCACAGATGGTTGTTCTAACATGTAACCTAATCCAATTTAAGCTCTGAGGCATTTCTAAAACATGCCTAAACGGGTCAGAACTGAAAGTCAAAGTGAAAGTCAAACTATGCGACTTTCGGTTCCGAACCGGGTCTAAACAGGAAATAGTCGGGTTGGACATGTTTGGACATGTTCTTACACTAATTACTAAGTTATAACAATGATCAAACAGGTTGTATATGTTCTAGATAGCTAATTATGCATAAATGACATTTTAAGCATCATGTTGACTTTTTAATTATAAGTTTGACCCGACTTTTGACCTGGTTAGAGTGGTGATCAGGGGAAACCCTTTTGAGGTTTTATTACCCACATAAATACCAACTCATAACTACTTTTAATTTGAGATATGACGGAGCCATTATTGACTAATCTCGAAGTCAAACCGTAATTACGACGGTTTGACTTTTAGCTAATTAACCAACCTAAACTCAACTAAACAAGAACTAGCAGACTTACAAGAGTCCTATGCACGAGATATGATCACTTGAGGCTGCTTGATAGCTCCAGAAATGATCCACAAATGCAGATGAAGTGTGAAGAATGATTGTTGCACTACATGGCCTTTTATAGTGAATTACACACCACAATATGTTGACACATAGCTCTATGATCAACCACAACCATCCAACACATGTCCCTAGTGCTCTAGTACAGTTAGGGGCCGCCCATGTTGCATTAAAGTCGTTAAAAGATCGAATTTCCGCGTTTAAAGGCGCGTGTCTCACTTTTCTGCATCTGGGCTCCGGACGCGGCCCGCGTCCCGTTTAAGCAAACCTCAAGCGGGCCGCTTGAGACTTAAAATCAGATTTTTAAATTTTATTTGTTTTCCAACTTGACCTTTGGCTTCACGAAGGGGCAACTAGGGTTATTTCTTGCATTTTGACCCCCTTATATTTACCCACTAGGGCTTTAGGACTTATACCCACTTTGCCAAGTCCCTGAACACTTCCGGTTAACCCGAAAAGTCTTAACTTTCAACGTTTGCACTTTAACCCTTCGCACACGAATTTGATCATAACTTTCTTATACGATAACGAAACTTTATGAAATTTATATCGTGCCTCCTAGTGAGCATAATTAACATTTACAAAGCTTCGGGTTTGTCAAAAGGTCACTCAGAGGTATAAATTAAACATGTTGACACATTTAGCCCCTGTAGTTTGTAATCTCTCACTTTTAGCTTCGTATGATCCATGATTTATTCGTTTGAAGGTATGAGCATCTTGTAGGGTTAATATACAATATATTTATTCATTGTTGACACTTAGAATACGTATATTCACATACTTTCCATGTTTGTCAACTTTAGTCCTTTTATAACATTCTTTCACACGCTCAAACTTTATGACACGTGTCAACACATTATAGGACGTGAATTTTCGAGGTGTTACACTACAACTCCTTGTCAAGAAAAGGTAATGGACTTTGATTCAAACCTTAATGCCTTGATTCCATAAAATCTGGGCTTATAAATTAAACTTGTCTACGCGACTAGGCCATTTGTGCCATTATTAACTTGTAAATTAGGATTTATGATAAAAATCCTGAATAAAATAAATATCTTTCCTTTCCTGCCAGTATACATATTAAAAAGAATCTTAAAGGTACGACCTAGCCTATATGTCATTCCAGACGAGGCCAAGATGGTAGAACCTATTCAAAGGATTCAAATCCTTGTAACATTGTAAATATGTTAACACTCCTGGCAACAGTGATGCGATAAAATCACACTTGTCCTCTTTATATTAGGAATTTTTCCAAACCCCTTTTAGCATAAGCGATTAATAGGAATCATGGCTAATAAACGTCGAACATGATGTGCACATCAAAATATCCATTTTGGGGATGTATACCTACGGGCAAAGATGAATGCATGAAAAAGATAGTTTTATTTCATAACTCCTTGTCAAGACAATGAACTATGAAATTTTCCGATACAAAGGAATCATCGATTATGTTTTAAATTTTTCTCTAGTGACAAGGCCCTTGTGCCATCAAAAGTCCTTTGGAACAAGCCCTTGTGCTATATATAAAAGTGTCAGTACGACATTGGCAGTCGTGACTTATGTCCCCTGTCTAATAAATATGAAGGATTATATTCTGTTTACTCGCCAAGGATGGTTTATTTAAAAACCTAGGCAAAACATAATCAAATAAATTTAATACTATCTATTCGCCTATATGGTTTATTTGTACCATGGCTAAATAATCATCAAATTCGACAATTCACCATATACTTAAACCAATTATTACTACTTGGTTTGTAGCCTTCAAAGCTTCACCATGGCTGACTCCTCTGAAGCTCACAATCATCCAGTTAATCAGAATGATGATGCAAGACTGAACTTAACAAGCACCGAGTTACAGGCTATGATAAATACAGCCGTAAGCAACGCTGTGGACCGTGTGTTGAAGGATCATAAGCGAAAGTGCGATAATACCCCAAATAAAGGTTGTAAAAAGGGTAAGACCGGTTCAAGCTATAACCAGTCCAAACCAAAGGAGGCAAAACCCGAATGTAAAACCTGCAAAAGAAGACACTGGGGACAGTGTCGATCAAACCAAAAGATAAAGCAATGTGGCATCTGTAAAAGAACTGGCCACCAGTCCCACGAATGTAGGGACATAAAGAATGCAAACTATTTCAGCTGCGGCGAAAAGGGCCACATCAGTACTAATTGCCCTAAGGCTGCCAAGGAAGGAGCAACTAAGTCTGGGAAGGATTTGAAGGACAAACAGCAGACCGGTGAAAAGACCAGATGCAAAACCTGTAGGAAATACCACCTCGGGAAATGCATATTTGAATCTCAGCCTCTACCCTGTGGAATCTGCAAGTCCAAGGATCATAAGACCTTGGATTGCAAGAGATTGGGAGACGCAACCTGCTATGGTTGCAATGAAAAAGGGCACATCAAGACAAATTGCCCAAATAAAACCAAGAAGCCTGGAGAGGCTAAGAAGACCAAAGCTGGAAGCTCTCAAATGGACGCTCAAGAGGCTATTCAGAATGACAATATCACAACAGGTACTTTCTTTATCAATAACGCTCATGCTAGAGTATTATTTGATTCAGGTTCAGATAAGTATTTCGTAGACAATAGATTTTGTAAATCATTAAATCTGCCTGTTAAAACTCTAAGCGTTAAGTATAAAGTAAAATTGGCCGATAGTACCTCAGAGACTGCTTCAGCAATATTAGATGGATATTTTATATCCATTAGGAATCATTCCTTTCCACTGTCCTTGTTTCCATCAAATAGAGGGACTCGATATAATAATAGGAAATGGTTTGGTCATCCTGTAACCAAACCCATACTTTATGTGATAAGAAGTAAGGAGTTATCAAGACTCCTTGTGGTGAGCCTTTGACAATTCAAGGAGACACTGGGTATGGATTACCTAAGCAATAGTTGAATATGGTAATTAGTACCAAAGATTCGAGTATGGAAAACTCAGAAGAGGCAAACAACAGTCTCGATGCTAGAGATACGACAAATGTCAATGGTGCATCAAATGTGAACCTCAATGTTGAAGGAGTTAATCTCCAAAACTATAATTAACACAGCTGTTAGAAAGGCTATGAGAAAAGTTATGAAAAGGTTCAAGGAGCTGAATGTTGTTTGTTTAAAAACACATGTCGCTGCTCATGAGGAGAGCTAAATTCATACATCAAATGCGAAGAATAAACCCAGCAAAAGCATATATGGCAAAGAGCCCATTCCTTTTAGGATGTACTTAAAAGTACTTCGTCTCTTAGAAGTCAAGAGACTTCAATAGTAAAAAAGGGCCATCGATTTCAGGAAATTGTTGGATGTAGTAGAAACCATTACGTATATCAGCGGTTATGCTGGAAAGCACACGGTGAGGCGTGCGCCACAGTCGTTCGATGACAATACCCTTAATTAGTGAGGACATTAATGGAGTCCACAAGAAAGATCCTCTTTACATTATGGGGTGGTACAAGTTTTAAGGGCCTTATTAGAAAAACCTATTATCCGCGTCGCGAAATGGAAAGAGATGGAATAAGAATTTTTCCGAATCCCCCATAAGAGCTATAAACTATCGGCAGTATGTTGCAAACCCTGGTTCATTGGTTGAAATAGTGCTCTTATTCGGTTAACCTAGAATTCAAGCATAATGCACTATATATATTGATGATTTAGCATCGACTATAAAAGGCCACATTAAGGTTTCAAAGCCTGCTCATTATAAGTCCATTATGGATCTACCTCAGCTACTCATGTTACATAGATTAAGAAATAACCAGTCAAAGCTGAGACTGCCCTAAATTTGTCATAGATTTTGCAGCTAAGTTTAAAAAGATTAAGAATGGAGGCGCTTAACCCTCCTAGTGTATGATTAGAGGCAGTTCACATTAATAATGACACTAGGTAATTCCCTTATTAAGATTTATTTGCTAAGAGTTACATCTGGGTTCAGGTGCTGCTAGGTCTCTCATAAGACCATAAGCTTAGCAAACTCTTAGAAAAATTTCCCGTAAGAAACCCAGATATTAAGTGTAAGGTAAGACTCACGGGCAAATCATAAGAACCATTTCTTCTGTTCCGGTCAGAAACCTTCAGTCGTAGAATTGTAGAAGTATCCTCTCTCTAGGTGTAATGCGTCAACATTTAGAGTTGATATCTCTTTGATCTCTAACGATTGCGAATACCAAACGGTATGATGAAAAGCGCCATATGATGATTGATATATCTTAATATGTTCCATAGATTGCTTCCATGCCTGATCAGTATGGAGGTTTAATGCATGGGACCACAAAGATATTCCGATGGTCATAGAGTACTAAAGTCAGCTAATGGTATTCAAAGGAGATATCCAGAATGGAATTGTCCAAGTAAATGTTTCCCGATTAAGGAATTCGTGGACTAGTAACATAAATGTGTCACTTATTTGACACAAGCAATGATGGGTGAACTGGAGCCTGAGATATGGAAACCTTTGTAACCTCCTTGTACCTTAATTATCTTCTCCTAAGATTACCCTGTTTACCCCTAAGAGGCAGGTAGAGTTCAGGTTTATATCCCATCTAAGGTTGTATTATTATTATTATGAAATCTCCAAGACGGCTAGTACCATCATTGGAAGAATCGAAACCCTGATTAACTAAGTTTTAAAATAGAGGGTTCATATAGCCTAACTCAATATCCTGAGAATTCGGTATAGTTAAAGACGGTTCATTTAGCTTATGCATTGTTTACCGCAACCCTAATTAGGCAACGATTAAGAATCGCCATCAGCTGCCCAGGATCGTCGATGTGTTCGACTAACGACAAGGATTAGCTATTCCTTAAAATTAGTTAAGCAGTGGTTGGAATAACCATCACACCTTAAGATAAGCATTTCTATAATTGTTGATATATAAGCATCAAGGCTGCTCCTTTGGAGACCTTGTATAGATGGAATGTTAAACATCTATTGTTGGGACAATAGATTGGTAAGTCCACTTATCAGGATCGGAAAGTTGCATTGGAAACAACGAATAAGATCATACAAATCCCTAATTACTTGTAAGTTGCCAGTATTCGGCAGAAAATCAAGAATTAATGAAAGTAGCAACCCTCCTAAATTCTTGTTAAGGAATAAGGTTCAACAAAAGATATCACCCAGGAAGGGTGTGCCAAATTTGTTAAATTATCAGGCTAGTTAAGCTCTGAATATATGGAATCATTTGAAGGAAATCGAATGTATCAAGATCAAGTAGCTTATAAGCTAAAACCTATTTAAGAGGCTTGGCGGAGCTCGCAATACATTGCACACTAGTGACTGAAGGATGTGTTTCGCCAATAAGTCAAGAAACACTATCACATAATGATATGCAGATTTATGATGTGATGAGCGTCCTGTATCGACTGAGGATCGACAGGTTAAGAAGCTCCAAAAGGATACATGTACCTAATATAGGAGTCACTTTGGGAGCTTGGAAAGACTCCAGATATGTTATAGAAGTTAAGTCCATTATGCGATAAAAAGTACTTCCAGCATTTTAACAAATTTCGAGGCCGAGATTTCTTTTAAGGGGGTGAGGATGTAACACCTCGAAAATTCGTGTTCAATAAAATAACGACACGTGTCATACAAGACAAAAGTGTTAGAAACCCCGGATCTAGTCAAAGATGTATGGTAGGATTTAAAGCGTCGACATGTTAATTAAACACCTCTGAACGACCTAATTACAAATCCCAAGACCCTAATATATATTATAAACATCTGATATACTCAAATCCGGTAAACACTAACAACGATTGATTCGAATTACACAAGAATGTGATCCTACGAGGATGTGCACGACAACCTTCATTTTCGGCACTTTCAAAAGGATCCAAGGGAACTTTATATCATATCAAGGGGTGTAAACTGTTAATGACCCAATCAAGAGGCCCCATACTGAAAATAATGGCCCAAAATCGTATTACATTAGTTAACCGTTCGAAGCTTGAAAGGCCAACAACTTTTTGCCTCTGGAACAAGCTTACGGACCGTAAGGGTCGACCCTTACGGTCCGTAAGGGATGCCCAGTAACAGAAAGTTGGCTGTTATAAACGTTGCAACCGACTTAAAAACAATTTTCCTCTTCCATGGGCGACCCCTACATACTTTTAGACCCTAGGAACACTTGTATATGATCTGGGAACCATGCTAGGCTTGTGTGTCAAGATCACAAGCAATTAGAATCACTATATAAAGCCACAATGTTGCAACATTGTGATCATTCATTCCATTTGCATTTCTGGAGCTTTTGGGAGCTTAAGATCAGTCCTCAATCATCTATAATCGTGCATATGACTTCTGTAAGTACCCTTGACCTTCCTTGATTAAGTTTTGCTTAGTTATTAGCCTAAAAGTCAAACCGTCGTAATTAGCGTTTGACTTAGCGATTAATCATAAATGGTCCAGTGATTAGTCGAATTGAAGATAGTTATAAGTTGGTAATTATGTGGGCAATAAACCCTTAAAAGGGCACCCTCTGATTCCCACTCTAACTAGACCATTTGTCGGGTCAAAGTTGATTAGAAAAAGTCGACAGAATGCTAATCTTCGAATTTACGCATAATTAGCAATGTAGAAGGCATGTAACCTATTTTATCACTCATATAGCTTGGTAATAAGTATAAGAACTGGTCTAAGCTTGTTTGATCCGACAATTTTCTGTTTAGACCCGGTTCGGAACCGAAAGTCACAAAACTTTGACTTTTGCTTTGGCTTTGACTTCAGTTCTGACCCGATTTAACATGTTTTAGAAATGCCTTAGAGCTTTAATTGGACCAGGTTACATGCTAGTATAATCCTCTGTGATTATACACCTTGGTTCATTAGTTATCTAATTAATACGCATGATTCCGTTAATTGCTCATATGTTGACTATTATGTCTTTTTCACCATAAAACGTGATTTTAAAAATGTAAAAGAGTAGAAACCTTAGTTACAAAATTATAAATTTGTACCCAAAATTTGACATCAGTTTGAGGTGTAGATTGAGAGTTATGCTCATTAGCGTAAGTAGAAAGCTTTTTAGCGATTAAGCGGCATGATTAGCATATAGCCTATTTAAACCCACTTTTTGATATCAAATTTTTTACCCACTGATGTAATATAATATTTTGGGATTTTTGAAGATTTTTAATTAATTTTAGGCTGAGCATAACTTAGAGTTATAAGCTTGATTCGGTAATTGTCGGTTTTGCCCTTTTGGGCTATAAAATGAGTTTTACATATCTTTTTGACCCCAAACCTTTTGCTACTGATTTTATATGATAAATAAATTATTTTAAACCTTCTGGACTAATAAAAATATCAGCTTTTTATATAGAACCCGGAAATGGCTCCTAATCGACTTTTTAAGCGTTTTTAACGCATAGTATGTACTAAAACTACTTTAAACTTATAAGGGTTGATACCTACTGATATTTTAGGTAAATTATAATATTTTAACAGTAATCAAAAGTTGTTTAACTCATATTTCGGTTTTGAGCTTTTTGGCTTAAGTGAAATTACCAAAATGCCCTTTTGAGGCATTGTATGGTTATAATTAATAAGTTTCACATATAGGCTATACCCTACTATTATAACCTAGTAAATTAAGTATTTTTGCTGATTATATCAGACCTGTAACTCATATTATTGTTCCAACTCTTTTATAAACTAGTAAATGACCAAAATGCCCCTACGGGGCATAGTTTGTGTTTAAATTCGTTTCGGGCATAATAAAAGATATCTTAATGATGTCACAACATATTTGAGGCATATTAACTTAGGAAACTTGTATATGACTCATATGGTTACCCGTTACGCACTTTTCGCGTTCGGATCGGCTTATGTAACTAGTTTGCATAATTTAACCGAAACGGGTCAAACCATATCGTTTTCATCTCAAAATCCAGAATGTGTTTAAGTTACCCATATTAAACAAGCATACAAGCTTGCCGGGTCAAAATCACATTCTAAACCGGTCTTCGCCTTATCATGCGTTTGAACCGTATCTTCATTTTGAAAACTAACCGGTCTAAGTTTAGGCTTAATAAAGACCCGTTAAGATTCTAATAGGTTATTAAAAACCTTCGTTCCAGATATAGGAGCCCAGTAAAAGCTATATGTACTTGTTGATTTGATATGGCTGGGATTGAATTTATATTTAGCTCATGTAAATACTTTTAACTTATTTTCCCTTATACGGGCTTGGGGTACGGTATATAAAATACCGCTTGGTCGGGCATTCGACCTTAATCGTTTGGTGGTTAAGTATTATCGAGATGACCGTTTAAATTGTTTTGTTTGCTTAAAGCCTTTGGGGGGTTAATGACCATGTCCCGGATATCCTTGGCATCATTTTACGAAATGGCCACGACCTTAGCACGCAGGTGTAGGCGTACACCCGTCAGTGCATTTACAATTAATTAAGGTATAACCGCTGGTTTCCCGCCGCGGGACTATACTATGTGGTGTGTCTATTGATCTTTAACCCGGCACGATCCGGGCTACTGAACGCATAACAGACATGTAAATCTTTTACAAGTATTATATTCAAATAATTATCCCAAGTTATAAAATATTTTGTGCCACGTGCATTCAAATCAATTTTCAATAAACTTTCAAAATGAGCCAGTTAATTGTATTTACCAGTGTAAACTGACGTATTTTCCAAAAAGGCTAAGTGCAGGTACTAATCGGAATAGGCTGGCTACTCCTAGCATCAATAAAGAGTCTCGCAAGCTTAAGATGCCTAAAGTCTGTTGAACTATGTTTCCTTTTTATATGATCCGCCTGTGGATCTTTTACGTTCCGTTTGTAATACTTGGATATTACCTTATATCGGTTTGTAATATATTTATCTTTTGCTTCCGCTGTGCATTTAAATTGTGTTGTTTGACTATGACGATATCAACTACGTCACGATACTCCCCACCGGTAAAACGTGGAAATATCGGGGTGTGACACTAAGCTTTTCCAACCTAAGTGCACAAATCATATTTGACACCACTTTCGTTTTCTAAACTCGAGCTTTCGCCTTTAGAACCACCAACCATGGGATAATCAAGCTCCCCCAAGTAAAGGTGTAGCCTTCTCAAAGATGGCAGTATAACAGCTGGCATATATCAATTTTCATCAGGAAAAAAATAGAACTTTTTTTTACCCTTCTTATGCAAAAAAATATCAACTTATTTGCATAAAAACAAAGGGATTTTTTTATTCAAGTATTGAGTGTTCTTTTCATTGTTAAAAAAACCCCCCAAAAATCAACTGACAATACCCACATTCTAATCCTCTGTCTCTGTTTACTAGGATTCAAACAAACAAACTAACCTAATTATGACTGTTACCATGATGCAACCAATCAAGAAACTCTTTACTCGATGGTTGTAATTTTGGAGACTCATTTAAGCAAACACAAGCAATGGTTACAGAAGAAACCCTATGTTGTATACTAATGCTCTAATAAAGGGAAGCTTACCGGATGTCGGAGACCGGCGGCGAAGGTGAGGGGAACGGTGGTGCGTAGTGGTCCCAGTGAGGTTGGAGAAGACGGCTGAGGGCGTGGTGGTCGGAACCAGCGACGGGGAAGTGGTGATGGAGGTTGGTTGGAGGCGGATGTGTGCGACGGTAAGCCTGGCGTTGGGGTTCAGGACGATGACAGAGGGCGGTGGTGGGAAGGTGTCGATGTGGTGAAGAAGAAATGAAGAATGTGATTTGGGTATTAGGGTTTAGAAGATGATAAAGCTGACGCCGTTATTCTCAGTTATGTTATGTTTTAATACATATATATGAATAATAATAATAATGATAATAATAATAATAAATATAGGGTAAGATTACCAAAATACCCATGCCTATAACAGTCAAATAACTGTTGACTGACGGCAGGGGGTAAAGTTGCGACATAACAGCAAACGTTGGGGGGTAAAATTGCAATTATTTCCTTAGGGGGGTAGACAGGTCAATTGCCCTAAACCCCAGGAGGTAAAATTGCAGTTTACTCTTTTATTTATTTAAGTAAAGGTAGACAGACACTCATCTCTTAATCGAATAAATAACGCCTATTCAAACAAGTATAAATTTATAGTTTATTAGACTATTCGGTGTGAAAAAGAAGAGGCATGAAGTGTCACGTGATAGCCACGAGTGAAAAGAGCTTGAAAAAAGGCATTTTATAAAAATAAACAAAAAGTCCATACAATCAATCTAAACAAACCTAACCAACCAACCAACCACATATTGCCACATCATCAACAACATTTGCCTCACACCACCTCACATGACGGTGTTATGACGTGAAGGAAAGTTAAAAAACCTGAAAAAAAATGGGTCTTTGAAGCAGCATTTCAATCAATTTCAGCTCACTGATTACTGTAACAACTAATTTGCATGTGCTCTGTTTCTTCTTCTTGTTGATTAGAACAGAGTTTTAAGGAAGTTTTTTGTATGTATTCTGATATGTATGCCATTGTTGTTGATTAATCCTCACTTTCCTTTTATATCATGAGTTTATACATATTGATCGCACATTGTATCTATATGTATAATATATTCTGAGTTTATACATATTGATCACACATTGTATCTGTATGATTGTAAGTTTTTTACTTCCCCTGTTTTTATTCATCACATATATGTGTTAATTTAGGGCTTAAAAGGGTTTTGCATTATTTTAATTAACCCCCTTTTCAGTGTTTATGCACAGAAAGAAACCTAGGGTTTACACCATTGTGGAGGATATTCAACAAAGTTTGAACACAATAGTGCTTTGTGTAGGTTAATGACAAAACTACCCCTGTTTTATCAACTTTTGTGTGAGCTTACACATTGGTTGAGCGGTTTAGGGAGGACGTGATCGGGGATAGGAGTTCTTGGAGACGTGAGATAAAGTTTGTGGACTTTTCGGGGAGCGTATAGAGTTGTGTTAGCTTTTTCTTCGGGCCTTAGCGTTAGTTTTGCCGTAGCCTTAGTTTGTCTTAGCCTATGTAGTTAATGCGGTAAAATCTCGGTAATTTTATTATCTTGCAGAATTTATATATATAGCAATTTAAAACTAATAATTCAGTGATATATCAGTTATCGCCTTATCGGTCAAATATCAGTCAATATCGCTGATAATATCGGTACTGATATTTGACACCGATATTCTGCTAGAGGACCGAAATATCACCGATATTAACTGCATAGGTCTTAGCGTGATTTTGGGGTATAGATTCGTTAGGGAAACATATAGGTACTTTAAAGCGATTTGTGTTACCTTATAATGTCTATGTGCTCTTTATCTGTTACTACTATAGTTTTCTCACCGTTTTGTGCTATCGGCATTTTCCTTTTCCTGCTTTTATTTTAGTACTTTTTGTTTGGTTACTTTTTTGATTCCATGCGCCACACTTTATGTTATCTGGATACTATACTTTGCATGTGTTAATTTACGGCTTAAAATATGTTTATTAACTGTTTCTAATGTTTATGCTGGTATACATAGAAAGAAACCTAGGGTAGTATTTTGAGCATGAACCACTGTTGTTGATATTCAACAGAGTTTGAACATGATGGTGCTCACATTGGGACGCTCAACTTGTGTAGGTCGAAGAAGACATCATATTGAATGACCAAAATACCCGTTAGCTTATGGATTTGATGGAGAAGACAAAACGTCAAGAACGCGATAAGACCAATATCAAGAATTCTGAGAAAAAAAGTATGAAACCGAAGAAATTAAATGCACATTATTATAAAAAGCTGTTCCAAATTTGTGGACCAAAAGTTAAGGGGTCGAATGATGCTAAAGACACGATTGCGGAGGAATCTAAATCTTGTTCGGTTTCTAGACATAAAAAACGGAGGTGATTTGGTTAATGGCATATTTGTTAAACAACATCTGCTTACATTAATCTTTAATTGTTCATGAATTAGTTGTTTGATTCTTTGATCACAAATTTTGTAGATTATGTTCTGGACAAGTATTCGGAGAGAGTGTTCAACAGTCTGGCACAAAAGACGAGATCGAATCTAGTGTGTATTCTGTTTCAACCGAAACGCATAATCACATTCTTCCTTATGTTAACAAGCTTCTTGATTATCGGAACAGAGGTCAAAACACTGTTTTCTTTGACGGGCAGGTGAAATTCTTGGATTATTTATTCATTAAACGATTATCATTTTTTCGCAAACGAAAGATTACGTAAATGTTGCAGGACCGGCTAGCTAAGGTGGTCTCTTTTGTATTATCATTGCTGGATAACATAAAGAAGCCTATTCTAATAATTGCTTCCTCCAGTGCTCTTTCTTTGTGGGAAATCGAGTTTTCAAAGTGGTCAAAGTCAGTCAATGTCGTAACATACAAAGGGACCAAAGATATCCAGTCTACCATTAAAGATTTAGAGTTTCAAGTCCTTTTATCTTCTCCAGATGCCATTTTTGAGGTACATAATGGATAGTATATAACAAAACTAACATGAATTCGTGTTTGGATTTTGTTAATCTTGTTGTTTTGCAGGATATGGACATGTTTATTCATATTAAGTGGGAATTGTTAGTGCTAGACGAGTGCCAACGCGCGGTATTTTCAACACATTTTACGAAATTTCAGATGCTTATGGCTGATATGAAGCTGTTAACGGTTACTGGTGAATCAGTGGTCAGTTTCCTCAATTCATTTTTTTTATCTCAAAGGGAAACATGTCAATCTGGTCAAACAGGCTGAAAGTCAACTTAATTTGGTCAAACGTGCTGAAAGGCAACTTAATCTGGTTAAACGAGCTGAAAATCAGCTTAATTTGGTCAAATGGGCTGAAAATCAACTTAATTTGGCCAAACGGGCTGAAAGCCAACTTAGTTTGGTCAAACAGGCTGAAAGTCAACTTCATTTGGTCAAACGGACTGAAAGTCAACTTCATTTGGCCAAACGAGTTCAAAGTCAACTTGATTTGGTCAAACGGGCTGAAAGTCAACTTCATTTGGCCAAACGGGCTCAAAGTCAACTCAGCTCAGCCAGTTTGACCCCGGGCCTGCCACAACTGCAGGCTGCAGCCTTTATTTGTTACACTTGCTAACTTTTAGTCAACCGTTTCAGGATACTCTGCAGAGTTACCGTAATATTCTTTCACTGGTTGATTGCAAAAACGAAAAGATACATATTGATGCTGACATGAAAACGAACGATGATATTAACACATTGAAAGAAAAACTCTCGCCATTTATTGCATTCGAGTGCATGTTCAGCACACCTGAATTTGACGAGTATTGGGTTCCGGTTCATCTTTCTTCAACGCAAATCGAACAATATTGTTCAATTCTAGTTTCAAATTTGGACGCACTCACTTCATCATCAAGAAAATCTCCACTCCATAACGTTATCACGCAGATCCAAAAGGTTTGTTTTGTGGTTGTATTTCTTGGGTTCCACATTCCGTTTGGTAAACCGTAAATACTTCTTAATTTGATTAATTGTATTTGCAGTGTTGTGATCACCCGTATCTTGCGGACCCTACTTTGCGTAATTCTTCGAAAAACGCTTCTTTGGTTGATGATCCGTTGGCTGCTGAAATCAATATCAGCGGCAAACTGCAAGTTCTCGACAAGCTGCTACTAGAGATTAAACGATGCGGGTTAAGAACACTTGTTCTGTTTCAGGTAACCAAATTCTTGAACATGTTGCATACGCGCTTAAATCCGCGAACGAACCGAACGAACACGAACAAGACCTTGTTGGTGTTCATTTGTTTAGAAATATATGTGTTCATGAACACTTACCGAACGAGATTTTATGTTCATGTTCGTTTGTTAAGGAAATGAATGTGTTCTTGTTTGTTTGTGTTCGTTTGTTAATTTTAGGCAACGAACGTTAATGAACACAAAGTAATGTTCATGAACACAAATGGAAACGAACGAATACAAGCAAGCGTTCATGAACATAATATATATAATACTGGGTAGAGGATCCTGTAAAAAGTGCCAAAGTGCTCAAAGTGTGAGAAGTGTATTATAACACTATATATAATACTATATAACACCATATAAACACCGTATAACAATATGTAACACCATATAATACCATATAACACTATGTAACACTATATATCATTATATAACAAATATAACACTATAGGTTGTCTGATAGCATGTCTATGATAGATGTATAGTGTTATATTTGTTATATAATGTTATATAGTGTTACATAGTGTTATATGGTGTTACATATTGTTATACGGTGTTTATATGGTGTTATATAGTATTATATATAGTGTTATAATACACTTCTCACACTTTAGGCCCTTTTTACACTATAGCGACATTAATTAAATATTTTATTTGTTGGAATTTTGAAGTATATAAATAGCATATAAAAACTAAAACACTAATGAACTATCGAACATAAACGCACACGTTACCGAACATTTACGAACATAAATGAACGAACGCGACCTCTGTTCATGTTCGTTCGTTTAACTAAACGAACAAAATTTCTTGTTCGTGTTCCTTTGTGTAACAAACGAACGAACTTCCCGCTATTCACTGAACGTTCGATTCGTTTGCAGCTCTACGCGCTTTACATCATTTTGTTTATTTAAAAGTGAATTTTGTTGATTGACAGTCGGCGATTAATTTGGAAAAGATATCAACCGGACATTTTTTGGATGACCTTGTTCATCAAAGATTCGGCGAGAATTCGTACGTATACATCTCCGGAAAGATTCTTTCGAATTCTTCGCCCGCAAAGAAAAAAGAATTATTAGAAACGTTCAACAATGTGGATAGTGAAAGTTTCATTTGCTTATTTGATTACCAGGCTTGTCATTCAAGCATTAGACTTTCGCGTGTGGATGTCGTGATATTATTCAACAGTGATCTGAACCCGTTAAATGACGTAAAAGCCCTTAAGCGGATCACCATCGATTCACATCGTGAGCGGTTAAACGTTTTCCGGTTATATTCAGCATTCACTGTTGAAGAGAAAGCGCTTATTCTTTCAAAGCAAGGTACAACTGTCGACAGTTATAATAGTTGGAGTGTCTGCCACCAGTTGTTAGGACGGGGTGCACCATACTTATTCGGTAAGCTCGTAAGCAGCACCGACTCCGGAACTCAATCGTTTATAAACGATTTGGTTCACGAGCTGTCATCCCTGTTGACGAACACGAGTGTCGAAACGGGTCCCGCAAACCGCTCAATCGTATCAAACGCTCAGATGCAAAACGGAGGTTATTCTGGAAGTATCGTGTTATTCGGTGAAACTGAAACCCGCCCGATTGAAAGTTGTTCTGTTGAGTTCTTGAGTGATAACTCACCTTCTGATTTTTGGAGTGATTTGGTCAAACAAAGTCAACATAGACTGAAAAGCCCTTGTAGCAGGTTGTCTCGGAGAGTTCAAAAGCCAACGCAAAAACGACTTGAAGGTGAAAATCAAAATCAAAACGATGCAACTAATTCGTCTTCTGTGAAATCAAATGTTAAAAGTAAGAGAAAAGCGCTTGATCAAGTCGGAAGAAAATGCGCACGGTTACCAATACCACCTTCGACAAGTATTTCTGATTCGGTTGCTTTAAATCCTACAACAAGTGAAGCGGGTCCCGACGATCAACTACGGCCACGTAATTCTAGTTCTCTGCCTCTTGAAACGGAAACCGAAAGAATTCGAAAGGAGCGAGAACAAATCACCAAGTCATATCAAGAAAAGGTTTTGTTTGATTATAGTAACACGTCTTATTTTAGCTAGGGCTGCAAATGAACTGAACGTTCAGCGAACAATTCGTAAACCGTTTGGCGGGAAGTTCGTTTGTTTAATAAATGAACGAACACGAACAAGAAATTTCGTTCGTTTACTTAAATGAACGAACATGAACAGAGGTCACGTTTGTTCGTTTCGGTAATGTGTTCGTTTATGTTCGTTTGGGTTCGATAGTTCATTGGGGTATGATTTTTTTATATTTTATATTTAAATACTTCAAAATTCCCACTAATAAAATATTTAATAAATATTAGTGAATTGAAATACTATTTAAATTATATAATAAATATTAAGTTAGTATACCATGGGTAGATTTGCGTAATATTTGTAACAAAAGATACCGATTTTATTCAAAATTTAATACTTGTTCCTTTTTGTTGTGTTCGTTTGTGTTTATGAACGTTCGTTTGAGCTCATTTATGTTCATGAATGTTTGTTACATAAACTTAATGAACGACCACAAATGAACACGAACACGTTCATTTCCTTAATGAACGAACACGAACAAAAAATCTCGTTTGGTAACATGAACAGTTTGTGAACACATGATTTCTTTAACGAACGAACACGAACAAGGCCTTGTTCGTCTTCGATCGGTTCATTTGCAACCCTAATTTTAGTTATAGTAATGGCTGGATTGTATCATGATAATGATATTGTTTATATGCAGAAATCGATGCTTCTTGTTGAATGCGAAAAGGAGATTTTAGAGGTACAAAAGAAGTACGATGCGTTGATCCATGACTCAGAGACGAGTTTAACAACGGAAATTAAGATTCTTGACGACTATCAGAAGCTTGTTGACGCTAATAAACTTTTGGCTGAGATTTTGGCACGAAACTGGCGGGACAAACTTAATCTGAAGAGTCCGGAGCTCAATCTGAAGAGAGCACATAAAGGTAATATTAGGGGTGCAAACGAGCCGAGCGGCTCGCGAGTTGCTCAAGATCGGCTCGAGAAAAAGCTCAAAACGAGCCGAGCCTTATTGAGCCCGAGCTGAGCTTGAGCCTAAAATAAAGCTCGTTTGTTTTCGAGCCCAAGCTCGAGCCTAAGCTCGAGCCTGGCATGTGAAGCTCGTCAGGCTCGTCGAGCCTTAGTGTAATATTAGTTTTTATGAAAAAACTGTGTTTGGTTGATTTTGCTACCAATAGCAGGAAGTTGCAGGTGTATTTATATTAATTATAAATATTATTTTATATATAATTTAGTTATTTTTTTATAATTTTATAAATATTAATCATTATTATTTAAAAGTATATTAAATATATAAATAAAATAATATATTATATTTTCGATAAACGAAGCTCGGGCTCGTTTATTTAACGAGCTTGTAATTTAGGCTCGGGCTAGAGCTCGTTTGAGCTTTTTTTCGAGCCGATCTCGAGTAGCTCACGAGTAGCTTGGCTCGTTTGCACCCCCACATTTACCCCTTATTTAAAGTTGTCTAGTAAACGAGCCGAGCCTATGTAAACTTGTTTACGAGCCGAGCCCGAACTTAAAAATAGGTTTGTTTAGTAAACAAGCCCGGGCTTCACTTATCGAGCTGAGCTCGAGAGCCTAAATAAGTCTATAATTTATATTATGTTTATTGAATAGATTATAAACGAGCCGAGCCCGAGCCTGTGAAACTACCAACGAGCCGAGCTCGAGCTTGAGCTCTCTTAAGTTAATCGAGCTCGGGCTTAGCTTGGCTCGTTTGCACCCCCGTAATATTAGTCTATCTAGATAAGATCTCAAGGTAACTTAATTTCTTTCAAGAACATCATTTGCTAATTGCTTACTGTTTTATTTCTTTTGAAAACAGACACTAGCGCTGTTAATGTTTTGCAAATCCCTGCATCTGCACTGGTACGACCAAAGGACCCGTGTTTGACCAGGGATCCCACCAGGTTAGCCGGGTCAGGACTACGTTTTCCAGCCCCTCATCTAAGGTCAAGCTCATCAATGTTTGCGACATCAATCCACAACCGGCCCGCCACTGGTGAACCGTCTCTTGAGCCGTTGGCCATGCCATCAACTACCCAAACAGTTGACGAACATTGCGCTGTATAGAAACAAAGTCAGACAGTTGACTTTGTCAAGTATATAGAGATCTAGTCAAATCATGGTCTTTTTGATAGTGTGTTTGGTTTGATATAAATATGATGAATTGATGATAGTTGCTAGGATCAAAATGTGAAGAGAATTGAAGATAGTGTTCATATATGCATCAACTTTCTTTTGAAAATATAATTGTTAGGTTCACCCAATGTATATGTTACAAATATGTTTTGCTTACAAACATTTTGTGTTTTTGAGATAGTCAACCCTTATGCTTGTAAACCACACATTATGATTATAGCGTTTTGAAAATATTATTGTTAGGTACCGTACACCGTACCGTACCGATCATTTTCGGTACCGGTACCTGTACCCATTTTCCACTTTTTGGGATCGGTACCAGTATTTTGGTTGATTTAATACTGGTACCAATACCCACTTTTTGCACTTGTTCTGTACCGGTATTTTGGTACCGGTCCGGTACCATGCTTATTCATACTCTTATGCTTGTAAAAAGTATAAGTTAACGGCCCATGTTTTATAACTGGCTTAAAACTCGATTGTATATATTAACTAAAATGGACTTGGTCGAGTTAATGGCACCCATGTTTAACCAGATTCACGTAAGCTCTTTTAATAATAACTGAAATAACCGAACCGTTTTAATTGAATAGAGGTTATGCATGTATATAAAAACAGAAACATTGGTACAAGTTCGGTTTTGAGCTATAACTTACTCGAACCAACACATACTTACACGTATGCTTAGAAAAACACTCGTAACAAAGTGTCGTTTGAATTAAAATTCAAAATCCGAGTTTTGGCTAAGTTTTGTAAAACATTTTATGGTAACAAAAGGGACTATGGCATTCTATAAACGCAAAGGACCGCCACCATACTTGAACCAAAAATTTAAGTACATGAGAATCAAGAACCGAGTTACATCACTTGCTAGTTGAGTGGTGAATTCGGGAATTTTTTGTTGAACGGTATAAAACTGGTTAGGTAAAAACAACAATTTGGATATGAAACAATTAATAAGTTGATTCTAACAAATACTCTATCTATCTATTTGCAATTGAAGGTATAAATGATTTTATCAAATTCTCCTATATATTAAAAAGCCAATGTTTTGAACAGTAGAAAAACTTGTAATAATGAATATAGTTTTTTTAATAATTTTTATTATCTTCTTTACTTTTTAAGTTAGATAAGCTTTTGTCAACCGGTATTGGTATCGAAAATACCAGTATGGTTATCGGTACATGAAGGTAAAAACCGACACCAGTCTATAGTACAGAAAACACCAAAAGTCGGTATCGAATTGATTTTGAAAATCTTTTAGTTCGAGAAATTCGGTACTGCTACCTGGTACCATTTGCTCATCCCTGATCACGGGTGTCGTATGAACAGCAACGGTATCGTGCAACTTTTTTTGTTGATTTTCTTAAACTTTTAATGATTTCTTTTTTTAGTTTTAGGGGTAGGAATGAGCTCGGTGCCAACCAATACCGAATCGGTACTGGTACCGAAAATACCAGTTACGGTACTGGTACATGAAGGTAAAAAACGGTAGCAAACCGGAACCCGGAACGCCAAAAGTCGTACCGAATTGGCACTTAAGATCTTTCTGTTCGGGAAATTCGGTACCGGTACCCAATATCATTTGCTCATCTCTGACCACAGGTTTCATACGAACAACATTATTACCATACAACTTTTTTGGTTGATTTTCTTTTGGTTATTTTTTAGTGTTTTTTTCTATATTTCATTTTTATTCAGCGGTTTCTGTACGCAACGCGCTTGTAGTGATTTCAAAACACATATAAACACAGACTAAACAACAAAAGACGTTCGCCGCAACGCGGCAAAAGTAAAAAATTAGTTTATCTAAATAATTGTTTTCAATAGCCGAAAGGTTAATGGCCAATCTGTTTAGTTATATAGGTTGATGAGTTGAAATTTATAGTCGAACGTGTTAAAAAGGTTAATTTGAACACAACTCGATTTTTTAACAAGTCAACCTGAAATAACCCGTTTATTAAACGATTACATATAACAACCCAATTCCTTATTGTTTTCGTGTCATGTCACACCAATGTTAAATGATGTGAAATGCTATTAAACATTATTTTCAAGAGGTTATATATTTATGTTACGCATTTAAAAAGGTCTTTATTTTAAAATCCAAAGCATGACATTCATTAACTTTAAAAAAATTGATACGAAGTATGTTTAACTTTTTTTTTTCTCAATATTCTCCTATAAATATTATTCCCTTTTTCGTGTGGAATAATATAATTAGAAAATATATATATATATATATATAAATTATTAAAAAAAAAGTTGTATTCAAAATATAGTATATTTTTTTGTATCATAAGCGATAACGATTGTATCATAAGCTATAAAGATTGCCAATATACTCTACCAGTGTCAGTATTATTGAACTCGATACCATCATTCGTTTTTATAGTTTTCGATCAATATAAAACATATGTTCGTATCCTTTTGGTTATATCACGGCTTTATTGTTTGTTTTCTCTTTCTGCTTAATGTACCGAGTGCAACGCACCCATATAGACCGAATTCTTACCCCGTAGGTTGCTGAACATGGACTTTTTTTAAGTTTCAGTCTCACTTCTTATATTATAAACAATGTTTCGTCTTTAATTAGTTTGTTTTTCTCCAACTATCCCCATTCGTTAACTTAAAAAAAAGTAAATAATAAGTGGACTTTAAGATGTAAAATGTCTACAGTTTGCGAACCACATCTGTAAAGAAAAGGTGGACCAAACCTCTGCAGTCTGTAAGAAGACGGTTGTTTGTTTTTTTAACGTATGTAGAGTTCTAAAATAAACTGGTAGTGGTTTACGGACGGTGGGTGGTGGTGGTGGGTGGTGGTAGACGGCAGTGGCGGATCTAGAAAATTATTATAGGGGCAACATTTCAAAGAAAAGGGTAACGAAATCGTAAAAACGTTAAATTTTTTGAAAATTTACACTGGTTACCCCTTCTTGAAGGGTAGATCCACCCCTGGTAGATGGTGGTGGTGTTTAACCCTCTGCAGACCTTAGAAGATCTTAAAAGTGGCTGGGCCAAGTCTGCACCAAGAAGAGTTCACGCAAATATTTTTTAATGAAACATTTTTGGAAAAACAAACAATATGCATATGACAATGTCTATGCGTGCAGAAGAGCTTGCGCACAGATCTTTTTTTAGAAAAACAAACACCACTAAGTAGGGCTGCAAACGAACAAAACAAACACGAACAAGACCTTGTTCGTGTTCGTTTGTTAAGAAATATATGTGTTCATGAACCGTTCATGAACACTTATCGAACGAGATTTTATGTTCATGTTCTTTTTTTTTTTGGTAAAGGGTTACCCCGGTATTTTATGTTCATGTTCGTTTTTTAAGGAAATGAACTTGTTCGTGTTCGTTTTTGTTTGTTTGTTAATTTTAGGGAAAGAACGTTGGCGAACACAAATGAGCACAAATTAATGTTCATGAACACAAATGGAAACAAACGAACACAAACAATTGTTCATGAACGGAATATATAATACACCGACACTTATTAGATATTTAATTTGTCGGAATTTTGAAGTATTTAAATAAATATAAAAACTAAAAACACTAATGAGGTATTGAACACAAACGAACACGTTACCGAACGTTCACGAACATAAACGAATGAACACGACTTCTGTTCATGTTTGTTCATTTAACTAAACAAACGAAATTTCTTGTTCGTGTTCATTTGTTTAGTAAACAAACAAACACAAACGAACTTCCCGCCGAACGGTTCACGAACTGTT
The DNA here is from genome assembly GCA_030545235.1 of Helianthus tuberosus. NCBI lineage: Eukaryota > Viridiplantae > Streptophyta > Magnoliopsida > Asterales > Asteraceae > Helianthus > Helianthus tuberosus. The sequence continues at coordinate 20,688,715 of CM060355.1, forward strand.
CGACGAACGTTTGGTTCGTTAGCCCTACCACTAAGTTAGATTTTAGCGTTAAAAAAAAGTAATAAAAAAATTTAAAAAATAGGGTTTAACGATTTAATAGTTTATTAATTTGTTTTGTCTCAAAACCCTCAACATCCTGAGTCTCACACAAACACCAAAATGGCGACTGCAGCGGCGGCAGCTCGATCTGTTTTCCGATCAACCACCGTCCGTCACGCGGCGGCGCGTATAGCCTCCCAATCCAAATCTGCACGCTCCACCTTTCCTATCCCTAATCGGAATTCCTTATCTAATCGCATTTTCCGGTAACTTTATATTCAAAAATCTTGAATTGATTTGGGTTTTGATTAAAGATTCCAAATTAATAAACTTTATATTCATGTTGTAATGTATATATATATTGTATTGCAGTTGTCCAGTGGAAATGAGTGCTTGTTTGGAATCACTGCAACCTTTTCACACTGCCACTGCTTCATCCTTGATGACCTCCATGCTTACCCTTTCAAGAAATGGTTATGGTTGGCTCCCTGAAGGTGATTTCATGTTCATATTGTTAAAAATTTGATCTTTTTGTTGTTTGATGTGTTTATACTTTAATATGTTGTTTTGGATATGGGTTCTTTTGTAACCGAAGTCATCGGTTAATCGGTTTGATTAATTCGGTTAATTTGTCGGTTTTCGGTTCGGTTAATTTCGGTTAATAACCAAATCAAATAAGGGCTCAAAATTTTGCTTAGAAATACATGTAGTGGAAGTATAAATACATGAAATGGATGTATGAATAAATGAAACGGAGGTATGAATACATGAAATGGAGGTATAAATACATGAAATGAAAGTTAACCTACTTTCGGTTAATTCGGTTTGGTTTCGCCGGTTTTCTGTTCGGTTAATGGTTTGGTTATTGCACACCCTTAGGTGGATCATATGTGTGCTCTTGGTTTTAGAAAGCGAAAAGCCACCGTTTTTCGTACATGAGACACTAAACAAATATATAATTTTTTTATATATTTCATAGGTTTTTAGCATTCTCTAACCAAAGTATAGCTATAAATAAGCTTTATATATGTTTGAGTAAACTGCCATTTTGGTCCCTGAGGTTTGGTCATTTTTGCCACTTTAGTCCAAAACTCAAACCTTTTGCATCTGGGTCCCTGTGATTTCAGTTTTATTGCCATTTTGGTCCAAAAATAAAATCAGGTCATATTTATCTTATAAAATCTTGCAATTTTGTTTTTTTCCTCAGGGGCAAATCAGGTCATATTTGTCTTATAAAATCTGGTATTTATTTATAAAAAAGAAATGACCATTTTGCCCTTGCGGAAAAGGACAAAATAGCAGGATTTTATAAGACAAATATGACTTGATTTCATTTTTGGACCAAAATGGCAATAAAACTGAAACCACAGGGATTTTATAAGACAAATATGACTTGATTTCATTTTTGGACCAAAATGGCAATAAAACTGAAACCACAGGGACTCAGATGCAAAATGTTTGAGTTTTGGACTAAAGTGGCAAAAGTGACCAAACCACAGGGACCAAAATGGCAGTTTACTCTATATGTTTTAACATGTAAATTACCTACATGTATAACCTGAAAAGCCTGTTGTGCAACATCCTGCTGCTCAAAAAAGGCCATGTACATGAGGCGCGCGCGGCGCGCCTCACCTGTGTATAATTCTATGAACCAGCACAGGAAAAAAATTCTTGTTTATATACTAGTGCCCTTATCTTTCTCTGTTTTATAGGGTTTTGTGGAACTAGATAGAGTAGATTCTAGAGCCGTTTATGTGTTAGGATTACAACCTTTCGATGAATCCTCCATTTGATTGTTTGTTCTTCGTTAAACAAATCTTTTTACTTGATACTTATCATGATCATGGATTCTAAGGATGATCGAATTCTTGGTTTTTTCATTTCTCCATTGTATCTCAATGGCATTATATATGTGATTATTTTCGATTTACTTGTAATCCATTAACTCTCCAAAGTCTTTTCATGATTATTTTTGGGTCTTTTTTATTGATTAGGTATCTAACGAAGCGTCATAGGTCCCTTCTTGATAATCTTTTCATCATGAGTTTCGAGTAAGTTGGTATTACGGGACAGTAATAGTTTCACACTTTCACTTCAGTTTTACTTAAAAAAAAAATTAAGAAAGACAATAAATGGGCCGGAAAAGGGTCGGGCTCAGAAGCGCATAGAATCTGTCTGGCGTACTTGTACAAATCAATGTTCTTATATTCGTTTCTTTCTTTGATCTCTGTGTATATTTTCTTTAGCCTTTTCGTCTACTTGTGGGCATCTTCCATGTCATATTTTAAACCGTCGTAAAATATTCTTCGTCACAAGTAGAATTTCGTTTTTTTTTTCTCTTTTTCTGTTGTGTCTTCCTTTCGTTAAAGTGGTACATGCTTCATTTGTAGGCGTTGACAAGACTAGATGAAGATCAAGAAGCAAAGATGGAATAACTTGGATTTGTCCTTTTTTTTTGTAATGAAATATTAACTTTTGAAACAAGCCTAACTGTTATAGACGTGTTGACTTTTATGCTACGGGTCAGATGTATTTTTATTAATCATGTTGATATGCGCTCACATTCTGTTGACTGTTCATAAATGGTTTATTCGAGATTTGTACCAATCGGTTTATGAATTATATTCTTGTTTAATCAGCTTGCAACGATGATGTGTGATGAGTTTTGAGAAGTATCAAGCAAAAAAATCTTCTAGAAACTTCGCTGTTCGATCCATAGGGACCTGTATCTTTGTTCATGTTATTAAAGAGTTGCAGAAGCAGCATAGTGATCTCAGTTTATGCGAACGACTAAATTTCGTTTCTTTTTTCTTAATAAAGACAACTTATTGAATATATTAATTTCTTGTGTGTTGTTCAGTTTAAAGGGTGTTTTAAGTATCGATGAATGATATGATTAGACGTGAAAACCGACACTAATATGATGTATGTTGATCAGCTTGCAACAATGATGCATGATATCTGGAACTCGAGAAACGATGTCAGATGAACTCGGATAAAGTTGGTTTTTTGGATCAGGAAGATAAGGTTATGGTGGATGAATATTGGTGTAATTTGATCTGCAAAGTGCACAATTGTATGCCAGTTTTATCTTTTGTTTAATACTTTAATGGCTTCAGGGCCTCTTGAATCTTTGACCATGGTTTGACTATATTTTTTTAACGGCAATTTTTATTAGAAAACCTAAAAACTATACAACATCATCATCATACTCAGTAAATCTCACCAATAGCAAAGCTAAGGTAGGGTCTGAGGAGGGTAAGATGTAGACAGTCTTACCTCTACCCATAGGACTAGAGAGGCTGCTTCCAGTGAGACCCCCGGCTTGATTTAATCAACAAGATAGCTTGTATGATCTTTTTTTGCGTCTGAACCAAATACAGTATTATGCATCCCAAGTAGGTCGCAAACTGAGAAGGCGTACAAGGGTGGGATCAAGAGCCATGATGAGATCATCTGCCGTATTACTGAGCTTACATAACATGAAATAAACAAGTGGTCCATTGTCTCAGCCGAATCGTTGCATAGGTTTACGATTACGATTATGTGCTTTTTTTCTAGCGCTAGTCAAGACACTACATGAATGCGGTAACATTTTCGTAAAACTATCTATATATTAAAAGTTAACATTAGGTACAGTACTTTTTATCTCATACATATTGCAAGCAAACTTTTTCACCTTTTTCAAGCACCATATGTTTTGAGATGTTTCACTAAGGTGAGTTATTAACTAATATAACTTGCTTTACTTATTTCATATTTTAATGTTAGGTATTTAAATAATTTAAAAATGTTGAATTTTTAGTGTTTTAGCTAACTAAATAACTCTTTTATTTGTTATACGTATAGATGGTACTTATTTTATATATTTCAATACAACTTATGTTTGTTTCTTTTGTTTTTTTTAAACTAGGATTGCGACCCGCCGCAATGCGGCGGGGATTCTTTAGTTATAACTAAGTCGATCTACGACCCGCAGGTTATGTTAAACCTGTCAACAGAAAAAAAAAATAGACGATGTAAAAACGTTCACCAACACACGCACGTTGCGTCGTCTTAACTCGCAAAATTTAGAATGAAACGTAAAAACGTTAAACCAAAGATGCACATTACGATGTGTTCACAAAATTTAGAACCAAGCATAAAGCGAAAAATTTGCGGAAAATGAAAACTATAAATGAACAAAGTTGAAAGTAAAAAAAGTGGTGAGGATAGATTGCAAAAGATAAAAAGTTTTGGGGTAAAAGTAAAAAAACAAAAAGTTTTAGGTTAAAAGTAATTTATGAAATAGTTTTTGGTGAAATGTAAAAAAAAAAATCAATTTTTTTTGGAAAACCCCCAAAGCCAAGGTTATAACAACCATATTCATAACCAGTTTTTCTTTGAAAACCCCACAAAGCACACCCCGCGTTGCGGCGGGGCGTAAAACGGTGTCAAATAGTACTAATGCCACACAACCATCATCGACCACCAACACTAAGTCGACCTAGGATCTGCGTGTTGCGACGAACCTTTCAAACATGAAAAAATAGAGGTAAAAACGTTGAACCACACATGCACGTTGCGCCGTGTTAACTTGCAAAATTTGAAACAAAACATAAAAAAGTTAAACCACAGTCGTACGTTACGTCGTATTAACTCGAAAAATTTAGAACTATACGTAAAAATAAAATATGTGAAAGATGAAAAATACAAGTGACAAAAGTTGTGAAGTTAAATTGCAAATAATGAAAAGTTTTGGGTTAAAGTTAAAAAACAAATTATGTAGGGTTAAAATTGCAAAAGGTAAAAACCTTTGGATTAAAAATAAAAAATCAAGTTTTTTTTTTTTTTTTTTTAAAAAGTCCCAAAGCACAACTTACAAGTTGTATTGCATATGTTTGTTGCTTATTTATAGTAACTAGTATTAAGCACCCCCCGCGTTGCGGCGGGGACGTGCACTAATGCGACACTAATGTCAGCGACTACCGACACTGAAGTTGCGGTGTTAATGCGAAGAAATTAAACCGAAACGTAAAACATAGAATAAAATAACTAAGTTGATCTAGGACTCGCGCGTTACGATGAACCCACGTCATTTTTTTCTCGTTTGACATGTTCATCGTAATCTATATATAATATATCATTACCACTATACAAACCATAATGCATACATTACAACAACCATTGCATCAATATGTTGCAAATTATATTTATATAATATTTTGGCTAAATTAATTAGATTATTATAAATAATAATAATTTACAAATAAAACAACACAACTTTGAACGGATAAAACTGATTGAATATGGTAAGATAATGAAACCATTATTTGATTAGGGTACAACCACTTAAGCACAATTTACAACCATACATGTATACAAAACAGATTGAATTTGGTAAGATAATGAAACCATTATTATTTGATTAAGGTACAACCACTTAAGCACAACTTACAGCCTATATTTAATTAAGATACAACCAATAAAGCACAAGTTACAACCAAATATGCACACAAATGTTTCAATTTAATAGTATATAAATATACTTTTGTGTTCGTTCTATTTGCACAAATCGTTATGTTAACCATCATTACGGGTGTTTTTTTATTAGCATACATTTTGATGTTTAAAACCAAACCACCGAACCACCACAACACGCAGTGGTAAACCACTAGTTAACATTAAAGTAAATTCATCAGCTATGGTGTATAGAACTGCAAACGAATCGAACGGACACGAGCAAGGCCTTGTTTACAAACAATTCATGAACACTTACTGAACGGGATTTTTTATTCGTGTTCGTTCATTAAGAATATGAACAGGTTCGTGTTCGTTTGTTAATTTTAGGTACCGAACACAAACGAACGCAAACAAACATTCATGACATTACATTAAGATCCACCCGAAATATACTAATGAAATTGGGAATACTTGAATTGGGTTTATTTGTCACGGTTACCTCAAATAAAAATAAAAAAAAATCAAAAATAAAAACCCTAATTCACTATCCAACATAAACGGACGAACGTGGCCTCCATTCATGTTCGTTCATTGAGGGGTTTAAATTGAGGATATATTGTGCAAGGGGTGATAGGAGTAAGACCCTCAATCACCGGTTCAAATCAAACGATAAAAAGAAAAGATAGAACTACGACTCATTTGGATACAGATTCACCACCAAACGAAACCGTAGGGCTGCGATTTCCAACCGAAGATACAGATACACCACTACGGTTAGAGAATCGTGTCTAAGGTCACCACCCAACGCGCCACCGTTGAGCTAGCATAGACCATTAATTAACCCACACACATGAGATAATTAATACAAAGATTTTCATTCTAAAACTCACTCCCCTTTTCATTCAAAACATTTGTTCGATACATATAGCAAAGAAAAACAACTGTTACTAACTACCTCCTAACTTTAGGGAAAGTGAAAGCTAAAGTACTAATACATATGCAGAAAGTACAACTAGATAAAGCATAATACATGGGAGCAATAAAATAAAACATGCTACATTATGGTGGACGTGGGGTGTGTGTAGGAATTTCCATGAACCCATTTCAACCACCAATACGGGTATTCAGTCCAACCTGATTGATCCGTGTTGTTGTCGACCCGTATGTTGAACCTGCCCCAAATGACTATCTCTGACCCGATTGTATGTAATTTCAAATTGTGTCGTTTTACCGGGTCGCAATTGCTATCATTCTCTCCGTCTTCGAAAAAGTTTGTCCTCAAACTTAGGACAAGCGCTAGGCGGTGGCTCAGGAGGTATTTCCGGTGGATATCGGATGGCGTATAGTTTGAAATGAAATTGGGATAGGTACCATAATAAATGGTTCATAGCATTAAATAATATCTTGTGCTGTACCCCTTGCTTTGGTGGTGGTTCAGGGGGAATTTCCTTCATATAGTGCACACCACTATTATTTATATGTATATTGCCATGTAGAGATCCCATGATTGTAAATACACAATCCAAAACATGTATAATTTCCTGTGTACAGTAACCATATAGCTTAATTAAGCTAATTGTTGGAGGCAGTGTAGGGACCATAGAAATATGATTCAACACCTCATTGTTGGAGTCAACCTCTATAGGAGCATCAAGTCCATTTTCAGCCACACTTTTACTAAAAACATTAGAGTTCATTTGAACAAGTTGTCCACCATCATCTTCGTTTTTATTTTTCAATTCTTTGAGCATCAAAAATTCAAAATCTGAACCATCTTCCCTGGACTTGCCATTATCACAATCATCAATTATTGCTACCTGTTCTTGGACTGGTTTAAACTCATGTAAGGTTGATTTGGTGGGAGGTATTGGTGTGAGGGTTATTTTCAGGCTGTTATGAACAAACGAATATGTATTCTTGAACCCGTCATGAATTACTCTCCTATCAAATAGCCAAGGTCGTCCTAACAAAATGTGACAAGCATCCATCGGAACGACATCACACCATTGTTGGAGATATATGTCCGATGTAATTAAAAGTCAACGTAACCAACTCGGTACGATCCGAAGAGTTACACGTTGGTACACGAATCGTATATGTTCACAAATAGGTGTGTTATTATTTCTGAAATAATAATATTTGAACTCGAGAGACTTAAAATTAATTAGATTATTATTGAGAAGGTTATAAGAGTATAATCTCAAGGAGTTTGGTGTAAGTTTGAGTTTTATAAATATAATGTATCAAATATTAGACAATTTGATAAGTGTTATATTATAACTCAAACAAATCATTTTGGCTTCATGTAAAGGCAATTCTATAAGATTGAAAATGCCCGATCATAATTGTCCACTAGAAGATAATTGCCCATTATATGATGATGTTGGCCACTTGTTGGAAATAATTGCCCATTATATGATGATGTTGGTCACTTGTTGGAAAAGAAAGAAATTATTTTATAAGCACATGCCAACAATAGAAGAGTATGATGAAGCTAAAATAGATCATACACATCCAGTGCTTTTGCCACCAATAAAAAGAAGGAAACCAAGCTCTTAGTCGGTGCTACCTTTGGGTATCAAGTGCTTGGTTGCGTGAACTTCCTACTAGCGAGGATTCGTTGTAACCCGCGTGTTACAATCCCGGTGTAGTGTAACACCCCAAAACCCGAATGTTTATATTGGCCGTATGTTCCTATATGATTAAGCATGAAATAAATAACTAAGTTATTCAACCTAGTTAAGAATATAGTAGAAACAATAAAAAAATGAAAGTTGTGCCAGTTATAATTAGTGGCAAACTTGAGGGACTAAAGTGGGGTAAATGAAAGTTGATTTTATAAAAAAAAATACGCACATATACACACACACGTATGTGTGTTCGTGAAGGGGCCAGGAGCTCCATGAGCTCAAGAAACCCTAAGCATGAAGAATCATCGAATTGAAGGGCAAATCAAGGTCTAAATTCATGAATAAACACGCATTAATGATCACCTACACGAGGGGATCATAAGGTATGTCTCAAAACCTAGATTGGTGATCTTTCACGAAGTGGGTTATGTTCTAATCCATGAATTGGTATGAAATTGAGTATGAGCATGTGTTAGAATCATCATATAGAATATGGATTATTCATGGTTTAGATTAATTTGATGTTTAAGGGTGAAACCCGTTTGTTGTGGTAAAGATGATGACATGGGTAAATCATCCATGTCCAAATTCTTGCCTATTATTGATGTATTTTGACATATATGATTGATTCTTGTTAGAGGAATTGAAAGAAATGTGATACTAGTAGGTTTGATGTTTATGCATGGATGATTCATGTTGATTAGAATGAGGAATTTGATGAATTCTGTATGAGATTAGAAGGATATGCATGAATTAGTTGTACACTATGCTTAGAAGGTAGTACACACATCAAAAGTATGATGAAATTATGAAGAACTTAAGATTAGATCACTTGTAAGTGATTAACAAAGTAGTTATGAAGTGGGTTTTTGATGATATGATAGAAGTAATGATATGCTCATGTTAATAATGTTGAAAATCATATATGTGTAAGTATTTTTAAAGAAATTGGATAAGAAGTGATGGATTAGCATGTTTTAAGGTTAAATGATAAACTTGATATAAGATCCGTGTGATAAAAAAAAGGATTTGATGAATGATGAACAAGCTAACAATGTTGAGAATGATATATGATAGTTGATGCTTAATAAGCGACATGGAAGCTTGGAAAGGAAGCGGGTCAAACGGGACCAATGCGCACGGGAAGCATATTCGGATGCTAGGTAAGTAAAGCTTACACCCTTTTTTTGTAGAATATCTATTCAATGTATAGATTACGGACATGGTAAGTAGATATGGGAATTATTAAATTTGTGAATTATGATGTTCCGACAAGTTTCGGTATGGGCCGGAACATGTGGTTATGTTAAGAAACTAAGCTTGATGGTTAAAAAGGGTAAAAAGGGCATCATGGTAATTTTGGTTGCAAGTTAACGAAAGAATATGTTACATGGAAGGGGTAACGAATAACTAAAATCCCATAAGGATAAAATGATATTTAGACTTAACGGGTCAAATGGTGAAGACATTACCATTTGGCGATATTGACTAATGAATTGTTTTGTCAAGTATTATGCATTCACAGGATGAAAAGCGAAACGAATTATGTTGCTATTAACTAGCCATTTAGTGCGCGAAATATTAAAACGGGTCATAGCTTTGATCCGAGCCAGGTATGTGCGTTTAGAGTTGTAGTTAAGTCGTGAGATTAGTCAAATGTTTAAGGAAGTCCTTTGTAGTAAAGGATGGAACAAAGTTGACAAAAACACCCTTGATGGGTAAATCGGGCAAACGATCTTAAAAGTTGATTAGAAACAAGCTATTGGGTTAAGTGAATGTTTTGGAAAAGTAGGAAAGCGAGAAGTATGATTTTCGTAAGCCAAGGACCTTAAAATGCGCAAATACCTTTAACGGGTCAAAATAAGCTTTTGAGCGAAAATGGGTTAAGAGGATGCAAGACATCCGAGAATTTAATCTTTTATGATAGACGTCATTGATATTATTAGGTTCATAAGAAGTTATGGTCAAACAAACGAGTTATGTTGATAAATGCATGAACGGGTCAAAATTTTGGTAAAAGGGTAATAAGCCGAAGGCTTGAAGGTCCTAAATCTCGGTAGCCCGAATATTGGATTTTCACTCCATGTGATGGAGAACTAAATTACGACCGCGTAGGAAAAAGAATCATGTAAATCGGATCAATAACGAATGAGTTATGTCCGTTTTCGTGAAACTTGGGTTGGCTGGGAATGTTACAGCTGCAATTAAGAAACTTGCTGTCAAAAAAGGGCCTAGGTGGGGCGTCTAGCCCCCCTGAATCCCAAAATTGTTTAATTTTGTTTGTTTGACCCATATAACTTGTTTAAACTTGTTATTTAACTATCAAAGCTAACTTTTAAGTTGGTTTTGATCATAGGTGATAGCCAAGAGTGCCCGGATATGTATGTATGTTTGTATGTCTCTATACACGTATTTACAAATGTATGTAAGCATGTATGCACCTACGTATGTATGTTTATAAGTATGTGAGTAAGTATACGCGGATGTATGAAGGTATGTATGTGAGTAGGCATGTATGAGTTAGGTATGTTGCAAGTAGGGATGTATGTATGTATATATGTATAATGTTATGAGTATATGTAATGATGTAGGTATGTGTGTATGTAGATACGTATGTAATGATGTAGATGTGTTTACATGTGGGTATGTACGTATGTATGTAATTGGTAATGTGTGAACGTATGTATATGTATAAGTATGTATGAAAGTAGGTACGCATGTATCTAATGAAATTGAGTACTAACGATAATATTAGCGTGCCTGGTGAATGAAGTGTAACGCAGGAATAGCAAAGAAGTCTCACCACGGATTTTATGATTAGATGGAAAGCTGGGATGTAAAGAGTTAACGGAACGAAAAGTAAACGTGAATAAATCTTGTATGTTTATAATGCGTACTAATGTTATGAATTTTATGTGGTGAGCGCATGTAGTACGAGTCATGAGGATCATCAAGGAATAGAGATCGAGGATCGAGTCACAAGACAGATTGTAAGGGAAGGTTGGTGTATGAAATTTAGAAAACCCATATTATGTTTTTAATTGTAAATGATTTTATTGATGACTTCATGTGAAAAAGTTGTGTTAAAATGAATATTTAAGTAAGTCAAGGTATTTATAAGGAAAGAAATTTTATGGCATGAACTTCCGCTGCGACTTTTTGTCAAATACGAACTAGGGGCTTACAAGTTGGTATCAGAGCCCTGGTTTGAGAGAATCAAGTATGAGAAGGTAGGTACTTGAACTCAAACCTATGTGCTCTTGTGATAAGGAACCCGTACAATCCATGACTCGATCAAGATCTAAAGGTAGAAATGGAATGAAAACGTGTATGTATGTATTCATATGAAGAAGCTAACGGTTTGCTATGTGCAAGGTAAGCTTAAAAGTTTGGAGAGGATGATCCGTGAATGCAGTCTAAGATGGATGCTAAGTGTGACACCTGTAACAACTCTCATCAAAAGTCCTAATTATTATTTTAATTTGGCCAATAGGAAACCTTAATTGAGAAACCCAAGTGATTCTGAACAAACCCTAAAATTTTCAGAACAATCAGAATCAGGATCAGGGCCCCTAAAACTCAAGGGGGGTATACCCTAGTTAATGATTATCTAAAAATTCTCGCTGTCAAAATTCTAAATTAAGAATCTGTCAAGTCAGCAAAGCTAGTCCCAACCGTGGCTACCCTATAACCTATTTTTAACCCTTACGCACCGTAACAATTTGAGTCTTACGGTCCGTAAGCATACTTACGCACCGCAACAATTTGAGGCTTACGGTCCGTAAGCAATGCAAAATTTTGACTATAAATAGCAGACATTGGCACTTGAAATTAGGCGTATGTTCGACGAAGAAATTCGTTTCAGGCACAGAGTTACATTCTGTTTACCACAATTAACACACACGATTCACTAATCAACGCCGCAATCAGGGTAATAACTCGATCGCTATTACGATTCAACGTCCGATCGATTATAACTATCCAACGATTAAGTGCCGCTCAAATTGAGTTTATACTTTGTTATTCATCGTGATTTCGACTTGAATGTTTGAGTGCTGTTCGAAATCGGACTATACTCTGTCATTCGTTGTGAATCCGCTGAATTGTTAAGTATTGCACTTGTAAACCGTTGTGAGGGTTTAATCTCGTGAATTGTCGTAACTGCTGTATTAGTTACTAACCTGTTGTGTGTGCATTATTATTTAAATTAGGTTAATCAAGGCTAATCAGTAGGCTTATACTCTGCTCGTTAAATCTACAATGTGAGTCATTCTCTTTTTATCAACTATTTTACAATACCTCAAATTATTTTCAAGGTTATAATTACAGGGACTAAGTCATGGATATCTTGAATTACTGGTTAATGGGGTATTGTGCACATTACTAATTTTCTCCCAGTTAGGTTCATTGACCTACTCGGGATAATCACTGTTAGGTTCATTGACCTACAGGGATAATCATCACTATTTAGGTTCATTGATCTAATAGTGGTATGACCATCGTCACCATTGTGACTTGTCACCATTGTGACAGAGCGCCAGATAAAAATAAGATAGAAGCCATTGTAATCGCTCTTATGCTGTAATTAATAACTATGCATCATTATGCAAAATAGAATGATTCACTCAGTATTTCCCTGCTGACAAAACCTTTTTCAAACATGTTTCAGGTGATCTGTTGTGAGCACATGAAAAAGTGCCGTGGAGCACTACAAGCTTAGAAAAGTGGCTGAATGTAAATAAATAAAGAAACATGTTTTGAGAAAAGATTTCCCAGTGAAATCACTTTATTGTAAATTATGGGATTTATCCCTATATTATATATATAAACGAGCAGTTTTAATATTAATCGATCCTGTTTAAAAAGACTTCCGCTGTCATTTAATTAGATACCATCGGATTTCCTGCCTCGCGGCTCTGGACCAGGTCAAACCGGGGCCAAGGGCCGTGACAACACCTGTGTCACTTCAACTATCAAAACAAATGCCAAACCAATGAAATATTGTATTTCATACTTGGGATTTGTAAAAATATTTGTATCGTTGCACATATCAACTCTTGTTCGATTTTAAGCTTTAAATCGCTTTCTGGAGGGTTATACGCACTCTGATGCGTAAATATAACCAGTTTAATCCAACGAACACTCCGGAATAGTGAAATAGGCTTAACATACCTTAAATAACCTTTACATAACTTAGAAATAAGTTTTAAAGGCTTTGGTATGGCAAAAACAAGTTAATTCGCTTACAGGGACTAAACTTGACAAACTGCGAAAGTATGCCAATTTGAACTGTAACGAACATTCTGGAACATGACCATAATTTAAACATACCGTAAATATCCTTTACATAGCTTAGAAATAGGCTTTGAGGGGTTCGGTATGCTAAAATAAACTTTTGGGTCATTCAGGGACTAAAAGCGTCAAAAAGTGCACAAGTTTGCATTTTCGCGCATAACTTACGTTCTGAATACATCCGGACATCCAAAAATTTATGTAAGCACTAAAATATTTTATTTTAGTGTTTGGAATGAGAAAAATCCATTCGTCACACAATTTGGATCGTTTTTCGCGCTTATGCGCATTCCGTCGTAATTAAGCGAACATCGCGATCGTACGACCAAACGAACCAACATCCGACATATTTTTGAGCATGTTTCATATCCAAAATGTTTAGGCATCATTTTAGGGCCTTAACGTTGGCTTAACGGGCCTTAAACATGTCGGAAAAGGCTTTAAAACACAACAGGGACCAAAACTGTCATTGCTGAAAGTTGGTTTCTGACCAGTCAGGCCAGGCGGCCCGCGTAAGATCAGTGTGTCATCTTACGCGGCCCGCGTCAGAGTCCCAGATTAGATAAGATCATTTTGACAGCAGATTACAGCTGTTAAGCACTTCTAATCCGATTCCAAGTGTTGTTTCCTGCTTATGGGGGGCCAATAAGTGCATATGAGCATTCCAACAAGTGTAGGGATGTGATTCAAGCACGTTATCCAAGAAACGATCTTAACGGCTCTCCGAATACTATAAATACCCCACCCCCATTTGCTTCAAACTCACAAGAATCTGATTTGAGAAGCTCTAAGTTGAAACCTTTGTTTCATACCTGAGCTACTTGAATCAAGATTAGCATTCGGGGACCCTTCGTAAGTATTCCTTCGTTCTTTTATTGCTTTTCGAGTCCGAAAGTCAAACTTTGTTTGACTTTCTGCATTGACCAGTTTATGGTCAATGCGAAGTTCGTTTGAACTTCGCAACGTGATTGTAATCACGATGGTTATAGTCCCTTGTGACTATGCCTACTGATTACCACGTTGTCTAGGTTTGTAAGGGTAAGCGATCTAATAAATCGCTTATACCTTCGAACCCGACCCATTTGGTCGATCATTAGGATCCGACCAAACACATTAGGTGACCATAGTATATAGGGCATAACCTTCTGAGGTTATACCTTATGGTCGCTTCGTTTAAGTAGTTGTATGATAGGTAGTTTATATGCCTTAGGTAAATTACCAAAATGCCCTTTTTTACGCCAAATTTCATTTTAATCATATGTAACATAACTTTTGGTATCTAAACTGATTTGGTAACAATATTAGACATGTTAAGGCATATTTTACTTATCATAGGACTAGTTAGGCGTTCCGAACGCGTTTCACGCGAACGACGCGTTAAAGTAGCATAAGCTACCTAAACGGGTCGTAATGGGTCGTAAGCACTTAGGTTAGGTTTCATTTAGTATGTAGGCTTTGTTAAACCATATGACACGAGTCTCCATACTCGTTTGGTTTACGAACCCTCATTCTATCTAAATCCTCCGACTTAGGTCCGGTTTATTAACATAGATACCTATATTAGGTATCGTTTGATTCCGTGATCTCTAGCATTGCTTGGTGGCTATCTTAGGACTTCTGAGCAATCTCAAGTGAGTATATAGTTCCCCTATTTTACAACTTTCAACTGTTTTGGGGTGAAGCATGTGTACCTATGTGTTATTTTCATGATTTCAAAGTATAATTGATTATACATGTTATTACTTATCATTTGACAAACTAAATGACTATCTATGGTCTAAACACTGATTTCTCAAAGAACATAAAATAAAATGTTGAATTGTACTTATTTTATGTTCACCAGACCGATTGGTAGTATGATATAGCGCTATAGGACTAGACACCCCATTCCTGTTGTCATGGAATGTCTGAAACCAATTTGTTTCTCCATCCAAATAGGGATTGCCTTGGTGGTATCCTTATAGTCTCAAAGGTGTAGTTTGATGCACTAGGTCTGAATGAATTCTTAAATCACACCTTTAAAGTATATTTTGATATACTCCCAAAAGTATAGTTTGATATACTCTCATGTGTGGTATTGTACAGAACCAACATATATATTTTATCAACAAACCAAAACATATTTTTAATATGTTATTTACAAATCCAAAGTATACTTTTAATATGCTACTATAAGGTTATTCGTTTAACCTTACATTATTTTACAAAGCATAACTTTTGATTTATTCAAACACTTTGTTTTGTACATTTTTACTTGTGGTTTAAGAAATCTCATTTTACTTACCATACATAACTTTTGTTTACACATTACATGGTTTACATTTAACTTGAGTTATACAATAACATTGGACTATTGGTTTAAACATGAACATTCTATATTGGTGGTTTGGTTTGAGTAAGTGACTTAAGTAACGAGGCGTGTGTAATATGATACAAGCATAGTGGATACGCCACTGGTACTTCCTATATATAAGTGTTTGTATGGTATCACATATTGTAGCGTTATTTGAATCATTTCAATTTGAGACATATAACATTTTATACAAATAACATACTTTTCATAAGACATTGTTTTACAACAACTTATCTTATACAAACTCATTTCACATGGTTGTTCATTTAACCTTACATTTATTTATACATATCATCTGATCTTATTGTTTTTCAAACGATTTACAAAACAAATCAATTTACAAGGTTCATGACTAAACTTTATAAAACATTTTCTTGAACTTACAAGTCATGAATCCTATTTTCACAAAACCTATGTATCTCACAGGCATTTTTATGCTGACGTACCTATTTTTACAGATGTTTCAGGTACTGCTTTGCAATGATTGTTGATACATGCTACATTTAGGATGGACTCGTGCCTTAGCAACATTAAAACTTGGAAGATCATAGTTGTATTATTTGATTGTATAAAAACAATGAGTTCATTTATTCAATAAAACAGAATTTATTTATTCCATGGTTATGAAACAATGATTCTGTTACAACACTCCCCGACGTTTCCGCCACGTCTAGTTGCTTTACGTGGTCGGGGTGTGACACTAAGGCAGGCAAGGATGCGAATGGACAGATGGACCCCAGGTACACAATGTTAATATGTATGGTACCGGTGTTAAAAGAAAAAGGAAGAAATTCCCTTGGGAAAGAAATTATTAAACAAAAGACAATGATATGGTTTTGGTGAAGGTTTAGAGATGTGCACGAAACTGAAACCCATCTCTCGGACATAAGGCGATGATTACACGAAGGCACGAAACTAGTATGTGGATTGCGCACCTGGCCAGTACGCAAGAAGCATATGACGTTCGTGAGACCGTGGTAATTATCGCAGGTATGTCCGGTAGAACTGGGTAGCAGGTGGACGTGCGGGGGAAACGGGTTGTAAGACTCTCGGGAAATTGAGAGTACTACGTAAGAATGAAAAGTATGATTGATAGGAATGAAGAATGTTGAATCCGTAAGAAAGTACGGATCGACAATATATGAATGAAATGTTTGAATCTGCGAGACGGATTCAAAGAATGAAAGATGTGAATGCAATGTTAGAATCCACGAGACGGATTCAAGGGATGAAAGGCATGAATGGAATGTTTGAATCTGTAAAACGGATTCAAGAAAATGGAATGTAGAAATGATATGTCTGAATCCGCGAGACGGATTCAACGCATGTAAAGAATGAATGATGTAAATGATATGTTTGAATCCGTGAGGTGGATTCAAAGCATAGAAGGAAGAAAATGTGTGAATGGTATGTTTGGAACCGCTAGACGGATTCAAAACATAGAAGTAATGAAAGGTATGGATGTTACGTTTGAATCCACGGGACATATTTAAAATATAAAAAGGATGAAATTAGTCCACATCAGAATGTGTCGATAGTTTGACCATGGTTGTGTTAAACGAGTCATATGAGTAAATATAAAGTAACTGAATGAAAGAATGATCGTAATTGGCACGCAAACCTAAATTTTAAAACGAAAGGAAGAAGTTTCGAACAAGCTATGTGTTAAATGTGTTAGAAATCGACTCTTGGGAGTCATAATAAACGACGGGCTACGACCCGGACAATAAATTAAGTATGAGCAAAATGATAAGTTTTGCTAACAATACCGAAATGATGTAATGAATGTTTTTGCAAGTAAGCATGAATGGAAAGAAGTACGAACGTGTGCCTCAGTATTTATACGATAGTTAAGAAATGTCAGTTAAGCCTTGGAAACTCAAATGAAGGTTGACGGAATAAGTAACTAGAATGAAAGAATTTCATGTGAGAAATGAAATGTGCTAACTGTTAAAATTGTTGATGATAATGTTAGAACCCTTGATGTAATGAAACCAATCGAATTGGTGGAAGGATGTGTACGATTGGAAGCACATTACATGGATGAATGAAATCTAGCCTGGTACGGCTAGCACTCGCGAAGAATGTGGACAGACCTGATTTACGGATGGCTGAAGTATGGAAGGAAATAGAGGTAAGTAAAATGTTTTAATTTATGTCAGATAAGTATGAATTAGTAAATTGAAAACGCCCTACAAAATGCATGGTGGAATGAGTACGGTATAGTACGGAATGTTTGATTCCTAATAGTTGACATAAGAAGAAAACTATGTCATTAAAGAATGAATCTCAAAGGTTTTAAGTGAAAATTTCGGATATTGGTTAAACTTTCGTATGAAGAACCTGCATGATATGCTTGCTTAGGCAACTTAAGTAATGCATGAATTGAGAAGAATAGTAATGTAGAATAAATGAGGTGAGTTGAAGTTAACGTAAGGGTACGTATAGTACCAATAACTATACGAAACGTAGAATGACGTTAACTTTGGAGTTAAGCGTGTATATGTGACTATGAAATAGTAGTTTTGTTGCGATAACAAAACAAGAACTAAATATCATATGATATATGTATAAAATATAATCTAAGAGATGGGATGAAGATATTAGATCTGTTATAACGAATCATACGAATATAAGTACGATAATAAGTGTGAAGAGGTATGTATATTGACCCACTACAAACGGGCCAAGAAAATGAGAATGTGTGTAAAGATAAAGTATGAAAAGTATGGACTTGTTAGAAAGAAGTCAATTAATTGAATGGTTATGAATCGAGAATGGATAGTTACTTAGCATTATGACGTACCTATCGAAATTAAACATAGATGTGTATGTATAAATTACGAATTTAGATCGTATAGTCGACGAAGATGATATGGAATTTGAAATAAACGAAAAGGAATGTTTTTAATAGGAAGTCGGAATTGTTTCAAGTAAACAAAATGGTATATTACATAGGATATACAAGTATTAGAATGATGAATGAACCATTAGCTATGGAAGGCGATAGAAGCTAACGCTATTAGTGAAAGCGACACTAATAAGAACTCCGGGACGGGTTCTTGAAGATAGAAGGTCGTCATTAGATGGGCCCATGGTCGTGTTGATGTGGCGGAAAGGAAAGGTAATTAGTGTTTAATGGAAATGAGAAAGGTTTCAGGGACGAAACCTCATTTAAGGGGGTAGACTTGTAACACCCTAAAACCCGAATGTTTATATTGGCCGTATGTTCCTATATGATTAAGCATGAAATAAATAACTAAGTTATTCAACCTAGTTAAGAATATAGTAGAAACAATAAAAAAATGAAAGTTGTGCTAATTTTAATTAGTGGCAAACTTGAGGGACTAAAGTGGGGTAAATGAAACTTGATTTTATAAAAAAAATACACACATATACACACACGTATGTGTGTTCGTGAAGGGGCCAGGAGCTCCATGAGCTCAAGAAACCCTAAGCATGAAGAATCATCGAATTGAAGGGCAAATCAAGGTCTAAATTCACGAATAAACACGGATTAATGATCACCTACATGAGGGGATCATAAGGTATGTCTCAAAACCTAGATTGGTGATCTTTCACGAAGTGGGTTTGGTTCTAATCCATGAATTGGTATGTAATTGAGTATGAGCATGTGTTAGAATCATCATATAGAATATGGATTATTCATGGTTTAGGTTAATTTGATGTTTAAGGCTGAAACCCGTTTGTTATGGTAAAGATGATGACATGGGTAAATCATCCATGTCCAAATTCTTGCCTATTATTGATGTATTTTGACATATATGATTGATTCTTGTTAGAGGAATTGAAAGAAATGCGATACTAGTAGGTTTGATGTTTATTCATGGATGATTCATGTTGATTAGAATGAGGAATTTGATGAATTATGTATGAGATTAGAAGGATATGCATGAATTAGTTGTACACTATGCTTAGAAGGTAGTACACACATCAAAAGTATGATGAAATTATGAAGAACTTAAGATTAGATCACTTGTAAGTGATTAACAAAGTAGTTATGAAGTGGGTTTTTGATGATATGATAGAAGTAATGATATGCTCATGTTAATAATGTTGAAAATCATATATGTGTAAGTATTTTTAAAGAAATTGGATAAGAAGTGATGGATTAGCATGTTTTAAGGTTAAATGATAAACTTGATATAAGATCCGTGTGATAAAAAAAAGGATTTGATGAATGATGAACAAGCTAACTATGTTGAGAATGATATATGATAGTTGATGCTTAATAAGCGACATGGAAGCTTGGAAAGGAAGCGGGTCAAACGGGACCAATGCGCACGGGAAGCATATTCGGATGCTAGGTAAGTAAAGCTTACACCCTTTTTTGTAGAATATCTATTCAATGTATAGATTACGGACATGGTAAGTAGATATGGGAATTATTAAATTTGTGAATTATGATGTTCCGACAAGTTTCGGTATGGGCCGGAACATGTGGTTATGTTAAGAAACTAAGCTTGATGGTTAAAAAGGGTAAAAAGGGCATCATGGTAATTTTGGTTGCAAGTTAACGAAAGAATATGTTACATGGAAGGGGTAACGAATAACTAAAATCCCATAAGGATAAAATGATATTTAGACTTAACGGGTCAAATGGTGAAGACATTACCATTTGGCGATATTGACTAATGAATTGTTTTGTCAAGTATTATGCATTCACAGGATGAAAAGCGAAACGAATTATGTTGCTATTAACTAGCCATTTAGTGAGCGAAATATTAAAACGGGTCATAGCTTTGATCCGAGCCAGGTATGTGCGTTTAGAGTTGTAGTTAAGTCGTGGGATTAGTCAAATGTTTAAGGAAGTCCTTTGTAGTAAAGGATGGAACAAAGTTGACAAAAACGCCCTTGATGGGTAAATCGGGCAAACGATCTTAAAAGTTGATTAGAAACAAGCTATTGGGTTAAGTGAATGTTTTGGAAAAGTAGGAAAGCGAGAAGTATGATTTTCGTAAGCCAAGGACCTTAAAATGCGCAAATACCTTTAACGGGTCAAAATAAGCTTTTGAGCGAAAATGGGTTAAGAGGATGCAAGACATCCGAGAATTTAATCTTTTATGATAGACGTCATTGATATTATTAGGTTCATAAGAAGTTATGGTCAAACAAACGAGTTATGTTGATAAATGCATGAACGGGTCAAAATTTTGGTAAAAGGGTAATAAGCCGAAGGCTTGAAGGTCCTAAATCTCGGTAGCCCGAATATTGGATTTTCACTCCATGTGATGGAGAACTAAATTACGACCGCGTAGGAAAAAGAATCATGTAAATCGGATCAATAACGAATGAGTTATGTCCGTTTTCGTGAAACTTGGGTTGGCTGGGAATGTTACAGCAGGAATTAAGAAACTTGCTGTCAAAAAAGGGCTTAGGTGGGGCGTCTAGCCCCCCCTGAATCCCAAAATTGTTTAATTTTGTTTGTTTGACCCATATAACTTGTTTAAACTTGTTATTTAACTATCAATGCTAACTTTTAAGTTGGTTTTGATCATAGTTGATAGCCAAGAGTGCCCGGATATGTATTTATGTTTGTATGTCTCTATACACGTATTTACAAATGTATGTAAGCATGTATGCACCTACGTATGTATGTTTATAAGTATACGCGGATATATGAAGGTATGTATGTGAGTAGGCTTGTATGAGTTAGGTATGTTGCAAGTAGGGATGTATGTATGTATATATGTATAATGTTATGAGTATATGTAATGATGTAGGTATGTGTGTATGTAGATACGTATGTAATGATGTAGATGTGTTTACATGTGGGTATGTACGTATGTATGTAATTGGTTATGTGTGAACGTATGTATATGTATAAGTATGTATGAAAGTAGGTACGCATGTATCTAATGAAATTGAGTACTAACGATAATATTAGCGTGCCTGGTGAATGAAGTGTAACGCAGGAATAGCAAAGAAGTCTCACCACGGATTTTATGATTAGATGGAAAGCTGGGATGTAAAGAGTTAACGGAACGAAAAGTAAACGAGAATAAATATTGTATGTTTATAATGCGTACTAATGTTATGAATTTTATGTGGTGAGCGCAGGTAGTACGAGTCATGAGGATCATCAAGGAATAGAGATCGAGGATCGAGTCACAAGACAGATTGTACGGGAACGTTGGTGTATGAAATTTAGAAAACCCATATTATGTTTTTAATTGTAAATGATTTGATTGATGACTTCATGTGAAAAAGTTGTGTTAAAATGAAGATTTAAGTAAGTCAAGGTATTTATAAGGAAATAAATTTTATGGCATGAACTTCCGCTGCGACTTTTTGTCAAATACGAACTAGGGGCTTACATGTAGTCGTCAAAGGTTGATTACTAAACTCTCTTTGATTGTTTATTTATTTGTTTATACGTGTGTAATCTTGATCCTGATTGGGAATATTTATTAACCGGGTTAATAAATTTAACTATGGTTTTATATATAAAATCAGACTTAATGAGTTTTATATATAAACCGCTTCCGCTATTTTGTACCACTGATTCCCAACAGTGGTATCAGAGCCACGGTTACACGCATATAGATGGTAGAGGATATAAATTTTGATCTATGTTTTATTTGTCAAAAGTTTTTTTTTTGACAAAAGATCAAAACTTTTGGTTGTTTTTGGATTGTGATGTGAATCGAGCCCTAGGTTACGACCCTTGTCATGGTTGTGTTTGTTTTATTTTATTATTTTATTTTATCTTTGGTTTGTATTATTTTGCGGACATTTGGATCCGATGTAATAATTTTATTTTATTATGATTTGTATTTTTGGCGGATAATGGATCCGATGTAATATATAGGATTAGATTAGATTTGTTTTATTCTAATTACAAATCTTATTGTAATCTCAAAAGTACAAGATCAAGATAAAGATAAATATCAAGATAAAGATAAATGGCGAACAGGTACCATGGAAATAGAGATCGCGGGTCAAGTGGGAGATTTCAATTTTTAGATTTTGAAACCCTTTAGACTAGTTCGTTTCGTTTCTGGCTAAAACGAAACGGGCAACCTACTAGGGGCTCGATTCAATTATTTATTATTGTGTGGTTGTGTTTTATTTATCGTAAATAATATAGATAACCCAAAATTAAATAATTTTACAATCAAGACATAATAAAACTGAAAAGTAAATTTAATAAAAGAGTTTTATTAAAATTTAAAACAAGATTATTCGCGATATAAAGACCAACATAGTTTAATAGGGTATTTAAAACTATATCGAGTCGAGTGTGGAAAGGAGTTTCTATTATCACGAATCAAATAAATTTGGATTTTATAAACCATTGTATAACTCGCCTCATGCAACGAGTTATTCAAAATATTTTTGATAAATATTAAAATAAATCCCAAATTTTAAAATTGATGTTTTATGCCACCCTTAACTAATTAACACTTCATTCTAAATCGAACCCAAATGTTAGTGCCATACGCTGCATCTGGGAGTCCATCATGAAAGAAGGTAATCATCGCGTTTCCTGTGTAACACAGGCCGGTGTTACAGTTAATAGTAAAGGACAAAACATTACTTGTTTGACAAGTGGGCGTAGTTGGGGTTAAACATGTTGGAATCAGTGGTACAAAATAGCGGAAGCGGTTTATATATAAAACTCATTAAGTCTGATTTTATATATAAAAACCATAGTTAAATTTATTAACCCGGTTAATAAATATTCCCAATCAGGATCAAGATTACACACGTATAAACAAATAAATAAACAATCAAAGAGAGTTTAGTAATCAACCTTTGACGACTACACCGGGATTGTAACACGCGGGTTACAACGAATCCTCGCTAGTAGGAAGTTCACGCAACCAAGCACTTGATACCCAAAGGTAGCACCGACTAAGAGCTTGGTTTCCTTCTTTTTATTGGTGGCAAAAGCACTGGATGTGTATGATCTATTTTAGCTTCATCATCCTCTTCTATTGTTGGCATGTGCTTATAAAAGAATTTCTTTCTTTTCCAACAAGTGGCCAACATCATCATCATATAATGGGAAATTATTTCCAACAAGTGGCCAACATCATCATATAATGGGCAATTATCTTCTAGTGGACAATTATGATCGGGCATTTTCAATCTTATAGAATTGCCTTTACATGAAGCCAAAATGATTTGTTTGAGTTATAATATAACACTTATCAAATTGTCTAATATTTGATACATTATATTTATAAAACTCAAACTTACACCAAACTCCTTGAGATTATACTCTTATAACCTTCTCAATAATAATCTAATTAATATTAAGTCTCTCGAGTTCAAATATTATTATTTCAGAAATAATAACACACCTATTTGTGAACATATACGATTCGTGTACCAACGTGTAACTCTTCGGATCGTACCGAGTTGGTTACGTTGACTTTTAATTACATCGGACATATATCTCCAACATGTAAGACCCTAATTCACGTTTGACCAAAAGTCGCAGCGGAAGTTCATGTCTAAAAATTTCTTTCCTTATAATACCTTGACTTATTTGAAATTTCATTCATCCATTTTTATTTTATACTCTTTTACACACTTGCATCAATCGACTCATTTACTAAATACAAACATAACTTATGTCTGCTAAATTACATACACAAACGTCCCCGTACAATCTATCTTGTGACTCGGTCCTCGATCTCCATTCCTTGATGATCCTCCGTGACCCAATCAACCTGCGCTCACCACATACATTCATAACGTTAGCACACATTATAAACATAAATAAGTTTCCTTCTTGTTGACTTTTCATTTCATTATCTCTTTTCATTCCAGCTTTCCATTACATTATACTATTCGTGGCGAGACTTCCTTTTTATACCTGCAATACACTTCGTTCACAAGGCACGTTATTATTATCGTCAATACTCTATCTCATTGAATACATGCGTACATACTTTCATACATACTCACATATATGCATACGTTCGTACATAACCACTTGCATACATGTACATACACATACTGCCTACATACACACCTACATACATACATACATATATTCATATCTTCACGCGTGCCTACATACGTGCATACGCTCATATATATCTAATTGCATACATACAAACATACATTCAATCATACATACAAACATACATACCTTCATACGTATCTACATCTCCTAAAACATAAAATAAGTTGATCATACTTAGCTTACAGGCGTTTAAAAAACGCCTTTAAACGGGTTCATGGAACAAAACAACCAAAATAAACAATTTTGGGATTCAGGGGGGGCTAGACGCCCCACCTAGGCCCTTTTTTGACAGCAAGTTTCTTAATTGCTGCTGGAAAATTTTCAGCCAACCCAAGTTTCACGAAAACGGACATAACTCATTCGTTATTGATCCGATTTACATGATTCTTTTTCCTACGCGGTCGTAATTTAATTCTCCATCACATGGAGTGAAAATCCAATATTCGGGCTACCGAAATTTAGGACCTTCAAGCCTTCGGCTTATTACCCTTTTACCAAAATTTTGACCCGTTCATGCATTTATCAACATAACTCGTTCGTTTGACCATAACTTCTTATGAACCTAATAATATCAATGAAGTTTATCATAAAAACTAAATTCTCGGATGTCTTGCATCCTCTTAATCCATTTTCGCTCGAAAGCTTATTTTGACCCGTTAAGGGTATTTGCGCATTTTAAGGTCCTTAGCTTACGAAAATCATACTTCTCGCTTTCTTACTTTTTCAAAATATTCATTTAATCAAATAGCTTGTTTGTAATCAACTTTTAAGACCGTTTGCCCGTTTTACCCATCAAGGGCGTTTTTGTCAACTTTGACCCATCCTTTACTACAAAAGACTTCATTGCATAATTAACCAATCATGCGACTTATCTACAATTGTAAATGCACATACCTGGCTTGGATCAAAGCTATGACCCGTTTTAATACATCATCTATTAAATTGCTAGATATTAACAACGCAAATCCCTTTGCTATACATTCTGTGAATTCATAATACTTAACAAAACAATTCATTAGTCGATAACGCCAAATGGTGACATCTTCACCATTTGACCCGTTAAGTCTAAATATCCATTTTGTCCTTGTGGGACTTTAGTTAGTCATTATCCCATCCATATAACTTATTCCTTTGTTAACCCGTAACCAAAATCACCACAATACCCTTTTTACCCTTTTTGACCTTCAAACTTAGTTTCTTAACATAATCACATGTTCCGACCCATATCAAAACTTGTCGGAACATCATAATTCACATATTTACTTACCATGTTCGTAATCTATACATTAAATAGATATTCTACCAAAAAGGGGTGTAAGCTTTACTTACCTAGCATCCGAACATGCTTCCCGTGCGCATTAGTCCCGTTTGACCCGCTTCTTTTCCAAGCTTCCATATCGCTTATCAAGCATCAACTATCATATATCATTCTCAAGATAGTTAGCTTATTCATTATTCATCACAACCTTTTCATTACACGGATCTTACATGGAATTTATCATTCAACCTTATAACATGCTAATCTATCATTTCTTATCCGATTTCTTTAAACATTCACACACATGTATGATTCCAAACATCATTAACATAAGTAAATCATCAATTTACATTACATCATCTAAAACCCACTTCATAACTACTTTGTTAATCACTTACAAGTGATCTAATCTTAAGTTCTTCATAATTTCATCATACTTTTGATATGTGTACTACCTTCTAAGCATAGTGTACAACTAGTTCATGCATATCCTTCTAATCTCATTCAAAATTCATCAAATTCCTACTTCTAATCAACATGAATCATTCATGCATAAACATCAAACATACTAGTATCACATTTCTTTCAATTCCTCTAACAAGAGTCTATCATATACATCAAAATATATCAACATTAAGCAAGAATTAGACATGGTTGATCATTCAAGTCGCCATCGTCACCATAACCAACGGGTTTCACCTATAAACATCAAATTAACCCAAACCATTCATAACCCATGTTCTATATGATGATTCTAACATATCCTCATACTCAATTTCATACAATTTCGCAACTTACATCATAACCCACTTCGTGAAAGATCACCAATCTAATCTTTAAGACATACCTTATGATCCCCATGAGGAGGTGATCACTAATTCACGTTCGGTTATGAATTTGAGCTTCGTTTAGCCTTCCAATTTGAGGAAATAGATGAAAGTTAGGGTTCTTGGCTCCATGGGAGCCTCCTGCTCTTTCTCGAACACACTATGTGTGTTTGTGTGTGTGTTTTGTTATTTAGTAACCCAACTTTATCTTATTCCATTTAACCCCTCCATGTTTGCCACTAAAACATGATTGGCACAACTTTCATCCTTTAAATAGTTTTTATCATACACTTTACTAGGTTAAATAGCCTAGTCATTTATTTCATGATATGTCATATAAGAAAATATGGCAAATATAAACATTCGGGTTTTTGGGGTGTTACAAGTCTACCCCCCTTAAATGAGGTTTCGTCCCCGAAACCTTTCTCATTCCCATTAATTATCTTTCCTTCCCGGCCCATGACCAAGACCATGTGCCCATCTAATGACGACCTTCTATCTTTAAGAAACTGTCCCAGAGTTCTTATTAGTGTCACTTTCACTAATTATTGCTAACGTCTATCGCGTTTCATAGCTAGCGGTTTATTCATCATTCCAATACTCGTATACCTTGTACAACATAAAATTTTTTGTTTACTTGAAACAATTCCATTAACAACATTCCTTTTTGTTTATTTCAAATTTCATATTATCTCCGTCGACTATACGATCTAAATTCGTAATTTATACATACACATCTGTGTTTAATTTCGATAGGTACGTCATAATGCTAAGTAACTACCCATTCTCGATTCATAACTATTCATATAATTGACCTCTTCTCAATAAGCTATACTTTCCATGGCATACCTTCACATCACATTCTCATTTCCTCGATCCGTTAGTAACAGGTCAATATACATATTTATTTAATCTTACAATAATGCTTACTTTCATATGATCCGTTTATAACAGATCTAGTACCTTCATCTCATCCTTTAAAATTACATTCTATGCATATATTACATAACATTAAATTTTGCTTCGTTATCGCAACGAAGTTACTATTTCATGGTCATGCATTCGTGCTTAACTTCAAAGTTAACATCATTCTTCATATTCTATAGTTATTTGTATCATACATACCCTTACGTTACCTTCAAATCATTCATTCTACATTACTATTCTTCTCATTTCATGCATTACTTAATTTGCATGAACATACGTGTCATGCAAATTCATTATACGAGAGTTTAACCAATACTCAAAATTTTCACTCAATACCTTTAAGATTCACTTCTTAATGACATAGTTTTCTTCTTATGTCAACTATTAGAAATCAAACATTCCCTACTATACCATACTCATTCCACCATTCATTTTGTAGGGCGTTTTCAATTTACTATTTCATACTTATCTGACATAAGTTAAAGCATTTTACTTACCTCGATTTCCTTCCATACTTCAGCGATCTGTAAACCAGATCTGTCCATACTCTTCACGAGTACTAGCCGTACCAGGCTAGATTTCATTCATCTATGTAATGTGCTTCCAATCGTACACATCCTTCCTTCAATTCGATTGGTTTCATCACATCAAAGGTTCTAACATTATCATCAACAAACTTAGCAGTTAGCACATTTTATTCAAACATTCATTCTATTAGGCAATTACTCACTTATAATTCTTCTATAATTTCTTACGTACACTATAACGTGTCACACATTTCATTTATCACATGCAATTCTTTCATTCTAGTTACTTATTTTGTCAACCTTCGCAGTTTGACCCTTCAAGGCCAAACTGGCATTTCTTAACTATCGTATATACATTGAGGTACACGCTCGTACCTTTTTCCATTCATGCTTGCTTGCAAAGACATTCATTACATCATTTCGGTATTTTTTTTAAAACTTACTCTTCTCATTCATACTTGAACCATTGTCCGGGTCGCAGCCCGTCATTCATTATGACTCCTAAGAGTTGATTACTAACACATCTAACACTTAACTGGTTCAAAACTTCTTTCTTTCGTTTTTTTTAACTTAGATTTGCACGCCCATTAGGATCATTATTTTCTTCATTTACTTTACATTCACTCATATGACTCGTTTGACACAACCATGGTCAAACTATCGACACATTCTAACGTGGACTAATTTCATCCTTTTTATATATAAAATCTGTCCCGCAGGTTCAAACGTAACATCCATACCTTTCATTACTTCTATGTTTCGGATCCGTCTAGCGGTTCCAAACGTACCATTCATACCTTTTCTTCCTTCTATGACTTGAATCCATCTCACGGATTCAAACATATCATTCACATCTTTCATTCCTTACATGTGTTGAATCCGTCTCGTGGATTCAGACATATCATTTTCCTTGAATCCGTTTCACGGATTCAAACATTCTATTCATGCCTTTCATTCCTTAAATCCGTCTCGCGGATTCAAACAGGTCATTCATACTTCATTACTTTCATGCTTCGAATCCGTCTCACGGATTCTAACATATCATTCATACTTTCATTCTTTTCATGCTTCGAATCCGTCTCGCGGATTCTAACATATCATTCATACTTTCATTCCTGAAAGTCTTACGTTTCTCTTTACCCTCACGTCCACCTACTACCTAATTCTAACGGACATACCTGTAACAATTATCACGGTCTCACGAACGTCATATGTTTCTTGTGTACTGGCCAGGTACACAATCCACATACTAGTTTCGTGTCTTCTTGTAATCGCCACCTTATGTCCGAAGAATTAAGTTTCGGCACGTGTATCATTTTTCAAAACTTCATTGCCATATCACTATTATATTTCATTTAAAATTTTCTTTCACTTTCTTAATTACACCACTTCATACGCCCACACGTTAAATTTACGTACCTGGGGTCCATTGGTATTATCACTTGCCTTGATGCCGGGTCTAGACCGCATTCACGGATTACCCTTTCCAAGCAGTTATGCTTACCTTACATATAATATAACTGTTAGTTTCTTCATACGAATGCATACATATACATTTTCATTCCGTTTCTACCTTTAGATCGTGATCGAGTCATGGATTGTACGGGTTCCTTATCACAAGAGCACACAGGTTTGAGTTCAAGTACCTACCCTCTCGTACTTGATTCTCTCAAACCAGGGCTCTGATACCAACTTGTAAGACCCTAATTCACGTTTGACCAAAAGTCGCAGCGGAAGTTCATGTCTAAAAATTTCTTTCCTTATAATACCTTGACTTATTTGAAATTTCAATCATCCATTTTTATTTTATACTCTTTTACACACTTGCATCAATCGACTCTTTTACTAAATACAAACATAACTTATGTCTGCTAAATTACATACGCAAACGTCCCCGTACAATCTATCTTGCAACTCGGTCCTCGATCTCCATTCCTTGATGATCCTCCGTGACCCGATCAACCTGCGCTCACCACATACATTCATAACGTTAGCACACATTATAAACATAAATAAGTTTCCTTCTTGTTGACTTTTCATTTCATTATCTCTTTTCATTCCAGCTTTCCATCACATTATACTATTCGTGGCTGTTGGTGCACCTAGTGTCTGTTAACTTCGTCTTAATCGAGTCTTATGTCTAGATAGGATGAACGAGCACACAATAGGATACAAAATAGGGTTTGTACATGTGTAAAAGGGTGATTCCGCTTGAAGGTGACACAGACTAGTTCAAGCGAAATCAACACATGTAATTTCGCTTGAACAGGTATGTGACATCCTCAAGAGAAATCTCCAACATTATATATAGGTGTGTGCTGTGTCATTTCAAACAAGATCTGATCTTGTGTATTGAGTCGAGGTGCTGCCGGATTTTTATCAGAAATCTTTGTAAAGGCTCAGAAGATCAATAATAGAAAAGAATTGAAAGGAAACAAGCTGTTTGACATTGTTTGCATTGATTCCACCTTTGTAAATGATGATGAACTACTCAACTTGACTGTTTAGGGTCACCAGTACGATCCAACAAGTGGTATCAGAGCTCAGGACGAGGAGTTCATACCAAATTCAGCTTAATTTTACCGGATTCTCACTCTTCTACTCATTCTTTTCTAATTTGATCGAGATTTTACGGTTGAAATGGCCCGAAACTCACATATATCAAGCGAAATATAGTGTTAACTAATCCTTCAAAGAATTGGACCTTAATTCAAACATAATCTGATAAAAACTTGTGATTTCGCTTGAAAAATTGTTCGAAAATGCTGATGTCATCCAGATTTCGCTTGAAAGTTCAAGCGAAATAAGTCATTTTGGTTAAAATTCAGATTTCGCTTGAAAGGAATTAGTGGATTTCGCTTCAAAATCATATTTCGCTTGAAAACATTTGTCTGATTTCGCTTGAGTGGGGTTTCGCTTGAGCTTGTATTGCTATTTCGCTTGAAAAGCATTTTAGTTTAAAATCTGATTTCGCTTGAAGCTATTTCGCTTCAACTGATTTCGCTTGAATTTGCTGTTTTTCAAAATCAAAAATTTTCTAAGGGGACCCACTAAAATCAAAATAAAAAATTTGCTTGAATAGCGCCGCCCTCAGCATAAATGATAAGACAATAAAATTACTAATCAATGCTGTTGTAAAAAAGATCCTCTAAAGGGGACCCACTAAAGTCGAACCGTCATCTCTCTGCTGAACGGAAGTTCTGACCTGAGCTCTCACGGTTTCGTAATTTAACCCCTTACAGATATCATATGTGGTATACTCACCTGTAAGACTGAATATTAGGATTTGGATACGGGAGTATATTCAAGAGGTGGGACACACGTATGAGTTTAAGTCTCTAAAACACTAAATCCGTATCTTGGACAGATTGAAATGTGTGTGAGAATTTAAGTGGATCAGTATATCGACAATCTAAGTGAATTGTTTAATTCTGAGTATGTAATTAAAGCTTAACGGTACTTGTGACTTGTCGAATAGCTGATATGATTTCCTAACACGCTCATCAAAAATATGTTTGTAAATAGTTTACATTTACTGCATTTTATTTCTGTATTTCATTTATAGTTTAGAAACTTTATTAAAAAAAACCAAAAAGATTTTATATTTCTGCTTTATTTTCCGACAAACCAAAGTGGAAAGCTGATCTTCAGATTTGAATTGAAGCAGATGCAGGAAGTTTCTGGGCTGGAAGATGAGTCGTGAGCTTAATATGATAAATTTATGAAGTTGAAAAGTTAAAGCAAGTTCATTAATTTGAAACTTGTAAATTTTCAGAAAATGTTTGAACAAAATGCCAGTGTGATTTGTCTCAGATCAACCAAGGTCATTAAATTGAACTTGGTAGATAAATTGAGTAATCAGGGTCATTAACTTGGACCTGAATACTTAAGTGGATTTCTAAACACTAATTAGAATATTGACTGAAGGTTAAAAGGTAAGTTTGGATTTAAATTGTTATTGTCATATGTCTTATATTTGGGTAGAGTATATGCAGGTAACAGGTGTAAGTTTAAGAAAGCAGCTAAGCAAAATCCCAGCCTACTGATAGGGGGAGTCTGAAGACTTAAAGTCAAAAGCAGTTCCTGAATATACATTCAAGGGGGAGTTTGAAGGTTGTTAAAGATTCAAAGTCTGTGCTTTATGCAAGCTGTTGATAGAAGATGAAAAGATTGAAGAGAGCTTTTACAATGTCAAGACAAATTGGAAAGAGACAAAGACTAAAGACTCGACGCCGAAGACTTCGTCAACATCCAAGGGGGAGTCTGTTGGTGCACCTAGTGTCTGTTAACTTCGTCTTAATCTAGTCTTATGTCTAGATAGGATGAACGAGCACACAATAGGATAGAAAATAGGGTTTGTACATGTGTAAAAGGGTGATTCCGCTTGAAGGTGACACAGACTAGTTCAAGCGAAATCAACACATGTAATTTCGCTTGAACAGGTATGTGACATCCTCAAGCGAAATCTCCAACATTATATATAGGTGTGTGTTGTGTCATTTCAAACAAGATCTGATCTTGTGTATTGAGTCGAGGTGCTGCCGGATTTTTATCAGAAATCTTTGTAAAGGCTCAGAAGATCAGTAATAGAGAAGAATTGAAAGGAAACAAGCTGTTTGACATTGTTTGCATTGACTCCGCCTTTGTAAATGATGATGAACTACTCAACTTGACTGTTTAGGGTCACCAGTATGATCCAACAGTGGTGAGACTTCCTTTTTGTACCTGTAATACACTTCGTTCACAATGCACGTTATTATTATCGTCAATACTCTATCTCATTGAATACATGCGTACATACTTTCATACATACTCACATATATGCATACGTTCGCACATAACCACTTGCATACATGTACATACATATACTGCCTACATACACACCTACATACATACATATATTCATATCTTCACGCGTGCCTACATACGTGCATACGCTCATATATATCTAATTGCATACATACAAACATACATTCAATCATACATACAAATTATAATCATACAAAATACATACATACATACATACATACCTTCATACGTATCTACATCTCCTAAAACATGAAATAAGTTGATCATACTTAGCTTACAGGTGTTTAAAAACGCCTTTAAACGGGTTCATGGAACAAAACAACCAAAATAAACAATTTTGGGATTCAGGGGGGGGGGGGGGGCTAGACGCCCCACCTAGGCCCTTTTTTTACAGCAAGTTTCTTAATTGCTGTTGGAGATTTCGCTTGAGGATGCCACTAAATTCTCGGATGTCAGATCTTGCTTGCAAAGAATTCCAGCGAAAATGGATTAAGAGGATGCAAGACATCCGAGAATTTAATTTTTATGATAAACGTCATTGATATTATTAGGTTCATAAGAATTTATGGTCAAACGAACGAGTTATGTTGATAAATGCATGAATGGGTCAAAATTTTGGTAAAAGGGTAATAAGCCGAAGGCTTGAAGGTCCTAAATTTCGGTAGCCCGAATATTGGATTTTCACTCCATGTGATGGAGAATTAAATTACGACCGCGTAGCAAAAAGAATCATGTAAATCGGATCAATAACGAATGAGTTATGTCCGTTTTCGTGAAACTTGGGTTGGCTGGAAATTTTCCAGCAGCAATTAAGAAACTTGCTGTCAAAAAAGGGCCTAGGTGGGGCGTCTAGCCCCCCCTGAATCCCAAAATTGTTTATTTTGATTGTTTTGTTCCATGAACCCGTTTAAAGGCGTTTTTAAACGCCTGTAAGCTAAGTATGATCAACTTATTTTATGTTTTAGGAGATGTAGATACGTATGAAGGTATGTATGTATGTATGTTTATATGATTATAATTTGAATGTATGTTTGTATGTATGCAATTAGATATATATGAGCGTATGCACGTATGTAGGCACGCGTGAAGATATGAATATATGTATGTATGTATGTAGGTGTGTATGTAGGCAGTATGTGTATGTACATGTATTCAAGTGATTATGTGCGAACGTATGCATATATGTGAGTATGTATGAAAGTATGTATCCATGTATTCAATGAGATAGAGTATTGACGATAATAATAACATGCCTTGTGAACGAAGTGTATTGCAGGTACAAAAAGGAAGTCTCACCACGAATAGTATAATGTGATGGAAAGCTGGAATGAAAAGAGATAATGAAATGAAAAGTCAACAAGAAGGAAACTTATTTATGTTTATAATGTGTGCTAACGTTATGAATGTATGTGGTGAGCGCAGGTTGATCGGGTCACGGAGGATCATCAAGGAATGGAGATCGAGGACCGAGTCGCAAGATAGATTGTACGGGGACGTTTGTGTATGTAATTTAGCAGACATAAGTTATGTTTGTATTTAGTAAATGAGTCAATTGATGCAAGTATTTAGTAAATGCAACCTTTGGAGATCCCGGTTTGGAAATGGGAACATATCACTATGGACCTATGACCAAACTACCTAAAACGATTCGGGGATTCGACGCAATATGGGTGATTGTGGATAGATTGACGAAGAGTGCACACTTTATTCCTATAAACGAAACATATAATTCATAAAAGATGTCCGAGGTGTATACAAATGAAATAGTGGCATGTCACGGAGTACCGGTATCTATTGTGTCGGATAGAGATACCCGGTTTACTTCAAATTTTTGGCGAGATTTCCAAGAACATATGGGAACGAAACTCTTCATTAGCACCGCCTACCATCCTCGGACGGATGGGCAGAGTGAAAGAACAATACAGACGCTAGAGAATATGTTACGGGCATGTATCATCGACTTCGGTGGAAGTTGGGATGTTTATCTACCCTTAGCCGAATTTTCGTATAACAATAGTTATCATTCAAGTATCGGCATGGCACCTTACGAGATGCTATACGGTAGGAAATGCAGAACCCCGGTGTGTTGGGGTGAAGTGGGTCCGCGGGAACTGGCACATAAAGACATAGTTCAGGCCACTAATGAGAAAATTGAAGTGGTGCGAGCCCATTTGAAAGCAGCCCAAGATAGGCAAAAGTCTTATGCCGACAAAAGACGAAGACCGATAGAATTTCGGGTAGGCGACATGGTTATGTTAAAGGTTTCCCCATGGAAGGGAGTGATTAGACTCAGAAAAAGGGGGAACTAAGCCCGAGGTTTATCGGGCCATTTAAAATCATCGAACGGGTTGGCAAGGTGGCTTACCGCCTCGAACTATCGGAAGAGTTGAGTGGAATACATGGCACATTTCATGTGTCGCAACTGCGGAAATGTCTAGCGGAGGAAACATCTTACATCCATTACGACGATATCGAAGTGGATGATAGCTTGAATTATGTGGTAAGACCATTGGAGATTTTAGATCGAAAGATTAAGTACTTGCGAAACAAACAAATCGATCAAGTTAAGATCAAGTTGGAGCATAGGAAAGGTGCGGACACTACGTGGGAGTCCGAAGAGGAGATGCGACGTCTCTACCCTACATTATTTGGTACGTGCTCTGGTTTCGGGGACGAAACCCTTTTTAAGGGGGGTGGACTTGTAACATCCCGAAAATACAAATTCTTAAATTTGCAATTAAGTTGCAAATAAATTAGTAAAATAGTCTAATTAGTAATGACACTAACCTAGTTAGTTTATCACTTATGAGTAGATAAAGACATAGAAATAAAATAAAAGAAACTTGAGGGACCTAAAGTGTTAAACTTGAAAATAGTTTTAATAAAAACATTTTTATTAAAACACAAAACCCAAAAAAATTCAGTACGGGGATCGACCAGAGCAAGGGGGGCGACCAAGCTTCTCAAAACCCTAACCTTCACTAATCTCATAAATTGAAGGTGCAAATCTGATCCAAAAAGAAATCCGAGCTTAGATTTGTGATCCTCATCGCAAGAGGGTTATAAGGTATGTAAAATTTGATGAGAATTCTCTACTTGAAATTCTCATGAATTTGGGAAATCTGAAATTTGATGATGCATGTTTGTTATTTGAGTAGAATAGGAATGATATAGTGTCTAGGAGTAAAACCTAGACAACAATATGTGAAATCACGCCTAAATTCTGAAAATTTCATGAACACATTGAAGGTGATTCATGGGTTTTGTGAGAAAATGATAAACACTAGGATTATAGTGGTTGTTCTAGTAATATTTGACATATGTGAAGTGATTTCAGAATTTTAGAGATTAAAGTTCATGTAAGATAGTTGATTGATGAAAATTTAAGGCTATATGACAAGTTATGAACTTGATAATATATAGTGTAAATTCTGCCCTTAAAGTGTTCGCATAAATGCCTCAAAGAAGGCTTAAATCTGAAAATTTGAGTTAAACCGCATGATCGTGATGTTTAGGCAAAATATGCGAACTATGAATTGAAAAGAGTTCTAAACATGTCTTGGTTGAACTCTATAGGAAAGGATACCGGAGCTCCAAGCGGACAAGCCGGTGGCGACTTGCGTTTGAAGGGCGTACACTAAAGGTATGTAACTTGATTCGTTACATTAGGTAATTTTGATAATTAGCATATGTGTAGTTGAATTGTAGAATAAAAGTTGAGTTGAATCAAGGCGATAATGTTCGCTATATTGAGTAATAGGTAAAGAATTGGTTAGATCTCGTTGGTAGTCATCATAATGGAGGATTCCTTAGATGAGCCAAACGGATCGAATAATCAAATGATGCGTGGTTAATGCATTGTAGTATGGTTACTCGGCCTTTGTTATTGTTCATTAAAGACATATTAGAATATGAAAAATCAGTGTGTTGGTTTGTTAGAATGAGAAATCCGAGAATTGGGTTTGGGCAAAACAAACAAAAAGTCAAAACACAAACTTGCAGGGACTACCGTAAGTTACGGTATCCACCGTAACTTACGGTAGAGATCAGAAGCTTACGGTGGTTCACTACTGATTTACGGTAGACCAGAAACTTAAAGTGACTACCGTAACTTACGGTAGATACCGTAAGTTACGGTAGAGTCCTGGAATTTTTGTAAATTTTTACATATTATAGCTAATCGAATCCGTTTTGATCGTAGATTCGATTATGTAATATTTCGAAGAACTCTAACACTAAGATTTCTTAAAAATCTTCAGTTTTCAGGTTTTGCAAGTATGTGGACGATGATCAAGCATGTTTTGAAGAACCGAACACGAACTTTTGAAGCTTCCGCTTAAATTAACTTTGTTTGGACAATGTTTATGATGTAAACAATCTACTAATCATGTTTTGAATGTTTAAATTAGTTAGTAGTTAATTAGTATGTGATCCTTTTAAAACTTTGATTTTGTCCTTACTTTGAAGTAAGGTACCGTTTGATATATAATCTCGCATATTTACATTAAATCCTTATAAAATTAAGACGGGTGTTACACGTGAAGATATGAATATATGTATGTATGTATGTATGTATGTAGGTGTGTATGTAGGCAGTATGTGTATGTACATGTATGCAAGTGGTTATGTGCGAACGTATGCATATATGTGAGTATGTATGAAAGTATGTATGCATGTATTCAATGAGATAGAGTATTGACGATAATAATAACGTGCCTTATGAACGAAGTGTATTGCAGGTACAAAAAGGAAGTCTCGCCATGAATAGTATAATGTGATGGAAAGCTGGAATGAAAAGAGATAATGAAATGAAAAGTCAACAAGAAGGAAACTTATTTATGTTTATAATGTGTGCTAACGTTATGAATGTATGTGGTGAGCGCAGGTTGATCGGGTCACGGAGGATCATCAAGGAATGGAGATCGAGGACCGAGTCGCAAGATAGATTGTACGGGGACGTTTGTGTATGTAATTTAGCAGACATAAGTTATGTTTGTATTTAGTAAATGAGTCGATTGATGCAAGTGTGTAAAAGAGTATAAAATAAAAATGGATGAATGAAATTTCAAATAAGTCAAGGTATTATAAGGAAAGAAATTTTTAGACATGAACTTCCGCTGTGACTTTTGGTCAAACGTGAATTAGGGTCTTACAAGTTGGTATCAGAGCCCTGGTTTGAGAGAATCAAGTACGAGAGGGTAGGTACTTGAACTCAAACCTGTGTGCTCTTGTGATAAGGAACCCGTACAATCCATGACTCGATCACGATCTAAAGGTAGAAACGGAATGAAAACGTATATGTATGCATTCGTATGAAGAAACTAACGGTTATATTATATGTAAGGTAAGCATAACTGCTTGGAAAGGGTAATCCGTGAATGTGGTCTAGAACCGGCATCAAGGCAAGTGATAAGACCAATGGACCACAGGTACGTAAATTTAACGTGTGGGTGTATGAAGTGGTGTAATTAAGCAAGTAAAAGAAAATTTTAAATGAAATATAATAGTGATATGGCAATGAAGTTTTGAAAAATGATACACGTGCCGAAACTTAATTCTTCGGACATAAGGTGGCGATTACACGAAGACACGAAACTAGTATGTGGATTGTGTACCTGGCCAGTACACAAGAAACATATGACGTTCGTGAGACCGTGATAATTGTTACAGGTATGTCCGTTAGAATTAGGTAGTAGGTGGACGTGAGGGTAAAGAGAAACGTAAGACTTTCAGGAATGAAAGTATGAATGATATGTTAGAATCCGCGAGACGGATTCGAAGCATGAAAAGAATGAAAGTATGAATGATATGTTAGAATCCGTGAGACGGATTCGAAGCATGAAAGTAATGAAGTATGAATGACCTGTTTGAATCTGCGAGACGGATTTAAGGAATGAAAGGCATGAATAGAACGTTTGAATCCGTGAAACGGATTCAAGGAAATGAAATGTAGAAATGATATGTCTGAATCCGCGAGACGGATTCAACACATGTAAGGAATGAAAGATGTGAATGATATGTTTGAATCCGTGAGATGGATTCAAGTCATAGAAGGAAGAAAAGGTATGAATGGTACGTTTGGAACCGCTAGACGGATCCGAAACATAGAAGTAATGAAAGGTATGGATGTTACGTTTGAACCCGCGGGACAGATTTTATATATAAAAAGGATGAAATTAGTCCACGTTAGAATGTGTCGATAGTTTGACCATGGTTGTGTCAAACGAGTCATATGAGTGAATGTAAAGTAAATGAACAAAAGAATGATCCTAATGGGCGTGCAAATCTAAGTTTAAAAAAAATGAAAGAAAGAAGTTTTGAACCAGTTAAGTGTTAGATGTGTTAGTAATCAACTCTTAGGAGTCATAATGAATGACGGGCTGCGACCCGGACAATGGTTCAAGTATGAATGAGAAGAGTAAGTTTTAACAAAAATACCGAAATGATGTATTGAATGTCTTTGCAAGCAAGCATGAATGGAAAAAGGTACGAGCGTGTACCTCAATGTATATACGATAGTTAAGAAATGTCAGTTTGGCCTTGAAGGGTCAAACTGCGAAGGTTGACGAAATAAGTAACTAGAATTAAAGAATTGCATGTGAGAAATGAAATGTGTGACACGTTATAGTGTACGTAAGAAATTGTAGAAGAATTATAAGTGAGTAATTGCCTAATAGAATGAATGTTTGAATAAAATGTGCTAACTGCTAAGTTTGTTGATGATAATGTTAGAACCTTTGATGTGATGAAACCAATCGAATTGAAGGAAGGATGTGTACGATTGGAAGCACATTACATAGATGAATGAAATCTAGCCTGGTACGGCTAGTACTCGTGAAGAGTATGGACAGATCTGATTTACAGATCGCTGAAGTATGGAAGGAAATCGAGGTAAGTAAAATGCTTTAACTTATGTCAGATAAGTATGAAATAGTAAATTGAAAACGCCCTACAAAATGAATGGTGGAATGAGTATGGTATAGTAGGGAATGTTTGATTTCTAATAGTTGACATAAGAAGAAAACTATGTCATTAAGAAGTGAATCTTAAAGGTATTGAGTGAAAATTTTGAGTATTGGTTAAACTCTCGTATAATGAATTTGCATGACACGTATGTTCATGCAAATTAAGTAATGCATGAAATGAGAATAATAGTAATGTAGAATGAATGATTTGAAGGTAACGTAAGGGTATGTATGATACAAATAAATATAGAATATGAAGAATGATGTTAACTTTGAAGTTAAGCACGAATGCATGACCATGAAATAGTAACTTCGTTGCGATAACGAAGCAAAATTTAATGTTATGTAATATATGCATAGAATGTAATTTTAAAGGATGAGGATGAAGGTACTAGATCTGTTATAAACGGATCATATGAAAGTAAGCATTATTGTAAGATTAAATAAATATGTATATTGACCTGTTACTAACGGATTGAGGAAATGAGAATGTGATGTGAAGGTATGCCATGGAAAGTATAGACTTATTGAGAAGAGGTCAATTATATGAATAGTTATGAATCGAGAATGGATAGTTACTTAGCATTATGACGTACCTATCGAAATTAAACACAGATGTGTATGTATAAATTACGAATTTAGATCGTATAGTCGACGGAGATAATATGAAATTTGAAATAAACAAAAAGGAATGTTGTTAATGGAATTGTTTCAAGTAAACAAAAAATTTTATGTTGTACAAGGTATACGAGTATTGGAATGATGAATAAACCGCTAGCTATGAAACGCGATAGACGTTAGCAATAATTAGTGAAAGTGACACTAATAAGAACTCTGGGACAGTTTCTTAAAGATAGAAGGTCGTCATTAGATGGGCACGGGAAGGAAAGATAATTAATGATTAATGGGAATGAGAAAGGTTTCGGGGACGAAACCTCATTTAAGGGGGGTAGACTTGTAACACCCCAAAAACCCGAATGTTTATATTTGCCATATTTTCTTATATTACATATCATAAAATAAATGACTAGGCTATTTAACCTAGTAAAGTGTATGATAAAAACTATTTAAAGGATGAAAGTTGTGCCAATCATGTTTTAGTGGCAAACATGGAGGGGTTAAATGGAATAAGATGAAAGTTGGGTTACTAAATAACAAAACACACACACAAACACACATAGTGTGTTCGAGAAAGAGCAGGAGGCTCCCATGGAGCCAAGAACCCTAACTTTCATCTATTTCCTCAAATTGGAAGGCTAAACGAAGCTCAAATTCATAACCGAACATGAATTAGTGATCACCTCCTCATGGGGATCATAAGGTATGTCTTAAAGATTAGATTGGTGATCTTTCACGAAGTGGGTTATGATGTAAGTTGCGAAATTGTATGAAATTGAGTATGAGGATATGTTAGAATCATCATATAGAACATGGGTTATGAATGGTTTGGGTTAATTTGATGTTTATAGGTGAAACCCGTTGGTTATGGTAATGATGGCGACTTGAATGATCAACCATGTCTAATTCTTGCTTAATGTTGATGTATTTTGATGTATATGATAGACTCTTGTTAGAGGAATTGAAAGAAATGTGATACTAGTATGTTTGATGTTTATGCATGAATGATTCATGTTGATTAAAAGTAGGAATTTGATGAATTTTGAATGAGATTAGAAGGATATGCATGAACTAGTTGTACACTATGCTTAGAAGGTAGTACACATATCAAAAGTATGATGAAATTTTGAAGAACTTAAGATTAGATCACTTGTAAGTGATTAACAAAGTAGTTATGAAGTGGGTTTTAGATGATGTAATGTAAATTGATGATTTACTTATGTTAATGATGTTTGGAATCATACATGTGTGTGAATGTTTAAAGAAATCGGATAAGAAATGATAGATTAGCATGTTATAAGGTTGAATGATAAATTCCATGTAAGATCCGTGTAATGAAAAGGTTGTGATGAATAATGAATAAGCTAACTATCTTGAGAATAATATATGATAGTTGATGCTTGATAAGCGATATGGAAGCTTGGAAAAGAAGCGGGTCAAACGGGACTAATGCGCACAGGAAGCATGTTTGGATGCTAGGTAAGTAAAGCTTACACCCCTTTTTGGTAGAATATCTATTTAATGTATAGATTACGAACATGGTAAGTAAATATGTGAATTATGATGTTCCGACAAGTTTTGATATGGGTCGGAACATGTGATTATGTTAAGAAACTAAGTTTGAAGGTCAAAAAGGGTAAAAAGGGTATTGTGGTGATTTTGGTTACGGGTTAACAAAGGAATAAGTTATATGGATGGGATGATGACTAACTAAAGTCCCACAAGGACAAAATGGATATTTAGACTTAACGGGTCAAATGGTGAAGATGTCACCGTTTGGCGTTATCGACTAATGAATTGTTTTGTTAAGTATTATGAATTCACAGAATGTATAGCAAAGGGATTTGCGTTGTTAATATCTAGCAATTTAACAGATGATGTATTAAAACGGGTCATAGCTTTGATCCGAGCCAGGTATGTGCATTTACAATTGTAGATAAGTCGCATGATTGGTTAATTATGCAATGAAGTCTTTTGTAGTAAAGGATGGGTCAAAGTTGACAAAAACGCCCTTGATGGGTAAAACGGGCAAACGGTCTTAAAAGTTGAT
This sequence comes from Helianthus tuberosus, assembly GCA_030545235.1. Taxonomy (NCBI): domain Eukaryota; kingdom Viridiplantae; phylum Streptophyta; class Magnoliopsida; order Asterales; family Asteraceae; genus Helianthus; species Helianthus tuberosus. The sequence continues at coordinate 20,731,453 of CM060355.1, forward strand.
TACAAACAAGCTATTTGATTAAATGAATGTTTTGAAAAAGTAAGAAAGCGAGAAGTATGATTTTCGTAAACTAAGGACCTTAAAATGCGCAAATACCCTTAACGGGTCAAAATAAGCTTTCGAGCGAAAATGGATTAAGAGGATGCAAGACATCCGATAATTTAGTTTTTATGATAAACGTCATTGATATTATTAGGTTCATAAGAAGTTATGGTCAAACGAACGAGTTATGTTGATAAATGCATGAACGGGTCAGAATTTTGGTAAAAGGGTAATACGCCGAAGGCTTGAAGGTCCTAAATTTCGGTAGCCCGGATATTGGATTTTCACTCCATGTGATGGAGAATTAAATTACGACCGCGTAGGAAAAAGAATCATGTAAATCGGATCAATAATGAATGAGTTATGTCCGTTTTCGTGAAACTTGGGATGGCTGGAAATTTTCCAGCAGCAATTAAGAAACTTGCTGTCAAAAAAGAGCCTAGGTGGGGCGTCTAGCCCCCCCCCCCCCCTGAATCCCAAAATTGTTTATTTTGGTTGTTTTGTTCCATGAACCCGTTTAAAGGCGTTTTTAAACGCTTGTAAGCTAAGTATGATCAACTTATTTTATGTTTTAGGAGATGTAGATACGTATGAAGGTATGTATGTATGTATGTATGTTTGTATGATTATAATTTGTATGTATGATTGAATGTATGTTTGTATGTATGCAATTAGATATATATGAGCGTATGCACGTATGTAGGCACGCGTGAAGATATGAATATATGTATGTATGTATGTATGTAGGCAGTATGTGTATGTACATGTATGCAAGTGGTTATGTGCGAACGTATGCATATATGTGAGTATGTATGAAAGTATGTACGCATGTATTTAATGAGATAGAGTATTGACGATAATAATAACATGCCTTGTGAACGAAGTGTATTGCAGGTACAAAAAGGAAGTCTCGCCACGAATAGTATAATGTGATGGAAAGCAGGAATGAAAAGAGATAATGAAATGAAAAGTCAACAAGAAGGAAATTTATTTATGTTTATAATGTGTGCTAACGTTATGAATGTATGTGGTGAGCGCAGGTTGATCGGGTCACGGAGGATCATCAAGGAATGGAGATCGAGGACCGAGTCGCAAGATAGATTGTACGGGGACGTTTGTGTATGTAATTTAGCAGACATAAGTTATGTTTGTATTTAGTAAATGAGTCGATTGATGCAAGTGTGTAAAAGAGTATAAAATAAAAATGGATGAATGAAATTTCAAATAAGTCAAGGTATTATAAGGAAAGAAATTTTTAGACATGAACTTCCGCTGCGACTTTTGGTCAAACGTGAATTAGGGTCTTACATATTGTCTTGGATTTCTATCTCATAGATTCCATTGTTTGGTTTTGCATTAAAGTAAAATATATCATTAAAATAAGCAGAAATAAATTCACCATTAAAACGATAATTAAAACCTTGTCCATGCAAAACAGAAATCGAAACAATATTTCTAGTAACACTAGGAATAAAATAAACATTGTTCAAAACAAGTTCTAAACCAGAAGGAAGTAAAAGAACATATTCTCCAATTGCCTTCACAGCAACTCTTTGTCCATTGACAACATGGACCTCCAAGTCACCCTGTTTCAGCTTCTTAATCTTTCTTAGTCCCTGCAAAGCATTACAAATGTGAAAACCACATCCTGTGTCAAACACCCATGTTTTGCCAGAAAAAGAAAAGATTTCAATAACAAATATACCTGAGGAATCTCCTCCTGAAGCCTTGGCTTGCTTCAGTTCAGCCAAATACTTAGGACAGTTTCTCTTCCAGTGCCCAATTTCATTACAATGAAAACATTTGGCATCCTTCTGAGACTTCTTGTTTGCAACATATTTGCCCTTGCCCTGATGGCCCTTTTTCTTGGTGTTAGGTTTCTTGATCTGACCCTCCTTGATCATCAGCACTGGTGCAGTCTTACTGGGTATATTCACCTCAGCAATTTTGAGCATCTGATGCAGCTCTGCAAGTGTCTTCTCCATCCCATTCATATTGTAGTTCATAGTGAACTGATCATACGACTTGGGCAATGAGTTGAGGATAATATCTCCAGCTAACTCATCACTCAAAGGGGATTCCAGACGAGCCAAGTGATCAACATATGCCTTCATTTTTAGCACATGAGCGCTAACTGATGTACCCTCTTGCATACGAGTGGTTATGAGTGATCTCATCACATCAAACCTTTCATGACGAGCCTTCTGTTGGAACATTTCTACCAGGTGCTCATTCATCTCGTATGCCATCATATCCTCCATGGACTTTTGAAGTTCAGGGATCATGGATGCCAGCATCAGACATGAGACTTTCATAGAGTCATCATAATGCTTTGCATAGCTTCTGTATGCAACAGTTTGCTGATTGATGGGTTCATCAGGGAGTGGTGTATCAAGAACGTACAGTTTGTTCTCCGCTTTGAGAACAATTTTCAAATTGCGGTGCCAGTCCATGAAGTTGGATTGGTTAAGTTTGTCCTTCTCTAAGATGGACTTGAGAGAGAATTGGGAGGAATTGTTTTCGTTTGACATCTTCAAAATTCAAAATTAATTAATTAGTATTTTATGTTTTAAACATCTTAATATAATTTTATGACCCAAAAACAAAATTTTAATTAAGACGAGACCCCAATTCATCAAAACACAGTGAACTGTCTAAAGCACTATCCACTGGTATGATTATGTAGGTAAACAACGATTGTTAATTGTGTTCACTACACAACTCTCCATTTGGGGTTTTCGTTTAAAAGCGAAGTATGTTTAACCCCAACTATGCCCACTTATCAAACAAGTGATGTTTTGTCCTTTACTATTAACTGTAACACCGGCCTGTGTTACACAGGAAACGCGATGATTACCTTCTTTCATGATGGACTCCCAGATGCAGGGTATGGCACTAACATTTGGGTTCGATTTAGAATGAAGTGTTAATTTGTTAAGGGTGGCATAAAACATCAATTTTAAAATTTGAGATTTATTTTAATATTTATCAAAAATATTTTGAATAACTCGTAGCATGAGGCGAGTTATACAATGGTTTATAAAATCCAATTTTATTTGATTCGTGATAATAGGAACTCCTTTCCACACTCGACTCGATATAGTTTTAAATACCCTATTAAACTATGTTGGTCGTTATATCGCGAATAATCTTGTTTTAAATTTTAATAAAACTCTTTTATTAAATTTACTTTTCAGTTTTATAAAACTTGTTTTAATAAAACTGTTGTCTTGATTGTAAAATTATTTAATTTTGGGTTATCTATATTATTTACGATAAATAAAACACAACCACACAATAATAAATAATTGAATCGAGCCCCTAGTAGGTTGCCCATTTCGTTTTAGCCAGAAACGAAACGAACTAGTCTAAAGGGTTTCAAAATCTAAAAATTGAAATCTCCCACTTGACCCGCGATCTCTATTTTCATGGTACCTGTTCGCCATTTATCTTTATCTTGATATTTATCTTTATCTTGATCTTGTACTTTTGAGATTACAATAAGATTTGTAATTACAATAAAACAAATCTAATCTAATCCTATCTATTACATCGGATCCATTATCCACCAAAAATACAAATCAAAATAAAATAAAATTATTACATCGGATCCAAATGTCCGCAAAATAATACAAACCAAAGATAAAATAAAATCTATATCTCTAATAAAGCAAACCATTGGGGGACACATGTCACCCAATGGTGCAAGCCACCTAAGCATCCACATAAGCATACATGTGGCATAACTCTTAGAGGAGGACATGTGGCATAGCTCTCATTCTCGGATTGACTTTGGCTTCTTTCATACGCTTTGTCTCTCATGTCTCTCTCATTCTCTCAAAACCGATTACTCCCAAAACCCTAATTCCAAAATCAGGAGCACCCTCCAATCTCTTCTCCGTCGTTCATCTAGGGTTTCTTCCAGAAATCGAATCGTCTCATCCAATCCATCTTCCGACCGACAGATTTAAGGTAAGATTGATCTCATATTTGACATTGTTTAATCGATTCGCACCCTCCAATCTCTTCTGCGTCGCTCATCTAGGGTTTCTTCCACGAATCGCATTGTCTCATTCAATCATCGACATGTTTATGGTAAGATTGATCTCATATTTGACATTTTAATCGATTCGCTTGACAATGCATTTGATAACATATAGGATTTGATTTGATTCACTTTGAAAGTTTCGGCAAACGTGCCTTAATCGGCTTTCAGTTTGTTTAATCCGTTTTAGGTATCTATAACTCTGATATTCTGTTAAAATTTGCAGAGATTAATACAAAGCATGAACAGACAAACAAATGGAGGAACATTAGATTATAATATCGGACGATCAAGAAAAGTATCATGATTGTATTTTTTTTTTATATTTTTGCATTGAAAAAACCAGATTTTGATAAGCATATAATTAAGAAGTTATGGTAATAATAGTGATTTATTGGTGTGATCGAAAGTCTTTGGTTTCCCTCACTATGAAATGTTGTTTTTATGTCACTTTCTTTGATATTTCCCCTTTGTTTTTGGTGCAGTGTTTCATTTTTAGAAAACTCAATTGCAAAATCGCATATTTGCTCATCAGAAATTGTTGTGATTATTGTAAAATTAAGGGCGATGTTTAGGGGGTTTATGATGATTACTGACACATGAGGTAATAGATGCAAGAATTGATGAATTTATGGACTATGAAAAGTGAAACGGTTTTTAAAAAAAAATGTGCAGTGACTGATTGTACAAAGTTGGTTTTTTCAAAGAAACACATAACAGTGCTTTTTAATGGTGAACCATGTAGAAACCAGTATTGTTAGCAAGGATGTTGATTGACATCATCAAAGCTCTGGATAATAGAAGGTAAAGGCTGAGATAGTTGGAAGTTATCTATATTTGAGTACATGATACAACCTATCTCATATCCATTGAACCACCCCCAAATTATCTCAATTATATACTCATGATATATTATTTGTTTTTTTTTTTTTGTTAGGTTAATAATCTTGATTAAATGGGTCTGAAACTGACTCCAAAGCAAGTTGTTAAGTTATATGATCGGAACTTTGGCATTGGGTCAGATGGAGTGATCTCTGCAATGTCTGGATGCTATGGGACTGTTTATACCATGAGGATTTTTAATTCGGATGATAGCGAACCCGGGGTGATATTCTTTTCTGCATTAGGTTTACATTGCTGTTTTGATTGCATAGACACTCATAAATGACAGGAGTTTGCTTCGGCATAGGGATTCTGCGGTGAAATTTTAGATTTACATTTTACATTTCAAAATGTGACAAGGTTAACCTACTCTCAGAATTGTCATTGGTCGGGGAGCATTGCCCTTTTTAATATCCTTCGATTCAGATTTTTTTAAGTTCAAATCACATTTTTTAATATATATTTAATGAACTTATGTAAGGAAAATGGGAGGTTATTTCAGTGGGCTTCTTCAAGGTTAGTTCTATTAGTTTTGTTTTGTTTTTTTTTTAATTTCCAGTAGTGGTGAAGCAGAATAGAAGTAAAGAAATTTTTGGTGGGGAAGAGAGTAATGGAAGCCTGAATAACCTTATACCTGGACCCGATTTACTTTAAATGGACTGACATTCAGGTTTGAATTTTGTTTATTTGGGATGTGAGATTAGCTCTGGCATCATTGCCTGAAATGGGTTATCAGGTACATTATTTTGTTCTTCTAGATATTTTAGTCAAAGATTGGTGTCTAATTTTTAAAAAAAATGTTATGTACTATATGTTTCTTGACATTCATAACATGTTAACTAATGATTCAGTGGTCAACCAGTAATGTTTTCCTTTTCTTTTATACTATGTTTGAATATAATAAAACTATTTTTGTTGGAATTGTTGTTTTAGCTGGAGTGGGTGATGCACAGGGCGTATGATAACTTGAGGCAACAGAACAATTTCCGCCCAACATCCTTACACCAAGAAAGAATAAGGTTGAACATTTAGTGTGTTCTTTATGGATTCTCATATGCTAAAATGATGATGTCATTCTTATGTTTTTTCTCTTCTTCGTGCAGCCCATCTTACATGAAAATGGGAAATCGATTTGACGATAGTTGACAATTGATTTTAAATCTCTTTCTAATTCATAAGGGATTTGACGATAGTTGATAATTGCTTTTAGTGAACAATCATCACTTCAGATACCAGATTTATCAGAGTTGGGGTTTCAAATGATTCAATCAAACGGTTTCCTTTTCTATGGCAAGTTTTTAAGTTGTTTTAACTTCTTTGAGCCATGTGGTTTTATGAACATGGATTCTTACTTGATTATAAAACTCTTATTTTAATTAGATTATCATATGTTGGCTGGTATTTTGTCTGCTTCACGGTTTCTATACCATCAAATTGCTCTGAGAGAACGCTTAGTTCGGATATTCGGAAGGTAGTTGATAGGTTAAAACTCTGTTTCTAGAACAACCACAAGAAAGCGTCGCCGGCGACCGGAGATCAGGTTCATTATTTTTATTTATTTATTGTTTTAATTCTGATTTTATTTAATTGATTTTGTGTTTTACACAATAAAGGCTCTTCTGCCAACCTGTATGCTTCCATTTTACTATTTTGTTTCATATTTAGTAAATGTTTTGTTGTTGTTTGATTGAAAGAGTGAGCGGGAGAGAAGAATAGGCAGGGGAGTGAGAGAATGGAAGAGGGGAGCTGACCAAGATGACGATGGTGGATGAACTTCGCGAAAGTGTCTAGACATGGTGAGGTAGGACTTAGGAGGGGGGTTATGGGCATAAACATGGAAGGTGGAGGCAAGAAAAAAGATAGGGTAGTCATCTGGCTTTAAAAGCCTTCTTTGTTAGTCTTCCTAGATTTTGTTATTCTTTATATCTCAAATCATACATATACGACTGGTAATGTATTTATATTCGTGTTTGCAGGGCTTCGCTTTTTTAAAGAAGTAAAAGATAATAATTCAAGTGATAGGGTAAGTTTCCCTATTGTTTACAAACGTTAAAAATGTTTGGAAAACATATTTTTTGATTCGTCATCAAAAAGGAAATATTTTAGTACCTGATTCGTCTGGTTGGGTTGACACACACTTTTCTTTTTTCTTTTTACTTTTTTTTAAATAGTTAATATGCTAAACATGATTACAAAACTGTTTATTACAATAAATTCTAATTTGCTGAATAAAGTGATTTAAGAGGGTACATTACCATGTTTTCTTCATGGAGCTTATTGTGTCTCACGATTGATTGAAATTCATTTTTCTTCAAGTCATGCCTATTGGGTATGTCTTATTGCCAACTATGGTGTACAAGTAAACATCACAACATGAACGGGCTGGGGCGGGTTAACGGGTCAAAATGGTTCACATTAAAAGTTAAACATAGGTCAAATAAATTGTATCTAGAAATTGCAAATCAAAGTGTTTAGGTTCAGGGTTCTGAATTGAGGGTTTGAAGCAAAAAATGTATCATTTTTTAAGTATCATTAGTATGTTTTGATAAATATAACATCACCATAGCTTTATATTTCAAAAAATAAAATAAAAATAAAATACAGATAAACAGTAAATGCTAAACCATTGGTTTGGTTTACACTGTAGGATTGGTTTTAAAAACCACACCTGAGGCCCGAGGCACTCACACGTTGAATGCTGCTATTATAAGTTGAAGCAAACTGAAGTGGGGTCTCTTGTGTTTTTTTTATTATGCATATATACTACTTGAGACTTAAGGCCTGGAAGACTTAGGTTGCTCATAAATTCTAATGCAGCATATGTATGTGTATGTGCAGGTACATGGAAGAGACTGGTCATACCCCTTAAAAACAGTCTGCCATCACATAATGTGTAGTTTATGAGTTCTGGGTATGTCTGCAAAATAATTGTATAGTGTGTATTAGATAATATGATGTTACTGGTTCTCCTGGTATATGTTTTAAGTTTAAAACTCCACATGAATCATTAATTTATAAGTCTCTCAATGTATGTGTTTTGGCAATTGACCAAATGGACCTCAAATGCGGAGGATCCATGTGGAGCCAAAAAATGTATGGGAACGAGACGTACAGGACAGGATCGAAAAATAAATGGGTTAAACCCTAAAAGTCAGATCGAAACCTGTCAGAAAAAGAATCCGGCTGGCTTAAAGGGGTATAGGGCGGATGCGCTTTGATACCTAGCTACTACAAGATCATGGGGAAAGCTGGAATGTTTGGTGAAATAATCTACCATGTCTAATTCTTTCAAAAACAAGTAGAGGTAATTAATGATTTTAAGCATTATTAATTTTATTGATCTGATTTGTTTTATTTTTCCTGATATGACTACCTAATGAGTGTCTATTGTAATGTAAGAATTATTCAGCAGGTAAATACGTGGGATTTATGTAACCAAATAGCGTTTTCAAAAAGGAGCTGTATTATCCTCAATCCTTTTGTTGTCTATATCAATAAACAATGGCAGTTTTGACCCGTTTACTAATAAAAATGGTTGATTTGGGTTGTGTATCTCAAACGGGTCAAATAAAATGTCACTCAAAATGTCCTTTTCTTATGCACACAACCTTATCATATATTCAAATAAATTATTTATGTAATAAGGTAGGTAACATTTTAATTGTTTATATAATGAAGTTTAAATGGGAAAAACGTTGTGTGGATCAACCCAGGCAGTTTCAACTAGAAAGATTGGACATGGAACTCATCTTCTTCCCCCATCAATAATATTTCAATTTTTGTGTTTTGTTTGATTGAAAACATTTCATCACATATTTTATTTATAATATCATATAGACAAATTACTTACATCGTATTTGTTAACATATATAAATGATATTGTTTTAAATATATTAAAGTACTTTGGTCTTAAACAAATGTTGAATGAGGGGTTTGGCGATATGGGGGTAAGAAACTCATATAGAGGGCTATATAAGGCGACCAAGGCTAAATCTGGTTTTAAATTTCAAAGTAAATAATATGGTTTTGGTTGAAGCCCGCGTATTACGCGGGCATTAACCTAGTAATAAAATAAAACAAACACAACCATGACAAGGGTCGTAACCTAGGGCTCGATTCACATCACAATCCAAAAACAACCAAAAGTTTTGATCTTTTGTCAAAAAAAAAAAACTTTTGACAAATAAAACATAGATCAAAATTTATATCAGAGAGATAATATAGAGTGGAGGCATATACTCAGAAAATTCCACTATATTAGAGAGATAATATAGAGTGGAGACATCGTAATAAGTAAAGTTCATACGGATCTAAATCTGGCTGACCCCTTTACTAAGCCTTTGACTCAAGCTAAACATGAGGAGCATGCTGAAAAGATAGGGCTTAGATTTGCTAGACAATGGGAATGATTTGTAGTTAGTATTGGTGTTTTAATTTGAACTACAACAGTTATATTGAATAGTTATTTGATTTATTGGTTAAATGCAAGTTTAATTATTCTATAACTGTGTTCGTTATTTGTATGTTTAAATCCTTGAATAAGCGTATTCTAAAATATCCGTAGTCGATCAAATTACATGGGAATGAATTTGAATGTAAGACTATTGTGAATTGAGATGGTTGTATTCATGGGATGAATAACTCAAGGGTTTGAGAATCAGAATTCACAGATATCACTAGGGAATGATATTGGATGTGACTCGCTTCAAAACGATCTCCATGGATCTAAGTCATGAGATGTTTTGATATTGATATGATCAATCTGTCCTTTTTCCTTAGGCACATATCAAACTACATTGATCAAGGACAATCTTTGATGTTATCTAACACTATCCTGAAACATGGATAGTAATCCGGGTAGCATTGGTAAAAATCCAAGATTAAGTGGGAGTTGTATGATGCTGATGGAATTCTGTACTTCTATGTGATTAGAAGTTTAGGCATTCAGGCGCCCTCGTTAACTCAAACTGGAATAAACGCGTGGCCACGCCCGGACTAAAGAGTTCGGTAGACCATTTTGAATTAAGGACGAGAATAGAGAATGGTTGATCACTTTATAAGAATGAATGATCCATGTCTTATGATCAATGAATGTTCTATACAGAAGGGACTTATTGATAGGAATATCAGGGCTACAATATTTGGTTAAGTAAAGTGTTACTTGAACTCAAAGAACTAGTTGACGACTGTAAAGTGTCATACCGTGTTAGGAGCAGTGAGATGAAGCTAGTCGTCCAACTCTGCACACGTTGACTCATTTGAATTAAAATCGTCCAAGTGGGAGATTGTTGGAGATATATATCCGATGTAATTAAAAGTCAACATAACCAACTCGGTACGATCCGAAGAGTTACACGTTGGTACACGAATCGTATATGTTCACAAATAGGTGTGTTATTATTTCTGAAATAATAATATTTGAACTCGAGAGACTTAATATTAATTAGATTATTATTGAGAAGGTTATAAGAGTATAATCTCAAGGAGTTTGGTGTAAGTTTGAGTTTTATAAATATAATGTATCAAATATTAGACAATTTGATAAGTGTTATATTATAACTCAAACAAATCATTTTGGCTTCATGTAAAGGCAATTCTATAAGATTGAAAATGCCCGATCATAATTGTCCACTAGAAGATAATTACCCATTATATGATGATGTTGGCCACTTGTTGGAAAAGAAAGAAATTCTTTTATAAGCACATGCCAACAATAGAAGAGTATGATGAAGCTAAAATAGATCATACACATCCAGTGCTTTTGCCACCAATAAAAAGAAGGAAACCAAGCTCTTAGTCGGTGCTACCTTGTGCTTGGTTGCGTGAACTTCCTACTAGCGAGGATTCGTTGTAACCCGCGTGTTACAATCCCGGTGTAGTCGTCAAAGGTTGATTACTAAACTCTCTTTGATTGTTTATTTATTTGTTTATACGTGTGTAATCTTGATCCTGATTGGGAATATTTATTAACCGGGTTAATAAATTTAACTATGGTTTTTATATATAAAATCGGACTTAATGAGTTTTATATATAAACCGCTTCCGCTATTTTGTACCACTGGTTCCCAACAACCATAACTCTTCAAAATAACATTTTCCGATACTAAATGATAGTAAAACTTGTTGAGAAACATAGATACTATCTTCTTGATTTAGCCATTTAATAACATACGGGGTTGGATGAGGAACTATGTCTAAATTGAGCTTTGACACCATAGTTTCGGAAACGGCATTAGTACAACAACCACTATCAATAATCAAGGTACATACCTTTTGTGCAACAGTACACCGTGTTTGAAAGAGGTTCTCACGTTGCAAATTGTCTTCATGTGCAGCGGTATCATTTAGAATTCTTTGTACGATCATACTGAACATGGTTGACTCGCCTGTTGCGTTGAAATTCTTCGTAGTGAACTAATGCAAGAAGATGATACAACAATTTCCAAATCTGATGTAACGTACAATTTTTTTTTAATTGGATGATATATAAACGTAGGAGAAGTAGGAGTCGAAGCGGATCGCTTCGGCTCTGATACCAAATGATAGGAGTAAGACCCTCAATCACCGGTTCAAATCAAACGATAAAAAGAAAAGATAGAACTACGACTCATTTGGATACAGATTCACCACCAAACGAAACCGTAGGGCTGCGATTTCCAACCGAAGATACAGATACACCACTACGGTTAGAGAATCGTGTCTAAGGTCACCACCCAACGCGCCATGGTTGAGCTAGCATAGACCATTAATTAACCCACACACATGAGATAATTAATACAAAGATTTTCATTCTAAAACTCACTCCCCTTTTCATTCAAAACATTTGTTCGATACATATAGCAAAGAAAAACAACTGTTACTAACTACCTCCTAACTTTAGGGAAAGTGAAAGTTAAAGTACTAATACATATGCAGAAAGTACAACTAGATAAAGCATAATAAATTAACTAATTAAGACATGGGAGCAAATAAAATAAAACATGCTACATTATGGTGGACGTGGGGGTGTGTAGGAATTTCCATGAACCCATTTCAACCACCAATACGGGTATTCAGTCCAACCTGATTGATCCGTGTTGTTGTCGACCCGTATGTTGAACCTGCCTCAAATGACTATCTCTGACCCGATTGTATGTAATTTCAAATTGTGTCGTTTTACCGGGTCGCAATTGCTATCAAGGGGGCTCTCTAGCGCGGACCCGGTTAAGACAGCATATGCTAGACCTCCCGACATTCACGAATAATTCACACCTTTCAAAAAAAAATTAAGTTTTGTGATGACTTTTTTTATTTTAATTATAAAAATATCACCATGTAAAAGGAATTCATCAAGCAAATCAACTTCGATATGTAAAAGTCAAGCAAATGGATAGTAAACTGATGGGAAAGTGTCATCAAAGTATTTTCTGAAAGCAGTTAGAGAAAAGATGAGGAAAACCTCAACCTCAAAGTGATGAAATTTATTCATAACTTACAAATAACCAACCAATAGAAGCATATGTCAACTGCATAACCTGGCTTTTGAGCAGTTATCTTTATATCCTTACTCAAATAACAAAACAAAAAATCTTGTTGTGGTCTAATTCCCCTCTCCACAACTCCACATAGTACATGAATGGAAAATTAGTGTAAGAAAAATGGAATCAAACTTTATATGCAATTTGCACCATCTTTAATGCTCAAAGATGATCGATGATCGCTTTTGTAAATTCCGAGGTTGTTGATTGGCCACCTAGATCGCCAGTTCGGTACTTCCCTTCTGCAATTGTCTTCAATACCGCATCTTGGATTTTATCGGCTTTTTCATTAAGGTCCAAGTGGTGAAGCATTGATACGGCACTTAATAATAAAGCGGTCGGGTTTGCCAAATTCTACATAGATAAAAAAAATTACGGTGATGATTAAAAGATGAATATTGTTTAATTTAATAATATCTCACAAGCTCAAGAAAAAAGTTTCTCATAGTATAAACACACTAGTATAAATGCAAAGGAATGTTATAGACCAACAACTGTTTAAATGGTTAACTATAAAGAAATGTGATTTAACTTTTACTTTTTCGTAGGATGCACCATTTTTTGCGATTCACATACGAATGAACTTAATCCCACGTGAATTAACATGTCATTTTGTGATTCTCATGCTAAGTAGTTAATGCTGTAAAAAAACGGAATATCGGTCAAGGACCGATATTTGAGATATTGGTAATCGCGATGGGATATCGGTAATTTTCATATCATGCAGAATTTATATATATAGAAATTTAACACTAACAATTCAGTATACTTTCCTACCATTTACAAATTAACCTTTTACAAGTTGCAAAACGCTTTCAATTGTAGCAAGTAGGAACTCATTAAGACTTAAAACACTAACAATTAACAATTAAGACTTAAACACTAGTAGTAGCAATAGAAGAAAGACGAATGGTAGAACTATCAGGAAAATCGGTAATATATCTGTCAAATATCGGTCCAATATCGATCAAACATCGGTCAATATCGCCGATAACATTGGTACTGATATTCTGATCGGTATTTTGCACTGATATCTCACCAAGGGATCGATAACAGATATATCGGTGATATTAACTGCAAAATTAGAATCACTTGGAAGACAAGAACTATGATGAAAAAAAACCCAACCCTGACTGACTACACATATAAAATGCTTAGTGATGAAATAAAATCGATGCTAACCTTTCCAGCAATATCAGGAGCTGAACCATGAACGGCCTCAGCAAGTGCAATACCACCCTCTCCAATGTTTAAGCTGAGGATGATGTCACGTATTTAAATTCCATATAGTAAGGAGAAATACAAATATATATAAACAAAGAAAAAGCAAATACCTTGGTGTTAAACCCAGTCCTCCAATTAATCCAGCACACAGATCACTGATGATGTCACCATAAAGATTGGGCATTACTAAAACATCAAACAGTGTTTATATAATGAAGTTTAAATGGGAAAAACGTTGTGTGGATCAACCCAGGCAGTTTCAACTAGAAAGATTGGACATGGAACTCATCTTCTTCCCCCATCAATAATATTTCAATTTTTGTGTTTTGTTTGATTGAAAACATTTCATCACATATTTTATTTATAATATCATATAGACAAATTACTTACATCGTATTTGTTAACATATATAAATGATATTGTTTTAAATATATTAAAGTACTTTGGTCTTAAACAAATGTTGAATGAGGGGTTTGGCGATATGGGGGTAAGAAACTCATATAGAGGGCTATATAAGGCGACCAAGGCTAAATCTGGTTTTAAATTTCAAAGTAAATAATATGGTTTTGGTTGAAGCCCGCGTATTACGCGGGCATTAACCTAGTAATAAAATAAAACAAACACAACCATGACAAGGGTCGTAACCTAGGGCTCGATTCACATCACAATCCAAAAACAACCAAAAGTTTTGATCTTTTGTCAAAAAAAAAAAACTTTTGACAAATAAAACATAGATCAAAATTTATATCAGAGAGATAATATAGAGTGGAGGCATATACTCAGAAAATTCCACTATATTAGAGAGATAATATAGAGTGGAGACATCGTAATAAGTAAAGTTCATACGGATCTAAATCTGGCTGACCCCTTTACTAAGCCTTTGACTCAAGCTAAACATGAGGAGCATGCTGAAAAGATAGGGCTTAGATTTGCTAGACAATGGGAATGATTTGTAGTTAGTATTGGTGTTTTAATTTGAACTACAACAGTTATATTGAATAGTTATTTGATTTATTGGTTAAATGCAAGTTTAATTATTCTATAACTGTGTTCGTTATTTGTATGTTTAAATCCTTGAATAAGCGTATTCTAAAATATCCGTAGTCGATCAAATTACATGGGAATGAATTTGAATGTAAGACTATTGTGAATTGAGATGGTTGTATTCATGGGATGAATAACTCAAGGGTTTGAGAATCAGAATTCACAGATATCACTAGGGAATGATATTGGATGTGACTCGCTTCAAAACGATCTCCATGGATCTAAGTCATGAGATGTTTTGATATTGATATGATCAATCTGTCCTTTTTCCTTAGGCACATATCAAACTACATTGATCAAGGACAATCTTTGATGTTATCTAACACTATCCTGAAACATGGATAGTAATCCGGGTAGCATTGGTAAAAATCCAAGATTAAGTGGGAGTTGTATGATGCTGATGGAATTCTGTACTTCTATGTGATTAGAAGTTTAGGCATTCAGGCGCCCTCGTTAACTCAAACTGGAATAAACGCGTGGCCACGCCCGGACTAAAGAGTTCGGTAGACCATTTTGAATTAAGGACGAGAATAGAGAATGGTTGATCACTTTATAAGAATGAATGATCCATGTCTTATGATCAATGAATGTTCTATACAGAAGGGACTTATTGATAGGAATATCAGGGCTACAATATTTGGTTAAGTAAAGTGTTACTTGAACTCAAAGAACTAGTTGACGACTGTAAAGTGTCATACCGTGTTAGGAGCAGTGAGATGAAGCTAGTCGTCCAACTCTGCACACGTTGACTCATTTGAATTAAAATCGTCCAAGTGGGAGATTGTTGGAGATATATATCCGATGTAATTAAAAGTCAACATAACCAACTCGGTACGATCCGAAGAGTTACACGTTGGTACACGAATCGTATATGTTCACAAATAGGTGTGTTATTATTTCTGAAATAATAATATTTGAACTCGAGAGACTTAATATTAATTAGATTATTATTGAGAAGGTTATAAGAGTATAATCTCAAGGAGTTTGGTGTAAGTTTGAGTTTTATAAATATAATGTATCAAATATTAGACAATTTGATAAGTGTTATATTATAACTCAAACAAATCATTTTGGCTTCATGTAAAGGCAATTCTATAAGATTGAAAATGCCCGATCATAATTGTCCACTAGAAGATAATTACCCATTATATGATGATGTTGGCCACTTGTTGGAAAAGAAAGAAATTCTTTTATAAGCACATGCCAACAATAGAAGAGTATGATGAAGCTAAAATAGATCATACACATCCAGTGCTTTTGCCACCAATAAAAAGAAGGAAACCAAGCTCTTAGTCGGTGCTACCTTGTGCTTGGTTGCGTGAACTTCCTACTAGCGAGGATTCGTTGTAACCCGCGTGTTACAATCCCGGTGTAGTCGTCAAAGGTTGATTACTAAACTCTCTTTGATTGTTTATTTATTTGTTTATACGTGTGTAATCTTGATCCTGATTGGGAATATTTATTAACCGGGTTAATAAATTTAACTATGGTTTTTATATATAAAATCGGACTTAATGAGTTTTATATATAAACCGCTTCCGCTATTTTGTACCACTGGTTCCCAACAACCATAACTCTTCAAAATAACATTTTCCGATACTAAATGATAGTAAAACTTGTTGAGAAACATAGATACTATCTTCTTGATTTAGCCATTTAATAACATACGGGGTTGGATGAGGAACTATGTCTAAATTGAGCTTTGACACCATAGTTTCGGAAACGGCATTAGTACAACAACCACTATCAATAATCAAGGTACATACCTTTTGTGCAACAGTACACCGTGTTTGAAAGAGGTTCTCACGTTGCAAATTGTCTTCATGTGCAGCGGTATCATTTAGAATTCTTTGTACGATCATACTGAACATGGTTGACTCGCCTGTTGCGTTGAAATTCTTCGTAGTGAACTAATGCAAGAAGATGATACAACAATTTCCAAATCTGATGTAACGTACAATTTTTTTTTAATTGGATGATATATAAACGTAGGAGAAGTAGGAGTCGAAGCGGATCGCTTCGGCTCTGATACCAAATGATAGGAGTAAGACCCTCAATCACCGGTTCAAA
This sequence comes from Helianthus tuberosus, assembly GCA_030545235.1. NCBI lineage: Eukaryota > Viridiplantae > Streptophyta > Magnoliopsida > Asterales > Asteraceae > Helianthus > Helianthus tuberosus. The sequence goes on from CM060355.1 coordinate 20,748,277, forward strand.
TCAAACGATAAAAAGAAAAGATAGAACTACGACTCATTTGGATACAGATTCACCACCAAACGAAACCGTAGGGCTGCGATTTCCAACCGAAGATACAGATACACCACTACGGTTAGAGAATCGTGTCTAAGGTCACCACCCAACGCGCCATGGTTGAGCTAGCATAGACCATTAATTAACCCACACACATGAGATAATTAATACAAAGATTTTCATTCTAAAACTCACTCCCCTTTTCATTCAAAACATTTGTTCGATACATATAGCAAAGAAAAACAACTGTTACTAACTACCTCCTAACTTTAGGGAAAGTGAAAGTTAAAGTACTAATACATATGCAGAAAGTACAACTAGATAAAGCATAATAAATTAACTAATTAAGACATGGGAGCAAATAAAATAAAACATGCTACATTATGGTGGACGTGGGGGTGTGTAGGAATTTCCATGAACCCATTTCAACCACCAATACGGGTATTCAGTCCAACCTGATTGATCCGTGTTGTTGTCGACCCGTATGTTGAACCTGCCTCAAATGACTATCTCTGACCCGATTGTATGTAATTTCAAATTGTGTCGTTTTACCGGGTCGCAATTGCTATCAAGGGGGCTCTCTAGCGCGGACCCGGTTAAGACAGCATATGCTAGACCTCCCGACATTCACGAATAATTCACACCTTTCAAAAAAAAATTAAGTTTTGTGATGACTTTTTTTATTTTAATTATAAAAATATCACCATGTAAAAGGAATTCATCAAGCAAATCAACTTCGATATGTAAAAGTCAAGCAAATGGATAGTAAACTGATGGGAAAGTGTCATCAAAGTATTTTCTGAAAGCAGTTAGAGAAAAGATGAGGAAAACCTCAACCTCAAAGTGATGAAATTTATTCATAACTTACAAATAACCAACCAATAGAAGCATATGTCAACTGCATAACCTGGCTTTTGAGCAGTTATCTTTATATCCTTACTCAAATAACAAAACAAAAAATCTTGTTGTGGTCTAATTCCCCTCTCCACAACTCCACATAGTACATGAATGGAAAATTAGTGTAAGAAAAATGGAATCAAACTTTATATGCAATTTGCACCATCTTTAATGCTCAAAGATGATCGATGATCGCTTTTGTAAATTCCGAGGTTGTTGATTGGCCACCTAGATCGCCAGTTCGGTACTTCCCTTCTGCAATTGTCTTCAATACCGCATCTTGGATTTTATCGGCTTTTTCATTAAGGTCCAAGTGGTGAAGCATTGATACGGCACTTAATAATAAAGCGGTCGGGTTTGCCAAATTCTACATAGATAAAAAAAATTACGGTGATGATTAAAAGATGAATATTGTTTAATTTAATAATATCTCACAAGCTCAAGAAAAAAGTTTCTCATAGTATAAACACACTAGTATAAATGCAAAGGAATGTTATAGACCAACAACTGTTTAAATGGTTAACTATAAAGAAATGTGATTTAACTTTTACTTTTTCGTAGGATGCACCATTTTTTGCGATTCACATACGAATGAACTTAATCCCACGTGAATTAACATGTCATTTTGTGATTCTCATGCTAAGTAGTTAATGCTGTAAAAAAACGGAATATCGGTCAAGGACCGATATTTGAGATATTGGTAATCGCGATGGGATATCGGTAATTTTCATATCATGCAGAATTTATATATATAGAAATTTAACACTAACAATTCAGTATACTTTCCTACCATTTACAAATTAACCTTTTACAAGTTGCAAAACGCTTTCAATTGTAGCAAGTAGGAACTCATTAAGACTTAAAACACTAACAATTAACAATTAAGACTTAAACACTAGTAGTAGCAATAGAAGAAAGACGAATGGTAGAACTATCAGGAAAATCGGTAATATATCTGTCAAATATCGGTCCAATATCGATCAAACATCGGTCAATATCGCCGATAACATTGGTACTGATATTCTGATCGGTATTTTGCACTGATATCTCACCAAGGGATCGATAACAGATATATCGGTGATATTAACTGCAAAATTAGAATCACTTGGAAGACAAGAACTATGATGAAAAAAAACCCAACCCTGACTGACTACACATATAAAATGCTTAGTGATGAAATAAAATCGATGCTAACCTTTCCAGCAATATCAGGAGCTGAACCATGAACGGCCTCAGCAAGTGCAATACCACCCTCTCCAATGTTTAAGCTGAGGATGATGTCACGTATTTAAATTCCATATAGTAAGGAGAAATACAAATATATATAAACAAAGAAAAAGCAAATACCTTGGTGTTAAACCCAGTCCTCCAATTAATCCAGCACACAGATCACTGATGATGTCACCATAAAGATTGGGCATTACTAAAACATCAAACAGTGTTGGATTCTTCACTAGCTGTAAATTGAAAATAAATTTCATCTTGAAATTTATACTGTTTAAGATAAGATATTGTATAGAAACAAAGAGATAAAATTTCCCACCATCATACAGCAATTGTCGATGACAACTTCCTCGTACTTAATCTCCGGGTACTTCTCAGCAACTTCACGACAGCACTACAGATGACAGAATACAATCAGGATAGCGCCACATGGAATTAGATTTTAAAATAAAAGAAAAAGAACATAATAAAAACAGACCTTCAAAAAGAGACCATCGGTTTTCTGCATGATGTTAGCTTTGTGTACTGCAGACACTCTCTCCCTACCATGTGTTTTAGCGTAATAGAAAGCGTATTCAGCGACCCTCAGACTTGCCTGTCGGGTGATGATTTTCAGACTTTCGACAACTCCCCGCACCACCTAACATCAACAAAAAAATGTCATTAGATTTTTAAATGGTAAAAGAAGGTTTGGGTAGACACGGGTAGGCCTGTAAATGAACCAAAGTACCGAACGTTCATGAACTGTTCCTGAACTTGTTTGGCGGGAAGTTAAAGTTTGTTCATTCAACAAAAACGAACGAAATGAACACACGTTCTGTTCTTTCATTCACATTTGTTTAATTATGTTCGCCTCAATCTAAAAACATAAGTACTTATATTTATATAAATATTAAGCATAAAAGGAACTTTCTAACTACTTAGTAATAAAAATGGATTATCCAATGGAATTCATTGTAATTAATCACTAATGAATTAATTGCATGGTTAGCACCTGTGGTTTATCTATTTTGCCATTTTCATACCTATTTTTTGAAAACTACACCATTGGTACCAACTTTTACAAATTGTTCCATAATTAGTACATGTGGTTGTAGAATTAATTACATGGTCAGTACCTGTGATGTATCAATGGTAAAATCATTTTGGTACTAATGGTGTAATTTTCAAAGAATAGATATGAAAATGGCAACATAGGTAAAGCACAGGTACTGACCGTGTAATTAATTCATCTATGTTCATTGGTATTCATTTATGTTTGTTCAATTATGTTCATTTGTGGTGTTTATTGTTTGTTAATGTTCATTTGTATTCATTTATGTTTGTTCAATTATGTTCATTTGTGGTGTTTATTGTTTGTTAAATTATGTTTGTTTATGTTCGTTTACGTTTGTGAACTGTTCGTTTAGGTTTTAAAAGAACTAACACGAACATGCCTATTTTCTTAATAAACGAAAATGAACAAAAAATGTGTTCGATTATATGTTCGTGTTCGTGTTCGGTTAAAGTTAAATGAACAAACAGAAACATGCCTTTGTTCGTATTCGTTCGGTTCATTTACAAGCCTAAACACGGGTCCACTTTTATTACTGGTCAAATAGGTTGGTTGGCAAGCTTGTTGTCCATTTTGAACAACTTATAAACAAATTAATGCGTTAGTTATGATTACGAAAACGATATTAGTAAAATAATAAACTGAATCTTAGATTAAAAAGTTTTGAAAGGTTGTCTACATTAAAAAATAACCACTTGACCCGTTTGAGAGAAAAGTTAAACTTGACCCGCTTGAGAAGAAAGTTAAACTTGGCCCGTTTGAGAAAAAGCACAACCAAAATCCGGGTCAAACTTACCTGATGTTCAAGACCACTGTACTCTCCTTCAGTGTTTTCACGGATGGTAACAAGATTAACATCGTCATATCGAGTCTTGTAACCAGGTAAGCTGTAACATGGTCTGACATTTGCGTACAGATTCAGTTCTTTCCTCAAAGTAAGGTTTAAGGAACGATGTCCTTTTCCGATTGGCGTAGCCATTGGGCCTTTTAAGCCCACTTTGTTTCTTCTTACTGACTCTAGACTTTCCCATGTGAGATAGCTTTGGGTCCTCGGGTCAACTTCTGTCCCCACAAAATGTTCTTCCCATTCAATTGGAACCTCTGCAGCGTTGAATACCTATAAGATGTAGAAAAAAAAATTGACATGACCGAAAAGTTACATTCTAGAATAGTTTAACAGCTCTCCATGAGCTTTCTAGTCTAAGAAAACAATCTCTTTATTATGCAAAGAAGAAAAATATAGAAGATACTAAATCGATACCAGTAGAAGAAAATACGTGTAAGAACTTATAGAATATTCAATATCCCTTGTAATCTCTAACTATCTATGTGTAGAAACTTAATCAATAAACCCCCAATCACTCTCTAACCTCATCATCATATTTAATTGTAGTCTTCACTTCTCAACAATGATTTAATTTATGTTTTACATAGAAGAACAACACTTAATCAGAACCAAAGTACCCGCATTATATCAATTATGAACCCTAAACATATACAGCTTTCAAACACTTGGATTCTGTTATGGTACACAGTTTTACACGCTAAATTCTATACTCAACCACTCTCATATAGTCATATATAACTAAAATATGTCCCTGGGTTCCCACAACGTATATAACACGTTCATACACCAAGTGCAAACACACAAAATAAATTTAATACTTAATAGTAATCTTCACTTCTCATCATTGATTCAACTTATACTTTATACAGAAGAATAACACTTACTCAGAACCAAGTACTAACATTTTATCCAATCATGAACACTAAACACATACATCTTCCAAACACTTGAATTCTGTTACGCTACACCCGCGCACCCAATTTTAAACTCTAAATTCTATATTCGACCACTCGGATATAAAAACCAATTATGTCCTTAATTTCACCCGATGCATACAACATGTTTATACACCTGACCAAGTGCAAACACACACACACACAACATAACTTCATTTTTTTTATAATTCAACAAATAAGCGAAAACATTAGCTAGCAGTTCCATTATACATCCAAAAACCAACAATTAGGTTAACCAACAGACTCACAGATCTCAAACTGCATATCAAAATAAATTAGTAAATTACATCAACCAAACAGTGTTAAATTCACAACAAAACAACACACAACAAAGAAATTTCAAACCACAAACATAATAATTAATATACATAACAACAGTATAACACAACAAGAACCTAAACAGTAAAGCATCAAATCATCATAACTCTGTTGAAAAGTATAACCGTGAAAACAAATCGGACCTGTTTAACAGATTCGGCGATCTCGGGACCGATGCCGTCACCGGGGAAGAGAGTGGCGCGGATCAGATCGGAAGAGGTGGAGGAAAAGCTCCGATCAACGGCTGAGAAAAGTGCGACGGTAGGGGTGGTGGCGCGGGTGCGGAGGAGGCGTTTGGCGATATGCAGAGCCATCGGAATCGGAAAAAGTGGCCGGAGAGATGATGGATGACGGAATTAGGGTTACAGGAATTTTGAGAAATTGAGATGAAGAGGAAGAGGAAGAGAAGAGAAGAATATTATTGCATAATTGGGGAAAAGGGGTTTGTAATTATTGGTCAACTATAGCCAAATGTTATTATTATTCCAATCTTTCAAGGGGTGTTTCATATTTGGGTTTGATACACGGATGAGCACGGTATCCGTTTGGTATCGAACCGGTACCGGTACCGAAAAACGGGGAAAAGTGGTACCGGTACCGAATACACCGGTTCGGTACCGGAACGTACCGGTATTTGCCGGTGTTTTACTCGTAAATACCGGTACCGGTACCGAAAAACGAAGAAAATGGGAACCGGTACTGGTACCGAATATACCCGGTACGGTTCAGTACCGGTACCCGGTACCAAATGCTCATCCTGGTTTGCTATGCTTAGGTTGCACGGTGTGGGGAGCAGCCTTGGACCGTCCCCCATCGGCGCCGCACCTCCTCCCATCTCGCCCCCAGCTGCGGCGTCCTCCCCGGCTACCTTCGGACGATGGAGACGCCCCTCCCCCTCTCTCACACACCTATACATACAGCATATACATATACATTTTAGGTCCATCCCTCATTTCCTTACCTCCATCCTCTTTGCCCCATCCTCACACCCATCCTACGTGGCGGATCATCCTCCAAAGGAGGACCATCACCATACCGCATAACCTTAATTAAACAAGTTCTACATAAAATAAGTAGTGGGGTTAATTTTGTTTGGTCTGAATTGATTCGATTTAAATTTGAATACAACTCTATTTTCAATAAGAAAGTTATATTAGAATGAAGTTGTAGTCAGGTGAAGGCGTTAGGATTTTTGTGGTACTCTAGTCGTTCGAAACATAAGGATATTTCATAGGTTGATTGGTGTAAATTTATAATTATGTAATATCTTGTTTTGTTGATTGGGCTGCCCGGTTTTGGGTTGGCTGTGTTTTTGTTCTAATGAAAGTTTCCATTAAAAAAAAAAACTTTGTTAAAAAGTAAAAAAAAAAGTCAAATTAAGTGGGTTAAACCTAAATAAGTTATTGTATAAGAGGTGAAACTTGAACTTAAAAAAGATCATTGTTTACACCGACCTATGGGGCGAGAATTCGAACGGTATCGGTACGGTTAGTTACGGTAATGACACAACTACACTTGATGTAGGTTATGATATAAAAAAAACATTTTATTTTGAATACAATTCCGATTTCAGTAAGATTTATATAAGAATGTAGAGGAAAATATTTAATCACACTTGCGGATTCGGATTATTTAAAAAAATAACGAATGCAATTTGTTGGAGAAAAATCAAATTATGAGAAATTAAATGAGTTAAATGTGTATATTATTTAAATTATAAAAGCTGAAATAAAAAAATTCAAACACTGTTCATCAAAATACATTTGTGTTTGAAGAACCTGTGCTAGAGGAACGAGGCCGAAAAGAAAAAAAAGGAGAGAAAAAGGAAATGCCAATTGATTGAAGTGTTATCATATAAAGGAAAATATGTGACATATCCGTGATTGAATTAGAAAAAGTAAAAGTTCGGTGGTGAATGCAGAAGTTCTTTAGCTTGTTATTAATTGTACACTTGGATTATAAATTTATAGAGATTAATCGATTTTGAAATAACTAATTGGAATTTTAAACTTTGAATATGCTAATCTATCTTACATAAGAACTGATGTAGCATATTTTACTTTAGTTGTGGCATTATACATATTAAACCAAACTGTCCATGAATAGTGATCAAATGTTTTTATAATATTATTAATACTTTTAATTATTTTATTACTTAATTGATTTCTATTATTTTTATTATATATACTTAAATTATTATTTTTAAACTCTAAAAAATAATTAGATTTTGGAACTAAATATAATATAACTTAAAGCGTTAAGTTTATAGGGGTAAAGTGGTGGTGAGTCGACAACGGTGAATTAAGTAAACAGTGGTGGTGACGAAGAAACTTCATGTGCTGTGGAGACATAAACGGTGTAACGATATAACATTGGTACATGTACCGATATTCATTTTTAATAGTTTTTTATGGATATAAAACACGTGTTGATATATATTTCTTTCGGTTGCTATACCGTTTGTCGGCACCGTAACACACTGAATAGATACTGACCGAAAACCCAATGAATTGAATCGATACTAAAGGAACCCAACCAATACCAACCAAGTTTCCAGGGGCGGACCTATATGTATGTAAGGGGTGGCGTCCGCTACCCCTTGGTCGGAAAAATTTTGGAAAAATTAGTGTAAATTTTGTAAAAATTTGATGTTTTTTCAATTTCGTTACCGCTTATTTATAAAACGTTACCGCTTGGTCGGAATCCTAGATCCGCCACTGCAAGTTCCCACCGCCTAGCGAACCGATACAGATCGAATACCTGCCGCATCGCGCAGGGAGAATCACACTAGTTTAAATAAAAGAAAAGGGGTGTGAAAGTATGAGCACCCACCACCCATTTAATTTGTAGCATATCCGATGCATTATCTTATTCTTTCGTATGTAGTGACAAGGGGGAAGATGATGCCTAACCTTCGGACATTATTCGTCATGTGTCGGTCCAGTCAGCTTTTATGCAATATGGGACATTATCTTATAACAGGTGTAGGGGTATAATGCCCTATAACAACCCTCCAAAATATCTTCGACACCCCTAATATATTTTAAAAGCCCCAATATGTCCTAAAATACACCCTATATGCGAAAACGGACCCCGAATACCTAAATATTATAAGAAAAGAGTAAGTCGCAATGCTCGACGTTTTTTATCAACATGCGTGTTATGTGATTGGTTGTGTTAAATATTATTTTGTGATATTAATAATTGATAAATGTTTAAAATTCAGATGGACAACGAAGTGAACCAGGAAAACCAGAATGATAATAACCAGAACGACAATAACCCGAATAATGAGAATCCGAACAACAATAACAATGGAAACCAAGTGGATAATAGTGTCATCCAACACATAGTGGCACAGGGAATTATAGATGCGATGCCATTTATTATTCAAACTGTTAAGGAAGCGGATAATAAAAGTAAGCATAACAGTAAGCGACCAACTGAACCTGAACACAGCGTAAACAATGGACCCGTACTTCAAGCGCCCATTCCCAAAAGAAGAAGAACCATGCCTTATGGTTGTTCTTATAAAGAATTCTGGTCCTGCAAACCAATAGAATTCTCGGGCAATGAAGGACCCATTGCAACTTATAACAACCCTAAAGAAAACCGACACCCTAATATATTTTAAAATATCCAATATGTCCTAAAATACACCCCATACGTGAAAATGGGGCCCGAATACCTTAAATATTATTAAAATTAATTAAAACTTTTTGGGTTTGAGGCGGGCCGCGTAGCCCTTGGGCTAAACCTTACGCGGGCTGCGACATGGTGAAATCTGGCACGACCATGGGCCGCCACGTGGCCCAACACCCGACACACCTATACGATGACCCGGATACCCTAAACCCTACCCGGGCTACTACGCGGGCCGCGTAGCCCGTTGTTTATGTTTACGCGGGCCGCGTAAAAGTCGAAATGAGGCACTATAAGTAGCAGGCATCGGGTTTCATCAAAACTCGTTCATTTCTTTCTTTCTAAACGTAAATCTCTCACAGTAGGCATAATACTCGGGTCTAATACCCCTCTAAATAGCGAAGTTCTGCGCCGTTGTAAGTATCATAACCCCTGGATACGTATTAGATACTCTGCCCGATTGATCTAGGGTTTCGTAACGGCTGTCGTGGTTCTGCCCGACGTAGTCGTTGGAATGTCGTCTCGGGGAGGGTATTACTAATGTTAAAATGGGTTATTATACTAACACGTGTGCATTTGTGTAAATTATAGATTGTCACCAGGAAACCCTAAAGGATAATCTAAGACAGCAATGTAAGTAATCGTCTTTTTGTGTAAACCTTTTTGTGAGTAATCTCCTTTTTGTAATTTGTTTTTACAAAACCTCACACGATTAATTATATATTAAGCAGTTATTGGGTATTTGTATACAAAATTTGTTACCACCTGGTCAAGGAGTAACATTTCCACAAGTCGGGTCTGACAGTACCATGGATGTTAATTGATATAACTTGGAAACAAATGTAATTGCGAGATCGCCCTCAATACTGTACAATGGATTTTATTAAACTTGATTAAACTGGGATTCACTCACCAGTATTTCCCACTGACAAAATGTGTTTAAACGCGTTTCAGGTAACAAAATGTGAAAGCCAAATAGAAGCCAGCTGGACAGCACTGAAGGCTTGAAAAAGTGGCAATAAAGTTACCCAAATTAAAATAGATGTTTTTATTAAATAAAAATAGGATTTATTCCTATGAAAATGTGTGTATTGCAAACTTGGGTTTTATCCCATGTGTTTAATATTATGAAAATGTGGTATTTTACTCTGATCCAATATTTCCTAACTACGGCCCTGATGAAAATTCCGCTGCCAAATTAGACAATACCAGATACCACCGAAACTGGCTCGCGGCCGCCCGTTCCTGTATTTGAATAGGGATCGGGGGTTGCGACAGACGGTGGTATCAGAGCTAAGCCACTGATTCAGCCACTGAAGCGTTCTGCTGACATCAAAATTTAAATTGTTAGGAAATAAATTACGGGAATACGTGCATAATTGTATTGTTATGTGTTATTTGACTATTTGTTAGTTTACAGTATGAGCGACCAAGGACCATCTGACGCGTACCGTCAATTGTCTGGTTCGCCTAGAAGCGAAGGTGCCTCTTCTTAGCCTGCCCTATCGGGGTACTCTGCTGATACGGAAGAAGGAATATTCTTGTTTAAGGCTCAGTCTGAAGAGCCATTCCCTCAGAAAAAAGAGAGGATGGTTCAGTCGAGGGGCACATGAGCGTAGGAAGCGTATGAAAAAGTTACAAGACCAGAGAGCACTAGCCGCAGCCAAAAGAGAAACCGATGCCTATGCCCAGGATATGCTTAATAGGGGTATAGCCAATATCCACATCTTAGCAACCACTGCAGTTGACCCTAACCTGGAGCAAATGTTAGCACCCCAACCACAACCACAACCACCAATTCCTGACCAACCGATGGAGATAGAAAACCCTGAAAATCAAGTAGAAATGCATGATTTCAACCCGGAGGAAATACCTAGGGTACCTGCACCAAATCCATTAGACCCAAATTACGACCCATGGTGGGATGACGTTAGGGACTATGTGCAACGCTACCCGATACACGAAGACATACCTATGCCGAACCTAGGAGCCTACCCAGGGTTAGATCCTCTAGATCCCTATTACAATAATGATGTATACATTAGGGAGATTTTAGAGAATCCTTACCAATTTCAGGCACCTACACCTCCATACCAGGAACCCGCACCCCAGATTCCGAACCCAGTCCTAGAACCTGCACCCCCAATGAGTGCAGAAAACATACAAGAACTTAGGACATTTGGTGAGGAAATTTTAGAAAGTAGTGAAAGAATGAGACAGGTGGGAGGGCGACTCGTCTGGAAATACGACGAGCGCAATATGGATTTTTGGATGAATCCATATCCATGAATGTGATGGTGGAAACGATAGTAATAATAATAATAATAAAATAATATAATATGTGTGTATATGTATGAAAAAAAAAGTACGGATGCCTATTATTAGTAGTGTAACTTTAAATTTCGGTCGGTATTGTAATTTTAATTTCAGTACTGGTGTGTAATAGATGCAGATTATATGAATAGAGTAAAGTCGCAATGATCGACGCTTTTGACCCAAAATGCGTGTCATTTGATTGACTATATTAAATATTATTTGGTGATATTAATACATGGTAAATGTTTAAAATTCAGATAGCCGACGAAGGAAATCAAGGAAATCTGAATAACGATAACCAGAGTAACATTAACTTGGTTAATGAGAATCCGAGCATCAATAACAATGGAAACCAAGTAGATAATAGTGCTATCCAACACATAGTGGCACAAGGAATCATAGATGCAATGTCATTTATTATTCAAACGGTTCAGGAAGCGAATAATAAAAGTAAAAATAGCAGTAAGCGACCAACTGAACCAGAAAACAGCGTAAACAATGGACATGTACTTCAAGTGCCCATTCCTAAAAGAAGAAGAACCATGTATTATGGTTGTTCTTATAAAGAATTCTGGTCCTGTAAACCAATAGAATTCTCGGGCAATGAAGAACCCATTGCAGCTCTACGCTGGGTAGAAAAGACTGAGGCTGTTTTTAAAATAAGCAAGTGTGCTGAAGAAGAAAAGATAATGTTTGCTTCTAATCTATTTAAGAATTCAGCCTTAGAATGGTGGAACACTATCCTCCAGTCAAGAGGAAGTAATAGAGTATACAACATGGAATGAGAGGAATTTAAGAATATGGTAGAAAGGAAATTCTGCCCTCCCAATGAAAAGGAACAGATAGCGAATAAGTTTCTAAACCTAAGGATGACCGGGGTAGATAGTAAGAGTTATACTACCACATTCTTTGAATATGCTAGAATAGTACCAACCCTAGCATCACCTGAACCGGTATTAATCTCCCGTTACATCTGGGGATTGATTGGAGAGATTAGACATGTAGTCAAGGCAGCTAGACCCCAAACTATAGAAGAAGCTGTAGAACTAGCAAATACCTTGACAGATGAATTAATCCGTACTAGAGAAGAAGACCAGAGGAGAAACCTAACCCAAAGACTTAACCAAGAATTCCGTTCTGGGAATTTCAATCGTAGGAATATAGGTTCTACTTCTGCACCATACTGCAAAGTCTGCAAGAAAAAACATTCGGGAAAATGCTCCACTCACTGCAATTTCTGCAAGGCACCAGGACACAAGGAAGAAGATTGCAGGAGAAAATCCAGTAATGGGATGTGCTTCAACTATGGGGAAAAAGGTCACATTAAGCCAAATTGTCCGAAATTGGCCCCAGCTACAAACAACAAGAACACTAAAAATGCTAGAGCATTTGTTCTGACTGCAGATGAAGCCAAAATGATTCCGGACGTCATAGCTGGTACGTTTTTAGTTAATGATGTTTTTGCTAAAGTATTATTTGACTCTGGTGCAAACCAAAGTTTTATTAATACTTCATTTTGCAAACTCCTTAATCAACCATTAACTAAACTCTCACAAGAATGTCTAGTCGAGACAGCGAATGGAGAAACGGTTAGGATTTCTGAAATCTTGCAGGGAGCAAGAATAGAATTTTTAAACCAAAAGTATATTGCAAATCTGTACCCAATGAATCTGGCAGGATTTGATATTGTATTAGGAATGGATTGGTTAATAGCCAATAAAGCTAATATTTTATGTGATCAAAAGTCAATTCAAGTAAATTCACCAAAGGGTGAAAAGATCACAATTAAAGGTGATAAACCATCTAGATCCACAAAATTCATCTATGTGATGAAAACTGCAAGCTATATAAGAAAAGGGTCTATAGTGTATTTGATTTCCATAATCACTAACACTAAAGGAAAAGAATTAAAAGACATCCCAGTAGTGTCTCAGTTTTCAGATGTATTTCCAGAAGAATTACCAGGACTACTGATGTACTGTAAAGTACATATGTTTATAGTGTATATTTTGGTCAGTTTTCAGTCGTTTCGAGTCTGTTTTAGGTTAGAATTATGATACTGCTGACGTTAAGCTTTGATTTCAGGTCCCGTAGCTTAAAGTGTTGAAAAACGAGTCTAAACGAGCAGTTCGGAAGAAAAAAAGGGATTCGTACGCGCGTCGGAGAAGCTGGAAATCGAAATATAATAAAAAAATCAGAAAAGTCAACCAAGGAGGCGCTGCGCGACGCGACACCCCCTTAGCGTCGCGCGAGGGTCTTTATTTCGATTAAACAATGTTGGCAGCTAGGGTTTTGAAGATAATTCCCAAGAAACCTGAAAAAGAACCCTGAATTACGAATTTGTGACTTCTGGGAGCAATCTTGGAGCATTCTTGGCGAACAATCGGAGATTTAAAGGCATAGGAATCAATGGTACGAGTTGAGAGCGAAGAATCGAAGAATCAATCGGGTTTTCTAATCCCTTGTTTTGTCGATTATTTTCTTGAAACTTTGTTACAATGAATTCTGTTTTAGACATCTTTGTTTTGTTTTCATTTACTGAGATGCTTGGCTAATTTCATAAACCACCTAGACTATGATGAATGGATTAATATAAAGATTTTACCTTTTTCGTTATTTGCATGATTGTTATGGGTGATTGTGTTTAGTAAGAGGTTTGATTTAATGGTTTGATGTGTGTGCATACTTTGAGTTGGTTTATTGTTATTATTTGCTTCATATGATTCTTAGTGACGGTCTTTATCACAACATAGAGTCATATTAGGGTTTAGGGTTTCGGTGAGTGTCTATATCACGTTAGAAAACCTTCACTCTTTAGGGAGAATTGCGCAATAACCCCTAGAAGTAACTGATAATAATTTGCTAAGTCTTAGTGTTCTACTAGTCCTAATACCTGGGAAGTGAGGGACTATTGGTAGGTCTTACCCGGCGAATTGCTTTAGATAGGCCTTGGGAAAGGTTATGTCTTGGTTTACCTGTCGGTCTTATTAGTCTATCAAGTCAAACTAATTACTTCAAATTACCCTAGATCTAGGATTGGGAAAGAATAGGTCAACATTAGGGTACTTACACAATAATTAGACAACTGGGAAGAAGTCTAATAACCGGTAGAATTAACGGCTTAGGTAGTGCCACAGGTTTCTCCTTGAGAAGGGTCGAGGGGCCTCGATGGTTCTTAATAGGTTTAGTATTATAAGATCCCGGTTCCATAACTCATGCATTTAACTTAATCGGTAATCTCTTAAAAACAATCCAGGATTCTTGTCTAGGTGGTCTCATTCTCATATAAGAAAAGTCTTCAGTCCTCATTCGTTTTAGTCTAGTTTTAGTTAATTTAGTAGTCTAATATAGATTTCCTTAGTTTTCAGTAACCCCCCCCCCCCAAAAAAAACAAATAAACAAGTTAAGTCGTGTCTGTCAGTGTCTAGTCAGAGTCTAGTTTACGTAATTCATAGAGTTTCGTGGTTCGATATCCGGACTTCCTAGGTTATACTACATTGATCGGTACACTTGCCGATTGTGTGGTTTTAGGTCGAGTCTAGAATTAAAGCTTTATAGTGTCTAGAATAGAGAGTCTAATTTAGTTTGTTTTTAATAGTCTGTTTAGCACACATCAACTACCGCCAGACATGGAAGTTGAATTCAGAATTCACCTGTTACCAGGAACAGCACCAATTGCCAAAGCACCCTACCGTTTGGCACCAGCCGAAATGCAGGAACTAAAGAAACAGTTAGATGAATTATTAGAGAAGGGATTCATACAACCAAGCTCATCGCCGTGGGGAGCACCGATTTTATTCGTCAAAAAGAAGGACGGATCAATGCGTATGTGCATTGACTACCGTGAATTAAACAAGGTCACGATTAAGAACCGGTACCCATTACCGAAAATCGATGATCTGTTCGATCAATTGCAAGGAGCTCGATTCTTCTCTAAAATCGATTTAAGGTCAGGATATCATCAATTAAAGGTACAGGAAGAGGACATTCCTAAAACTGCATTTAGAACAAGGTATGGTCATTATGAATTTACTGTCATACCCTTTGGTTTAACCAATGCCCCAACTGCATTTATGGACATGATGAACCGAATATGTAAACCATATTTGGATAAATTCATAATTGTTTTTATTGATGATATTCTCATTTACTCTAAGAATAAGGAGGAACATGCAAAGCATTTGCATGCACTTTTAAGTTTATTGAGAAAGGAAAAGCTTTATGCTAAATTTTCAAAGTGTGAATTTTGGTTAGAACAGGTACAGTTTCTTGGACATCTAGTTAATCATGAAGGAATTCATGTGGATCCCACCAAGATCGAGACGATTACCAAATGGAAAACCCCTGAGTCACCCACCGAGGTTAGAAGTTTCTTAGGATTGACCGGTTATTATAGAATATTCATTCGAGATTTTTCTAGGATAGCCATTCCTTAACTAAGCTAACTTGTAAATCTGTTAAGTTTGAATGGGGACCAAAACAAGAAGAAACTTTTAGAATTCTTAAGCAAAAATTAACCCATGCACCCATATTAGCTTTACCAGAAGGAACTGAAGACTTTGTAGTCTATTGTGACGCTTCTAAGTTAGGTTATGGATGTGTGTTGATGCAACGTCAAAAAGTTATAGCTTATGCATCTAGACAACTTAAGAATCATGAAGAGAATTATTCAACCCATGATTTAGAATTAGGAGCCATAATTTTTGCCCTTAAGATTTGGAGACATTACCTTTATGGTAGTAAGTTTAACATTTTCACCGATCATAAAAGTTTAAAGTATGTCTTCGGGTAAAAGGAATTGAATATGAGGCAAAGACGCTGGATGGAAATTCTTAGCGATTATGATTGTAATATCCAGTATCATGCAGGAAAGGAAAATGTGGTAGCTGATGCTTTAAGTCGAAAGAATCATGAAAAGCCAAAAAGAGTGCGTTCTCTTAAGTTAAATCTACAGGTAGATTTAAATGAACAAATTAGAAAAGCACAAGAATCAGTAATCAAGGAGGATACTGAAAAGCTAAAAGGAATGATTAAGGAATTAGAACGAGGAACCGATGGAATTTGGAGATTCCATAAGAAAAGAATGTGGATACCTAAATTAGGAAACCTACGTCATTGTATATTAGAAGAAGCCCATAAGTCTAAGTATACGATGCATCCTGGAAGTGATAAGATGTATCAGGACTTAAGAAAGAATTTTTGGTGGATAGGAATGAAAAAGGATATAGCAGCTTATGTTTCTAAGTGTTTAACATGTTCATAAGTCAAAGCTGAACATCAGAAACCCTCAGGATTATTGCAGCAATTAGAAATGCCAGTATGGAAATGAGAATTGATAACAATGGATTTTGTTACCAAATTATCCAAAACAAGAAAAGGTAATGATACAATCTGGGTGATTGTAGACAGATTAACCAAGTCAGCTCATTTTCTACCAATGAAGGAAACTTTCAGTATGGAACAATTAGCCAAGTTATATGTAAATGAAATAGTTTCATTACATGGAATTCCTTTGTCAATTGTTTCTGATAGGGACAGTCGTTTTACCTCTCATTTTTGGGCAAGTTTCCAAAAAGCAATGGGAACCAAGTTGAATCTAAGCACCGCTTATCATCCTCAAACGGACGGACAAAGTGAAAGGACGATTCAGACGATGGAGGACATGCTTAGAGCTTGTGTAATTGATTTCGGAGGTAATTGGGATGAACACTTATCGTTAATAGAATTTTCTTATAATAACAGTTATCACACCAGTGTCAATGCTGCACCATACGAAACACTTTATGGACGAAAGTGCCGAACCCCAGTCTGTTGGGCCGAAATTGGGGAAAAGCAACTATCCGGACCTGAAATAGTACAAGAAACAACCGACAAAATTATTCAAGTCAAGGAACGACTGAAAGCAGCACATGATCGGCAAAAGAGCTACGCTGATAACAGACGCAAGCCGTTGGAATTTCAAGTAGGAGATAAAGTGTTATTAACAGTCTCTCCTTGGAAAGGAGTGGTAAGATTCATCAAAAGGGGAAAGCTAAGCCCCAGGTATGTTGGACCTTTCGAGATTATTAGAAGAATAGGACCTATAGCGTATCAGCTACAACTGCCAGAGGAAATGGCAGGAATACATGATGTATTTCATGTATCTAATCTCAAGAAATGCTTAGCTGATGAATCACTGATAGTGCCTCTAAAGGATATAGAGGTAAAGGAACAACTCAAATTTGTAGAAAGGCCTCTACAGATTGAAGACAGGAAAGTCAAGAACCTCAAGCATAAGAGATTAGTTCTGGTCAAAGTGAAATGGGACTCCAAAAGAGGACCAGAGTATACATGGGAGCTTGAATCAGAAATGCAAAGAAAATATTCACACTTGTTCTGGTAGATCTCGAGGACGAGCTCTAAAACAAGGTGGGGAGGATATAACAACCCTCCAAAATATCTTCGACACCCCTAATATATTTTAAAAGCCCCAATATGTCTTAAAATACACCCCATACGCGAAAACGGACCCCGAATACCTAAATTTTTATTAAAATTAAATAAAAACAAAAATAATTAGGTCATCGCGGGGCGCGACCCCTTGTCTTTAGTTGTCGCGGACCGCGACCGGGTGGACGGCTGGCGCAACCCCAGGCCGCTACGTGGCCTACCACCCGCCGAAGCTATCTCATGACCAATAAACCCTACGGCCTACACCCCCTATGTCGCGGGGCGCGATGACCCCTCCTATCTCCGTCGCGGGGGTGCGACAAGGTCGATGAACAACCCTATAAAGGGAGGCCTTCGGCCTTCAATCAAAATCGTTCAGTCTTTTCATTTCTCTTTCGATTTCTACGTAGTATACGCTATACCTAGGCTTAACACCCCCCTAAATAACGAAGTTCTGCTCCGTTGTAAGTATCATAACCCCTGGATACGTATTAGATACGCTGCCCGATTGATCTAGGGTTTCGTAACGGCTGTCGTGGTTCTGCCCGACGTAGTCGTTGGAATGTCGTCTCGGGGAGGGTATTACTAATGTTAAAATGGGTTATTATACTAACGCGTGTGCATTTGTGTAATTTATAGATTGTCACCAGGAAACCCTTACAGAAAACCTAAGACTGCAATCCGAGTAATCTCCTTTTTGCAAACTGTTTTTACAAAACCTCACACGATTAAATTTATATTAAACAGTTATTGAGTATTTGTAAGGATACAATTATCGTCGGTATGTTGGGGTTTTGTATACAAAATTTGTTACTGCCTTGCGAGGAGTAACATTTCCACAAGTCGGGTTGACAGTACCGTGGGTGGTAATTGATATGACTTGGAATCAAATGTAATTGCGCGACCACCCTCAATGCTGTACAATTGTTTTATTAAACTTGATTAAACTGAGATTCACTCACCAGTATTTTCCACTGACAAAATGTTTTTAAACGCGTTTCAGGTAACAAAATATGAAAGCCAAATAGAAGCCAGCTGTACAGCACTGAAGGCTTGGAAAAGTGGTTATAAAGTTACCTAAAATAAATAGATGTTTTTATTAAATAAAATAGGATTTATTCCTATGGAAATGCGTGTACTTAAAACTTGGGTTTTATCCCATGTGTTTAATATTATGAAAGTGTGGTATTTTACTCTGATAAAATATTTCCTAACTACGGTACTGATGAAATTTACGTTGCCAAAATGGATAAACACAAGATACCACCAAAACTGGCCGCGGCCGCCCGTTCCTAGGTTATTAGGGGACGGGGGTTGCGACATGCCCCTACAATTATTACCCATTATTATTTTTTGTTTTTTAATTAAAACTAATATTTAAAATGGGTGTAGTGATATGATTGACCAAAAGAATCTCACCAGGCGTTTGATTTGGAATGCCCCAAGCAAAATTTTGAAGAAAAACGCCCCTAGGGGCGGTAGAGGGGGCATTATAGGACGTTTTTTTTTTTGGGGGGGGGAGGCCAAAAAAACCCAGTACAGGTGGTCTTATGAAGCTTTTTCTTAAAAAGAATAAAGGTAACCTAATAATCCTTTACTACTCGCGGCAAATTTCGTATTACTCTTGGGCATTATCTCTTCATAGTTCATACATCCAACACATTCATTTAAACATGAAAAGTCGAGTTCCTCAAGTAGTCGTTTAGTCATTTATCCGTCTCGTGAAATGTGGCTTAGCATAGGTCTATACTTGTTTCCTTCATTATATAGTTTCTTCTACATTTGTTTTTAGGGATTCTGAAAATTAATTGTCTAAACTACATCAT
Organism: Helianthus tuberosus; assembly: GCA_030545235.1. NCBI lineage: Eukaryota > Viridiplantae > Streptophyta > Magnoliopsida > Asterales > Asteraceae > Helianthus > Helianthus tuberosus. The sequence goes on from CM060355.1 coordinate 20,767,819, forward strand.
AATATAAAGTGATGATTACTTTACTATACTCAAATGAGGAATGTGTGCTGTCCAAATATGATTTTAACCTTAAGAGTTGTTCATTTATGACTTTAATCGTTTATTGGTTTCTTCTAAAAAAAAGGGTAGATGCACGGTACCCCTGACCGCGAAAGGCATCCCCTGTTGAGTGTGAATCCACTAGAGCAAGTGGACATCAGGAAATCATTTCTGATCAAAACAGGATAAGAAGATAAAGGGCTGAGATGATCCAATCTTCTCTAAATCCCATTATTCACTGATCATGTTTTGGGACTTTCTTCTCTTTCCTCAATCTTATATATATATGAGATTGTTATGTATCTGAAAATTGTACCAAGCTTAATAACAAATACTCCTAGTTACCGAGAGTGGACGTAGGTCAGAACCAGACCGAACAACTATAAATCTTTGTGTTCTTCAACAAAAAAGTGTGTGTGTGTGAGTTCTGTGTTCGTGTGTGTATTCTGATCCTAACAACTGGTATCAGAGCTCAGGCTCTTGTTGTTAAACCGAACAGAAACCGCTGGCAGTTCCATAACAATCTCCGCCACTCGTCAACCGCTGGCAGTTCCGCCGCCGCCAGAACCGCTGCCGCTCTCTCCGCCGCCGCTGTCTAGGGTTCCGATTGAACCCAGTTTGGCTCTTGTGTGACACGCGAACAGGAGAGAAGAAGAAGTTGACCAGTGATATAGAACTAGGGTTCCGATTGAACCCAGTCTCTTGTTCATCGCAGGAAGAAGAAGAAAAGAGAGAGCAGACTCCTTTTTTTTGTTCTGGTGAAATTGGGGAAGAAGGAGAAGACGTCCGTGCTTTTATTCTGGTGGAAAAATTGAAGTTTTCAATTTGATCAGAAAGGTCCCTCTTCTTTTATTTCTGGTGGTGGAGAAATTGAGTTTCTCAATTCATCAGAAAGGCCCCTCAACTTTTATTTCTGGTGAAGAAAATTGAATTTCTCAATTTTATCAAGAAAGGTCCCTCAACTTTGAACAAGATCTCATTATCCATCAATACTTGTCCCTTGCCATTAAAGCTTGAAACAGATAAGTTATTTGTTTCTGATTAGTGCTTTCGCTCGTATAAATTACCACTTAGCAATACAAACCCGTTTGGTTAGTAGTAATTTGGTAATTTTTTTTAATGGCAGAAGATAGTAAAATCAAGATTGATAAGTTCGATGGAAGTGATTATGGATTTTGGAAAATGCAAATTGAAGATTTGTTGTATCAGAAAAGTTTGCATTTGCCTATGTCGGGTGAACAACCAGATGACATGTATGATGAAGAATGGAAGTTGTTGGATAGACAAGCTTTGGGTGTGGTTAGGCTTTCTTTGGCAAAGAGTGTTGCTTACAACATTGTCAATGAAACAACCACATATGGTGTATTGAAAGCTTTGTCCAACATGTATGAAAAACCATCTGCTTCAAACAAAGTATTCCTCATCCGACAATTGGTTAACACCAAGATGAAGGAAGGCATGTCGGTTACCGCTCACATAAATGAGTTTAACTCGATTATCTCTCGTTTAGCCTCAGTTGAAATAAAGTTTGAAGATGAAGTGCAAGCACTACTCCTTTTGTCATCATTGCCCGACAGTTGGTCAGGCACAGTCACAGCTGTTAGTAGTGCATCCGGCACTACCAAACTCACTTTCGAGAGTATTCGTGACTTGATAGTAAATGAAGATATCAGACAGAGAAGCAATGGCGAGACTTCTAATTCTAGTTCTTTATTGCATACAGAAGGTAGAGGAAGAAGAAACGAAAGAGGACATAGTCAAGGCAGGTCCAAGTCCAGAAGAAGGGGACAGTCAAAGAACAGAAAAGACGTTGAATGTTGGAATTGCAAAGAAAAAGGTCAATATAGAAGCCAAAGTACAAAACCCGCTTCAAAGAAAGAAGTAAACAGTGTATCCTAAGAAGAATTAGGTGATGTTCTCATCTGTTCAGTTGAATCTTGGATTATAGATTCAGGTGCTTCTTTCCATGCTATCTCATGCCCAGATATGGTCAAGAATCTACGAACAGGTAACTTTGGTAAAGTCCGTTTAGCAGATGATCAAATGCTTGATATCACAGGTATTGGAGATGTAGACTTGAAGACCTCATTAGGAACTATATGGACATTGAAAAATGTCAGGGTTATTCCTAATTTGAGGAGAAAGTTTATTTCAGTTGGTAAACTGGATGATGAAGGGTTTAATGTTCACTTTAGGGGTGGACAATGGAAAGTGATCAAAGGCAATTTAGTGATTGCCAAAGGAAAGAAGCAAGGTACTCTATACATGGCAGAAGTTTCTGCTGAAGGTGTTCATGCAATGACCACTGGTCCGAGTCCATCAAATTTATGGCACAACCGACTCGGACACATGAGCGAGAAGGGATTGAAGATGTTGGCTCAGAAAGGTAAGTTTCCAGACTTGAAGAAAGTTGAAACTGAATTCTGTGAACCTTGTGTTCTTGGAAAACAAAAGAGGGTTACTTTTGTGAAGACATGGAGGACACCGAAAGCTCAGAAGTTAGAGCTTGTTCACTCGGATGTATATGGACCAACCTTAGTTTTATCTCTAGGAGGCTCGAGGTATTATGTTACTTTCATTGATGATTCAACACGAAAGGTATAGGTATATTTTCTTAAGCATAAATATGTTGTATTTGATGCTTTTAAGATATGGAAATCTGCTGTTGAAAATGAAACTAACTTGAAGGTAAAGTGCTTAAAGTCTGATAATGGTGGTGAATACATAAGCAAGCAGTTCACTGACTATTGCGCCAAGGAAGGGATAAAGATGATCAGGACAGTTCCCGGAACTCCTCAGCAGAATGGTGTAGCTGAGAGAATGAATAGAACTCTAAATGAGAGGGCTAGAAGCATGAGGCTAAATGCCGGGATGCCCAAGACATTCTGGGCCGATGTAGTTAGCACTGCAGCCTACTTGATCAACCGTTCACCAACAGGTCCCTTAGATTTCAAGTTGCCGGAAGAAATGTGTCTAGGAAAGGAGGTAAGTCTCGAACACTTACGAGTCTTTGGTTGTAGTGTTTACGATTTGTTAGAAGCTGGTGACAGGGATAAGTTAGACTCAAAATCCAAGAAGTGCACATTCATTGGTTATGGGTCAGAACAAATGTAGGCTTTGGGATAATGAAGGCAGAAAAGTAATCAGAAGCAAAAATGTCGTCTTCAATGAAAACGAATTGTATAAAGACAGAAACACCAAAAGACCAGAAGTTCAGAAAGACTATGTTGAATTTGAAAGTGGTGAAACAAGAAAAGAAGCTTCAGTCGACATACCAGAAAATGGGAATGAGTCAATCGACAGTGGGAGCTCAGGGGATGATTCTAGAAATGATTCTGCAGCAGCAGAAGAAGAAGAGGTCGCTCCTCAAATTCCAGAATCCCCAGAAACTCCTCAATTTCAACCAAGAAGATCCTCTAGAGTCGTTAGACCACCAGACAGATATTCACCATCCGTCAATTACATACTTTTGACTGAAAATGGTGAACCCCAGTGTTACTCAGAAGCCATGGGGTTGAAAGATTCATTGCAGTGGGAGTTAGCAATGAAAGATGAGATGAAATCGCTTGAGAAGAACAAGACCTGGCACTTAACAAAGCTTCCAGCGGGGAAGAAGGCTCTTCAGAACAAGTGGGTTTTCAGGGTCAAAGATGAACATGATGGTACCAAACGGTACAAAGCAAGATTAGTGGTCAAGGGATTTCAGCAGAAAGAGGGAATTGATTTCAATGAAATATTTTCTCCAGTGGTGAAGATGACTACTATCAGACTTGTTCTCAGTACTGTAGCAGCAGAAGGCTTGCATCTAGAGCAGCTAGATGTCAAGACAACTTTTCTACATGGTGACCTAGAAGAAGACATCTACATAACACAACCAGAAGGTTTTCAGGTTAAAGGCAAAGAAAACTTGGTGTGTAAGTTGAAGAAGAGTTTGTATGGTCTGAAACAAGCGCCCAGACAACGGTATTTGAAGTTTGATAACTTCATGGGAAGAGTCGGATACAATAGATGTGAAAATGACCATTGTTGTTACATCAAGAGGTTTAAGGGTTCTTATATCCTTCTATTACTATATGTGGATGATATGTTGATTGCAGGTTCAGACATGACAGAGATCAAGAAGCTGAAGAAGCAGATGTCTGAAGAGTTTGAGATGAAAGACTTGGGAGCTGCAAACCAAATACTCGGGATGAGTATTTTCAGAAACAAAGAAGATGGTTCTTTGACACTCTCTCAAGAGAAGTACATTGAGAAAGTGTTAGAAAGATTCAGCCTTAAAGATGCCAAGATTCGAAGCACACCTTTGGGAAGTCACTTTAAGCTTTCTAAAGTTCAGTCACCCAGATCAGATGAAGACAAAGCAGAAATGGCTAAAGTTCCGTATGCATCGGCAGTTGGTAGCCTCATGTATGCAATGGTATGCACGAGACCAGATATAGCTCATGCAGTGGGAGTTGTTATTCGGTTTATGTCCAATCCAGGGAGAGAACATTGGGAGGCAGTTAAATGGCTGCTAAGATATTTGAAGGGGACTTCAAAAGTGGCATTACAGTTTAAGGGGAAAGATGTTATTCTGAAGGGTTTTGCGGATGCTGACCTTGGTGGTTGTAAAGAATCTTACAAAAGCACCACCGGATATGTCTTTACAGTGGGAGGCATTGCAGTAAGCTGGATGTCCAGACTGCAGAAAAGTGTTGCCCTTTCAACCACAGAAGCAGAGTATATGGCAGTTGCTGAAGCAAGCAAAGAGCTTATATGGTTGAAGAATTTTCTCAAAGAGCTCGGCAAGGAACAAGTTGATTGTGCACTGTTTTGTGACAATCAAAGTGCAATTCATCTTGCAAAGAATCCTGTCTTCCATTCGAAGACAAAGCACATACAGCTAAGATATCACTTCATCAGAGAGCAAGTTAGTGAAGGCACTCTGAAGTTGAAGAAGATCAAAGGAAGTGAAAATCCATCTGATATGTTGACTAAGGTTGTCACCTTAGAGAAGTTGAAGCTTTGCATAGCTTCAACTGGCCTTCAGGTTAATTGAAGAGAAGGCCGGGTAACTAGGAATGTATGAAGATCAAATTTTTTACAGAGATACTGATGCACAGTTGAAGCACAGGTGAAGATTATTCCGTGGCTTCAAGTGGGAGATTGTTGAGTGTGAATCCACTAGAGCAAGTGGACATCAGGAAATCATTTCTGATCAAAACAGGATAAGAAGATAAAGGGCTGAGATGATCCAATCTTCTCTAAATCCCATTATTCACGGATCATGTTTTGGGACTTTCTTCTCTTTCCTCAATCTTATATATATGAGATTGTTATGTATCTGTAAATTGTACCAAGCTTAATAACAAATACTCCTAGTTACCGAGAGTGGACGTAGGTCAGAACCAGACCGAACCAATATAAATCTTTGTGTTATTCAACAGAAAAGTGTGTGTGTGTGAGTTCTGTGTTCGTGTGTGTATTCTGATCCTAACATCCCCTTCCCAAGCTAGCGACCCAGCAACGCTGTATGGCGGTTAATACCCTACCGGGTGGGCATTTTGGTTGAACCAGGGCTCGAACCTGCCCACACCAGTTTGTAACGGGTGCTGGTGGCCACTGGGACACCCCAAGTGGTTTCTTCTAGGTATCTTCTTTCTACGGAACCGTTATTGTCACACCCCAACCGATGGTGGAATCATCGGGGCATGGCACTGAGCGAAACAGATTGTCCAGAAGTTTCCATAACAACTATCATTACCATTCAATTTAAATTAACATGTCCCATACCATGTCTCAAATAGTAAACAAATTATTACAGATAACATCTAGGCAAATATTCATGTTTCGACAACTCAGATTCAAACAAAATAGTTTATTAGTTGGTTTCTAGAACTCCTTCCCTAGCCTCATTTTCATCACCAGCAAGCTAAGCATAGAAACAACCTAAGCACCTGTCACATACGTTAAAATAAAGTCAATACATAAAATGTAAAGGTGAGCATACAAGTTTGATAATAGCATATAGAGTCGAATTCGTTTACGCATAACCAGCACGTACACATAGTGAAATGAAGCACGTTAGTTATCGACATAGATCCATCGATACCAATGACTGCGGGTTGACTGCCTGAGGCAGTTCGCAATACAGGATTACCACCGTAATCCATGCAAGTAAAAGATCCTTAACAACCCCCGTGTGAACGGGTGCTGAGTCCAAACTATAGTACTATCGTTGCTAAGGCAGGTAGACAGCATTCCATGTGTAAATATAACAAACAAGCATTCATGAGCCACGTATAACATGCATTAACGGTTAGCGTTCAAATAGTTTGAGTAGTGTGATATTTGTAGTTTGAATATTCATAATGTATGTAACACCCAAAAGTGCTTAAAGTAAAAAGGGATCGAGTATACTCACAGTGATTATGGATTGAAGGGAACGCTTAGCGAGTACGGTTAGCCTGAATAGATTCGATAGTATAACGATATAACGATAAGGAAACGAAAACAAGTGAAGATGGGTCGGATGGTGATCCGATCGGACAGTGATCCGTGCGGATGGTAATCCGTGCGGATGGTAATCCGTTCGGGTGGTCATTCGTGCGGATGGCAATCCGTTCGGATGACGATTCGAGTGGATTGTTTCTTCCTATGCTAAGGATGTGTTTGTGTATGATGGCTTGTCCTTTGAAGTTTTCGTTGTAGCATTTTGAGAACAATTAAGTATCTCTATCTTTCAAGTCGATCGATCGGATGACCCACCGTGCTTATGGCAATTCGTTCGAATGGTAATTCATTCGAATGGTCATCCGGTCGATTGGTAACTTGAGGATGAGGTCACTCATTGAAAACAAGTTCATTACATACGTGTCATTCGATCGAATAGCAATTCGATCGAATGTTAATTCGTGCTATGAACATGTTGAAAAATTGTTAAGTCTTTTAAAGTCTTAGTATCTCATGATCCGAAGAGTAATCCTTTCAAAGGGTCGTTCGATCGGATTGCAATTCGTTCAATACCCAAACTTTAATTAAGATTGTTTTAAAAGTGGGACCCAAGTGTAATCCGTTCGAGTGGCAATTCGTTCGGGTCGCCAATCCGGTCGAATGGTAATCCGGTCGAATGGCAATCCGTTCCGATTGTCCTGTTCGTTCTACACTTGGTCGTTTTGATGGTTTGTCGTTATGTCGAGTCACTTTGACAACGTGTTAGCCAACAGAACCCTTCGCTCGACCCAATTGACCAACCTGACCAGGAATCACCCTAGTCCTGCCGGTTACCGGCTCGAGACGGTTGTTCTTGACTAGCCCGGAATCGGTAGTCTCGTGAGTGGAATCTAGATCTGAGTCGGCACAACACTAAGGGAGAGTAGGAGGCTAGGTCAGAACCTGATTCTACCGGTTTTGAGTGTTTTAAGTGTAAAAAGTGTCGAAAGAAAGTTAAAACCATCCCTCGATCCTTTTTCACCACACTTGTGTCGAGATCCTTACAAGATCTTAGTGGAAATCGGTTAGATCTAAGTTGTTCTCAGTGGATTGAGGTCAAACATGAAGTCCTTGAAGAACACATGATGACGTCACCCTAGAACACCCGAAATCTAGTGATTTCACGGTTAAAAATTAAGATTTAAAAGGTAGAAAGGTGTAGGAGTGCGTGTAGATCAAGAAAGTACAAGATTTAGGGCCAGATCTTACCTGGATTGAGAGAAATCTGAGAAAAGGTTGAGTTAAGCGTGCTGGTCGAACAGGGATTTCCAAAAGTGGAAAGAATGACAATGACAGGGGTATTTATAGGATGCCAAAAGAGGAAAGGGCTGTTCGGTCGAATGGCATATCGCCTGGTGAATGTCCGGTCGAATGGCGATTCGTTCGGATTGCACCTGTCATCCTTCCTCAAGTGGCTATCCGGTCGGATTGCTATTCGTTCGGATGGTGATCCGGTCGAGTGGCAATCCGGACGGATGGCGCTTGGTTCAAGATTTTGATGCGACGAGTTTCGGTGTTTCGATTCAGATTGCGAGCGGTTTGATTTGATAGGGTTTCCTAGTCAAATTACTTTCAGTCCCCACTATCTATCCTAGTTCGATCGCGGATTGAGTTCGAGTTCGATAGCAGTCGAGTTAGATTTCTGAGTTCGCTTGATTACCACAACATAACATAACATAAATAAACATGCACAGGTAACACGTAAGGCACACACACGTATAATCAATAAGTAAAATACATGATTCGAGTTGCGGTTCGATGTCGATTCGATTAACATAGCTTGATTGTTACTTGATTAACTTTATCGCATTGTTACTGCCTATAGTTCACAGTCGTAGTTCGATTGAATATCGTTTAACACACGTCGATTATTGTCATTAACAACACTTACTCCACATAATATAATTAAAAACAAGAAGTTTCTACGAGTCGAGTTACGCGAAATCGGTCGTTGACTTAGACCTTGACTTTGACTTGACTTGTGAAAACACGGGGTGTTACAGTTATAGCGAATATGTGATGTGAAAAGGCACGCTTGAGACGAGCCTGGGCGTGTGGCGTTTTCATATGACTACAAGCGAGCAACATACCAAACACCAAAGGGGTGTGACTCGGAGAAAGCTCGCTTAAAATGGCTTCTTGGATTTTTATTTATTTATTTACTTTTTTTTTGTCATCAAAATCTTTTATACTGGTATGCTCCATGTCATTGCTTGGACTAAGCTTGCAATGTTTATTCCTCGGGGCCAAACATGCAATATGATCAAACCATATGGGTGATTTATGCAATTAACTCACAAATGTTTAGACTAAATTTGCAATTTTTAATTTACGTGGTCATACATGTGTAATGATCAAACCACACGGGCCATTTCTGCAATTAACTCCTTTCATAGTCGTTAGATTAAAAGCAATGAAGGGTTTAGATTAGTTTTACTGTTCTCTATCGGTAATGACTTTTAAAAGAATTTCGAGTTTAAATTAGTACATTCGATATTCAAAAGTCAAAACCATAAGAAACCGCCTTTTAACATTGAACTAGCAATAACACCCGCGCGCGTTGCGGCGCGGGTACATCGCAAACATCGAATGGATTAGTCCAAACATTGTGTGATGTGTTAACCATATGAAAACGTGCATTTCGACATATCATAGAAAACATAACAGGTATAACAGAAAAACTGACATGTATAATCGAAAGAGATTAATTAGAACTTTTGGAAATAAAGGAAAAAAAATAAACCACAATTTGACTCCACTCGGTTCGAAACAAAATTTGCGAAACATTCATATAATAAGCAAGGAAGCATATTATATTTGACCTCACTCATTTCCCAAAAAAAGTTTACGTTGAAACATACACCAACCTGAATTTATACCAAAACGTACATATAAGTATGGACGTAAAAATGTTTTTTTTTAACAAAAGCATATTTGTAAGACCCTAATTTCTACATGACAAAAGTCGCAGCGGAAACACGTACCATAAAAATTCTTTCATTAAAATACCTCAAACCATTTAAACTTTAACTTTAACATAGCTTTTATTCTTACTTCCGTCACCCTCTTAATTACTAAAATAAAACATAGCTTATGTTTAATTCAATTTACATTCAACGTCCCTGTACAATCTCTCTAGTGACTCGATCTTCGATCTCTATTCCTTGATAATCGCCTGATCCGTACCACCTGCACTCACCACATACATTCAAACATTAGCACACAATGTATAAATAAGATCATTCGCGTACACTTCACGTTTCGTCCTTTAATAAACTTCAAGCATTTCATCTGCGTATCCATTTACTGGTGAGGCTTCATGAATGTACCTGCATTACTTATCATTCTCAAGGTACACCATTAGTAGCGTTAATCCTCAATGTGTCTTAATCATACACACATACGTACTTACATACGTACATACATATACATCTACATACGTGCATAATGTACATCATTATTAACCTTAACCCTCAACGTCTAAAACATGCTTACATACGTACATACATTATACTTACATATACACCTACATACGTGCATACACTCATACATACCTTTATACGCACCTACGTACACCACTATATACTTACATACCCTTCCTACAGCTTTACATACATACATACGATCATAAATATCCTTATACATACACACATGCACATCTACATCCGTACATACCCTTTCTACAACTATACATACGTACATACACTCATACATATCATTATACATACCTACGTACACCACTATATACTTACATACCCTTCCTACAGCTTTACATACATGCATACGATCATACATATCCTTATACATGCACACATACACATCTACATCCGTACATACCCTTCCTACAACTATACATACGTACACATCAACATACATACAACCCTTTTCTACATCATTACATACATACATACCCTCGTACATATCTATACACCTACATACATACCTACACATAAACATACATGCATACATAACTACATGCTTATATATATTCGTAAAATGAATGTATCTGTACATACACATGCTTTCAATCATACTTACATATGCTTACGTAATTACCTACTTACATTCATACATACATATCAACTCATACAAAATTTAGGAGGCTTTCGGGAGCGTTACGGGTCAACCGGGAATGCATAACGCGAAAAACCAGGAAACAAGCAGAACAAGCCGTCGGCGACGGGCTATATACCCGTCGGCGACGGGCTCGGGAAATGCCCGTCTCACACATCTTCCCGTCGGCAGGAACTTAAGGCGTCGGACGAAGACCTCATAAGGCGAACCCGTCGGCGACGGGCTAAGACCCCGTCGGCGACGCCCTCTCTAAAACATCTTTTTCTGCAGATCAATTGCGTCGTCCGAACGCACTAAAACGCGCGTAACTTTTGAACCGTTTACCCGTTTAACCTCCCGTTTCTTCCTACATGCTTGTAAATTCACCTTCTATCATATGAACTTAAAATCCCACGTCAGGATTAATGAAATTCTTATCTTACGCCCTATCGGCTTAATGTCACATTCTAATTATTCGACCCGTTAAGGGTATTTTGCGCATTAATTGGTTTATGACATTCCAAGACCATACTCTCCGCTTCCAAACTTGTTCAAAACATTATACTCAACAACTAACTTGTTCCTAACTACTATGTAATATCGTTTGCCCAAAATACCCATCAAGGGCATTTTGGTCAACATCTCTCTATCCTTAACAACAAAGGAAATCCTTACATAAATAACCTATCCTTCTACTTAGCTTAAATTCTTAAACTCACATTCCTTACTCGGATCAAATCTAGGATCCGTTTAATGCTTCATTGACATCGTACAATTCATTCCTATTTAATCTCAATTATCATATTTAATTCAAATGCATATAAATCTACATAAACAACTTGGAAGTGATTACGGAATCACTTACCTCATGCATCCGTGTTCACATCCGTTTCCACGCCTCTTCTTGTCCCGTTAGCCTTTCACGCTTGAGTCCATCTCCGCATGATTCCTATACTTTCATATCATCGAAATCACGCTATCATTAGCATACTCATTTGTACATGATAACAATCATATCAATCCCATATTTCATACTTAACTTTCATTAATCATTTCTAACAAACATAACTCATATAATCATGTCCGCATACGTTTAACTCATGTAACTAATCATGTCATTACATTTAACACGGATTGCTATTACATGTACCATACGACTTCTCATCAACCTACATTTACGACAACGAATCAACTCATGCCTCTTATACTCAGTTGACTTTCCAAAGTCAACTATTAACCATACATATTTATCATCTTATCAACATATTCCCGTAACATCATAATCGACTATACGGACGACACTATATACGTTTCATCATGCTTTTGATATATGTACTACCTTGTAAGCATAGTGTACAACTAGTTCATGCATATCATTCTAATCTCATACACAATTCATCAATTTCTTCCTCCTAATCAACATGATTCATACATGTATAAACATCAAACATACTAGTATCACATTTCTTTCAATTCTTCTAACAAGAATACATCATGCAACTCAAGATACATCAATATTAAGCAAGAACTTAGACCTAGATGATTTACCCATGTCATCATCTTCTCCATAACAAATGGGTTTCACCCTTAAACATCAAATTAACCTAATTCATGCATAATCCATGTTCCAAATGATAAACCTAACTCATACTCATGCTCAATTTCATACAATTTCGTGATTTACAACATAACCCATTTCGTGCATCATCACCAATCTAGAATCTAAGACATACCTTACGATCCCCTTGTGAAGGTGATCATTAATCCGTGTTTGGTTATGAATTTAGACTTCATCTTGCCTTTCAATTTGGACATAAGGATGAGATTAGGGTTTGAGGCTCCATGGGAGCCTCATGGTCGATCTTTCCAGAACACACACTTGGTGTGTGTTTGTGTGTGTCAAGTTATTCTATAAATTAACTTTCATTTGTTCCACTTTAGCCCCTCGGGTTTTCCTTTAAAACATAAATGACACTACCTTTCATCACTTAATACTTTTGACCATACCCTTAACTAGGATAAATAGCCTAGTTACTTATTTCATGACGTGTCATAAAGGAACACCCGACAATTAATTACATTCAGATTTTGGGGCGTTACAATATTATATTTGATCTGACTTATTTCCAAAAAAAAAGTTTATGTCGAATAGAGAAAATCAAATTCATACCGACACGTACATAAAAATATGCACTTAAAAATAGTTTTTTTAAGTAAAGGAAGTATAGGGGTAAACTTGAAACAAATTATTTTTAGTAAAAAATTTAATAGGTTAAACACGTGTGTAAAATCGTGCCAAGTAGCCCAATGCCACACCACCAACAACAAAAGAGCTCGTAAAATAAAATAAATAAAAAGAGTAAAAATAACTCTGAACAAAAAAACAGACGTAAATTCATTGAATCATGCACACCCGTTGCGGTATGTTAATGCGAATAAATTAGACTGAAACGTAAAACGTAGAAAGAAAAAACTAAGTCAATTTAGGACCCGCACATTATAACGAACTTGTCAAACGAAGAATAATTGACGTGTTGCGACGGGCCTGTCAAATAGGAAAAGCAGACAAAAAACATTGAACCATACACACACGTTGCAGCGTGTTGACTCGCCAAATTTTGAACGAAACGTAGAACAAAAAACTTGCAAAAGATGAAAAGTATAGAGGACTAAAGTTGAAAATAAAAAAGTATTGATGTTAAATTGTAAAACATGAAAGTCTTTGGGTTAAAAGTAAATGAATAAAAAAAGTTAAAATGAAAAGATAAAAACTTTAGATGAAAAAATGAAAATGAAAAATGAAAGAAGAATTTTTTTGAAAATCACCCCATGCACATGGTACAACTAATAATGCAAGAAAAACTTGCTTAAGATACATTTTATACCTTTTCTACTATATAAATGGTAACAATTACTTTCATGGATGATTAAGATACATTTTATACCTTTTCTACTATATAAATGGTAACAATAATAATATTGAATGGTACTTTAGTGGATGATTGAGATACATTTTATACTTTCTTTTCTACTATATAATATTGAATGGTACTTTAGTGGATGATTGAAATACATTTTATACTTTCTTTTCTAATATATAAATGGTAATCGTTCCTATATTCAGTGGCGAATCTTGAAAATTTCTACCGAGGGGGTCGGACGTCACCAGATCTAAAAATTCTATATAAGAATTTTATTTTTATAAAACCGGAGGTCAAAAACGTATATACCTAAAAAATTCTATACGAAACGTACATACATAGCCTATATCATGATATCACATATCCAGTTGTGACAAAACGGTTCTCAAATTTTAAGTGATCCAACTCTTATATATATGACGACAAGGTGTATTATTATTATAGGTGATTATGACAATATGCAAATGAATGCAAGTTGTGTAATAAGTAATAACCGCAATAATCATATATTATTTGCAACCGTGATAGTAATTGATAAACAAAATTTAGAAAGGCTTTTAAAAACATTATTACATCTATCGGCCATGGATGTCTCCATTTACGGTTTTGTTGCCTCGCGAGCTCAATCGTGGGGGCTGCAAGATCACATCTTGCGCGAGAGTGTGGTTGTTGGAATGGATGGGGATTATGACATGGCTCTGGGGGAGTTGCATAGACACCTCCCGGATTTGGATATTGGCGGTTTCGCTAACAGGGACACCGCCCCACCGAAGACCCAGAAGACTTTGGCGAGTGCTCTGTTTTTTCGTATCGCTCAGAATATTGGGTCAGATTTCTGTACGACCCCTCGTCAGAACGCCGTCCTAGAATGCTTGCGGGGCCCCCACGCCCAAGATTTTCTATCGGTCATCCCCATCGAGGGCTTAGGCCAAAAGATGTCAGCCGTTGAATATCGTGCTATCTTAAAATATCGGCTCATGATTCCTATGTTCCCTGATGATGAGCAATGCCCGATTTGCCGGAAAGCTTGCTTAGACCAATTTGGGGAGCATGCTCTGCACTGTAAAAAACTGCCAGGTTTTAAGTATAGGCACGACTGGGTGCGGGATGTCTTGGGGGACATCCTCAAACGGGCGGGGATCTCGGTGAAGAAAGAAGCCCCCGTAAACTTTTTGACAGATCCGAGGGAAGGAAGATCCACATTGCGCCCCGCGGACGTTTTAGTTTTCGGGTGGGATGCAGGTAAACACGCTTGTGTTGATCTTACCGGGGTTTCCCCCCTTGTAGGCCTTCGGGATACAGGTTTTGTCCCTGGTCAGGCGATTGCAAGGGCGGCAGCAAAGAAAATGGACAAACATGCCAAAGCCTGCGAGGATAATCAACATTCCTTTATCCCTTTTGCCTTTGATACCTTTGGCTCGCTAGCCCCAGAAGCCATCAGATTTCTTGAACGGGTCCAACAGGTTGTTCACAGCAACATTTCGTCTCCTAGAGATCGGGGTTTCGTTTTTACTAGGTTAGGTTTCGCTATTCAAAAGGGGGTAGCGGCGCAGCTTGTTGCCCGCTTACCGGCTATCTTGGTGTAATTTGTTTGACCTTATATATAAATATACTTGTACTAAAAAAAAATTCGTAAATTAAATTTCATCTAAGCCTCTCTAATTGTTCATTTTGTGTTAAAGATTTAAAAAGTGTCATATTGGATATATTGATAGATGAAACATTATTACATTAACATTTAATCTAGTAAAAGGAACGTTAAATAATTCAAGAGGGAAGTCACTATTATTCTTGGTCAAACTATGTGATGCAATACATCTTAGTAATTAACTAGATAGAAAAAGAAAAAGTATTCCAACATGCATGGATTGATATCCTAAACCACAAGGAACTTCCCTTATATAGTGAATTTGATTTAGGGCGTTTTAGCGGCACGAGGAAGCCCGATGGGCTTCTTGGCAGCGGTCGAAGGTGTTACAAATTGAGGTGGTAATGGAGGGATTGGAATGTAAGATGGTAGTGGTCGCCGTGGTGGTGATTTCTTTTGTGGCGGTGTTAACATTGGAGGGCTAGGAGGTGGGAAAGGGAAGTAACCGGGTATCGGAAAGTTAGGTGGAGGGCCGTCGGCGAGGACCTTACCGGTGCCGGAAAGTGAGAGTGCAAGTAGGAAAGACAAGAAGAAGACCTTGAATGGTGCCATGTTTATTGGGGTGTTTGTGTTTGGTTTGGATGGAAAACTTTTACAAGGGTTGTACACTTTTTATAGGGGTGGGAGTGGGAGGGCATTTACATTTGATAAATATGTATTTTTCCTAAATTCTTCATTATTTTATGGGAAATTGGATTTAAATAATCCGAACTTTCACCTGTTGGCCAATAACACTCCGAACTTTCAGTTTGGCCAGCAGCACTCTCAACTTTCATCCTATTTTCCCAAAACACTCCCAAACTAACTTTTATCTCTATAAATATGTGTTGCTGAGGTGTTTTGGGAGTGTTTTGGGAAAATAGGATGAAAGTTGAGAGTGCTGCTGGCCAAACTGAAAGTTCGGAGTGTTATTGGCCAACAGGTGAAAGTTCGGATTATTTAAATCCAATTTCCCTTATTTTATAGATTTAAATGCACAAACAATCAAATTATCAAAATAAAGATTTATATGTTAAGATTTAACTAAAATTATGTTGTTTAAGTTACACTTTTATTTTAAACAAGTCAAGTGAATAAAATTTTAATAACGAATAAAAATATAGATCATATGAATGAAATAAGGTTGAAACTTTAAAGTCTTTTGATTTGAAAATCTGCCTGCTTTGAAGATAAAATGAATTGAAAATTAAGTGTTTACATCCTTCTGTTAGCTATGGATATTCAGTCATGAATAAAATTTGTAGCAAAAGCAAAAATAAGTATTTAAAAATATACTGAAAATAGTTTATTAAAAATCGTAGTAAAATAAAAGATATATATTTAAAAAAATTATACAACCATTTAGCAAAATCGAAACATAAATACTTAAAATTTTTAAAAATCTACTGAAAATAGTTTATTAAAACTCGTAGTAAAATAAAAGATATATATTTTAAAAAATAATTTATACAACCATTTAGCAAAATCGAAAAATAAATACTTAAAAACAAATAAGAATTATAAAACCCATAGGGAAATCAATATATAAATATTTTATAAAGCCCATAAGCAAATTCAAAAAATAAATACTTAAAAAAATGATTGTATAGTTAAACCAGTCACTTTTTTTTTAATTATGTACAACTTGTCTATTTTACTATCTCTTAAATCAGTTATATAAATATTTACTAGGGAACAAGTAACTAAATTCATACCAACATCTTTCAGAAAAAGGAATGCATTTACAAAACTTTAGGTGAAAATGTGAAATGGTGTTGGATTACTTATAGCCAAGTTACCAAAATGTTAGTAGAAAATACACACCAAACTTAAATCCCCTTCTATTCTTTCTTTCTGTCTTTTTCCTTGTAAAACATTGAAAATTGGAAACCAATATTCAAAATTTCAAACATAATGACACATTTTCTTTGTTAAAAAAAATAAAAACGAAATACAAAATTCTCTAGTACTTGTTGATTAAAAATCTAAAAAGACCAAATACACGCGTACAATTTATATAAGATAACGTTACACTGCTAACAACAGATCTCAACTTCACTATGCATTCTTTTAGAAAATGTTGCATTACCATGCTAACAATAGATCTCGATTTCACTATGCGTTCTTTTAGAAAATGTTAATTTCAGTACTTAGTGAAAATATTTCATTTTTGTTGTGAAACAACGGCCTGCTAGCAACAAATATACAAGGTATATAAATATAAGAAGAAAGATTAATGATCATAAGAGAGAATGGACAACTCTTTTCATTAAGTGTGACAACCAAATACAAAAACCCTCTATTTATATAGTCATAATATTATTACAAACTTAATGGTAGAATGATGAACCAATTGGAAGTTACACACTCGTATCCGACTTAAATATATAAACTTTGATCAAGAAACAAAACCTACATTGTTTAGATTTTTATTTTAAAAACCATGGAGCCCTTCTATATGTCCAAAGTTAAATGGCTGTATAGAAAAAGACTCCAAAATTTAAACTACGGTATAGATGAACTCTGTCAGTTTAAACGTCATAAAAAGAAGCTCAAACATTACAAATCAATAACACGCCTATAGCAGAAAATAGTAATCAAGGGAACCAAACAATATGTAACACTAGAAATTATTAATTAAACCACCACCGAAATAATATCAGTTTATACTTGTTTCTATGTGGAAAAAAAAACCAAACAAACACAAAGATCATCTCATCTTGATAGCAGACCCATCTTGTCGCTAGCCTAGAAATATTTACACAACATAACGACATCGTTTCAGGCCTACCCAAAAAGAAAAAAAGCTCCATTATTCTACTTAGAACATTTCTTGTTCTTCCAAGCCCAACCCTACACCATCACCATCACCGTCACACCATCGTGTCGTCGTTGTCGTTGTCGTCACCACCCCGAACACAAAATTTAAAACCTGGAAGCTAAGAAAGACCGAAAGATCGAGTTTTTTTTTTTATAAATATCAGATAACCCAAAAAAAGAAGCCCGAGAGGCGGAGACCTATGGGCTGCGGCTAAGCGCATCTGGGGCCACGGCTAGCAACCGGCGTTTGTACCGTTTAAGGACGGACGCCAGGTTTTCTTTTCCTTTAGGGAATGCCACATCACCGGCTGCGGTTCCGGGTCGACCTTTTCTACCTGAGATGGCGGTCTCGACGTTTTTTACCAAGTCCAAGAGACTGGCGGCGGTGGTGCATTTCCCTCTGCTTGGTTTCGCTTGCGGCGGAAAACTGGTGGTGGATTTGGGCGGTGATAATCTCTGTTGGCATGTGTCCGGAACTTGAAGGCAGAAACACGGGCTTGTTGGCACACGCGGTTTTGAAAATGCCGGTTCGATTATTCCCTACGCAAGTGAAACCACAGTTTAAATTTACTCCAGTATGGTATGGGTTAGGTCGGGTCGGCCCTAAAATGTATTACATATAGTTCTAAAAAGAGTAAAATGTCATTTTCGTCCCTGAGGTTTGGCCAGTTTTGCGACTTTCGTTTAAATGTTTGTTTTTCCGTATCTGGATCCAAAAGGTATGAAATCTTGTCATTTTCATCCGGTTCATTAACTCCATCCATTTTTCTCCGTTAAGTCAGAGATATTTTCGTCTTTTTTGTTATCTTAAAGGGCAGTATTCAAAATACCCTTACTAAATAAAAAAGACGAAAAATACCCCTAACTTAACGGGAGAAAAATGGATGGAGTTAACGAGCCGGATGAAAATGGCAAAGATTTCAAACCTTTTGGATCCAGAAACGGAAATACAAACCTTTGGACGAAAGACGCAAAACTGGCCAAACCTCAGGGACGGAAATGGCATTTTACTCTTCTAAAAACTATATTGTTTCAATAATAATCTAGTGACTTTATGTAGTATAAATACGTGTTTGACCCATCTACTTTAACTCTTTAAGGCTTTTTGTATATAAAATAGCCCTAGTCGACCCATTTCCTTATAAACGAATCGAAACAGCTACCTCTTCAAACACGAACTAAAACGACAGAACAGAAACAAATAATTACCTGAAGACGATTAAGAACGTAGGTGTACTTCCCCCAAAGCTCGGGCCTACTTTCCATAAGCGAAAGCTCGAGAATCCTATGCATACACCAAACACCGAAACTTTTTATCAACTCAATTCCCCAAACACAATCGTCACCACAATTAGGAACCGAAGTTACAAGATACTTATTATACTCGGTTTCATCAACTTTCGTTCCGCCACCACGAGCCACCCGATTCACCTCAATTTCATACAAAAATCTTTCTCGAACCGCCACACGGTCCACAAGATCCTCATCTAACCCCCCATTTTGGTTAAACAGCCATTCAGACCCTTCAAGTTTCAAAAGTTTAAACACACAAAGCCTAAAAGACTTTATAAGATTCGCTTCCGAATCCACAGCAGGTGTAGTCATCTCTTGAGCGTTCAAATCGGGCCTCAGGTTGACCGAGTTGACCTTCTCGGCTACACCGAACTGTTCAGATGGTTGTTTGGACCACATGGACCACGTGTCTGACCCTGACCCTAACCTTGACCCGTAACTTGAAACGGGGTGGTAAGCAGCTGCATCCCTCGATAAATTCGAATACGACAAACCACCATAACCGGAAGTTGACCCGGTTCTGTATAACGGGCCTGTATAAACCGACTGTCCGAGAGTCCCGTATCTCGAACCACCATCCCTTTCGGGTATAGTTTTCGGTTCCCGATTTGGAAGGAGGCCCGAAATATCTGGCATGCTGTAATACTTCTTCTCATGCACATTCTCAACCGGGCCCAGGCCCACGGGCTGAATATTTTGATAAGTTCGTTCGGGTTGCATCGAGCTGTTCCTGGACACAACTGGATCCGGAAAGCCCGGTGGCTTTGCGGGCCGAAGCCCGTTTTGTTGGGTTTTTGTCACGGAAACCGGAGATTTGTAGTTTGATGAAAAAAGTGGTGGCGATTTAGGAGATACTGGTTCGAGTTGGTTTTGAAAGTAATCGGAATTTTGTTTGGTTTGATTTATATATGACTTGATTTGATACCCGTGAACCGTAGCGGGCTGATCCATGTATGGGCCCGAAGCATGTGGTAACCGCAAACTATGGTATCGTTTCTCAGGATCCATCACATTAAGTCCAGTGTTTGTTGTATATGCATCCAGTAATTGCTGATAGCTGGTCAACAAAGAAGTTGACCCCCGTTGCACCCCGTAAACTGGATCGATTTCGGGGCTACTCATATTCGTAATAACCGGGCTAGTCACATTTGTAATAACTGGGCTAGGCTTTACGTTTACTTTAGAATCAATCCCGAGCAATTTATCAAATTTGTTATTTTTCGCATCTTGTGTCATTTCCCCGTGTAAATCAAAAAGAAGTTTCCAAAAATCGTCTAGTGTCGTTGCCAATTGACGTCTAGCGGCCCTCCCTAACCCGGCTAGTTTCGAAAGACTCGCAGGCCCACTCATGTTGTCATCGCTTTTCCCGCTAAGACTCCTGAATGAACCCGGCCCGTTATAGGTTGGAGACTGGTTCGTTTCATTTCCTGTTCCTGATTCAGATACCATTCTCGGTGGATCTTCGGGTTCACAGTCAGGCGGTTTAACCAAATGCAGGTTTCCGTCAATTTTTAACGTCTTTTCAACCGAATCATCAATTTCCTTTTTCGAAACCGGTCTCGACAAACTTTCGACTATGGTCGGTGACTCCTCGGGCTGCTGCAACGAAGGTGTAGTATAAGAAGAATTTTCTTCAATGGTAGTCAAACGAGGGCCGTTATCATAGTCTAAAAGATCATCAGGCAAGTTAAAATCACAAGCTGAATCAACGTCACGTTCGTTGGTAAACGTCATTTCTTGAATTTCTTTCGGGCTTTCTTGTTTTTCTTCGACAAACGTTGATTCGGGCACAACATTTTGAATATTATCCCACGTCGGAACATCGGGTACGGCACTTGCGGATTTTAACGGCGTTACAACAAGCCAAAGCGTAAGCGAGATGGAAAAAATCGCAGTCGTGAGAATGGAAAGATACGGGACCCACATTGTCCACCTCAGATTACTAGCCCAATCACTGTTTCCAAACACCATCTCAACAAGAAACACGATCACCAACCCGAGTATCCCGATATACGTAACCCAAATTGCATACTCGACAAACTGCGTAATTTTGTTCGCACCCATTATAGATCTTGACGAAGCGATACGAAAAAGCGGGACCACTGATGACGGTAGCAAAATCGCAACCGTTACTTGAGTAAACAGCATAAGTTGATATGCACCTTCAGCACCCGAATGCCATGTGGATAGAAGTGCGGGGATTAACGAAATGAATCGGATCGTTGAGTGATGGCACCAACCGGGAATGTCGAGTTTGAAAAAATTAAGGAGGACTGATTGGCCGCTGAATTTCCACGTCAGCGCTGTTGTGTGATATGAAAGAACCAGAACGATTATTAAAGCGAAAGATGCCATAAAACTCCTAAATACCTGAAATTGATTTTAAAAACCAATTTATTCAAAAGTATGATCATAGTTAAATAATTCAATATTCAAGAAATTGAAATTAAATAGAGTAAAATGCCATTTTGGTCCCTGAAGTTTGGCCAGTTTTGCGACTTTCATTCAAAGGTTTGTTTTTCCGCATTTGGATCCAAAAGGTTTGAAATCTTGCTATATTCATCCGGCTTGTTAACTCCGTCCATTTTTCTCCATAAAGGCAGGGGTATTTTCGTCTTTTTCATTAACTTATGGGTATTTCCGTCTTTTTGAATATTTGTACATTATATGCTAAATGCTTGTACATAAAGTGAGAAAGACCGAATTGCCCTTTAAGTTAACAAAAGGACGAAAATACCCCTGCCTTAACGAAGAAAAATGGATGGAGTTAACGTACCGGGTGAAAATGGCAAGATTTCAAACCTTTTGGATCCAAATGCGGAAAAACAAACCTTTGGACGAAAGTCTCAAAGCTGGCCAAACCTCAAGGACGAAAATGGCATTTTACTCAACTAAATATATATATAAGCACCATAACCTGGTCCATTAGAGACAATGCATCCTGAAACGTAAGCAAATCGAGGCCAGTGCTATAGAACACATTTGCTGCAGAGTTCATGAGAAAGCAATTAATGACGAAAATGCCACTGAAAACGCAAGAAATAGCAAAAAGATGGTCATGGCATAAAGCTCCCTTTGAAATTTGTGTCGGTCCCTGATCTTGCTGCAAAGATGCAAACAATCAGAAACTTGATAGAAAATTGAAAAAAAAAACCTTTTATTCAACAAAACTCAGAAATCGTAACATTTTGGGCCCACACGATACCTGAACCATAGACGAATGCAAATAAAGATTATGAGGCATGATACTTGCACCAAGAAGACCCATTAATGCAAACGCACTTTCACCACTTAAATTTGTAAGCATCCCGCCCATTGACAGTGACGTGTCACGTTGACTTGTAACAACCCCAAAGAAATAAGAAAATAACGCAACGGCTGCTAACCACATACATATAAACTTTGCTTTCCCACACTCCTACACAATATAACACGTCATTATACAAATCAAACAATAGAAAATGCAAATATAAACGATTGAGGTCGAGATCAAAGACTGAGCTTACCAAGTAACTAGAGACAACCGGAAATAAAAAAGCATCGAGAGAAGTCAAAACGACACAAGTGAAGAGACCGATGCCGAATGTGAGATTAAGCGCGTGTGCGGTTCCCAAAAGCTTGCGAAATAGGAGATTTTACATTAGTATGGTTAATAATGATTGTAATTTGTTAAAGGGTAAATTGCATTTTATATCCTTTAAGTTTTAGCAAAATTTCAGGCGTTGTCCTTTAACTAACGAAATTACAGTGGGTGTCCTTTATGTTTTAATTTCTTTACAGGCGGTGTCCTTTCTACCTAAAAAGATTATAGAAATAAAGGACATCCGCTGTAAAGAAATTCAAAAATAAAGGACATCTGCTGTCAAGAAAATAAAACATAAAGGACATCCGTTGTAATTTCGTTAGTTAAAGGATGGCGCCTTAAATTTTGCTGAAACTTAAAGGACGTAAAATGCAATTTACCCTTTGTTAAAGGGCTAAGGTTTACCATTGTAAGGTCCAACGCGATCATAGATAGTTCTGCTTGAATTCCCAAGAATACACATGTGACTGTATCGTATTCCGTACTACAAATCTACAGAAAACATATAGAAATAGAACGCGATTTGGTTAACAAGGAGAGTGAAAAGGTTACACGAAGAAACGGAGAGAATATTGTTTGTATTTTGTAGTTTTCACAACAACTTAAAATGTAATAAAAGATGTCTGTTTATAGACGAACAAACTAACTACCAATAAGAGAAATAGTTGCAACTGAATTGCCAACTTGCTACTTGACTAATGGTTGACTTGACTATCTTAAAGAAAATAATCCACATCCTTAATGTGGACAAACATATTTTGTTTATGATTATTTAAGAGATGTGATTTGCACAGCTTTTTTACTTCACACACAACAATTAAATAAACTTTTACTCCAACTTCACAAAACAACTCTGTTTCCAGGAAAAAAAAAAGAATCATTTTTGGTCACTTTATTTAATAAACTTTAGAGTAAAATGTCATTTTCATCCATGAGGTTTGGCCAGTTTTGCGACTTTCGTCCAAAGGTTTGTTTTTCCGCATCTTGCCATTTTCATCCGGCTCGTTAACTCTATCCATTTTTCTCCGTTGAGTCAGGGGTATTTTTTCTTTTTTGTTAACTTAAAGAGCAATTCAGTCTTTTGAACTTTATGTCCAAGCATTTAAATTACCCTTACCAAATCCATTAGACCGAATTGTCCTTTAAGTTAACAAAAAAGACGGAAATGCCCCAGACTTAACGGAGAAAATGGATGGAGTTAACGAGCCGTATGAAAATGGCACAATTTCAAACCTTTTGGATCCAGATGCGGAAAAACAAACCTTTGGATGAAAGTCACAAAACTGACCAAACCTCAGGGACGAAAATGGCATCTTACTCTACATTTCAAACAGGCAAAAAACATAAGTTCAAGCAATCATCAATCATAAACACCAAAAAGCATACCTGCGCAAGATCTTTCCCGGTAACCACAGCAATAGAAGCCGAAAGGTATTGACAGAGAACAGCAGCCAAACTAAAGACAAACATAAGTACAATGAGATCGTACCCAAAACGGGCCCCACCCTCGATTGCTGCAACCCATTTTCCTGGATCAACATATGTAATTGCAATAAAAAGAACCGGTAAAACAGCTGGAAGCAGCCTATGTGTCGTGTTCGGATGGGATTTTGCGATCATATTGTCCGTCTCCATTCCGGAAATAACTGTAACAACACTAATTGGAATAACAAAATTGCAGTCATGCAATTAATCAACGGTTTTGTTAATCTTCGAAGCTTATCTAGCGGCTGAAATTTGCTCTAGCGGTTTCAATCACATGATAGTTGTTGGCATAACAAGACTTTGACACTCGTTGTGGTCACAATCATAACCACCTTCATGTCAGCTTTGGAAAATGAATATCCAAATTTGACATGAACATGTCGTCTTGAATCCAAACGGGTCGACTGCAACTAAATCCTGTTTTCACAAAAACAAAAGGAAAAAACATTAAAACAAATGTAAATTCATTTATTTAGAATCTAATGAACATCATACAAATATAAATTCATGCTAATCAAGAGTTGACTATTACATTAATAATCCGATTCGCATAATAAATCATAAATAAAGTCAAAGTCAAAGCCATAAACCTAGCTTGTGAGTTCTTATTAAAAATCCCAGAAAACAAGATTTAATAATCCCAAACTACCATTATTTCCTAAAAAATCCAGAGTTAATTAGGGCTGATATGTACAAGTTTGACCAACACATTTGACTTTCAGCTTCCAACATTTGGGAATGATGAAACATACTTGATATGAAAAATCAACCAAGTTCAAATAAGTATAAGTTTCAAACAGCAGATCCATTCATACAAGTTAACAAGCAACTCAGATCTCCAACATCACCAATTCACCATAAACCCCAAATTCAAGAAAAAAAGGTCAAAACCCTAGAAAGCTAAAGCATTCAGATTCAAGTACTGGGATCTGACAAGATTTGTTAATCTGAATCTTTCTTACAAACCCAGAAAGATAAATACAACAAAGAGAAAACCCATGTAAAAAATCAAGAAAAAAGTCAAACTTTGACAATTAATAACATTAGTTAATCAAGTAAAGGTTGTACCTTTATTGCTGATTGCTGTTCTTCCGGATGTTTGGTTTATGGGTTTTGATTGAAAGCTGAGAGTAGATCTGATGGGGTCTAATGAAAGACCGTAGGAGTGAGAGGACGATCTTTTCAAGATGGAGAGAGAGAGCGTGTGTGATTACTGATGGTGTAATAATTATTATAGCAGGGGCTCACAGAGCTATCTTGTAGTCAGACAAGTCCAATTGATAGCCAGTAAATTGGAAAAGGAAACTGTAAAGGGAATGTTGTTTTCACTTTCTGGAGTTAAAAAGTAGTAGCTTCAATCTTATATTTTTAGAGAGGGGGAGTTATGTGATAAGTAGCAATTATGTAAGAAAGGGATTATGAGACTTTATATAATTTGAGTGTGTAATGGAGTTATATATGTATAGGCTTTATATGTATGTATATATGTGTGTGAGTGGGGAAGGAATGGAAACGCCATGATATACATAGTGGGGAGGTAAAAAACTTAGGGGCTGTTTGACAACATCTGAATGGTTAAGTGCTGAACCAGTAAGAGGTCTGAACCATTAAGTGTCGAATCAGTAAGAGGTCTGAACCATTAAGTGCTGAACCATTAAGAGGTAAACAAACAGCCCATTATCCCATAGTGTCGGCTGTAACAGTGTAGCCAGGCGCTATAGGGCACCATCATCTTTTCCGGCGATATATACCGCCCTATTACGGACGGTCTTAGAGTGGGAGGGTGGTCAATAAAACCATCTTGGATTTCATTAATAGTACATTCTCACCTATTTTTATTCTTAACTTTTTTTTTGAACAACAAACTCAATTTATTCATCACCCAATGTATTTACAAAGGTAACTAGCCCAACCCTCACAGCATCACCAATTTATTCCTCAACCTCATATGGGTGCTGAAATAGAAAACTACAACTCGAAACGCAGCCACTTCGCCCAATCCATGTCATGTTTCCTTGCTCGATGCTTTACCCACATGAAAGTTACAGCTTGTAATTCACCAAAAACTTGGTCTATGGACACTCGCTTACCAGAAAACACAAGCCCATTTCGAGCTTACCAAATCTCCCAACTGAGAACCAAAAAGATTAATTGTACATACCTTTTTTGCGAGTCTCTATATTTTCAGATGCATGTTGCTGTAGAAGATTATTGATGGCTTCCCCATCGAGATTCTACACCAAGTGCTGACTTTTGCTCTTAGTACTGATGCGAAATATCAGGATACGAAGAAATGGTTCGCGTCCTCCTCAACTTCCCAACGCAACCTGCATAGAGCCGAGCCATGATGCACGTTCTGTTTCACCAAACCTTTAAGTGTCGGGAGGCAATTTTGTTCTGTTCGCCAACCAAATATATTCATCTTTTAGGTACCCATTTTGTCACACCCCCAAAATCCACAAGCGGAGTATCATCGCATGAGGCGTGACATGACCAGGATCAAGCCACCAATCATATTGAACAATGTATTAAAGTAAATATAAAACCAACCAACAATATAAGAGTAAATTACAAAGTTCGTCCTTTATGTATGTCATTTATTACAAAGTATGTCCTTTATCTTTAATAAGCTCAGAAAACATACTTAATGTTTGAAAAACCATTCAGGTTATGTCCTTTACCCTAAACCTAGTTTGTTTTCCCAGTTAAGTCAGGTCACGTGAGAAGCACATGAGGGCATTAATGTCATTCTACCTACCAATTAATGTGCCCTGTTATAAAAACCCTAAACCCCACCATCATCTTCTCCATCTTTCAATCAGCTGCACATACCTAACCCTAATCAATTCAATTCAAACTCTATATCAATTCAAACTCTAACCCACCACCAGGCTGCAACCAATTCAAACTCTACCATGCTGCAACCAATTCAAACTCTATATCAATTCAATCAGCTGCACATACCACAACCACCACCAGGCTGCAACCAATTCAAACTCTAACCCAAACAAAAACCTTAATTCCTGCTCTAACCTAATTGATTAAAAACCAGATCCAGTCAAACACTTATGAACACTCTAATTCTACAAACTGAAAGTTATGTGAATTTATAGAGGGATGGGTAGTGGGCGGTGGGTCAACTACCCAAAAGTGAAGTTGTCCACTGTTAAAACTTAAAACTAAAAAAAAAAAGAAAAACACACATAATTCATCTAGATTTCTCTAACATCACCACACACATGGTGTTCCTCATCAGTCTTCACGCATAGCTAACTAAAACGCTGCAAGCTAATCCCGGTCTGGAATCTGAGCAAGCTAATCCGGATCTACAACTTGGCCAGTACCCGATCTGCAAATCGGCCACTTCCGTCGGTTCAGAGCAAGCTAGTCTAAACCGTTGATTTCTCGATATGCAAAAACGAGTCTAAACCGTTGATTTCTCGAAGTACGAACCGGAGAATTGAGTCAAATCGTCAAATCCGGAGCAATTAAACTGTTGGTTTCGTGTTTAGATGCATATATCGTTGAGTATGATCTCAAAGTATCAATCTTTTGTTCAAGTAATGTAAAATTTTTGTGGGTTTGTTTTGTAAAATTATGTGGGTTTACATAGTAACAGATCTAAGATTGGAGGGATGGGTGGCGGACGGCGGGTGGTAGTTGGGGTTGGGTGGCAGTGGCTAGAGTGGTGGTGAGGGAGAAGAGGGAAGGTTGTTTATGGTGGTGATGGTGGTAACAATTGCGTATTTGAGGGTGACTTGCAGGGGGGACGAATTGGGGATTAGGGTTAGGTATGTGCAGCTGATTGAAAGATGGAGAAGATGATGGTGGGGTTTAGGGTTTTTATAACAGGGCACATTAATTGGTAGGTAGAATGAAATTAATGCCCTCATGTGCTTCTCACGTGACCTGACTTAACTGGGAAAACAAACTAGGTTTAGGGTAAATGACATAACCTGAATGGTTTTTCAAACATTAAGTATGTTTTCTGAGCTTATTAAAGATAAAGGACATACTTTGTAATAAATGACATACATAAAGGATGAACTTTGTAATTTACTCACAATATAATTGGTGTCTAAACAAATTAACCAAGTTCAAGTTATCAGCGGAAGCATAAAGTTTAACACCAAAACATAAGTTATAAGTTCATAAAATTTAACATGGAACTCAACAGTCCATGTCCCACAACGACCTCGACCTCCTGTGCAAGCTCCATCTAAGCACCTTACGACCTGCAAGGCATATAGTAACGAATCAACAACAAAGTTGAGCGAGTTCACAGTTGGGTGTTCGTTTTAAGTTGTTTAAAAAACACAGGTTTCCTTTTATCTGGCTTACTTGCCGTGGGGGTTACCCCATAATTGAAAAAATGATTAACCTTTTCCTTTTACTCTGGCTCCCAGCCGTGGGGGTTACCCCATGAATATCCCACTAGACCCGTTACCATATCGACTACTGACTGAGGAAGTTGGGTGCCCTAAGTCAATGTCTATCATCATTGACGTGCCCAGATCCATTAGTCCACTCCCGTCCTCTGCGGCACGGTGTGAGGCTTGTCAAACCTAATAGCGCTATTTAACTAATGACCCGGCGATTAAGTCGATATAAAAATGAGGGACTTAATGATAGAATTTTTGGTCTAGTAACAATGTTGTCACCCTTCAGTTAAGAGGGTGGAGGTACGTGTCCCATATGTGTCCCATATAAGGAGATCACGCAGGTTCCAATGTTGTCACCTTTCAATTAAGAGGGTGGAGGTACGTATTCTACCCAAGAAGAATACGCAGGTTTCCTTTCAATCATTTACCCATTCCCAACCACCGGGAATCCCATGCCTTGTAGAAAGTGTGAACTTACCTTAGGTTAGCTCGGCAGATAAACAAAAAGGTCAATCGAGCTGCTAGTGGTCAACCACGTCCTAACATGGTTACCATACAAGTCAGGTCTAGGTTCAAGTAGTGCACGTAGGTTTACACATAAGCTAACAAGTTACAACACATAACGATCATGGCAAACACGTAGAACACATTAACAGTCAAGTATACACATAATGTCCAACTTGTGCGACTCAGATGATTGGACCGTTGAGCTTGTGCGAGCCCAATCATCTTGTGCGATCCAATATTAAAGCCCCATGACAACCGGCCCAACCTGTTGTGCATCCAGCACAACCTTGTGCGACTCACAACGGGTTGTGCGATCAAAAACAAACCCGGCCCATTACATCATATACCCAACAGTTTGTGCAGCCCAAACAATTAAACAAACATTTAACTTGTGCGGTCCATATAATCTTGTGCGATTGAGGACAACTTGTGCGATTGGGTTTTGGGCTACTCGGCCCAATAGCATATCATAACAGATTATATTGTGCGACCCAACATCTTGTGCGATCAGCACAACCTTGTGCGATTCACAAGATGTTGTGCGACTGAGCTTAAAGAAGTTATACGATGTGCTTTAACTGTTGTTCCCTTGTGCGACTGGCCTTGTGCGATTAGTTTTAATTTCCATAATTCATGCAATTTAGTTATAATCATCAAACAACTTCCAATTTCTTATCCATTCGATCAAATCAACACTAACAGTTTCCAATCATACAATAATCGATCAAATGCTAGGGTTTTAACATCAAATTCCTATGAACCCTAATCATATTCAAAACATAAACAACAACCATAACATTTAAACACCTTAACACGGCTCATGTTCTTGATTACTAGCATGCATCCTAACATAACAACACAACAAATCATCCGCATATGCTTTCATAACAGCCGATTGTCATGCATTCGGTTCTAGATCATCATTACATCACATAATTATCAAACCCTATATTGATCTGCACATACTACACATGTGAGCCGATACACAAGAACATCAATCTCATCGATTTGCATTATAATCAATCATATATCATCCTTAAATCATCATGTAGAATATATATATCACGACATCATCTAACATACAATCAATAGTGAGATACTAACTGGCTAGAGGGTAGAACAAGAGTTGATCCGAGCAAGAAAGCTTCAAGGAGAGGGGATGTTGCCGCCGGCTTCGAGAGGAGAGGAAGAGAGAGAGTAGGGTTTGTGTGTTGTGTGTTTTGCAAAATAATGAGGAGTATACACCCTCCTCATAGGTTATGCGTGTATGGGAGTGGGCCGAACCCATCATGGGCTGCCCTTGGTTCGAATACAAGGAGTGTGGCCCGAATGGGCTTGTGCGAATGGACATGTGATGTGTGATCCAACTTAGGTAGTATGCATACACATTTACAATACTTTTACATACACATAACATTCATAATATCTCATTATCATCATATCAAGTAGTCACATAACGTTCAAAACATGTTACATTAAAGTACGACTAAAGGTTTGAAATACGAGTTGTCACATCATCCCCAAGTTGAAAGAAATTTCATCCCGAAATTTAGCACGTAGTTACTGAGGAAGCTAGTTAGGTTGCGTGGTTTCCTGGTTTTCCTGGGGTGTCACACATTTAACCCAGTTAATAGGTGCATAGGGAACCGAGTATATATTAAGCATATTCCGACACGAGGCCACCGAGAAAATCCCATCTGAAGTTGCTTCCCAGACCCACTTATCTTCACCTGAATTAAGAGTAATGCTGCTGAAAATCATGTTTATTGCTGTCAATTAACTTCTTTCCAGAGATGATGCAGGTTTCCAATCCCACTGACCACGCCTAGTTGCTACAATAGCATTTTTATTATTCTCCAATACGAACAATTCTGGAAATTCTCTTTCAGTGGGATTTCTCCGCACCACTTATCTAACCAAAACCTTATTTTTAAACCATTACCCACTACCCCTTTTATTAATTGATTATTCAGAATATTTATACCAGCTAACTCCTTTTCAAGAGCACTGAAGGGGTAAGGTCCCAAAAACCTCATAAAAAGGATTTGAGACCATACCACAAACTGGGTTTTTCAACCTTTTTAACCTTGCGCGGCCGCGCATGGGTCTTATTAAAGGAAGAAAACAATCAGTAACTTATAATCACGCGCCCAAAGGATAACATGAATCCTTGCGCCTTCCCCAAAATAACAAAGGATCAAAACCTTTTGTTCAGATACCTCCGCCTAAGTATCCAGACTTGGATATTATATTGCCCAGACCTGGGAGATATTCATCTGCGTCCACACGGTAAGGTGTCACACCGGATTACAACAATAATCTAGAAGGAAATACAATCGTGCACCACCCAGACGGTTATAACCGTCTGGACACGTGTCATCACCATAAACAATTCTAAAATCACAACAAAGGCATGCAATTGGAGAGTAATCTCCACTTAATCTCTTTCCACGTGGCAAATCCCCAGCCATAGATCAAACCACGATCCGTGTGCACTCACATCGGATCGAGAAAACTTGACAAAGGATCAAAGAACTTAACGGAAGAAAAGATAACCGCTACGGCGTTAGCATCTTCCGTCATCTTTTCAATAACAGGTTTTCCCTCCCAAACTCCCGGTTATAAATAAGAGAACTGTTCAGGTATAAACTCAGATTACTCTCACTCCTCAAACACTTATCTTCTCCGATACCAATACTTATTCTCACGCCGGAGTCGGGTCAAGGAGAGAACCCTCTTCTCCCCTTGACGAGGCTAACGGTGTTCTTTTTTGCAGAATCACCGGAGAAGGAATTCCATTACAACTGAATCAACCGAGAGAGAGCTAACCTTTTATGCGGATTCAAACCCCCTAACTATCTCGGTTCCGACCATTTAGTTAGTGTTTCTTCATTGGCGCCCACCGTTTTCTCAGTTTTTCTAGTTTCTATCTCGTTTCGATTCAGTTCATTCCATTTTCTGTTTTTGCACATGGCAGAAAATTCGTCATCTCACCGACAACCTGGTCCTCGACCAAACATCGGAAACAATTTACCAATAGAAGGGATCGTAGAGGAAGCCTCGGACGATAATGAGGTCCAATCCAATCGAGCAAATGATCCTGTAACCCCAGGAATGTTACCAGCAAATCCTGCACAATCAATTTTACCACCAGGGGAAACCCCGATATCATGGTATGTCCGGTCCCAAGGAGCATTAAACGCAGTATACTCACAGTTATGTGCTCAAACTGCTCCTATAACCCAATCCCGGAGGCCGGGATCAAGAGCTCATGCCTCTCAACGGGAAGAATCAACTTATGATGATACAAGCAGTTACCGAAGACAACATCATGATGAACTACACCCTCGTCGAAGACAATCGGTCTATGACAGGTTGGGTTCCCAACAAGACATTCATACCGATGAATCCGATCGAACATATCGTTTGAGTGAAAACACCAGCGTATTCAATAGACTACAGCCAAAGTATAACAAATGCAGGCCTCGAGCGGTTTATAACCCTGAGGCCGAGCATAACTATGATCTAGTTTATCGCCCGGACGAAGCGGCAGAAAACTCGAAGTTCATATTAGAGATAGCTCTGGCTCCGTTGGAAAGGGCCAAGTTACCATCTAATGTTGGAAAATTCAATGGGTTAACTGACCCTGATGATCATCTAAGAGTATTCACCAGCGCAGGGTTGGTCGGCGGTTGGACCCTTCCGCTGTGGTGTCATTTGTTTGTGCAAACACTAACTGGCCCAACGCGAATCTGGTTTGATAACCTACCAACAGGACAGATCGAGTCGTGGAAGGATCTGCGAAGAAAATTTTTAACACACTTCAGCCAACAAAGGCGGTCAAAACGTGATACATCTGACGTCATGAACATCTGGCGCCGCGATGATGAGAATCTGGAAGATTTTATTACCAGATACAATAAGGAAGTGTTAGAAATTGGAGGTGTTAGCGAACAACTAATCCGTGCTCAGTTTAAGTACGCGGTTAGGTGTGACGACATGGTCAAGGTGTTATCGGGAACAGAGGGCCTCCCCACGAGTTGGGAAAAGATAATGGCGGCGGCCAAGGTTTATGCGCAGACCAAGAAAAACCTTACTACAAACAGGCCACCACCACCACACAACAGGCCAGCAGACTTAAGCGCAAATGGAGAAAAAAGGTACAAAAAGTCATGGCGTGAAGCATCAGGAAGTCGATCCTCGGAAGACGGTCGCACAACAACTAACAAATTCTCTGCTCAAAGAGAAAACAAACATGAAAATAGGGAGAGACAGTGGACTCCCCTAACAAAAACCCCAGCAGAGGTACTAAGTACCGAGGATCACCAATTCAAACCCCCGATTCCGATGAAGAGCAAACGTGGTCAAGACCCGACGCAGTACTGCGAATATCATAAGGATAACGGGCACACCACGAACAATTGTATATCTCTGCGCACGGAAATCGAAAAGGCTCTCAAAAACGGAGAACTTACGCATTTGCTCCAGAATATGCGCAAGGAGATTAAACAGATTACTCGGGGAGAAGAAGGCTCAAGCAAACGGGCTAAGACTTAAAGAACTCTGTACGTTTTTCGCGGAAAAGACACAACTTATCAAAAGCGGCGGAATTATCAGGGAGTAAGTTAAGTCCCATTTAATTATCCAAAAAACTTTGTAACGCCTCTGAGCATTATCCA
Organism: Helianthus tuberosus; assembly: GCA_030545235.1. Classification (NCBI taxonomy): domain Eukaryota; kingdom Viridiplantae; phylum Streptophyta; class Magnoliopsida; order Asterales; family Asteraceae; genus Helianthus; species Helianthus tuberosus. The sequence goes on from CM060355.1 coordinate 20,801,679, forward strand.
TGAATAAAATTACAAAGTTTCTATTATTTTTTGTGTTTACAAAGTGCATGCAATTTCTTTTTAGTAAGAGCAAAAACATTATGGTAGTTTAACACAAAGCTCCATGTGCGGTCAGTGATCCCATCACAAACGACCATAAACTCATACATGAGCTTCATACCAACTTTATTCGCCTTACTCAAAAAAAAAAAAAAAAGAAATTGTACTCATGCAAGATATTGTAAAGTCATTCAACAAAACAAATAGAAACCTGCTATTTTTGAGCGTACAAATACGCCCTAGAGAGTTTAGACACGGCAGTGTTTAAAATCCTCGCGCCACAGCGCACCAACAAAACAAGGATCTACATCCTACACAAAAAAAAAAAAATTGTTCAATACAATCCTATTCAAAATCTTCTCCCCCATCCGGAAAGATTTCCTTAAGTTGCGCAACGTGATCGTCCGATTGCAGCGCCACATTTATCAACTCCATCACTGGAAGTTGTAAGTTATTAAACTCCGTCTTCATAGCAGCCAGTGCGCTGGCAGTATTAACGCCAAAGGTAGCGGACTTGCTATCATCCCAGTTAACTTTCAAAGCGCTATTCACATGTTGGGAGCATTCCGCATAACCTTGCGCATAACCATCTCGTCGCGCAGCAACCATCAAATTAGCAACACTTTTGTCCAGTTCTTCAGAATTTAAAACAGACTCAGCAACCTACGAAATCAAATAAAGATAAGCATCAAAACAAGCGCATACATAGACAAAAAAGAAGAAAGGAACTCACACATGCAATCCCGCGATCTTTCAACCAGGCCATATCATTCTTCAAGGGTTCAAGCTCGCTTTCCGCTGAAACCCGCGCCATTTCTGAATTCTCCAGTTTCTCTTCAGCCTCAGTTAAACGACGGGAGGTTTCAGTATTTTCGGAACGCGCAAGCTCCAGATCCTTCTTCAATTGTTCCTGGTCAGAAACCAAAGCGGTAAGTTCCTCTAATTCTTTATCTCTAACGGCAAGAGTGGCTAAAGCTTGTACCTCCCGTTGCTCACTTCGTTCCCTGTGAGAACGCGCCTCCATCAACATAGCTCCCATATCAGCTTTTTCTTTCTTCAATCTTTCTACCTCCGCATCTTGATTCTTCAGATTTTCAACCTCAGCCTTGAGGTTATTTATGATATTGCGAAGGTTTGCCTTCTCGGCATTATCTTTCTCACAAATTCTTCTCCAATTTTTGCGCTCCTCAGATAAAAGCGCAGCTTCAGCTTCAGCTTCAGCTTTTCTTTTCCAACCAGAAACTGACCATTCTTCAGTCTTGCGCTCCGCTTCAAATTTAGCTTGCTCAGTCTCTAATTTAACCTTCAACTGAGCCACATGTTTTTCATCTTTTGCAAACTTCCTTTGTGATGCTACAAAAGATGCTCGCTCTTTATGCATGCTATACCACTCACGCACTATGCGATGAGTAGTAGAAACATGAGATGCAGTTTCTGCAAGATAAGATTGATAGGTCTGTTCATAAGGCTGATTTTCCTGAAATTTAATCTCGCCAGGCGGAAGTATCCCCTGCAACCAATCTTGGCATACACGCCAATCCGAGAAAGTATCTCCTTTCTTCACATTCCAAACAGGAATATGAGGATCAGCAGCATCTTTCTCCGCATACATCCGGTAATAATATTCCCCTAAAGTTTCTTCTGGACGAATTGGAGATTGTTTCTCAACACCAGCAGAAGAACCTGCCTCCTCAGTAGCGGCCTTTTCAGCATGCTCAGGAACAGTTTCAGAAGGTCTGGGAGGAGAAGATTGAATTGTCTCAGCAGTCTCCTTTTCCGGTGTCGGTTGATTATCATCATTTACCACACTTGGCTCAACAATCTGTTCAGTTTCTATGTTAATACCAACAGGCTCCTCAGCCTCAACAGTTTTCTCAACACCTTCCCCAGCTATCTCTGAAGACTCTAACGGGTGTGTAACGGTAGCGCGCGGTGGGGAAGGGGGAAGTTCTTTATCAACCACAGTTGGTACGTCCACAGGAACAGAAGAAACAGGAATTTCTGGAAAAACAAAAGTCTATAAAAATCCTATCCGCTCAAAGAAAACAAAGAACACCAATACATACCAGGAATGGATTCTGAAACAAAAACATCTAGGTTTCCCTTTCTAGTAATTTTCTTCCTCTGCACTTTCTTGGGAGGTTGACCCTCCGCATCAGCATCAGCTGGCTTTCTCTTACCGGCCTTCCTATGAACCAAACGCTCGGGACTGGAATCCAGATCGATAGGCTCATTTGGGTTGGAAGGAGGAATATCGGCAGAATCCTTCGGTTCTGGTTTCGGTTCCCGCATGGTCACTACAGGAGTAAGACCCTCCAACGAGTCAGAAACCACCACATAGTCACACCTGGAAACAGAAGAACGGCGCGTACCTTTCTTCTCTCCAGCATTTTTCGCCTTCAAAGGTTGAGTCTTAACAGTTTCACTCCTCTTCGGCGCAGAAGTGGACGTAGTTGCGCGTTTTTTCTTCTCAGGGCCTATGCCCAAATTCAACAACTCACCTACAAAAAAGTGCAACACAGAGAAATTTACTCAAAGCAAAAAAGAAAAGAAAAACAGATATAAACTCACCAGCACCAGCTGCCGGTTGAACAGATAGGTCCGCGTCCTGCGGAAGCACAAAATTCTTCACAATACGGTGATACCAGAGCTCCTCTTCAGGTTTCTTCTTGATAGTCCCCATTCTTCCGCCTTCCCTCTTAAAAGCAACAACATATAGAGAAACAACTACATTGAAGGGAAAGCAGGTCAAAAAAAAAAAAAAAAAAAAAAAACCAACAAGAAGAAGAACAGTGACAAAACCCCAATACTTACTATGACCATCCTCAGTGTACACGGGTTTATCATCACGTTCCATCTTCCAGTTCAAACTCATGCCAGCTCCGACTAGGGCTTTCTCCGGCAAAGCAATATTGGGAACATCCTTCAGATCTTGGTACCAGTTCTCATCAACAGGAGTCTGAATTGATTCAATCGGAACATCGTCTTTCCCTCTTAGCGTCATCTTCATCGGAATCACTCCAGCTTTGATGAAGAAAAATTTCTGTTTCCAATCATGAAATGATTTTGGGGGCTGATGAAGAATTTTCTTTGCAGAAGCCCTCTGAACAAATGAGTAAAACCCTTGGGTACAGTGCATCTGATAAAAAACCCTAAATCGAGGGACGGTTGGTTCCACATGCATCGTTCGACATACAAATTCGAAGTGACGAACCCTAACCATACCAATAGGGTGAAGTTGGGAGATATGCAGATTGTAGAATCCAAGAATTTCAAGGAAAAATCTCGTAACAGGCAAACGAAAGTTACCATCGCAGAAAAAATCCCAAAAAAGGGTAATATACCCTGCCGGAGCATTCGCTGCCGTTTGCCCTTCTTCAGGATACAAGGCACCCCAGTTTTCCGGGAATTTAAGATTCTGTATCAAACCCTCAAAAGAAGCCCTGGGCCACTTCAATGGTGGAAGTTCAGTCGACATCTCTTCAACAAGATCCTCTTGACGTTCTCCGGTTGACATAAGCAGGGGAATGATGGAAAGTGTTTCTTAAGAACAAGGAACAGGGCAAAGTTTTCAAACAAAACAATGATTACAGAGAAGAGGTTACCCAAACGATTATATACCCATCGCAATAAATAGCATCGGTAACCGTCACAGCACTGTTCCGGGTATCACGGTTCCCCAAGCAACAGAAAAAGCAGATGTCAGAACATACACGCGTTTACACGCGCGCGTGTAAGACACGGGCAGTAAAAAACAACTGACAATGACAGGTTGTCAAAATCAATTTACTGTGCTAGCATCAAGTCAAAGATTTTCCATAAAAAAAAATCTTTACAAAATTCAAATCTTCTAACAGAAGCTTTCTTACCTTTTCGCGCCCAAAAACTTTTTCCCTCTCATAAGTCCAGTGCTCCACTTACTTGCATAAGTACAACACTAGACTGGGGGGACTTGAAGGGGTAAGGTCCCAAAAACCTCATAAAAAGGATTTGAGACCATACCACAAACTGGGTTTTTCAACCTTTTTAACCTTGCGCGGCCGCGCATGGGTCTTATTAAAGGAAGAAAACAATCAGTAACTTATAATCACGCGCCCAAAGGATAACATGAATCCTTGCGCCTTCCCCAAAATAACAAAGGATCAAAACCTTTTGTTCAGATACCTCCGCCTAAGTATCCAGACTTGGATATTATATTGCCCAGACCTGGGAGATATTCATCTGCGTCCACACGGTAAGGTGTCACACCGGATTACAACAATAATCTAGAAGGAAATACAATCGTGCACCACCCAGACGGTTATAACCGTCTGGACACGTGTCATCACCATAAACAATTCTAAAATCACAACAAAGGCATGCAATTGGAGAGTAATCTCCACTTAATCTCTTTCCACGTGGCAAATCCCCAGCCATAGATCAAACCACGATCCGTGTGCACTCACATCGGATTGAGAAAACTTGACAAAGGATCAAAGAACTTAACGGAAGAAAAGATAACCGCTACGGCGTTAGCATCTTCCGTCATCTTTTCAATAACAGGTTTTCCCTCCCAAACTCCCGGTTATAAATAAGAGAACTGTTCAGGTATAAACTCAGATTACTCTCACTCCTCAAACACTTATCTTCTCCGATACCAATACTTATTCTCACGCCGGAGTCGGGTCAAGGAGAGAACCCTCTTCTCCCCTTGACGAGGCTAACGGTGTTCTTTTTTGCAGAATCACCGGAGAAGGAATTCCATTACAACTGAATCAACCGAGAGAGAGCTAACCTTTTATGCGGATTCAAACCCCCTAACTATCTCGGTTCCGACCATTTAGTTAGTGTTTCTTCAAGCACATATCTCATTCCACCCGCCAGACACTCCAGCCTTGATTGGGAGATATGACCAAGAGTTTGTTTGCGAGTGTATAGCCGAGATTGTCTTTGTTCACAAGTTTCCATCCTCCCTTTTATACCTCCACCGCCACTTTAATAACAAACTCACATTCATATCTCGCAACGAACCCAAGCCCACCCTTTTCAGGAGGATTAATGACGCGTTCCCAACATATCCACGCCATCTTCGACCTTTCATCATTTCCTCCCCAAAAGAACCTCCTTCTAAGTGTTTCTAATGATTCCAAGACACATTTCGTAAGCTTATTTAGGGATTGGGGCCCAAATATGAGTTGGTTTTTGTTTTGGGCTTTAAACTGTCAGATCTCATTACATAATACATAGAAACTTATAAAAAAAATTTGGGCCCCTTGGCAATTTGGGCCTTGTGCAGTGGCCCGACCTGCACAGGCCCAAAACCGCCCCTCCCTATTACCTAATATAACAATTTGCCTATGTCTTGCACACAGTCACCTTTACTGAATTTTGAGTTTGACCATCAAACTTTGATGGTCAGTTTTTAGTCACTAAAGTTTTTTTTTTCTATTGTCTTTTCTTTGTAATGATTTTTTTTTTGTGTTTAATGAACTAGGAGCGGGTATTTATTTGCATTTGAAACATGTTATGAATTTGCATTGAGATAGATGGTAAACGGACAAAAAGCTGTGCTGCTAGCCTGCTACCCCTTTCTGAATAGCAAAAAGGTTTTTTTTTTTTTTTTTTTTTTTTTTTTTTTTTTTTTTTTATAGCGAGGGCGGTTTATATAAGTTTTTTAAGTTTGTATGTTTCACTTTTTGGCCTTCAAGTTTGCCTTATTTATTATTTTTAGGTTAAAAGTTTTGTCAGTAAAAATTCGAGTTTGTCAATTTTTGTGCTATCTCGCAGTATAAGATTGTGTTTGTATTTGTCTACGTTTTACGTCATGTGGCGGTAAAAATCCGTACTTATATTTTATGATTTTTCTAGTTTTGGTCGTCGTTTTCTTACTTAGTACAGCTTTAGGACCCCCGCCCCCGCAACGCGAGGGTTAAACACTAGTTTAAAACAAAATATGAACGACTTTAGCTTTTTGGTATGGATTTACAATGTTATAAACTATGGAATATAAAGTAGTAATCAACAAGTAAATGAGACTTTGAAATGAAAATAATAGAGGTTTCTCTGAGAATTCACGTACCTTGTTCAAGCTTGAAAAAAATGTGTCCTTTCGTAATGTTTTATGATTATTTAAAAAAATCACTTTAGTATTTGGCTCAATAAACCTAACGTCAAGTGGGCTAAATTCTAAACCATAAAAATGATTTGTAAACGGGTCTATATTGAAATTGGTATGTGTTTAATATTTTTAAAAAAATAACATATACATATCGGATTTTTTTTAAATCACGGGCCCCCTTGAAATCACGGGCCTTGTGCGGAGGTCCTCCTCGCACACCATCAAAGCCGCCACTGGAAAAGAAATATACAATGTAAATTTGGAATACTCGGTTCGGTCATTGATCCGGTTCACCACTTCGACCGGACGGATATGTAATCCGTCAACTGAAATGAAGACAATTAAAAAATACTTAATCAGATTAATTGTGTAAGCAATTTCTGATCGGACAATCCGGTTTTAAAAAATATTGGTTTCAAGTAAATGAAATTTATTTAAATGGTAAATTTTGAAAGCAATCATACACTTAGTTAACTCTTTTTATTCAAGTATATTCGATTAAAAGTGCAATATACTAAAATGTCAATTTTGCATCTTTTTACAATTTTTCATATGAGTCGTGATGCATAATGATTCCCATCCGTACTTTTTTGGAGGGCAAAACCAACAAAATTATTGCGCGAAAAAGCCGAAGCAATAACATAACGAAACAATTTCCTTTGTTTTTAGTTGTATTTTCTTAATAACGAGTTCACGCTAACCCGCGCGTTGCGGCGGGACGATTATAAATGCCTTTACTTTACTATATGAGATGCGAAAATGTGGCGAGATCTAACCGATTATGTGATACAAAATCATTGAAAAAACTTCACAATTGAAACAAATTCAAATTTTCTCAATTGGAATTCCAACCCAATGATATGATGTTTTTCAAAGTTTAATCAAGTATATCAAATTCAATCCTTTTATAAAATTCCAAGAATTCAGACTAAATATTCAAAAAACAACAATAATGGTTAAGTGATCGGAACCATGACTTTTTTTCTCATTCATCAGCCGCAACCGTCTTCAATCGGCGCCATGACCGGACCTGCAATGCCATCCAAGAAACGACGCTTCCATGTTCTCCTTGAACATCCTTCCAAAGGCCTCTTCTCTTCCCCATCATTTCTTCCAATTTGGTATTTTTTTAATAAACCCTAGAAGAAAAATAGGGAAGATACCTGACGGGACCCTTAAACCAAACTAAAACTACACGTAAAAACGTTGAATCACGTACGCATGTTACAGAATGTTAACTCGCCAAACTTAGACCAAAACGTAAAAATCATCGTATTAAAGAATAACCAAGTCGAAACGATAACAAAACCTATGCAAACCACATGTTTTCCATTGTAAAGTTTAAAGGTCACATGGGTTAGAATGTAAAATATAAATGTTCTAAAGTTGAAATAATAATAATTCATAATTAATGTTTTTTTGCATCGTGCGTTGCGGACTTGCTGCTGAACAATATATGATTGTAATGTAACTAACTCAGCAAGTAATGATTCATAAAAAAACTATTAAAGTTTATCAATCCACGTCAGAACGTTTTTAAGTAATGACGAATTCGACTTATACACGCGTACATTTTGTACCACTTTGGTTTTTTTTTTCACCACATGACACTTCATGTGCTTGAACAAAAAAATTTACTATATGTTTTTTTATGTTATCTTATAAAGTAATACATAACATATTCGTGAATTAGTTTCACTAAATAAAAAGCCAAATTGCAAAGACGAAATACATTAATCTTAAAGTATAATAAGAAAATGAGTATGATATGGATGTTATATTTTTTCATTACGTGTTCTACGATCATATAAAAAAAATGGAGAAACAGGTGAACTTGATTTAGAGATGCACAAACATTATATCTCCACCGTGAAACACCTTACACTACACCACCCATAAAAAATCAAGAAAACCTACCGCTCCACCGCCCATATTCTTATCTCTTTTCTCTCACAAACATACACACACAAACCATTTCCTCCACCTCCGCATTCGCCACCGTCACGTCCCTGCCACCGTAACCGCTTCCCACACTATTTCTAATATTTTTCAAATTTAAAACGTACTAGCGGAGGTTGGCACTCAAATAAAGTTTTCCGGCGAAGAATCTTCAAATCGCCTTCCGACGACCTCCAACAACCGCATCGGGCGAGATAAAGAAGAAGACGAAGTTTTTAAGACATCGGGTTCCGACCAAGTTATGGCCTAACGAAGATGGTGCAAGGACCAATGCTTCAGATCATCTGCGGCGTCACTGGTTCTTTGTCCGGTGAAGAATGATCAGCTTTTTAGAAGAAAAAAAAAGGATATAGATTTGAGAAAGTGAACAAAAGAAACATAGATATGGAGCCCTCATCTTCTGGATATAATTATAAAATGAAAGAACAAATTGTTATTATTTGGCTAAGCTTTTTGAAAACAACTTATTGACTTTTTGGAAAAGTCAGTATGGAGTGATTTTTTGGAAAAGTCACTTTTCCCCTCACATACAACCTGGTTGCCAAACATCATTTTGGAGCTTATGACTTTTCAAAAACCCAATAAGTCAATAAGTTGTTTCAAAAAGCTTAGCCAAACATGCCCTATAAATGGAAAACAACATGTGGTTTGCAACTCTGAACGACAAAATTCAAAAATATGAACCCACGGTTTTCTAGATATATCAACAATTTACGGCAATATCACCGTAATGCATTTTATTCCATATTCATACGAAATCATTTTCTTCAGATCAGAAACATCTAATTTAGGTGTTGTTTGTTTTTTCTGCAGGAAAACCTCTTCTGCTGCAGGCCACATCTGCAGACATCTGCAGGAGAAGAGGTGGACCAAACCTCTTCAGTCTGCAAGAAGAAGACTGTTTGTTTTTTTAACTTCTGCAGTCTGCTGAAAGAGACTGAACTTAAAAAGAAAACTGTTTTATTAATCCGAAATATATTTCATAAAACCACGTAACACTAAAATAATATTCATAAAACCACAACACTGAAATAATAGTTATTAAACAGAACAATGTTTTTTTAATCGTTTATTCCATACTTTGCATTAGTTGCTCGGCAATCTCATCACGTAAGTGAGTCATATATTCTTGATCAGCTGCAGTACCATGTGCTCCAACCTCGTCTTCATCAGCATCAACATGCACTTGCCTATTATGTAACGACACATTGGGTTGATCATATTCAGTAAACAATTCATCGTTCAAACCCGCTTTCCTTATAAAATTATGTAGCGCGAAACATGCTGTAACACCCCAACCCGGAAGGGCTGACGTGTCACAATAACAGTATCATAAACAAAAGTCATAATTTCCTTTATTTATTTATTGGACAAGGATACAACCACATTACTAATAAGGCTAATATACAAGCGGAGACATTATACTTAATTAACTAACATCTTCAGATTTATTCCTAGGCTTTATTCTTCTCTCTCTTTCCCGCCCAAAGTAACCTGCTGACCTGTATACACAACAATTTTACGGAATGAGCTGAATGCTCAGTACGGAATTATAGGCTCAAATAACCAATAACGCTTTATGCGAAAATTTTACGATGCAAGAACATAATTTCATAATCATATCTTACGGATGTACCCATGAGCAAACTTAAAACGTGACAATACACAGGTAGCTACTCCTGTATAATTATCACATGAGATGGCGAATTGGCATACCCGTTATCCACCTCCTTATACTTAAATCCTAGGATCGATCCATACGCCTCCTAATAGCCTTATGTACCACACTTGTACTTAAGAGACGCCGTGAACTAATCTCTCCGTCACGGATGGAGCACATGATGTCGATGCCGCAACAACATGCTCGTGGGACACTCCACGAGAAGCGATACTCAGGGTATCAGAGTACAAATGGTCTTATTCACATAACTTATAAAACTTATTTTCATAACAAAACGGAACATATATTGGAACATGCGATAATGAGTATAACTAATAGAATACTATCGCATGACATGAAAGCTTAATTCAAATGATTAGAAAAGAATTTCGAACGGACTGTCAAATGAATCGATAATCAAAGACGTGAGGAGTGTTAAAAGATATATGAATTTAATGGGTTTATAACAATTGAATATCAAACAACAAGGAGTGGGGTAAGGATCCGTACCTTAATAATTCCAAATTGATGCTACCTTGTGATAATATTTCAGATTTATACGGACAGAGTTTTAGACTACTGATTAGTCTTTTAACCTAATTTAAATAACATGCACACAAACTAGGTTAGTAACTTAATACAGCCTTTACGATAACTCACGAGATCAAATTCTCACAACGAACGACAAAGTGCGATACTTCATCCATCGAATTAACGATGATCCGTCAAATTAATGACGAACGACAAAGTACAATACTTTATCCATCGAATTAACTATGATCCGTCAAATTAATGACGAACGACAAAGTATAACCCTAATGTGGGCAGCACTTAAACATCCATTGGATATATTGATCGATCGGACAATGAATCGTAATAGCGATCGAGTTATTACCCTGTTCTGCAGCACCCCGCTATACTTAATTAGTGTTTTTGGTAGTAATCGGACGATAACTCAGCGAAATTTTGGAGTTTGATCGTCGTTTTTGTGCCCAGATTCAAGTGCCAACATCCTCTATTTATAGGGAAATTTTGACCCTTAGGCGGCCCGCGAGAGAACTTATTTTATGTATAGGGTTGCCACGTGTGGGACTAGGCTAGCTGAGTCGATGAAATCATTAAATCCAACTTCGTCCGCAAGTTATTAAGATAATCGTTAAGTAGGGAATACCCCCCCTGAGTTTTAGGGGCCCTAATCCCGATTCTGAAAATTCTGAAAATTTTAGGGTTTGTGCAGAATCACTTGGGTGTCTTAATTAGGGTTTTCCTATTAATAATAATAATAATAATGGTTTTAAATTTATGGTTATTACAACTATTACCCCCTTAAAAGAAATTTCGTCCTCGAAATTTTTCAAACGTATCGCATAAGTAACAGAAACGAAACTTTCATAGCAGAGTTACTAACTTATATAACCAGAATCTCCTAACCACACATGTGTATCTGAAATTCATAACTAAGGTCATGACTATACTTGTCAATTTCCTTATATATGTGCCCTAATGGTCCTCCTATAACGCATCTTAATAAAATATCTTACCGTACGAAAAGTCAATAGAGACTTACAGATACTTAGAGTGACTATTAGTACTGATATTTCCTACATAGATATGCTTAGTCATAGTTAAAATATATTCACATAAGTTAAAGCATAAATGACCGTAAACAGAAACAAATGAACATATATCAAAGAGCAAGATTTACCGTTACTCGACTAAAATTCTATTACTAGAATAGATTAGGGTATAGAGAATGAATTGATTCTTCAGATTCCCATGTTGCTTCGCGTTCAGAGTGATTTTTCCAGAGGATTTTAACAACCGGAATTACTTTCCTACGCAAAACCCTTTCTTGTCGATCTAAAATGGCTTCTGGCTCCTCTTCGTAGGACAAATCCTCGTGAATTGTAAGTAACGGATAACTAATGATATGGAGTGGATGATAATTATATCCTCTTAACGAGGAGACATGAAAAACTTTATGAACATGAGAGAGCTGAGGAGGTAAAGCCAGTCGATATGACACTTCTCCAATTCTTTCAAGGATTTCAAACGGACCTATGAAACGGGGACTAAGCTTCCCTTTAATTCCAAATCTACGAACGCCACGCCAAGGTGATACCTTTAAGAAAACGTGGTCACCAATTTTAAATTCGAGTGGTCGTCTATCTTGATCTGCATAGCTCTTTTGTCTGCTTTGAGCTTCTTTCAGTTTTTCTCGAGCCACAGTGACTTTTTCATTTGTAATCTGAACTAGTTCTGGCCCTTCAATAATCTTTTCTCCAACTTCATCCCAGCATATCGGTGCTCGACATTTCCGACCATATAAAAGCTCAAAAGGTGCCATGCCAATACTTGCTTGCCAACTATTGTTGTAAGCGAACTCAACAAGGCATAGATATTCATCCCAGTTTCCAGACCATTCAAGTGCACATGCTCGGAGCATATCTTCCAAGGTTTGGATCGTACATTCTGACTGCCCATCTGTTTGTGGATGGAAAGCCGTACTAAACTTCAGTCGTGTACCCCAAGCTGCCTGAAAACCTTTCCAAAATCGTGAGGTGAAACGTGGGTCTCTATCGGAAACAATGGAAGATGGTGTGCCATGGAGTCGAATAATTTCTTGAAGAAATATTTCGGATAACTTATTAACCGAAAATCCTTGCTGAATCGGTAGAAAATGTGCTGACTTTGACAATCTATCGACAACAACCCATACAACATCATTCTTCTTGAATGTCTTAGGCAAACCGGTAACAAAGTCCATTGTGATCTCATCCCATTTCCATATGGGAATATCTAATGGCTGCAATAGACCGCTTGCTCGTTTGTGTTCAATTTTCACTTGTTGGCAAGTGAGGCATTTACTTACGTATCGAGCAACGTCTTCCTTCATGCCATTCCACCAGAAGTTCTGTCTTAAATCTCTATACATCTTGGTAGATCCTGGGTGAATTGAAAATGGTGAGCTGTGAGCTTCGGCTAACAATGACTCACGAAGGCTGGAGTCATCGGGTACACAAAGTCTTTTACCGCACCAAATCACCCCATGATGGTCTATTCGAAATTCAGATTGCTTACCCACCTCAAGATTTTGCACAATTGCCCAAAGTTCTCCATCTTGCTTTTGTGCATCTTTGATCCGTGATATGAGGTCGGGTTCAATCTGCATTCTAGCTAGATATCCATCAGATGTACTAACCTGAAGCCAAATGTTCATTCTTTCGAGATCCCTCCTAATACGAGGCTGAATTTGTAAGCAAGATATAGACCCGGAATTCTTTCGGCTCAACGCGTCAGCTACAACATTGGCTTTGCCTGGATGATATTGAATATTTGCGTCGTAATCTTTTAAAAGTTCTAACCACCTTCTTTGCCTCATATTTAGCTCCTTCTGCGTAAATATGTACTTGAGGCTCTTGTGGTCGGTAAAGATGTCACAACTCTCACCATACAGATAGTGTCGCCAAATCTTAAGTGCAAAAATGACTGCGGCTAGTTCTAAATCATGTGTAGGGTAGTTAACTTCGTAAGGCTTTAACTGACGGGAGGCATAAGCGATAACCTTCCCATGTTGCATTAGCACACAACCTAATCCTTTCTTTGAGGCATCACTATAGACTTGGTAACCTCCTGATCCAGAAGGGAGAGCGAGTATCGGAGAGGATACAAGTCGTTTCTTCAATTCTTCAAAGCTTTTCTCTTGTTCTTCATTCCATGAGTACTTCACCCCTTTCCTTAGGAGTTTTGTGAGTGGTAAAGCAATTACTGAGAATCTTTCAACAAATCTACGGTAATAGCCAGCAAGACCCAAGAAACTTCGTATTTCGGTAACAGAAGTGGGTCTTGGCCATTTTGTAATAGCTTCAACCTTTGTTGGGTCTACCATAATTCCCTCTGCTGATACGACATGACCTAGAAATGCCACTTGGCTAAGCCAAAAGTCACATTTGGAGAACTTAGCATACAACTTCTCATGCCGCAAGATTCCAAGTACTGCATGTAGATGTGCTTCATGCTCTTCATGACTCTTAGAATATACCAGAATGTCATCGATAAAGACAATAACGAATTTGTCTAGGAATTTGTGAAATACGCGATTCATCAAATCCATGAAGACTGCGGGTGCATTAGTTAGCCCAAAGGGCATAACCAAAAATTCGTAATGACCATATCGAGTACGAAAGGCGGTCTTGGGAACATCATCATTCTTGATCTTTAGCTGATGGTACCCGGACCTCAGGTCGATTTTTGAGAAGAACTGTGCCCCCTGAAGTTGATCAAAGAGATCATCAATGCGAGGCAGAGGATACTGATTACGAATAGTAATCTTGTTCAGCTCTCGGTAGTCAATACATAAACGCATACTACCGTCTTTCTAATTCACAAATAAGACCGGAGCACCCCAAGGTGAAACACTGGGTCTTATGAATCCTAGATCTAACAATTCTTGCAATTGTTCCTTCAACTCCTTCAGTTCCATTGGAGCCATACGGTATGGAGCTTTAGAAATAGGTTCGGCACCAGGGATCAAGTCGATGGTGAATTCTACCTGACGGTCAGGTGGTAATCCCGGTAGTTCATCCGGAAATACATCAGGATATTCACGAACAACGGAGTGGCTATCGATACTCTTAACACTAGCAGAAGTATCCCTAATTGATGCTAGGAATCCAGCACAACCGTTTGATATGAATTTTCGAGCCTTGAGCGCAGAGATAATCTTAAGAGATTTATGAGCTTGAGTTCCCTGATATATAATACCAGGATGATGAAAATCACCGAAAATAACACGGCGAGAATGACAATCTATAGTTACGCGGTGTCTAGATAACCAATCTATTCCTAGAATAACATCAAAGTCACACATATGTATCGGAAATAGGTCTGCCTTACACACCATAGATTCAATACTGATCGGACAATCCTTATATACGTAAGTGATTACGGATGAATTTTCCATGGGAGTAGAAATGATTAAGGTATGATTTAAGAGAGTTGGTTTTATTGGAAGGTACTTAGTAAACGAATGGGATACTAAAGAACGAGTCGCTCCTGTGTCGAATAACACATAGATACTATGTTTACCAAGCTGAAGGGTTCCCGACACAGTACCTGGGACATTAGCAGCATCAGTAGCAGAAAGTGCAAAAACTCTTCCTCCAACATTGGGTGGTGCAACGTTTGGTCGGTTATTCTTCTTAGTGTCTTTCTTAGTACATTCCTTAATCATGTGTCCAGTTTGGCCACATCTAAAGCATGCTCCTGTACTTCGGTGACATACGCCATGATGTCTCTTACCACAAGTATTACATAGAGGATATGTAATCTGATTCGGGTTTACTTGTTGATTCAGTGGTTGAGCTCTAATAGGTTCTGCATACAACTGAATCTGGTTTTGAGCAGGTCTCGGGTTTTGCAGTCTAGGTTGCCATGGACGTGCCTGATTTCCAGAGTTTTGATTTCCTTGCACTTTGCGATCTTGATGCTGTGGCGTAGTGGATGATTGGCCGATTTCCTGCTTAAATTGTCCTTCCCTATTTCTCTTCTTATTATCCCCAGTTCGAGATAAAAATTCTTTCCTTTCGAACTCAAAAGTCTTGATTGCATCAGCAACTTCGGTGATATCCTTAAATTTCATGTACATGATCGATTTCCGAATTCGATCATTGACTGCCCACTTGCATTTTTCTGCCTGGACTTCTGCTGATCCTGCAACTTCTCCTACAATACTAGCCAACCTTGAAAATCGAGTAATGAACTCAGAGGCTGGTTCATCACTCCCCTGTCGAATTATTGCATACTCCCTGATATAAGCTTCTTTATCAGCGGTCGAAAAATACTTATCGTAAAAGATGTTACGAAAGTCGACCCATGAAAGATTTGCATCAAAATCATCCCCTCCTTTGACTTGCTTATATCCTTCCCACCAAGTTTGTGCGTCATCTTCAAGTTTGTAGGTAGCCAACCTAACTTTGTATGGCTCCGGAACTCCAAGAACTCCGAAGATCTTTTCAACATGAGCTATCCAGATTCTTGCTTCGACTGGATTAGTAGCGTGACTAAAGGATTTCGGCTTTTGTTTTTGGAATTTACTAATCCATATGTCTATACTATAAGTAGTATTGTTCGTGGTATTCTCACGAATTTCTTCACCAGAGATTGGATTCGTGTTATTACGTTCTGGATGACGAGTTTGTTGAATAACGGCCTCAGCTGTTTGAGCAACAAGGTTTGGAAGCAACCCGGCAACAGCCTGGTTGATAGCATTAATTACATTTGGATCAACTGGAGTCTCATTCGAAGAAGTGTTGTTACGCGCATGGTTAGTACGAGTACTCCTACGTAGCGGACGACGAGGAGGCATCTATAAGAATAGACATAGGAGTTAAACCAAATAAGAGATCAAGTTGAATCCTATCATAGATATCTACCCATTCCTCACAGGTTTTTATTACTATCTTTAAGTTTTCTACAGGAAAGAGCCTTTGCTCTGATACCATAGCTGTAACACCCCAACCCGGAAGGGCTGACGTGTCACAATAACAGTATCATAAACAAAAGTCATAATTTCCTTTATTTATTTATTGGACAAGGATACAACCACATTACTAATAAGGCTAATATACAAGCGGAGACATTATACTTAATTAACTAACATCTTCAGATTTATTCCTAGGCTTTATTCTTCTCTCTCTTTCCCGCCCAAAGTAACCTGCTGACCTGTATACACAACAATTTTACGGAATGAGCTGAATGCTCAGTACGGAATTATAGGCTCAAATAACCAATAACGCTTTATGCGAAAATTTTACGATGCAAGAACATAATTTCATAATCATATCTTACGGATGTACCCATGAGCAAACTTAAAACGTGACAATACACAGGTAGCTACTCCTGTATAATTATCACATGAGATGGCGAATTGGCATACCCGTTATCCACCTCCTTATACTTAAATCCTAGGATCGATCCATACGCCTCCTAATAGCCTTATGTACCACACTTGTACTTAAGAGACGCCGTGAACTAATCTCTCCGTCACGGATGGAGCACATGATGTCGATGCCGCAACAACATGCTCGTGGGACACTCCACGAGAAGCGATACTCAGGGTATCAGAGTACAAATGGTCTTATTCACATAACTTATAAAACTTATTTTCATAACAAAACGGAACATATATTGGAACATGCGATAATGAGTATAACTAATAGAATACTATCGCATGACATGAAAGCTTAATTCAAATGATTAGAAAAGAATTTCGAACGGACTGTCAAATGAATCGATAATCAAAGACGTGAGGAGTGTTAAAAGATATATGAATTTAATGGGTTTATAACAATTGAATATCAAACAACAAGGAGTGGGGTAAGGATCCGTACCTTAATAATTCCAAATTGATGCTACCTTGTGATAATATTTCAGATTTATACGGACAGAGTTTTAGACTACTGATTAGTCTTTTAACCTAATTTAAATAACATGCACACAAACTAGGTTAGTAACTTAATACAGCCTTTACGATAACTCACGAGATCAAATTCTTACAACGAACGACAAAGTGCGATACTTCATCCATCGAATTAACGATGATCCGTCAAATTAATGATGAACGACAAAGTACAATACTTTATCCATCGAATTAACTATGATCCGTCAAATTAATGACGAACGACAAAGTATAACCCTAATGTGGGCAGCACTTAAACATCCATTGGATATATTGATCGATCGGACAATGAATCGTAATAGCGATCGAGTTATTACCCTGTTCTGCAGCACCCCGCTATACTTAATTAGTGTTTTTGGTAGTAATCGGACGATAACTCAGCGAAATTTTGGAGTTTGATCGTCGTTTTTGTGCCCAGATTCAAGTGCCAACATCCTCTATTTATAGGGAAATTTTGACCCTTAGGCGGCCCGCATGAGTTTTAAGCTAACTTGAGGCGGCCCGCGAGAGAACTTATTTTATGTATAGGGTTGCCACGTGTGGGACTAGGCTAGCTGAGTCGATGAAATCATTAAATTCAACTTCGTCCGCAAGTTATTAAGATAATCGTTAAGTAGGGAATACCCCCCCTGAGTTTTAGGGGCCCTAATACTGATTCTGAAAATTCTGAAAATTTTAGGGTTTGTGCAGAATCACTTGGGTGTCTTAATTAGGGTTTTCCTATTAATAATAATAATAATAATGGTTTTAAATTTATGGTTATTACACATGCAATGGTAATGTTTCTTTGTGTGATTAAAGGAAATGGTGCCATCCGCTTCAATATAGGGAATCGTGCTTTCAAGACACCAAATGAACGCTCGATTACGTTCCGAAGTTTTGCATGTCCATGGTTAAACTTCTCTTTATTAGTCAATGCGCGTCTCCGACGAAAATCACCAAGCCAATACCGCACATTACGATATGGAGCCATAAACCCTCGAGTGTGTGCATATGCGGCATCACAAAGATAATATTTGTCTGTAAAACAATTCAATTATTAGATTAGTAATCTAACATATGAATAATTAACCAACATAAACATACTGGTGGTGGAATCGGGAATGGTGCATGTGGATCGACAAGTGCCTCGGATAATATTCTAGAATCATTTGCTTCGAGTGTTGAAATCTACGCTTGATAACCACGTACCGTTGATTATGACCGATTACCATAAAAAACATTGCCATTTTCTCCTCAACCGATACGTGTTTGCTATCAACTAACGAATAATTAACTCTAAAATGTGCGCATAGTCGGACAAAAGATTCACGTGACATACGAAGCATTTCAATGCATTGTTTTGGATTTCCAGTTAATAACTCTAACGTGTATTGATGCCCCGTCATGTTTGAATCATTGTCTCGCATTCTTTTCAAACCGCTCTTCCCAAAAAAAACGGACATACAAGTACATAAGAATAACGAGAAGTAATTTCTGATTATTGTCCATCGTGATCCTGTGTTAAAAACAAACCATTAAGCATCGAGAAAGTCACAAAAGTCATACAAAGTTTTCAATGTTTCAAGAAAGTCACAAAAGTCATACAAAGTTTTCAATGTTTCAAGAAAGTCATCAAAGCAAACAATAACAAACAACCATAATGTTTACTACTCCTTAATAAGTCCTAAATTTTTTGCCGTCATTGTGATCCACCCGTGTAACACCTCAGGATCTTCTGGCAATGTCATCCAAGCCTCTCCCAAAGATGTTAAAAGCAGCTAAGAATAAAGGATCCATCTTGTTTAACCCAACCAGCTTCAACCTCTCAGCACAATCAGTGAATGTTGACCCTTCTTTGCCTTTGATTAAAGTCTGCAAAGCCATGTTCATGTTAGCTGCTAAATCATCACTGTTGATAGTTTTTTTTGGAGGTTTTTGTCTTTTTCTTTGGATTGCCCTCTGGGTTAGGCTCATGAGTAGGTTCAGGAGTGGGTTCGGTAGTGCCCTCTGAAGTGCCCTCGGTAGTGCCCTCTGAAGTGCCAGCATCATCTTCCACTTCATTAAAAACAGAGTCCATAAGCATCAGTGACTGACCCCGATTACTATTAGATCCAACACCCGATGTCACTTGGGTTGGGGTCCACCTGGAATTCCCAGTAGCGGTGTTACCATCAAACAGCTGTGCGCATAGTTCGGGGAAAGGTAATGGACCCGTTTTCAAACCTCCAGCTTTCGGATGCCCCTAAGCCCGAAGTAAAAAAAATTATAAGTTAATAGTATTTTTTTTGTTACCGGTTTTTTCTCTCAAAAAATTATAAGTTAATAGTATTTTTTTTGTTACCGGGTAAAGGCAATCGAACATACCTTCTTAAAATCCTCCCATTCCTCATTGGTTAAGGTAAACATATTTGTTTGCGGCTTGTATATGTTACCGGTTTTTTCTCTCAAATAACACCAACCTACATACTTGGCTTTAAGATTGTCATGAGCGTTTTTCATTTGTTTTTGAGCCAAATCAATGCCAAACCTTTCCTTGAGAACGTTTCCTAGCCTAGTCCAAGATTCTTTGTGCAAACTCAAGCCTTTTCTACCCACTTTGTTAACCTCCTCAATGCAAGTTTCAAGCAAGCATTTTAGTTGATCGTTTGACCAAACGTGTTTATCTCCCATTTCTATTAATCAACAACAAGCATTCAACAATTTCATTGAACAAAATCAAGCACATAATAAGCATTCAACAATTTCATTCAACAACAAGCATTCAACAATCATTTGACATATGTATGTATAACCAATTTCATTTAACAAAAACAACTAGATTCCTATAATGTATATAACAATCAGAATATAGATATGTATAACCTATTTTCCTACACACATGTAATGAAACAAATAACACAATCAAGATTTAAGAACATTTTATACTCATGATGCTTTCACCAGTTGAACAAGATAACGATTTGGGATGAACAAAAAATAGAGAACAGAGGATGAACAAAGGAGTTCAAAAAATAAAGAACGAAACTTACCTGGTGGCGGAGGGAGGAGGAGGAGGGAGCCGGCGGTCTTGGTGGCAGAGGGAGGAGGAGGAGGGAGCCGGAATCGGTGGTGGTGGCCTTGGTGGCGGAGGGAGGAGGAGGAGGGAGCCGGTGGTCTTGGTGGCGGAGGGAGGAGGAGGAGGGAGCCGGAATCAGTGGTGGTGGCCTTGGTGGCGGAGGGAGTGGTGGCTGCTTTTGGAGATGATGAAAACCCTAGAAAGAGGCTGGGGAAGAAAGTGACGGGAAGAAGAGGTAAAAAGCGTGGTTTTATCACTTCCTCAGGAAGAGGCTGGGGAGAGGTAAAAAGCACTTCTAAAAAAAAAACAAACAAACACTCTTCTAAGGCTAAACCTTTTCCCGCGTCAGCACGGTGCAGACAGAAGAGTCCAGGAAGCTCTTCTTGAAAAAAACAAACACCACCTTACAACAACATCGTCATCGGTCAAAAACTAACGCACATCTATAATTGCATTTCATCACGTAACAGAACATCGGCATAGTTTAAACAGATTAATACATAAATATATTATCAACGCACATTTGTAGTTGCAATTTATCACAAAACACAATGAATTCATAAGCAAACGTTTAATTTATCACAAAACACAACGAATTCATAAGCAAACGTTTGTTTAAAAGCAAAAGTAGTTTTCTAGAAATCAATCACAATTTTCGGAAACGTCGCCGTTTAAACAAATTAAACTGAGAGATAAGGGGTAAAAAGCAGTAACCGCCATTGTTAAAAAATATGTCAATTCTATTTAGGGTGGAGGGTATGGTCAATCACCCTAGGGTGTTTGAGTGAAATCCTACCCAATAATATTATGTCATGTCAACTCCCCATTTCACTCCCCATTTTGCACTCAATCAGGGGGTATGGTCAATCACCCTAGGGTGTTTGAGTAGGTTAAAAAATAAAAAAATTGTGATTGGTTGAAAGGGGTCGGGACCCACCATTAAACTCCCTCCATCCTCCTTCCCACATCGGTGAATATACACCGAAAACATTCAAAATTGCGGTGAGTCAAACAAGTGGGGGCGGTCACCGATCGGTGAACTCCATTCACCGAATGGGTTTACCGAACCTATACCCTCCACCCTTAGGAGTTTTATACGGAGATATTGCTTAATTAATATAAGGTTTCGAATTTTTTATAAAGCCGACGAAGATGAAGAACCATGTCTGTAATTACATGTATACCAGAATACATTGATTCCTGTGAATCCAAAGTTACTGTCCTTGATGATATTATTTGAGATGTTAATATTTTTTATCACTCATCAAATAGTTTTGTTTTAGAGATGAAATATATTCATATTATTTGAGATTGGATAAGCATGTCATCGATATGTCTTAAGAGTGAGAAAAAACAAAACCTGAGAAGAAGAAATCTGGGTTTAAGTTCCAGAGAGAGAGAGAGAGAAACTAAAAGTTTGCTTTTTCTTTTTCAAAATTTAATTGGAAAAAACACAGCCACACATTATAAATTAAATAACAGAGATGGAGTTGCTGTGAGCGGTTATCTCGGTTTATCTGAAATGCAATTCTTCTTTGTATTAAACGGTGTGGATGGAAAGACGTAACGGTTCATTTAAGCGGAGGTGACCGAAGTTACCTTTTGTATGATTATATAATATTTGTGGTTCATGCATCTTTAATATACTGAAGGAACACCAAACTAATGTGGTGATTAGTTTGTGGTATGTGCCTCAACAAATAATGTTAATCTTATTAATCTTCTCCAAGCTGTGGTGATGATCTTCTTGCAAAACACTAAACGCCCCGTTAAGCTCGTTAGGAGAATGGGGAATAGGGGGGTTCTCCTCTTAATCACTCTCCGGCGTGAGAATAAGTATGTGTTTTGAGGAAATAAGTGTGTGATTAGCAGTGAGAGAGCAAGAAATAGAATGGTTAAACCTGTAGGTGAAGACTTATATTTATAGCCGGAATAGTGAGGAAGGAGATGGGCTGATGGGCCTTGGGCCTGGAGTCAACAACAAGGAATATTCGTCTTGTCCCCTCTGCAACAACCGTTAATGCTTTTGGGTGAGAATGGAGTTGGCGCACGTTGAATGGATCCACGTGTCCTGACCGTTGTCCTTGTTGTCTCTCTGTCATCAGCGGCTGAGTGGAGATCGTGGAGCAGATGTCGGCGCACGCTGATTGGTGCCACTTATACGTCCTTGTGTACTCTCCTGTCTCTTGTACGATTGTTAATCGTGGAGCACGATCGAATACAACATGTTGGACGCTCATTGGTCCACTGCTCTGCCACTCGTACCTTTGGTACTTGTCCTAAGATGACATGCGCTTCTGTCCTCTTCGCGACCCATGGGGAAGACCCATGTAACCGACACAAGGTCTAGGAAGTGGGGGTCTTTACCCAGGGAGCTAAGTGTGAAATCTGGTCTTGCCTTTTTTTAGACCTCGCGCGCGACTTAGGTTTCACCTGATTGGTCGGCGCGAGGTTGAGAAAGATGACATATTAGTATAACAGGAGTTCTAACAACCCCCGAAAACTCCCGAATACACCCCGTATACGCCAAACTAGACCCGTATAACCTTAGTTTTTATAAAAATCAAATAAAATAAAGCTTTTGTGTGTCTCGCGGGACGCGAAAAAGTTAAGGGTGTCTGTCGCGGGGCGCGACCCACCTTACTTGTCGGACACACATTTTTGACACGTGTCCCCCTTCATATGATTGTTTTGAATTTTTTATATAGTGTATCCTCATTAAATATGACAACCTAGAAAGAAACTTGTTAATGGTTGTAGGGTCTTACAATATTACAATGTAATCGATCTCTATCTTATGATACTGATATTACCTGAGATGAAAAGGACCATGGATAAGTTCCCAATCTTTGACATCATTTGGATCGCACTTTACGTATTTTTCTTTTATTTTGTGTTTCTTTTGAAAATATGGTGTTATGTTTTCATTATGAAGTATATCTAAGCTACTTTTCTTAATGTATCACATTAGTTCCTTTAAAATTTAAAATTATGGTTAACTTATTAGAGATCATTTCATAGAAAATTACTCTAAGTTGGAATAATTATCTTTAAACCAATTATTAACAAAAATAATATATATGTTACCATAACCACGCATCATGTGAGAACTGCCAATATGTGTCGTTATTTTACCATGAGAAGTTAAAAGAAAAAAGATAAAATCTCTGAAATATTATCTATTCTAGTTAATTAATCTGACTGCTTTCTCTAATGATCTCATCTATCTTCATTGTAGCGAGTTTCGTACACGTGTAGATCAAAGAATTCCAAGTAATTATTATATATATCAAATGATAACATGCTTTTGCGTCAGTTGTAACACCTCGTAAAATCACGACCAATATAATGAAGACACGTGTCATGGACTTAAACGTATAATGAATTGATTCCGAGGGACTAAAATTGTCAAACAATGTAAACATGTCAGTAAAAGGATCCAAAGCGTCAACATGTCATTCTTGTGCCTCTGATTGACCTCATACGACGTTCGTATTCTTTAATGAATAATTTGTCGAACATTGGAAGTCGTTTGTGCTTAAATTAAGGATCTTACGAAACATAGGGGTTAAAAGTGTCAACATGTTCATGTTACCTCTGAGTGACCTTTAACGAACCCAAAAACATTGTAAATAATTTAATATTTCGCTCTCAAGAATATTGGATATTAATTTTGTGGAGTTTCGTTGGAAACAAGACTTTTCGAGTAATCGTACAACTAACCGTGAGCATAACGGAGTTAAATTATGACCCAAGGCCCTTAAAAGTTAACTATGAGGGTCATAAGTGCAATAAACAAAAGTTATTTTAATTAAAAATGGACCAGGGACCAAAACTGCAAAGTTTGAAAGATTTTTCCCGGTACCAGAGATCCTCGCGGGCCGCGTAAACCTTCTCTGGGGTTTACGCGGGCCGCGTAGAAGTGCCAGATAAAGAAAAAAAGGGACAGTTGCAGGTTCAGCCAGTTCCACCGCCTTTGCATGCTTCAAATCGATACCAGGGACTGTGCCAATGGTTTTTCATGCACTAGGGACATCTGGAATCATCAGGGATCATTATAGGGGCATGTGGAGTGATCTTGTGAAGTGGATTTTGCTATATAAGGCTCTTGTTTTTCATTGATCATTTGCACATTCTCAAAACTTATTCACAACTCTTTCTCTGGAGCTTCCTGGAGTTCAAGAGAGCTTTCTTCTGTTCTAATCTCGTGCTAGGATTCCTTGTAAGCATTCTTAGCCTCTCTAGTTCAAGTTTTATTAGTTTAATGACCAAAAGTCAAAGCTGTCGTAATTAAGCTTTGACTTAGTGATTAATCACTAATGGTCCAGCCATTATTCGAATTGAAAGTGGCTATGAGTTGGTAATTATGTAGGTAATAAACCCTTAAAAGGGCACCCACTGATTATCACTCTAACTTGGTCAATTGTCGGGTCAAACTTATTATTAAAAAGTCAACAGAATCCATTTTTGCAAATAAATGCATAACTGATAATGTAGAAGTTATGAAACATGTTTTAACATTAAAATAACTTGGTAAATAATATAAGAACATGTTTAGGCATGTTCAACCCGACAATTCTGAGTTTGGGCTCGGTTCGGAACCGAAGTCGCAAAAGTAGACTTTTGCTTTGACTTTTAGTTCTGACCCGATTTAGCTTGTTTTAGATATGCCTTAGGGTTCCTTTAGGACCATATTATAGGTTAGTATGACCCTCTGAGGTTATACAACATGGTTCCTTAGTAATCCGATTCATTTGCATGTTTCCGTTAAATGCTTAAATGATGACCATTATGCCCTTTTGATATTAAAACGAGATTTTTGAAAATGTGAGAGGACAAAAACCTTTATTACTGATTTGTAAGTATGTACTAAAAATTTGACATCAGTTTATGGTCTAAATTAGGAGTTATGCTCAATATCGTAAATGAAAGCCTTTTTTTAATTAAACGGCATTTTCGACATAAATCCTATTTAAACCCAAATTTTGACACCAAACCTTTTACCCACTGATGTAATATAATATTTAGGGATTTTTGGAAATTTTTATTAAATTTTAAACTGATCATAACAGAGAGTTCTTGCATAGGCTCGGTAATTGACGATAATGCCCTTATTGCTAATAAAATGAGTTTTACACATCCTTTACATATCAAACCTTTTTCTACTGATTTTATATTATAAATAAGTTATTTTAAACAGTAAAAGCTGGTCAAAATCTCATATTTCTTTAATCAACCCGAATATCGTCAAATACCGTCTTTTACGCAATTTAGGCGCATAGTATGGTTTAAAACCATATATAGCACATAAGACTTGTTACCTACTGATATTATGAATAAATTTATATACTTAAACAGTAAGTAAAAGTTTTGAACGCAGATTTCCAAATTTGACCCTTAAAGCTTATGTGAAATGACCAAAATGCCCATACGGTGCATAGTTTGGACATAAATGATAAATTTCACATATATGCAATATCTTACTGATATAACTTGAGAAAATAAATATTTTTACTGATCATTTTTTACCAGAACCTCAGATTACTATTTAAACTCTTTTATAAACTTTAAAATGACCAAAATACCCTTTCGGGGCTTAAATTGATTTTAAATTCGTTTTGGGCATAATGGAAGGTATCCTACTGATATCATAACACATTTTAAGCATATTAACTTAGGGAACCTGTTCATGACTCATTTGGTTACCCGTTGTGCATTTTTCGCGTTCGGTACAGTTTATGTAACTAGTTTGCATAAATTAACCGAAACGGGTCAAACCTTATCATTTTTAACTCAAAATCCAGAATGTGTTTAGTTTACCCATATTATACAAGTCTTCATATTTTTCGGGTCTAAATCACATTCTAATCCGGTCTTCGCTTAATCTTGCGCTTTGAACCGTATACCTTTCTTTAAAACTAACCGGTCTAAGTTATAGCTTAAATAAGACCCGTTAGGAATCTAATATGTTATTAAAAAAACCTCTGTTCCAGATTAGAAGCCCGGTAAAAGCTATCTGTAGTTGCTGATTGATATACGGCTAGGATAAAATTTATATTTTTGCTCAGGTAAATACTTTTAACTTATTTTCCCTTATACGGGCTTGGGGTACGGTATTTAATAATACCGCTTGGTCGGGTATTGAACCTTTAATCGAATAATGGTTAAATCATTGAGATAACCCGTTTAATATGTTTTGTTTGTTTTAAGCCTTTGGGGGGTTAATGACCATGTCCTGGATATCATCGGCTCATTGAAATGGCCACGACTTAAGCAAGGGGGAAGGCATACACCTGCCTGTGCGTATGTAAAAAGATATACCCGCTCGTTGAGAATAACTCGCCGTGGGTTTATATTATGTGGTGTGTCTATTAATCTTTAACCCGGTACTTCTAACCCGGGCTACTGAATGTACGACAAACATATAATTCTTTTACAAGATTATTTTTAAATAATTATCCCAAGTTATACAAGAATTTTCGTGCCTTGTGCACCTAAACCAATTTTCATAAACATTTTCAAAAGTGTCGGTTAATTGTATTTACTAGTGTAAACTGACGTATTTTCCAAAAAGGTTAAGTGCAGGTACTAAGCGAAATGGGCTGGCTACTCCTAGTATCGAATAAAGAGTCTTGCAAGCTTTTGATGCTTAAATCTATTGACCAATATTTCTTTTTATCTTAGATCCGCCTGTGGATCCTTTTACAACCCGTTTGTAATATTTTATGTTACTTTCCATCGGTTTGTAATATTATTACTTTTAGACTTCCGCTGTGCATTGAACTGTGATTAATTGACTATGATGATATCAACTACGTCACGCTACTCCCCACCGGGCCCACCGGTAATACGTGAAAATATCGGGGTGTGACAGGTTGGTATCAGAGCCAACATTGAGTGAATTAAACACTAGCCTTTTGTGTTTAATCTCAATGACACAGTTTGCACATTCCTTGACCTCTGAGTCTAGGCTAACGACATAGGACTAATCCTAATCTTATTGTTTTCTTTTGTTGGTTTCTTTTGTTTGTTTTGGCAGAAACGAAGGATGCCGCCATGATTTCGAGGAAGAGGTGGAAGAGGCAAGGCCCCGATGATAGGAAGAAATGACCACGAGGCCGGGCCATCACACCTGCGAACTCCTTCAGCAACAATGAGCTCAAGTCCTCAAGAAGACTGGAGGGACGTATTTGGAACCCGCGAGGCGTTCTGTCTCGCTTAGCTCTTCACCTTCTTGCCAAGATTCCTTCGGACTCCATCAGAACAACAAGTCCGACCACTCACACCACTCTTTCATCCCGCTGCAGTGTTCGAGCTCACATCAGGCCTTCCAGGACCCGACCCCGTATTTTCAGAGCCGGTTCAACCTGGCAAATCAGATTGAAGAGCCAATGGGCTGTAACCCATTGGGGCCAGAAGACCATTTTCCTGAAGCTCAGGATATGGATATGGATGATGACCCCGATCTTGCCGAGCCACCAACTGGGACGCCCACGCATCCCATAGAAATTTCAGACGGATCATCTTTTCATGGTTCGCCTTATAGAGGTCCCGATTCATTTGCTCATTGGTGGAGCAATTATCACTGGGAGTATACACCCTCCCACAACTCCTCACCACACCAGCAGGTCCCCTCTGAGGACCCACATTTTGAGGCGATCACGCCACCGCCGCCGCTAGAGCAGCAGTTGCCTCCAGAACCGCCGAGGCGAAGAAGATCAGGAGCACAGATGTCCGTGCGAAGAGGGGATTTTCACTTCAGCACCCCTCAACACTCCAGTGGCAGCTACTACCCGCCACTGTATGAAGACCCGCAGATGGGTGGGCCTTCAAACCCAGTTTTAGAGGTCGACTCAGCTCCAGTCGCACCACCACCACCATTGGGTTATGATAACCCAATTCCTTCATACGCCGGTGCAGTGGTGTATAACCCTTTTGAGCAACCAGCTTATCCTGGCTACAACTACTACAATGCCCCTGCCGTCGACCCGTACCTCGAGGCGGCCAACTACAATGCTCTTCACCCTGAAGGGGCTTTCGCAGCTTCATACTAGTCTGGGTACCAAGCGTATGGGTATCAATACCCGCCACCTCCTCAACCTCCGTAGAAACAGCCGCCGCAGCCGCCACTGTTTCACCCACCACAGCAGCAGGAGATGCTTCAGAGGTTGAGCCAGGTGGAACAAGAGGTTCAAGAGGAGCGTAGAAGCCACCAGGGATTTCTTAAGGGTTTGGCAAATCTGATCAAAGGGAAGAAGAAGAGGGATTTTTGAAGATTCCTTATTTATTTATGTTGTAATTTTTATTTTCAATTAAGTCCCTGTGTGGACATTTATTTACGTACTTGGTCCCTGCGTGGACTTGTCTTTCTATCCTTGGTCCTTGCGTGGACCTGTCTTTCTTGTTTAGCCCTGCATGGGCAAGTTATTTATGTAAAAGTCCCGTTTAGGGCAATTATGTACTTCTTTTCATTTATTTATGGAATGTTTTAAAATTTAAATTTCATTTTGTCATTATATGTATAAATATAATATAAGAAATGAATAAAAAAATATCATTCGTTTTTAATTAAATATGCCAATAAATATTGAAAGAAAATCTTAAAGGCAAAACCTAGTCCATGTGTCATTTTAAGACAGGGCCATGATGGTAGTTCCTTTTTAAAGATTCAAATCCTTGTTAACATCTGAAAACATGTTAACACTCTTGGCAAATGTGATTCGATAACATCACACAAGTCATCCTTATATTGGATTCTTCCAATTCCTTTTCTTTAATTTTATTGAACATACATA
Source organism: Helianthus tuberosus (assembly GCA_030545235.1). Lineage (NCBI taxonomy): Eukaryota > Viridiplantae > Streptophyta > Magnoliopsida > Asterales > Asteraceae > Helianthus > Helianthus tuberosus. The sequence goes on from CM060355.1 coordinate 20,830,725, forward strand.
AGTGATGAAGTGCCTACGGGCCACACTTATTGTCCTATAAGACAAAAAGACTGTTGTAGTCTACGACTCCCTGTTAAGAAAAGGTGATGAACTATGTTCAAGCCTTAATGCCTCGATCCTATAAGATCATGGCTTACAAATTAAAATTGTCCTTTTGACTAGGCCTTATGTGCCATTGATAATATCTTTAATGATTATAACAAAGGATAATTTATAATGAAAATCCTAAATAAATATGATTAACAAATTAACCAAAATATGGTCTGTGTTTACCATGGTTAATGAGTCATCAAAAATGATGATTCCATAATAACCTCTGATTAAATATTGTCAATTGTTTTGTAGCAATCAAGCTACATGGCTGAATCAGAGGAGGTTAACAGTCACCCGAGAGAGAATAATGATACCACCAGGATTAATGTAGCTGGTGTAGATCTTCAGGTATTAATAGACAATGCAGTTACTAGAGCTCTTGATAGACAGTTCAAGGAATCAAGTGGTACACGCTCTAAGACTCATTTTGAGGCTCATAGTAAGCCCCCTTCTAAAGTGAATGAGTCAAAGAAGGACGATGCTCGTCACTCGTCAAATCAGCGGAGTGTCCCGTCTAAGAAGATTGTACTCAATCAAGAGCCTCGTGTTAAGACCTGCTCATATAAATATTTTGTCTCCTGCAAGCCAAGAGACTTCACGGGGGAGAAAGGAGCCATCGATTGTATGACTTGGCTCAATGAGATGGACATTGTGGTTGATATTAGTGGATGTGCTGAACAAGACATTGTGAAGTTTGTGTCGCAGTCATTTAAAGGTGAAGTGTTAGCTTGGTGGAGATCCCTAATCCAAGCTACAGGGAAGATCCCATTGTATAACATGTCTAGGGATCAGTTTGTTGCATTGATCAAAGAAAATTTATGTCCTCAACATGAAGTTGAGAAGATTGAGACTGACTTCTTGACCTTGGTCATGAAGAACTTAGATTGTCAAGCATATCTTACGAGTTTCAATACCATGTCTCGATTGGTTCCATACTTAGTCACACCGGAACCAAAGCGTATAGCTCGTTTTATCGAAGGTTTAGCTCCGGAGATCAAAGCAAATGTGAAAGCATCTAGACCGACTACCTTTAGGTCAGTGGCTGATCTATCCCTATCTCTTACTCTCGATGCGATTAGGCAGAGATCGCTAAAAAATTCTGAAGAAGGAAAAAGGAAACGTGAGGATGAGAACTCACGCCGTTCTGATAAGAAGCATAAGGGGAATTCTGATCACAAAAAGAGTTCCGGGTTTAAAAAGGATAGTCAGCAGTCGGGTGAGAAACCCAAGTGTAAAACCTGCAAGAAGTGTCATCTAGGGAAGTGCAGGTTCGAATCAAAATCCCAATCGCAGCCTAGAGCTTGTGGGATCTGCAAATCAAGTGAGCACAAGACTTTGGATTGTAAGAAGATAAAGGATGCGACTTGTTACAATTGTAACGAGAAGGGGCATATCAAGTCCAACTGCCCAAAGTATGCAAAGAAACCTGAAGAGGGTAAAAATACCATTGCACGGGTCTTTCAAATGAATGCTCAGGAGGCCATTCAGAATGATAACGTGATAACAGGTACCTTTCTTATCAATGATGTTTATGCAAGGGTATTATTTGATTCGGGTGCAGATAAGTCATTTGTAGACAATAAATTTTGTAAGTTATTAAATCTGCCTGTTAAAACCCTAAGCATAAAATATGAAGTAGAATTGGCCGATGGTACCATAGAAACTACCTCCACAGTCCTAGATGGATGTTTTATATCCATTAGGAATCACTCTTTTCCGCTATCCTTACTTCCGTTGAAGTTAGCAGGGTTTGACATAGTAATAGGCATAGATTGGTTGTCTCACAACCAAGCCCAAATAGTATGTGATAAGAAGCAAGTAGTTATCAAGACTCCTTATGGTGAGCCGCTTACGATTCAAGGAGATACTCAGTATGGATTGCCTAAGCAAGTGTCTATGCTTAAGGCATCAAGGTGTATGAAGAAAGGATGTGTCATTTACATGGCACAGGTAACCATTGATGAACCAAAGCCCAAGATTGAAGACATCCCCGTCATTTCTGAATATCCAGACGTTTTTCCTGAAGAACTACCTGGTTTACCCCCAGATAGGCAGTGGAGTTCAGAATCGCTATCATTCCTGGAGCTGCACCAATTGCAAGAGCACCTTATCGGTTGGCACCGACTGAGATGAAAGAGTTGAGGACTCAGTTGGATGATTTGTTGGCAAAGGGATTTATTAGGCCTAGCTCGTCCCCTTGGGGAGCACCGATTCTGTTCGTGAAGAAGAAGGATGGCTCGATGCGTCTATGCATCGATTATCGCGAGCTGAATAAAGTAACAATCAAGAACAGGTATCCGTTACCCATGATCGACGATCTGTTCGATCAACTGCAAGGGGCAAGTTCTTTCTCCAAGATTGATTTCACGTCGGGATACCATCAACTGAAGGTCAGAGATGAAGATGTACATAAGACTGCATTCAGAACTCGTTATTGTGACAACCCTCACAATTACAGGTATCCGTACAATTAATTAAAGTTATTTACGTGCTTAATGACTGTGCTTGATTACAACTGATGACGTAAACTGCTTTCTGATTTCTGTATCATACATACATATGCATCACATTTCATACTGTCACTCCATTCATTACATACAAACTTTAGTGACATACTTGATGCACAAAGCACAGTTAGCACACTGAGCGGATAACTCAGAAATATACTGATAGTGCTAGTACATAGACAGACAGTGTTTGAGGCCAGTATGAGCCAGAGACAGGGTACTACACTAGTATGGAGTGTAGGGAAGTGAGGACCATAAAAATGCGTCACTAGGTGATAGTTAAAGTGCCGGGAAGTGCCTAAAACTCACTAATAATGCAGAATTCTGCATTATTTATCAGAAACTCAGCATTTAACATACTAGTAATGTGCAAAATTTTGGCAGAATGGCCCCGTATGCTTTCCTAAGTGCCGTGAATTAAATGTGACACAAAAAGATATAAAAAGGCATTATACGGAATAATTAAGCACTTTAACGAAACGGTATCTAACCGAATAACCGGACATTACCCGGGACACCAAATTTTTGCCAAACACATTGTTTTATTATTGGCTAGTCATGATCCCCGAACACCCTAACACCCACTAGATACCAACTAACTAACACATGTAAGTATATACTTGGAATTTAACTATTATTTACCCACTTTTCACCAAAATATTAGAATTAACCCCCCCCCCCCCCCCATACATGTTTACGGTCCAAGGGACCCACCAAAATCACCAACATATCTCATTGGATATTACTTCAATATTTTATTTAGATTTTACTTGTTGTAGTGAACAAAATATTAGAAATGGGATTATAAGTATGGAGAAGGATATCAAAGATCATTACATATCTTTCTCAAGATCACACCACTCTCTCTCTCTCACTCACTCTCCTCTCTCCCTCTCGGCCTCACCATAACCGCCACCACCACCACCATAACTCAACCATATTCTTCCATTTTCAAGCTCCATACATGTGTTAAGAGGTGCTTTGTGAAGCTTGTAACTTATGGATCATCAAGGAGCTTCATTACTTTCTTTCATCATCCATTTTCACCATCTTTTTCACTAGAGATCTTCCCTAGCTTTAGGCTAGTAGTAAGTTCTTGATTTACTCTTGTTTACTTCTATTTTGAGTAGTTAAAAGTTGAAGTATGATGAATATCAAGAACACTAAGAACATGAACTAAAAGATTTAAACATAAAGCTTTACATAAAGTTTACATGAGGATGAAATGTTGTTAGTAGGATGTTGTTATGAATATGTTGTTAATTTCTTAGTAATTCTTGGTTATGTGATGTTAATCACCATATGGAACTTGTTAAATGATGTTTAGAAACATGATTTAACAAGACTAGGAAGGTGATTATGTGATACATGAAATAATCACCTTCTAGTTTAAACATGAACTTGAAAGAAAATGATTTTCTTGAAATATAAGTGAACAAAGTGAGTTGAGGATCATGTAGATCCAAGAGTTACAAAAGACTTTTCTAATCAAACCAAGTTTAAAAATCGATTTTTAAAGGATTATGGCCTTTACATACACTTACACCATTTTTGGAAATGAAATAAGTGTAAAAACCTTTTATTTACAAGAAGAGTTCAAAAGATTAATTTTTGTAAAAATTGTTTACAAGTTGTAAACACTTAACTCTTTTAAGAAAATGATTTTTAAAGAAGTGAATACACTTCGAGAGATAACTAAGGCCACTAAACGCTCTACCAAGTTACTACATGTTTTCGGGATATATCAAGTTCATGATTAATATGTAACGCATATAGTTTTTGCTCTCGATGATGTAAAGTTGTTTAAAGGATAATTGTTGATGATTATTGTGTTTGTTTCGAAAAGAAAATGATATGATTAATAGCATGGACACCTCCGTTTACAAAGGAAACTATGGCGAAATTTTCTAAAAATCCAAACACTTAGAAAAATATTTTCCTAACAAGTGTTACAAATGTATTGTTAACTATGATCTCCCATATAAACCTCGCCATAATTTTTGTAACCAAATACAAGTATCGGAGGTTGGTTTTTGGAAGAATATATATTTAGAATACATATTTTATACTAAGACGCTTGTGTAAATATTTGCATGATTGGTGAACTAGTTATATTATTTTAGGGTAAAATAATATATCTTAACCAAAGACCATGAAATTACAACTCCAAAGTAATACCAAAAATCACAAGGGATGAAATATAAGTTACACATTTAATATTGTGAAGCCGAACAATAAAACGTAACTTATGAAATATTCCGGAAGACACCGTTACAATATATTTTTGGTAAATACTATTTTGGAAACGAAAGAAGTGAAAATATGATTTTTGTACATATTACCAAGCATATCATATTTTCGACAAAGAGAAAATATATTATTTTTGGGAAGTTAAAATATATTTTCTTAGCATATTAGAATATATATGATTTTGGGAAAATATATATTTTCTGGACGATACATTATTTTTGGGACAAAATAAGTTATTATATATTTTCTAAAGTGGGACTTGAAAGTATAAGTGTTTTGGAAATATATATTGGGAATATATTGACGTGTCTTTATTTGGGACAATACACCGGAATACGACACCAATACATGGCAAGTTATACGAACACAAGAATACGAATACACAAGTGTGAGATACTCCCATCCTTGGGAAGGAAATGCGAATAACAATACTTGAGAAGTGTTATTACAAAAATATGGAAAACACTCTAAAACGTAACTCAAAGGCACTAATCAATACTAAGACAAGGCACGACCCGCTCGTCTAACGGACCGTAGTACGCATGTAGGTAGTCGTGCGTTCTAGAGGAAGCTTCGAGTTACATTGGATACGAAGACGCAATACAGTGAGTTCATGTCCCCCTTTTCTTTTAACTGTTTTCAATTTTATACTTCGGGGGTGAAATACATGTTACAATTATTACAGACGTTTTATACATGGTATGGTTAGCTTAAGGAGGGTTTACTACTTAGATCATGTGAGTGGGTAGGTGGATACTTAAGGCCATTAATCCTCGTTGTAGGACCGAGGGACATGAGTGATAGATCTATTCGGGTGTAGCGAGCCCCACTCCTGAGTCCGCTGAGTGGACCATGAAGTGACTATGTCTTACCGACGAAATTTGCTAGGTTTGAGTCTTCCTGCATCATTTCACACATATCAATGGCCTTGCAAACCATTGGTGATCTCTTTTTCCTTATTGCTACATACCAGGGACTTACATACATACTTACAACGTTACGAAGGTTTATACATACACACAAACGAACACATGAACTCGCTCAACTTTTGTTGATGTTTTCAAACTACATGTATTTCAGGGAATTTATAAGTGGATCTGGCGGGCGTTGGAAGTTTTTATGCTGCGTTAAGAACAAAGATGTCATCCATGGTCTTCGAGTTTGGTCAGTGTGTCTCTTTCCTCGACAAGACACGCCTTCCAAACCTTGGTGTTATTCAATATCTTTTGAAGAGTCTTTAATGAACTCATAAACAATTTGTACGGTTTGTAAAACTTGAATTTGAAGTCTACGTTTTAAAGCAAGGTTGTTATGTTCTAAACTTATTTTTATGGATGACAAATCTAAGGTTTTATCATATAGTTGATGTTATGATTGAATGCAATGATATTAAAGAAGTCACACCAAATAACCACGCTTCCGCAAAAGTCAGGGTGTGACAGCTTGGTATCAGAGCTTCGATCGTAGCGAACTAGGATTCTTTCTCTAGTCTAGACTACGATCAATAGGGCTCTCACGAAAACGCTTTTACAAACATGTTTTCATTGCATACACAAAACGTCCAGATCCAGGGAACAAACATTTTTACAAACAAAAGGCACAATTACACATTTCAAAGGGCTATGTTTATAATTCAGTCTTAGAGGCTGAGGGAGTTCAGTCTTAGAGACTGGGGGAGGATCAGTCTTTGAGACTGAGGGAGGATCAGTCTAAGAGACTGGGGAAATTGAGTCTTAGAGACTGGGGATTTAGTCTTAGAGACTGGGAAAGTTTGGTCTTAGAGACCGGGGATTTAGTCTTAGAGACTGGGAAAGTTTGGTCTTAGAGACCAGGGATTTAGTCTTAGAGACTGGGGAGTTGGTCTTAGAGACCAGGAAGTTAGTCTTAGAGGCTGGGGAGTTGGTCTTAGAGACCAGAGGGTTGGTCTTAGAGACCAGGGAGTTGGTCTTAGAGACCAGGGAGTTAGTCTAAGAGACTAGGAAGTTCAGTCTGAGAGGCTGGGTGGGATAGTCTGGGGAAGACTAGGAAGACTACTTGCTTACATTGTTATCACATACATGCTTAATTGCTGATTATTGATAAACGTGCATATGTGGTGATTGTTTGCATACGCTAACTGATAGTGATTACTATGGAAATACATACTATGACTACCATGTACCGATACACATGTCGCCTTGATCAAAAAGCTGGTTGTCAAACCTTGATGACCCTATGGCCGCCGCCACAAATGATGAGACTGTACTTGCACCAGAGATATTTACGTCAGACACTGAGAGTGATCCTGATATGCCGACCCAGGGCAAGGACGACTTACAACAGTCCGCACTACCAGATTTTGGGATGATTTATCCTTGCTGAAGGCTTCTCTGACAAGAATCCTCCTGTTACTCTTGTTTCAGTCCATGACCACTTCATCACTAGTCACCCCGATGGTGAACACGCCATGGCTCCGATCCTCGACAATACGCCTCCTGTGGACATTCCTTCCGAAGGTTGGCTACTCCACGAATAATTGATGATGACATTGACATATTATTAATGGTCCTTCTGATAACACCCATGATGATGGAAGGTTAGACGAGAACGTTGCTACTAAATTCACTTCTGGAGACCCCTGTTAGCAAGCTATCCTCTAATTCTTGCATGCATTCGATTTCAGACTCCTTTGAGTCTGTGACATCTGCAGTCTTACAGACAGCCAGATTACAGCTTTCTACTACTGAAGCGGATGACGACGCCATTATGACTGCTGCACTATCACCTGCTCGAGGCACCACACCGTTATACGACCCAGAGCCTGCTCCTGAGCTAGCCTTTGCACCTTTTTGGGTCAGCCTGATGATACGCCTAACGATCTTGAGCTGATTCCTGATCCTAACCATGTTTCTTTTGGTTTACCTGACAACGCACCCCCTATACCTGACCCAATACCTGCACCTGATGATCTTCTCTTTTGATGAGACATTTGTTTTTGCACCCGCAACCGCTGATGCTGTTCTTTTTCCCCTATGGAGACCGACGTCCAATTGCACTGGCATGCCTATCGCTTTCTTTCAAGACACACCCGCAACCCGGGAAGGTACTCCAGGTCAGCACCCGCGTAACGATCCCTTTTGCTACAACAACGTTTTCCCCGACCTCACAGGACGCACCGTTTGCTACTTTCACCTCTACATCGCTGGATGAGCCATTTTGATGGTTCTTATCATACACTATGCCAATGTTAGACCCTTACACTATGGAGGCTACACCAGGGATGAATTTCTCCTATAACATCAGCTACAGTTTGAGAATAGGAGTCGCAGAATGTTGGAGCTCGAGCTAACAACACGTCCTCCACCTTGTCTGTTGCCAGCATACTTTGATCCTCCACATTTATCAAGAGTGGCAGAACAGATAATTACTTTGACGTGTACACAAGCCCGAGGAGGAAGTCCACGCATGTTAACAGTTTACTTTTCTTTCTTCCTCCACCTCAGACACCGGTATAGTGGTTTCTGGATTTCGCGGATTGCATTACATTTGGGGTAAAGACACTAATGATAAGCTGGGATTTTGGAGACTTTGGGAGACCACATCTGATTTTGTAATTTTGATACACAAATATACTTAATGGACAAGGGAAGGGTGACCCTGTGTCCCTATTTATGTGATACATTTTGGGAGATAATACAATTGTGGTCAGGGAATAATGAGAGCCCAGTCAACATTAAACATGCGACAATACTTTGTGGCCAATAACCGATGAAAGCTCAGTCGCTATGTCTTCGTTAAGCACGTTATTGATCTATATGTGTGTGCTATAATTATAACGCTACGTGCTTGCTTACTATGCTCTCATTAAACAAAATTACCAAATTACTTGGTTATGCTATGATTATGCTATTGCTTGATTGGTTGATACAAAATACATGTATGTACATATGACCTCGAAACAACTATATGCATCCCCTGAACAAATATAACCTGACCTAACCAGTCTTCTTCTTAGAAGATGTCGATACAAGGGAACATCGCTACCAACAACCCTCCGCCAACAACAGCGGCAGAACTACAAGTGCGCATCTCACAGGCTATTGCACAGCTCGAGGCCCTTCTCCCCAATCGTAGCGGAGGTACCTCAGGAAATAACCCACCCAACAGCTGCACCTACAAGCATTTCTTGAACCACAAACCTCGAGAATTCAATGGCACTGGGGTGCCTTAGCTTTTGTGCGTTGGGTTGAGAAGACAGATTATGTTTTGCGACTAAGTAACTGCGCCCTAGAACATCAGGTCGCGTACATAGCTGGACTGTTTGTAGATGGGGCTCTGTCATGGTGGAACCTTCAGGTTCAGAGAATGAGCGAGACAATTGCGTATGCTTTGACGTGGGATGAACTGAAGGAACTAATGCGCAAAAGATATTGTTCTAGGGCAGAAGTCCAGAAGTTGGAAACTGAATTGTGGAACTTGAAAATGGAAGGACTAAGGATAGCTGAGTATGTGCAGAGATTTAACGATTTATCACAAGTTGCTACGCTCCTGGTGGGACCAGATTTTAAGAGAATTGAATGTTTCATAGGGGGATTGGCACCTCAGATTCTAAGCCTGGTAACAACATCTAAACCTTCAACTATCACCGAGGCTATCGACACAAGCGTGGCGCTCACTGAAGAAACGGTTAGACTAGGAAAATTTTCCGATATGGAAGAGAGAGAGGAGACTTCTGTAGAGTCATCTGGAGATAACAAGAGAAAGCTCGCAAATTTCAAAAAGATTACTCGGGCGAGTAACAAGAAGAAGGCCAAAAAGGGAAAAGACTACATGGGTATCCTACCTAAGTGCGACAATTGTCTACGCTATCATGTCGGGCGATGTAAATGTCACGGCCCCCGGCCCGGTTTGACCCGATTCAGGAGCCGCGGGACAGAAAATCCCGTGGTATTTATTTAATTGAGTTGACAGCGGAAGATTTTAGCAGGATCTTTTTAAAACTGAAAATGCCCGATTATTTTATTTCATAATTCGGGATAAAACCCCGGTAGTTTACAATAAGGTGATTTCACTGGGAAATCTTTATTTTACAAAACATGTTTCTTTATTTATATTGAGCCACTTCCTTAAGCTTGTAGTGCTTCGCGGCACTTTTCCTGGATCACAACAGATCACCTGAAACATGTTTGAAAAAGGTTTTGTCAGCGGGAAATATTGGTGAATCATTCTTTTTACTAAAAACGATGCATTGTTATAATTTACAGTATTAAGAGCGATTGCAATGTTTATACATATCAACCATATACCCACGGTATTTATCACTCGACCACCTATTGGCTATCTCGTTGTCCAATGGTGTCTGTGATTATGGTCATATCACCCCTTGGCTAACCCGTTGTCCAATGTCCCAGTAGCTCAGGTGAGTTGGTCGTTCGTTCGAATTCTTTTTACACGTAAAACGGTTTAGATAATACTAACGGGAATTTACCCCCCCCCCCCCCCCGAGTTTTAGGGGCCTTGATCCTGATTCCGATTGTTCTGAAAATTTTAGGAGTTATGCAGAATTACTTGGGGGTCTTAATTAGGGTTTCCTATTGGACAAAATAAAATAATAAATATGACTTTTGATGAGAGTTGTTACATCCTCCCCACCTTAATAAAAATCTCGTCCTAGAGATTTACTGGAATAATTGAGGATATTTCCGTTTCATTTCTAATTCTAGCTCCCAAGTATATTCAGGTCCTCTCCTTGAATCCCATTTAACTTTGACCAGCACTAGTCGTTTGTGCTTGAGAAACTTGATCTTTCGGTCTTCTATTTGAAGTGGTTTTTCTACGAATTTTAACTTATCATTTACCTCTATGTCTTGAAGAGGTACCACCAGGGATTCGTCTGATAGACATTTCTTGAGATTGGATACATGAAATACATCATGTACTCCAGCTAGTTCTTCTGGTAGTTGTAAGCGATAGGCAACTGGTCCTATACGTTGGATTACTGGAAATGGTCCTACGTATCGTGGACTTAGCTTTCCTTTCTTACCGAACCGAACTACTCCTTTCCAAGGAGAAACTTTCAAAAGTACCTTATCTCTGACTTGAAATTCCAGTGGCTTGCGTCGATTATCGGCATAACTCTTTTGACGATCTCGAGCAGTCTTTAGTCTTTCCTTGATTTGAGTAATCTTGTCGGTGGTCTCTTGCACGATTTCAGGACCTGATAATTGACTTTCTCCTATTTCTGCCCAGCAAACCGGAGTTCCGCATTTGCGTCCATACAGTGCTTCGAATGGGGCAGCTTCGATACTTGCATGATAACTATTATTATAGGAGAATTCGATCAAAGGTAGGTGGTCGTCCCAGTTTCCACCAAAATCTATTACACATGCCCGGGGCATGTCTTCCAGGGTTTGTATTGTCCTTTCACTTTGTCCGTCTGTTTGTGGATGATATGCCGTACTTAAATTTAGTCGGGTTCCCATTGCTTCCTGGAAACTTTTCCAGAAGTGGGAAGTGAAACGACTATCCCTATCCGATACAATGGAGAGTGGAACTCCATGTAAGGATACTACTTCGTCTACATACAACTTGGCTAACCTTTCCATGCTAAAGGTTTCCTTCATGGGTAGAAAATGAGCTGACTTGGTTAATCGATCCATAATTACCCAAATCGCATCATTACCTTTTCTGGTTTTGGGTAACTTAGTAACAAAGTCCATTGTTATGAGTTCCCATTTCCATACAGGCATTTCTAGTTGTTGAAGTAGACCCGAAGGTTTCTGGTGTTCTGCTTTAACTTGTGAACAAGTAAGACACTTAGAAACATATCTAGCTATGTCCTTTTTCATTCCTATCCACCAGAAATTATTTCTTAAATCTTGGTACATTTTATTGTTTCCTGGATGCATGGTATACCTAGATTTATGAGCTTCTTCTAAAATTTTATCTCTTAATTCTCCTTCTAAAATTTCCTTGCTCTAATTCTTTTATTCGTCCTTTCATTCCTTCAGCATCGTCCTTGATTGCTGTTTCTTGAACATTCTTTAGTTGTTCCATTAAATCTAACTGTAGATTTAATCTAAGAGCACGAACCCGTCGTTGTTTCTCATGATACTTACGACTTAAGGCATCTGCAACTACATTTGCCTTTCCTTCGTGATACTGAATATCACAGTCGTAGTCGCTTAGTATTTCCATCCATCTCCTTTGTCTCATGTTTAATTCTTTTTTCCCAAATATGTACCTTAAACTTTTATGATCCGTATAGACAGTAAACTTACTTCCATACAGATAATGTCTCCAAATTTTAAGGGCAAAAATTATGGCTCCTAATTCTAAGTCGTGAGTCGTATAGTTTTCCTCGTGCTTTTTCAATTGTCTTGAAGCATACGCAATTACCTTCTTGCGTTGCATTAGCACACATCCTAATCCTAGCTTAGAGGCATCACAATATACTACAAAGTCTTCATTTCCTTCTGGTAAGGCTAGAATTGGGGCATTAGTTAACTTTTGCTTCAAAATCCTAAAAGCCTCTTCTTGCCTAGGTCCCCATTCAAACTTAACCACTTTACAGGTTAGCTTAGTTAATGGCACCACTATTTTAGAAAAATCCTTAATAAAGCGCCTATAGTATCCAGCTAATCCTAAAAAGCTTCTAATTTCCATGGCTGACTGTGGGACCTTCCATTTAGTAATTGCTTCTATTTTAGAGGGATCTACGTGAATACCTTCGTGGTTCACCATGTGTCCTAAAAATTGCACTTCCTGTAACCAAAATTCACACTTCGAGAATTTGGCGTAAAGCTTTTCTTTTCTTAACAAAGTTAAGAGTACATGCAAGTGCTGACAATGCTCGTCCTGACTTTTGGAATAAATAAGTATATCGTCGATGAAGACAATTACAAATTTATCCAAGTACGGTTTACAGATTCTATTCATCATGTCCATAAATGCTGCAGGTGCATTCGTTAATCCGATGGGCATGACTGTAAACTCGTAATGACCATACCTAGTTCTGAAAGCAGTTTTAGGTATGTCTTCTTCTTGTACCTTTAATCGATGATATCCGGAGCATAAGTCGATCTTAGAAAAGTATCTAGCTCCTTGAAGTTGATCGAAAAGATCATCAATCCTAGGTAATGGGTATCGATTCTTAATTGTAACCTTATTCAGTTCCCTATAATCGATACACATTCGCATCGAACCATCCTTTTTCTTTACAAGCAACACTGGTGCTCCCCAAGGGGATGAACTAGGTTGTATGAATCATTTACTTAACAATTCATCTAATTATTTCTTTAGTTCTAGCATTTATGTGGGTGCTAACCGATAAGGTGCCTTGGCTATCGGTGTAGTTCCAGGAATTAAATGAATTCTAAATTCTACTTCCCTATCTGGTGGTAATCCTAGTAACTCTTCTGGGAATACATCTGGGTATTCCGAGACTACAGGAATCTCCTTTTCTTAGGCTTTGGTTTTTCCAGAGGTGGAGCGTGGAATTCCATAGGTTCTTCCACATCGGGTATGTAACCTGTAAAGTCTTTGGAAACTTCCACTTTCACCGGATAGAGATTGAGATTCTGAAGGGCTTCAGATAACTCATTCATGTTGTTTAGCATATATGCAAAAATGCATAAAAATGCTAAGTTAAAATTTTATAACAAAATTTCACAGATAAACATTCAAGTATTATTGCATACCGTGTGACTAATTTAATACAAAGGACAACTGACAATTAAAACATACTAGGGTTTATTGTAAACTTATTTATTTACTGGGTAAAGTTTCTGGCTTGTAGGTGATATGGGTGCTAGGACTGGGTCAGGGTATTTAAATGTTAGCATTTACTGCTACCGTAGCTAACATATAGAGATCTGCCCATTTTTCATCTAATTCGTCTTCCCATGGTGGATTACTGCCTAGTTTCTGGATTTCCTGATTACTCCTCAATTCTTTTGGTTGTGATTTCTTTATTTTCTCTTGACTTTTTCTAATAATCAAACTTCTTTTATTAGGAGAAAGTGGTTCCTCAAACTGTGTCTTACGGACAAATATTCCTTCCTCAGTATTTGTTGGGCATTTTGAGGATGAAGTTCCTTTTTCTTTCGGTGAAGTATCTAATTTATGGTAGATATCCGAAAGTCTTTGCTTACCCATACTGTAAAAAAATATTCAAATAATAAAACACGTAATCACAAAAATGGCAATCAGTAAAATTAAGTATTTTCTAAATACTTAATTGGCTTAAATCAGTGGCTCAGATACCACTTTTTTCTGTCATGGCCCCCGGCCCGGTTTGACCCGGTTCAGGAGCCGCGGGACAGAAAATCCCGTGGTATTTATTTAATTGAGTTGACAGCGGAAGATTTTAGCAGGATCTTTTTAAAACTGAAAATGCCCGATTATTTTATTTCATAATTCGGGATAAAACCCCGGTAGTTTACAATAAGGTGATTTCACTGGGAAATCTTTATTTTACAAAACATGTTTCTTTATTTATATTGAGCCACTTCCTTAAGCTTGTAGTGCTTCGCGGCACTTTTCCTGGATCACAACAGATCACCTGAAACATGTTTGAAAAAGGTTTTGTCAGCGGGGAAATACTGGTGAATCATTCTTTTTACTAAAAACGACGCGTTGTTATAATTTACAGTATTAAGAGCGATTACAATGTTTATACATATCAACCATCTACCCACGGTATTTATCACTCGACCACCTATTGGCTATCTCGTTGTCCAATGGTGTCTGTGATTATGGTCATATCACCCCTTGGCTAACCCGTTGTCCAATGGTGACGGTTATCAAGTATTGTATACAAAACCCCACATACCGGCTGTAATTTGGAGACTACAAAGACTTAATCCCTGTAATTATAACTTTGAAAGCAAACATGATTTTGAAATCAAATTTGATAAAAAGAGAATGACTCACATTGCAGATTTATTCGGGCAGAGTTTAGCCTACTGATAAGCCTGTTAACCTAATTTAACAATAATGCACACGAAACTAGGTCAGTAACTAATACAGCATTTACGATAACTCACGAGATGAAAACCTTCACAACGAATGACAAAGCGCGATACTTAAACATCCATCGAATTCACGACGAATGACAAAGTATAAACCCTAATTTGGGCAGCACTTAAACATCCATTGGATAGTTTCAATCGATCGGACATTGAATTGTAGCAGCGATCGAGTTATTACCCTGTTATCGCGGCGGAAATTCGAGATTGTGTGTGTTTCTGTAGTATTTGGATGATATCTCAGTGCATGAATCGAATTTTAACGGCGAACCAACACGTAATTGCAAGTGCCAATGTCTACTATATATACTGGAAAAAGGGTGCCCTCGCGTGGCGCGAGGGGCCTTCGCGTGGCGCGAGGGGTACCACCCTAGCATAGGGTAGCCCCGTGTCCCAGTAGCTCAGGTGAGTTGGTCGTTCGTTCGAATTATTTTTACACATAAAACTATTTAGATAATACTAACGGGAATTTACCCCCCCTGAGTTTTTGGGGCCCTGATCCTGATTCCGATTGTTCTGAAAATTTTAGGGGTTATGCAGAATTACTTGGGGGTCTTAATTAGGGTTTCCTATTGGACAAAATAAAATAATAAATAGGACTTTTGATGAGAGTTGTTACAGTAAATATGGAAAATGTGATAACTGTGGCAAAAGAGGGCATCCTAAGGAAACTTGTAGGCAAGATACTGAACATAGAAAAGGAGGCCAAGATAGTAGCGAGAATCACGAAGGGAACAACGACAGTGACGATTATCCAGGCAGGACAAGTGACAGACAGAAACGTGCTCAAGGTTGTTCTAACTGTGGAAGCAAAAAGCATTTCAGAAAATATTGCCCTAAAAACGATCAGGCACAAGAATGAAAGCTCAACACCGGAGCTAGGGAGATACGCCAGGAATTCAAGCGCGGATATCGGTACGTTCCATATTACTCAACGTTATGCATCTGTGTTGCCAGATACTGTTGCAAATTTTAAGCTTCGCATCTCTAGAGTTTGAGAGTATACTTGGTTTAGTAGCAAGTAAGTTAGATAACTCGCACTCGATGGAACTAGCTAGGTGAAGCTAGTGGAAGCCAACGCAGTAACTAGAGACGGCAAGATAGAACCCGGAAAGCGTAAGTTTACGCTTGATCTGCTGCCAGTTGAGTTGGGAAACTTCGACGAGGTAATTGGGATGGATTAATTGCCGAGTGATCGAGCGGAGATTGATATCCGCATCCCGATGGCGAATGAAGGAACGATCATGACTCATGAAGCAGGATACGCCCCTACAAATTACTAATTGCTGGAAGGCACGAAAGTTGTTGCGTAAAGGATGTGTTGTTTTCTTGGCTCATGTCGGGGACAGGAAGCCTAAGAACCAAGACTCGAAGATATCCCTGTGATAAGGGAATATCCTGAAATCTTCCCCAAAGACTTGCCAGAACTATCTCACCCACGACAAGTTGAATTTCGCATCGATTTGATTCCGGACGCCGCGCCTGCTATTAACGCACTTACCCCTTCGGAGATGCAAGAATTGACAGTATAACTTCAGTAGTTGATAGAGAAGGAAGATAACAGACCAAGTTTCCCGTTTTGGGTAACCCCAGTTCTGATCATCAAGAAGAAGGACTGTGATTTTCAAATGAGCATCAACTACCAGGAGCCGAACGAGCTAACCAACAAGAGTCGATAACTCTTGCTAAGGATCAACGAATTTCTTACTTAACTAACTGTGAGGATCCAACTACTATTACATGACTGATCGATGATCGAGTGTCATTAGCTGAGAAGTCAGGAAGAAAGTATACCGGAGAAATAGTGGGACAATGACTTGTTTTGAACGTACACACAAATGGTGTTTCATACACGACGCACAAAATTTTTTTACGCAGAATACGACACTCTGAGAATCTAGAAAACATGTACTTAGGATCTTTGGGAACCCAAGTCCAAACTCGTAAAGGTTGTTACTTAGGAACCGTATCTGTTAACTCAAGCAAACACCATTAACCTGACATATATGCCATTTCAGTTAACAAAACAGAAAGTACTTAAATTTCTTTCATTGAAATCCTCATTTTTGCTTATAGCGAGTAGATATTTGCATCTTTACTCCCTTTAACGGTAGTTGCATCGCATTAACTTCCTTCGCTGAGAGAGAACATACATTTACTTCGAATACTTGGTCATTTCTTCATTTTAGCAAATATTCATTGTTCCAGTACTCGGAACCTATTATGTCACACATGCACCAATTGCTACGCATGTGGTTTTGTTTCGGATAAACGCTTCATTGAGATTCAAGTATCATCTTTCTAAATCTAATCACTGATTTATGATTCGAATGACCTACATTATTATAATTATTGGCTCTTTTGTTACCAAGTCAACACACCTTCTCGAAACTTCTTTTCTTTCAAGTTACATTCATGGGATATTTTTGTAAACCATGCCGAGATTCCCCTTGTTGGTACATACGTTTATTGTCAGGTTACGCTGAGACCCAGTTCAATTGCTTGAACTGATCCATTTCGCATATTCAATTTAAGACATCATACGATGTATTGGGAGTATCATATTCAAATACTTTTGCAAAGGTTCTTTCATTACGAGTCGTAGTAGATTCGGTTGGTCTACGACTCCACTAAATCGTTTGATTGGTTTCGATACCTTGCGGTGATATTTTCACAGAATTGAAGCTTGTGCTAATTGGGTTACTCACTTCATACACGGATTTAAATTATTTATTTGCTCTAAATCCGTCTAGTTTATCACGATTAAAGCAGTCTCAACACAGTTGTGTGTAAAGGCAATGGTACATAGATCCATTTCATAACACAATGTACCTCCTAACGATTCTTTCATGATTGATCGAATGCCTTGCGGTACTTACTACTTTTCATCTTCGATCAAAAATAGTGGCTCTTTGATGTTCTGTATTCAACTGGAAACCTTACGACATGGTGTAAATCAAATCTTCGGATTGTTTCAGTACACTTTCATTTGATTTCAGGCACGGTGAACTTGCTCAGTCACCACTATTATTGAATCTCGTCATAATGACACCTTGTGGTGTCATTAGCTTGTGCTAATCATGGTCAACTGTTTCACACAAAACTACATATACTTTTGTTTGACTTGTCATTTAAACATTTCTGATGCAACTACGAATCAAGACAATGATACACCAGATTCGCTTGTATTCCATTTGGTGTATTTTCGAAACTTAAGAATGTCAACACAATAAACCTTACCATTCATTTATTCAGGAGGTTGACTGATCACTTTACTATTACTTTTGAGTTGTTGATTTTGAGTTCATATAGCGGATGCTATGGTTGTGAAAACTCGTTGGCATATTGTGACCGACTGTCTGAGTATCCTAATAGACAAAACTCCCCTCTTGTGGAACCCCTCTAACTAGATTACACTAGACTATACGTCAATACGTCTTGTATCTTTGACAGAAAATCCTGAAACACATACTTTTCAACTACTGGGTTCTGATTATAGTAAGATATCCTTGGATTCGCCTGAATTAAATAAGTTTTGATTCAGTTTTGGGCTACCTACCTCAGTATTATTCATACACATACACGCACAATGTAACCCTAAGGAGTTAAGGTAGTACAAATTTCGGGACGAAATTTTCTTAACGGGGGGAGAATGTGACAACCCTCACAATTACTGGTATCCGTACAATTAATTAAAGTTAATTACGTGCTTAATGACTGTGCTTGATTACAACTGATGACGTAAACTGCTTTCTGATTTCTGTATCATACATACATATGCATCACATTTCATACTGTCACTCCATTCATTACATACAAACTTTAGTGACATACTTGATGCACAAAGCACAGTTAGCACACTGAGCGGATAACTCAGAAATATACTGACAGTGCCAGTACATAGACAGACAGTGTTTGAGGCCAGTATGAGCCAGAGACAGGGTACTACACTAGTATGGAGTGTAGGGAAGTGAGGACCATAAAACTGCGTCACTAGGTGATAGTTAAAGTGCCGGGAAGTGCCTAAAACTCACTAATAATGTAGAATTCTGCATTATTTATCAGAAATTCAGAATTTAACATACTAGTAATGTGCAAAATTTTGGCAGAATGATCCCGTATGCTTTCCTTAGTGCCGGGAATTAAATGTGACACAAAAAGATATATAAAAGGCATTATACGGAATAATTAAGCACTTTAACGAAACGGTATCTAACCGAATAACCGGACATTACCCGGGACACCAAATTTTTGCCAAACACATTGTTTTATTATTGGCTAGTCATGATCCCCGAACACCCTAACACCCACTAGATACCAACTAACTAACACATGTAAGTATATACTTGGAATTTAACTATTATTTACCCACTTTTCACCAAAATATTACAATTAACCCCCCCCCCCATACATGTTTACGGTCCAAGGGACCCACCCAAATCACCAACATATCTCATTGGATATTACTTCAATATTTTATTTAGATTTTACTTGTTGTAGTGAACAAAATATTAGAAATGGGATTATAAGTATAGAGAAGGATATCAAAGATCATTACATATCTTTCTCAAGATCACACCACTCTCTCACTCACTCTCCTCTCTCCCTCTCGGCCTCACCATAACCGCCACCACCACCACCATAACTCAACCATATTCTTCCATTTTCAAGCTCCATACATGTGTTAAGAGGTGCTTTGTGAAGCTTGTAACTTGTGGATCATCAAGGAGCTTCATTACTTGCTTTCATCATCCATTTTCACCATCTTTTTCACTAGAGATCTTCCCTAGCTTTAGGCTAGTAGTAAGTTCTTGATTTACTCTTGTTTACTTCTATTTTGAGTAGTTAAAAGTTGAAGTATGATGAATATCAAGAACACTAAGAACATGAACTAAAAGATTTAAACATAAAGCTTTACATAAAGTTTACATGAGGATGAAATGTTGTTAGTAGGATGTTGTTATGAATATGTTGTTAATTTCTTAGTAATTCTTTGTTATGTGATGTTAATCACCATATGGAACTTGTTAAATGATGTTTAGAAACATGATTTAACAAGACTAGGAAGGTGATTATGTGATACATGAAATAATCACCTTCTAGTTTAAACATGAACTTGAAAGAAAATGATTTTCTTGAAATATAAGTGAACTAAGTGAGTTGAGGATCATGTAGATCCAAGAGTTACAAAAGACTTTTCTAATCAAACCAAGTTTAAAAATCAATTTTTAAAGGATTATGACCTTTACATACACTTACACCATTTTTGGAAATGAAATAAGTGTAAAAACCTTTTATTTACAAGAAGAGTTCAAAAGATTAATTTTTGTAAAAATTGTTTACAAGTTGTAAACACTTAACTCTTTTAAGAAACTGATTTTTAAAGAAGTGAATACACTTCGAGAGATAACTAATGCCACTAAACGCTCTACCAAGTTACTACGTGTTTTCGGGATATATCAAGTTCATGATTAATATGTAACGCATATAGTTTTTGCTCTCGATGATGTAAAGTTGTTTAAAGGATAATTGTTGATGATTATTGTGTTTGTTTCGAAAAGAAAATGATATGCTTAATAGCATGGACACCTCCGTTTACAAAGGAAACTATGGTGAAATTTTCTAAAACTCCAAACACTTAGAAAAATATTTTCCTAACAAGTGTTACAAATGTATTGTTAACTATGATCTCCCATATAAACCTCGCCATAATTTTTGTAACCAAATACAAGTATCGGAGGTTGGTTTTTGGAAGAATATATATTTTATACTAAGACGCTTGTGTAAATATTTGCATGATTGGTGAACTAGTTATATTATTTTAGGGTAAAATAATATATCTTAACCAAAGACCATGAAATTACAACTCCAAAGTAATACCAAAAAATCACAAGGGATGAAATATAAGTTACACATTTAATATTGTGTAGCCGAACAATAAAACGTAACTTATGAAATATTCCGGAAGACACCGTTACAATATATTTTTGGTAAATACTATTTTGGAAACGAAAGAAGTGAAAATATGATTTTTGTACATATTACCAAGCATATCATATTTTCGACAAAGAGAAAATATATTATTTTTGGGAAGTTAAAATATATTTTCTTAGCATATTAGAATATATATGATTTTGGGAAAATATATATTTTCTGGACGATACATTATTTTTGGGACAAAATAAGTTATTATATATTTTCTAAAGTGGGACTTGAAAGTATAAGTGTTTTGGAAATATATATTGGGAATATATTGACGTGTCTTTATTTGGGACAATACACCGGAATACGACACCAATACATGGCAAGTTATACGAACACAAGAATACGAATACACAAGTGTGAGATACTCCCATCCTTGGGAAGGAAATGCGAATAACAATACTTGAGAAGTGTTATTACAAAAATATGGAAAACACTCTAAAACGTAACTCAAAGGCACTAATCAATACTAAGACAAGGCACGACCCGCTCGTCTAACGGACCGTAGTACGCATGTAGGTAGTCGTGCGTTCTAGAGGAAGCTTCGAGTTACATTGGATACGAAGACGCAATACAGTGAGTTCATGTCCCCCTTTTCTTTTAACTGTTTTCAGTTTTATACTTCGGGGGTGAAATACATGTTACAATTATTACAGACGTTTTATACATGGTATGGTTAGCTTAAGGAGGGTTTACTACTTAGATCATGTGAGTGGGTAGGTGGATACTTAAGGCCATTAATCCTCGTTGTAGGACCGAGGGACATGAGTGATAGATCTATTCGGGTGTAGCGAGCCCCACTCCTGAGTCCGCTGAGTGGACCATGAAGTGACTATGTCTTACCGACGAAATTTGCTAGGTTTGAGTCTTCCTGCATCATTTCACACATATCAATGGCCTTGCAAACCATTGGTGATCTCTTTTTCCTTATTGCTACATACCAGGGACTTACATACATACTTACAACGTTACGAAGGTTTATACATACACACAAACGAACACATGAACTCGCTCAACTTTTGTTGATGTTTTCAAACTACATGTATTTCAGGGAATTTATAAGTGGATCTGGCGGGCGTTGGAAGTTTTTATGCTGCGTTAAGAACAAAGATGTCATCCATGGTCTTCGAGTTTGGTCAGTGTGTCTCTTTCCTGGACAAGACACGCCTTCCAAACCTTGGTGTTATTCAATATCTTTTGAAGAGTCTTTAATGGACTCATAAACAATTTGTACGGTTTGTAAAACTTGAATTTGAAGTCTACGTTTTAAAGCAAGGTTGTTATGTTCTAAACTTATTTTTATGGATGACAAATCTAAGGTTTTGTCATATAGTTGATGTTATGATTGAATGCAATGATATTAAAGAAGTCACACCAAATAACCATGCTTCCGCAAAAGTCAGGGTGTGACAGTTATGGTCACTATGAGTTCTTAGTGATGCCTTTCAGGCTCACTAATGCACCTGCAGCATTCATGGATCTCATGAATCGTGTTTGCAAGCCATATTTGGACAAGTTTGTGATTGTCTTTATTGATGACATTCTCATATACTCGAAGAATCAAGCTGATCATGGGAGGCATCTCCGGTGTATCCTTAAGCTTCTGCAGCAAGATAAGCTCTATGCCAAGTTTTCTAAATGTGAGTTTTGGCTTCGAGAAGTCCAATTTCTTGGACATGTAGCGAGTGAGAGTGGTATTCAAGTGGATCCCGCTAAGGTTGAAGCGGTTATGAATTCGTAAAAGCCCAAGACTCCTACAGAGATTCACAGCTTCTTGGGTCTAGCAGGTTACTGTAGGCGTTTTATTGAAAACTTTTCAAGGATTGCAGCACCCCTAACTTCATTGACTCGTAATAATATAAAGTTCGATTGGGGTCCCAAGCAACAAGAATCCTTTGAGATTCTTAAATAGAAGTTAAGCAATGCACCTATGTTGACATTGCCAGAAGGTATTGAAGAATTTGTGGTTTATTGCGATGCATCGCACACAGGTATGGGATGTATGCTTATGCAGAAGGGCAGAGTTATTGCATATGCTTCCCGACAATTAAAGGTGCACGAGAAGAATTACACCACCCATGATTTGGAGTTGGGTGCCGTTGTATTTGCACTGAAGCTTTGGAGGCATTATCTTTATGGAACCAAGTGTGTGATCTATTCTGATCATAAGAGCCTTCAGCATTTGTTCAATCAGAAAGACCTTAATATGAGGCAGCACCGATGGATGGAAACATTGATTGATTATGATTGCGAAATTCGATATCATCCAGGCAAGGAAAATGTAGTTGCTGATGCCCTGAGCAGAAAAGGAAAGGGTTAAGCCTATTAGAATCAATGCCAAGAGCATTGAATTGAAGAACAGTTTGAATGAGAAATTATTAGCCGCTCAAAAGGAAGCCGTATTAGAAGCTAACTATCCGAATGAGAAGTTAGGCGTCACTGCTGAACAGTTATCATATGGAAAGGATGGAATCCTAAGAATGAATGGACGAATATGGGTTCCAATTTATGGAGGACTTCGAGATGTGATTCTTCAAGAAGCTCATAGCTCCAAATATTCTGTTCATCCTGGCAGTGATAAGATGTACCAAGATTTAAAGGCAAATTATTGGTGGATAGGTTTGAAGAAATCTATAGCCACTTACGTTGCCAAATGTCTGACATGCGTGCAAGTTAAAACAGAACATCAAAAGCCGTCAGGTTTGCTACAACAGCCTGAACTTCCCACCTGGAAATGGGAAATGGTAACCATGGATTTTTATCACAAAGTTACCAAATACAAAGCGAGGAAATGATACCATTTGGGTTATAGTTGATAGATTGACTAAGTCAGCCCACTTCTTGCCGATCAAGGAAACATACAGCTCCGACAAGTTAGCTCAGCTGTACGTGGAAGAGATTGTATCTCTCCACGGAGTGCCAGTATCTATTATCTCGGATAGGGATACAAGATACACATTGCATTTTTGGAAAAGCTTTCAGCAATCTTTAGGCACTCGATTAAACTTCAGCACTGCTTATCATCCTCAGACGGATGGTCAAAGCGAACGTACAATTCAAACACTTGAGGATATGCTCCGAGCTTATGTTATTGATATAGGAGGAAGTTGGGATGATCATCTTCCGTTGATCGAATTTTTGTATAATAATAGCTATCATTCGAGTATTCAAGCTGCACCCTTCGAAGCTTTGTATGGAAGGAAGTGTAGGACGCCAGTTTGTTGGGCGGAAATTGGAGATGTCCAACTAACAGGACCTGATATAGTCCTGGAGACGACAGATAAGATTGTGCAGATACGTGATCGTCTCAAAGCTGCCAGGGATAGGCAGAAAAGCTACGCAGATAAAAGGCGTAAACCTTTGAAATTCGAGGTAGGTGACAAAGTGTTACTTAAAGTATCAATCTGGAAAGGAGTAATGCGTTTTGGCAAGAAGGGCAAGTTGAGCCCAAGATACATAGGACCATTCAAGATCATCGAATGTGTCGGAACTGTAGCTTACAAGTTAAATCTGCCAGAGGAGGTTAGTGGAATTCATAATGTGTTCCACATCTGCAACCTAAAGAAATGTCTAGCCGATGAATCGCTAGCGATGTCGCATAAGGACGTGCAGATAAATGAGAGCTTGAAATTCATTGAGAAACCTTTATCGATCGAGGATCGACAGGTTAAGAAGCTTCGAAGGAAGCACGTACCAATTGTGAAGGTTAAGTGGGATGCCCAAAGAGGCCCGGAATACACGTGGGAGGTTGAATCCACAATGAAACAGAAGTACCCTCATTTATTTCAGTAAATCTCGAGGTTGAGATTTCTTTTAAGGGGGTGAGGATGTAACACCTCGTAAAATCACGACCAATATAATGAAGACACGTGTCATGGACTTAAACGTATAATGAATTGATTCCGAGGGACTAAAATTGTCAAACAATGTAAATATGTTAGTAAAAGGATCCAAAGCGTCAACATGCCATTCTTGTGCCTCTGATTGACCTCATACGGCGTTCGTATTCTTTAATGAATAATTTGTCAAACATTGGAAGTCGTTTGTGCTTAAATTAAGGATCTTACGAAACATAGGGGTTAAAAGTGTCAACATGTTAAAGTTACATCTGAGTGACCTTTAACGAACCCAAAAACATTGTAAATAATTTAATATTTCTCTCTCAAGAATATTGGATATTAATTTTGTGGAGTTTCGTTGGAAACAAGACTTTTCGAGTAATCGTACAACTAACAGGGAGCTTAACGGAGTTAAATTATGACCCAAGGCCCTTAAAAGTTAACTATGGGGGTCATAAGTGCAAAACAAAAGTTATTTTAATTAAAAATGGACCAGGGACCAAAACTGCAAAGTTAGAAAGATTTTTCCCGGTACCAGAGATCCTCACGGGCCGCGTAAACCTTCTCTGGGGTTTACGCGGGCCGCGTAGAAGTGTCAGATACAGAAAAAAGGGGACAACTGCAGGTTCAGCCAGTTTCACCGCCTTTGCATGCTTCAAATCGATACCAGGGACTGTGCCAATGGTTTTTCATGCACTAGGGACACCTGGAATCATCAGGGATCATTATAGGGGCATGTGGAGTGATCTTTTGAAGTGGATTTTGCTATATAAGGCTCTTGTTTTTCATTGATCATTTGCACATTCTCAAAACTTATTCACAACGCTTTCTCTGGAGCTTCCTGGAGTTCAAGAGAGCTTTCTTCTGTTCTAATCTCGTGCTAAGAGTCCTTGTAAGCATTCTTAGCCTCTCTAGTTCAAGTTTTATTAGTTTAATGACCAAAAGTCAAAGCTATCGTAATTAAGCTTTGACTTAGTGATTAATCACTAATGGTCCAGCCATTATTCGAATTGAAAGTGGCATTGAGTTGGTAATTATGTAGGTAATAAACCCTTAAAAGGGCACCCACTGATTATCACTCTAACTTGGTCAATTGTCGGGTCAAACTTATTATTAAAAACTCAACAGAATCCATTTTTGCAAATAAATGCATTACTGATAATGTAGAAGTTATGAAACATGTTTTAACATTAAAATACCTTGGTAAATAATATAAGAACATGTTTAGGCATGTTCAACCCGACAATTCTGAGTTTGGGCTCGGTTCGGAACCGAAAGTCGCAAAAGTAGACTTTTGCTTTGACTTTCAGTTCTGACCCGATTTAGCTTGTTTTAGATATGCCTCGGGGTTCCTTTAGGACCATATTATAGGTTAGTATAACCCTCTGAGGTTATACAACATGGTTCCTTAGTAATCCGATTCATATGCATGTTTCCGTTAAATGCTTAAATGTTAACCATTATGCCCTTTTGATATTAAAACGAGATTTTTGAAAATGTGAGAGGACAAAAACCTTTATTACTGATTTGTAAGCATGTCCTAAAAATTTGACATCAGTTTATGGTCTAAATTAGGAGTTATGCTCAATATCGTAAATGAAAGCCTTTTTATTAATTAAACGGCATTTTCGACATAAATCCTATTTAAACCCAAATTTTGACACCAAACCTTTTACCCACTGATGTAATATAATATTTAGGGATTTTTGGAATTTTTTATTAAATTTTAAACTGATCATAAAGAGAGTTCTTGCATAGGCTCGGTAATTGACGATAATGCCCTTTTTGCTAATAAAATGAGTTTTACACATCCTTTACATATCAAACCTTTTTCTACTGATTTTGTATTATAAATAAGTTATTTTAAACTATAAAGGCTGGTCAAAATCTCAGATTTCTTTAATCAACCCGAATATCGTCAAATACCGTCTTTTACGCAATTTAGGCGCATAGTATGGTTTAAAACCATATTTAGCACCTAAGACTTGTTACCTACTGATGTTATGAATAAATTTCTATACTTAAACAGTAAGTAAAAGTTTTGAACGCAGATTTCCAAATTTTACCCTTAAAGCTTATGTGAAATGACCAAAATGCCCCTACGGTGCATAGTTTGGACATAAATGATAAATTTCACATATATACAATATCTTACTGATATAACTTGAGAAAATAAATATTTTTACTGATCATTTTTTACCAGAACCTCAGATTACTATTTAAACTCTTTTATAAACTTTAAAATGACCAAAATACCCTTTCGGGGCTTAAATTGATTTTAAATTCGTTTTGGGCATAATGGAAGGTATCCTACTGATATCATAACGCATTTTAAGCATATTAACTTAGGGAACCTGTTCATGACTCATTTGGTTACCCGTTATGCATTTTTTGCGTTCGGTACGGTTTATGTAACTAGTTTGCATAAATTAACCGAAACGGGTCAAACCTTATCATTTTTAACTCAAAATCCAGAATGTATTTAGTTTACCCATATTATACAAGTCTTCATACTTGTCGGGTCTAAATCACATTCTAATCCGGTCTTCGCTTAATCTTGCGCTTTGAACCGTATACCTTTCTTTAAAACTAACCGGTCTAAGTTATAGCTTAAATAAGACCCGTTAGGAATCTAATAGGTTATTAAAAAAAACCGCCGTTCCAGATTAGGAGCCCGGTAAAAGTTATCTGTACTTGCTGATTGATATACGGCTGGGATAAAATTTATATTTTTGCTTAGGTAAATACTTTTAACTTATTTTCCCTTATACGGGCTTGGGGTACGGTATTTAATAATACCGCTTGGTCGGGTATTGAATCTTTAATCGAATAATGGTTAAATCATTGAGATAACCCGTTTAATCTGTTTTGTTTGTTTTAAGCCTTTGGGGGTTGGGGGTTAATGACCATGTCCTGGATATCCTCGGCTCATTGAAATGGTCACGACTTAAGCACGGGGTGTAGGCATACACCTGCCGATGCGTATGTAAAAAGATATACCCGCTCGTTGAGAATAACTTGCCGTGGATTTATATTATGCGGTGTGTCTATTAATCTTTAACCCAGTACTTCTAACCCGGGCTACTGAATGTACGACAAACATATAATTCTTTTACAAGATTATTTTTAAATAATTATCCCAAGTGATAAAAGAATTTTCGTACCTTGTGCACCTAAACCAATTTTCATAAACATTTTCAAAAGTGTCGGTTAATTGTATTTACCAGTGTAAACTGACGTATTTTCCAAAAAGGTTAAGTGCAGGTACTAAGCGAAATGGGCTGGCTACTCCTAGTATCGAATAAAGAGTCTTGCAAGCTTTTGATGCTTAAATCTGTTGAACAATATTTCTTTTTATCTTAGATCCGCCTATGGATCCTTTTACAACCCGTTTGTAATATTTTATGTTACTTTCCATCGGCTTGTAATATTATTAATTTTAGACTTCTGCTGTGCATTGAGCTGTGATTAATTGACTATGATGATATCAACTACGTCACGCTACTCCCTACCGGGCCCACCGGTAATACGTGGAAATATCGGGGTGTGACATCAGTGAAGATTGTGAATTTTTGATTTTGCCACAATTGTTTTCGTTTTTCCCTCTTAGCAATGGACTATGTTAAGAAATAGAGTATGGGCCGAGATATAGAAAGGGAGCTGGAGGTTTCCTACACTAATTTTTGTTCTTTTTTTTTTTTTTTTTTTGTTTTTTGGTTTTGTCTTTTTGTTATTTTTTTAGTTTCAACCGCCCCCTTTTGCTTTAAATAATACGTGTTCGTTAATTATATATATTGCCGGTATTATACGACTAACAAAATCAACTGTACCGATACCGACCGAACATCGTCGGTACGTGATGTAAAACACGTGTCGCTATCCTTTTGATCATTTAACGACTTTATTATTTTTGCTCTTCCGTATACCTTAACGACCAAACTGATACTGGCCGAGTTCCTACCATTCAAGTAATTTTTACCATTGTGTCTACGTTTAGTTAAAAGTCGTGCCGCCTTGCTGCGAAGCACAGATGTAACTCCCTAGTTCTATACATGTGTAGATGTTTATAATATATGAGTTCATATAAATTTATCTACACATACACATATATCAATCCAAGTATATTCGTATAACAACCATACTTTTTAATACTAATAAATGTTAGTCTTAATTATACACACAAATAAATGAAATCTCATTGACCCTCTATATAGCTCAAGGGGAAGGTTCATTTGAGAACAAATTTAATGTGAGAAGAAAAAGAAGAAAGGGCATATTAGTAAAATGTTATTTCATTTATAACTCATATCATTAATTTTTCTCTCTTTAATTAATTAGTCAACTAATCATTAATTATCCTACATATAATCTACAAAACCTACACATATCAAAATTTTCCTACATATACCCTACACATTATAGAATTTTATCCTACACCGTCGAAATTTATCCTGCACACCTCGAAATATATCCTACACAACTCGTAATTTATCCTACACAACTAGTAATTTATTCTACACTTTAAATTAAGTTGTTTTTTTTAATTTGGAAAAAGTATATATTTTGAAAAGGAGTTACAAATTTAATTTAGCTAGTTATTAAAGGGGAAGAATACAAATGAATGATTTATGTAAGTTTACCAATATACCCTTATATTAAAATTAACTACAAATATTAAATGAACTAAAATGAAGCATTCTTATTGGTTGAAACTTCTTTTTTTTCTTCTTACAAAAAATTCTTCTCATTTGAACCCTCCACTATAGCTCAAATATCTTTTTTTAAAGAAAACTTCATTAGGATGCACCTCCGACCCAAACGGGCAAAAGACCAAACAACAAACAACACCCTCGACCCAAACGGGCAAAAGACAGACAATTACAACACCATCTAATATTTTTACAAGATGATCTATTTTTAACCCAAGCAAAACCCCTTGACTTTATCTCCCCAACTATATCTTGCAGACTTCTTCTAATCTGCTTAAAAATCAACTCGTTCATTCCTTTCCAAATACACCAACACACATTAATCACCAATCCTTGAATGTAACCCTTACCTTTCTTACCTAATTGCGTGAAATTGTGTAGATCTAATATGTCTTTGAAATTGAAAGAATAGATCTGAGGAATGTTGCACCAAACACTAAAAGTCGACCACACCCTATCCGCCACCGAGCAAGTTGTAAATAAATGTTCCACCGTTTCCTCAAATTCTTCGCAAAAAGTGCACATAACCGATGTTATATTCACGTTCCTTCTTGAATTTACTCTCATGGCTAATCTGTCCAAATTACCTATCCACGCCACAATATTACATTTGAGAGGCACCCATTTACACCATTCAAAGTTAGGGAGATGACTATCTCCTCTATCAGCAATTAAAGCCATTTTAACTGTCTTCACCGAGAATCCTTTCTGATTATCATCGTTCCACAACCATAAATCCTTATTATTAGACATCAAAACCTTACAGAGGACCTCCTGACATTCCTTAATCTCATCTTCAGATTCGGGTTGTCTAGAGTGGCTAATATTTTAAAATCCTTATTATTAGACATCAAAACCTTACTGAGGACCTCCTGACATTCCTGTCATTCCTTGATCTCAAATATCTGTCTCAATCTTTTTCATTTTTCATTTTCTATTTTCTACTTTATTCGTTATTGCTAAAGATGAGCTTTAAATGTGTGGGCCATGCAAAATTAATCCTGAAAAAATAAATATACAAGGTTAAAGCTACTAGAATTATCAATTATATATTACTACCACATACATACTGAATTCCAAAAACAAAAGTAACATATGGAAGCATAAATACGAATACAAAATGGCTAGAGTGTAAAATTCAACAAATATCTTAATCAAAAATAGAAAAAGTTCTATTGCCAATCTTCATCTTCTTAGCTAATATTTTAAAATGTCATGTAGTGAGCCATATGGCTTTTGATTCGGTTATTTTCAGTTTTGGAGATATGGTTAACCGTAACCAAACCACAGTTTTTCGTTATCAAAAATTCAAAAACCGAACCGCCAATTATTGTTTCGATTAATTCAATTACAATTCGGTTGATAACGCGGATCTTGCTCTCTTGTTTCAACAATCTGGACATGTTCAGACGGCTGAGGTATCGTCATTTGCTGTTTTCATTACAGTTTTTTGTTTATATTCTTGGTTGAAGATTGTATTTTTTTTGTGTGTTTTTAAGTCTAATTTTCTGTTTTGCAGCTACTTTTAGTTTGTTTTATTGTAGAAGAATGTAAATTTAGTGTTTTAGGTCTAATTTACTGTTTGGCAACTACTTTTAGTTTGTTTTCTTGTAGAAGAAAGTAATTTTTGTGTGTTTTTATGTCTAGTTTACTATTTCTCAACTACTTCTAGCTTGTTAACTGTAGAAGAACTAGTGTTATGCACCGCTCACGTTGCGGGGTGCTAAACCAAATATTTATTAGTTTGATAACATGCACGTATGTATTTCGGTTACTTGTACATGCTACTTATAACACGATCTAAAAAAAATACATTGAGTCAACCAACTAAACTAAAACACTACCATAGTTTTGCTAAAAAAAACTACAACGATGGCCGGCATGTAATTTAGAGCCGGGGCAAAACAGTAATTTGTCGGGACCAATGAGCGAGTGCTAGGCAGCTGTTTAGCACGAATAAAAACTACATTGAGTCAATAGTTTTACCCAAAAAAAAAACAATGGCAAGATTGCAATTTTGAACCGGGGGCAAAATCGTAATTTTGAAATGGGGGCAAAATCATATTTTGAACTGAAGGCAAAATCGTAATTTTTAGCTGGGGCCAAAATCATAATTTTATTTTGAATTTGGGGCAAAATCGTAATTTTTAACTAAGGTCAAATTCGTATTCTTGAGCTGGGCGCAAAACCAAAATTTTATTTTGAACTAGGGGCGAAATCATAATTTTAAGCCGGAGATAAAATCGTAATTTGGCAGGACTTGGCACTATTCCCCGTCTTCCTTTTGTAGTTATCTGTCTGGCACTATTCCCCATCGTCCTTTTGTAGTTACAGATAATGTAATTTTTGTGTATTTATAATTTACTGTTTTTCATCTATTTTTATTATGCTTTCTTTTAAAAACTGTATTTTTTTTGTGTTTAATGAAATAGTTACTGCTGTGTGTTATGTACCTCCTTTGGCTGTTCCTTTGCAGACATAATGGTTTTTGGGGTATAGATTAAGTTTAGGTAGTTATTGACTTATTATGGTTGTTTTTTTTTTGAACGGCCAACAAAGCATATATTTATTAAATCATCAAAGGACTAACAATTAATTAGCCCACCAAAATTGTTACAAGCATACAGCCAAAAAGGACACCAAAATTTAGTTGCATATATTTTCTACAACAAATGCACATCAAACCTCCCACTACAAGTCCTTCAAGCCTGCACGATTTTTTACCCACATGTAACCCATTTGCTTTATTTCTTCTTTTATTCTTGTCAAACATAGAGGCTTTTGATTGAACACCAAATTATTTCTGCACTTCCACAATGCCCAAACAGCCACTTGCATGACAGAATACACCACTTTTTTCCACTTTTGGCTTCAACTTACTATCTTGTGCCAACCCAATAAATCCTTAGCATTAAAGGCCCATATATCGGATATTCTGCACCAATGTGAGATGAAATACCATATCGTTTGCGCCACTTCACAGTTTACAAACAAATGGTCCACATCCTCTTCATCGCGACCACAAAATATGCATTACATCGTGTTGAAATATATCAAAACACTTTTATTACACTTCTATTTTTATAACGCTTATATTTTAGTTTACTAATGGTTGTTACTAATGGTTGTTATATTTTTCATGTATGCTGCTTTTAATGTTGGGCTGGACATACATTATGCTATGCTGTTGGGCTGCTGGGCTGGATGGAAGGGCTGCTGGGCTGAACAAACATATAGGAACTAGTGGGCTGAACAGACATATAGGAGTGCAGGATATAAAGGAGTTATTTTCATTCTGCGTAAACACACATTAGATATTTTCTCTCTCGTAAAGTTCCACAATCGTCTCACTTCCTTCTCTCTCTTAGGGTTGTTAGATCTTGCTGTATTTGTGATCTTGTGTTAAGATCATTGTTCGTAGTTTAGATCGGTTATTGAGAGATAACAGTTCATCATGTTGATGAACTGTTGGTGAGGATTACTTGTGCATTCTGTTTGTACAGTTTGTTTCGCTTGAGATAAAGAGTTTGTTGATACCAGTCTTTGTCTTTGTGACATGGTATTAGAGCTTTGATCGCTCTTGGGGTTTGTTGTGTTCTTTGGTTTTCGATCATTATTCCGCTGTGGGTTTGTCATATCTGCCTGTCTTTTGGGGATTTTTTTAAAGAATCTGGGTAGTGTTATCGCTGCTGATTCCAGATCTTGAAGACTTTGCTGTCTTGGAGTTTTTACCGTTCAAATGACAGCAACCCTAGATCTAGGGTTTGGGTGTTGATCTGCATCTTGGTGAATTTTTTGTTTGTCGACACAGATTTGGTAGCTGTGGATCTTTTGGAGAGGATTCTTGGAAGCTGCCGCTCCGGTTAGGGTTCAATCCTTGAAGATTGTAAAACCCTAACTGGATTTGGAGGAACCCTGATGTCACACCCCAACCGATGGCGGAAACATCGGAGCGCGGCTCTGAGTGAAACAGATTGTCCAGGAGAATCCATAACAACTATTTGTTATAATATATTAAAGGTTCATGTCCCATACCACAAACATATAAAATAAAAACAGTTATTACAGACATTGTTCTCAAAGACAAATATCCATTCCGACAACTCAGATTTTTATTCGGTTTGTTTCTAGACTCCATCCTAGCTTGATTCCGGCAAATAACAAGCAAAGCATCCTAAACACCCGTCACATACGTCAAAATAGAGGTCAATACACATAGTGTAAAGGTGAGCATACAAGTTTGATAGTAGTAATAGATTGCGAAAGCGTTTACGTGTAACCAGCATGTAACATGTATAATGTGAAGCAAGTAGGTTATCGACAATGAAATATGCACAGACGTGACTGCGAGTTGTAGAGTG
This sequence comes from Helianthus tuberosus, assembly GCA_030545235.1. Taxonomy (NCBI): domain Eukaryota; kingdom Viridiplantae; phylum Streptophyta; class Magnoliopsida; order Asterales; family Asteraceae; genus Helianthus; species Helianthus tuberosus. Next base: position 20,864,473 of record CM060355.1, read on the forward strand.
CGCAACACATATCACCACCGTGACACGTGAAGAAATACCTTTAGCAACCCCCGTCCACGACAGGTTCTGAGTCCAAACTATAGTACTATCGTTGCTAAGGTGTCAGGCAACAATCACTGTGTAAACATAACATACATGCATTCATCGAGTAACACGTATAACATGCGAGAGCGGTTAGCGTATAAAAGTGTTTGCGTTGTGTGATCGTTGTGATTTGATATACGTAAGGTATGTAACACCCAAAAGTGCGTAAAGCAAAAAGGGATCGAGTATACTCACAGATCGTGTTTAGTAAATAAACACTCTCTTGGATTGAAGGGAGCGCTGGGGGAGATTAGCCTGATCAGAACGATAGCGTAAGCGATAAGTGGCACGTAAAACGATGCAAATGTGAGGGTGACAAAGGGTCATCCGGTCGGATGACAATCCGAACAGATGGTCATTCGATCAGATGACAATCCGTTTGGATGGTCATCCGATCGGATGGCCATTCGGTCGGATTGTCCTTCGTTTGGGATGGATGTGTTTGTGTATGATGGCTTTGAAGTTTTCGTTGTAGCATTTTGAAATCAGAGAAGTATCTCTACCTTTCAGGTCATTCGGTCGAATCGTCGTTCGATCGGACAGCAATCCGTTTGGGTGACTGGTTCATTTTGAAATTACTAAGTTTGAAAGTTTACGGTTTGGTCGAGACGGTATAACAACGTGTTAAACAACGGGAAACTCCATCAGGCCCAGGTCATCCGATCGAACAGGAATCACCCAAATCCGACCAGTTAACTGTTCTTGATGGTGTGCTCATGTTCAACCCGGAATCGGTTGTCTCTTTGGTAGAAATCAGATCGACCGACACTTCACTAGGAACGAGTAGAAGGCCTGAACGAGTCCCGATTCTACCGGTTTTGAATGCATTGAGTGTAAAAGAGTTGAAAGAATGTTGTGAAACATCTTTCCATCTTTCATAGATTGAAAACGTTCAGATTTATGCAAAAATAGGGTTTAATCATATGGAAATCATGTGGTTCTGAGTTGTTCTTGGTGGAATGAAGCCAACCTTTGAAGTTCATAAGAACTCCATGATGACATCATCCTAGAACACCTCAAATCGGGTAATTTCACGGTTAAAAGTTAAGATTCAAAGGTGAAAATGATGAAGAAGTGCGTGTAGATGATGGATGTACAAGATTTGAGGAAGAAACTTACAAGAATCGCGAGAAATCGAAGGAAATGAGGGCTTGAGCGTGCTGGTCGAGTGGGAGCTGTCACATCACTGCTTGTGATGTGACAAGGGGTATTTATAGGGTTTCCAAAAGAGGAAAGAGGAGCACAGGCGACGGGTCGGATGGCCATCCGATCGGATGGTCATCCGTTCGGATAACCATTCGATTGAATGGTCATTCGATTGACTGGTCGTTGCGAGTTGGTTTTCGTGTTTTCATTTCGTGCGTTGAGCGTTGCGATGCGTTTTCGAGTAAGCGATGCGATAATATTACCCATTAGTTACACAAATAGCCTAACTACTAAATCTCACAAAAGTAATTCGTAAATCTCGAGTTTGCGATGAGATTGCGTTGCGATAGAGTTGCGATTGCGATTAAACACCTCAACATAAACATAACATGCACAAGTAACACATAATGACACACACACGTAAAACAATATCCATAACCTACCATTCAAGTTGCGATGCGATAGCGATGCGATTAGCGATTAAACTGCGATTAAGTAGCGATTTGTGTAACATCCCTATTTTTATAAAAGAATTATAGGTTTGGTTAAATTTATTAACCACTAGTAACTAGTAACTAGTTTATTTTTAATATAAATATTCAACCCAAATAGTTTTAAACGCTATTTTATATATAGTTGGTTGAAATATTATTCTAAATTAATTGGCCTGTATATGGGTGACCTTTCTAATAAAATAAAAGTCTATAAAAACTTATATTATTAGACAGGTATATTACGGGTAAGTCGACTGTTAGAAATATGAAGTAACTAGACGGGTCCAGGAACCGTTTAATAATTAAACTATAAAAATACATTGTATTTTAAACCTACTCTATTTTTAATGAAACTTAGACCCAAATGTAGACAAAAATATTCTCGTTCTAATAACATATTTATTATTTTCTAGAACGTTATATTTTAAAAGTTATACACGCGAAATAAGTAAAGCAGTTAAATTAATTATAATAAATAATAAAATAAGAATACATGTAACACTTGAAATTTTATTTGATATGTGTTGGTACGTGTCAAAAGAATGAAAATGGAATGTAAACAAAATATAAAATAATAATATAATAATAATATGTTCAACTAAACATATCAAATTATGACATGTATGTATGTACGTGTATGTTTCCTATGTTTTCCTGCTTTCCAAGTTAAGATTTTGTACTACAAATAGGCTAAGGATAAGCATTCACTTTGCACACCATTTTTCTTTTCTTACTCTTTCTGTCGACCATCTTTTCCTCTCCAAAATTCTTTAGTAGTTATTTATTTTATTAAGGCTATGTCTCGTTTTAAGTGTTTTAACTCCCGATCACCGCTACCCTTTCCGATTGATCAGGAACCCATAACTCATGTCAGGGCTCTGCCCGACTAAGTGCGTTGGGATTCGGTCTCGGGACATCGGGACAAAGTTGAATTAGGGGTACTATACTTAACATGAGTACAAATATATATATATATAGCTCAAAAGTTATACCCAAAATTTATACCAGGAGGCTTTCTAGTTAAACCCTAAAGTTACAAAGTGGGTCCATTCTCTTTTCTCACTATTTTATTCCCTTTTTCTTTATAATATAATTATATTCAAAAATGTCCCAAACCATAACAGCTCTCACCAAAACTATTATATTTTTAATATTATTATTTTCACAAGGAAACCTTAGTTAAGACCCCTAAGTAATCCTGTATAAACTCTAAAAATTTCAGAACAATCAGAATCAGGATCAGGGCCCCTAAAACTCAGGGGGGGGGGGGGGGGGGGCATTTCCCATTCTATATTATCATCACAGTTTTTCGTAGAAATCGAATTTTCTCGTTCTGTCGACTCACCTAGGCTACAATTACACGCGGCAACCTTATGTTAAAAGTAACCCGTCGCGCCACGCGACGCCGCCCAAGTGACCCCTCGCGACACGCGAGGGGGACAACTTTTCAGTATAAATAGAGGGGTGTGGGACTTGAATTCCTGCGTTGGATCGACGAACAAATTCGTTTTACGCTTCGAGATATAGTCCGTTTACTACCAAACACACACTAGCTCGAATTCTGCTACGATACCGGGTATTAACTTGATCGCTGCTACGATTCAATATCCGATCGATTGAAACTATCCGATGGATGTTTAAGTGCTATCCTTTGTCATTAGTCGTGATTCCGACAGGATGTTTGAGTACCACCCAAACTCGGGGAATACTCTGTCATTCGTTGTGAATCCGATGGATGTTTAAGTGATTGCACTTTGTCATTCGTTGTGAGGGTTTTAATCTCGTGAGTTATCGTAAATGCTGTATTAGTTACTTACCTAGTTCGTGTGCACTAGGTTACAAGACTAATCAATAGGCTAAAGCTCTGCCTGTATAAATCTGCAATATATCAAGGCTTATCTGTAAAATAAAACTTTGCCCGTATGAATCTGCATGCTTATAATGTGAGTCATTCTCTTTTTATCAAATCTATTTACAAAAGCATGTTTATTTCAAAGTTATAGTTACGGGGATTAAGTCTTTGTAATCACCAAGTTACAGCCGGTATGTGGGGTTTTGTATACATTACTTGATAATCGTCACCATTGGGGCAGCCAATGGGGGATATGACCATAGTCACAGATCCGGTCGAGTGACAAATACCGTGGGTAGTTGGTTTGATATCAGAAACATTGTAATCGCTCTTAATACTGTAAATTATAACAAAAGAGTCGTTTTAGTAAAAAGAATGATTCACTCAGTATTTCCCGCTGACAAAACCTTTTTCAAACATGTTTCAGGTAATTACAGTAGATTGGATTAAGAGATGGATACGGCACTGAAAGGCATCAAGAAGTGGCTTATTTTATTAATTAAATTAAATTAAGAAATATTGTTTTATGTAATTAAATTTATCTTTATTAAAGCTACCATTGTAAAACATGGGTTTATCCCATCTATTTAATAAATAAAATCCGGTGTTTTCTAAACTCTGATATTTTTCCTAACTCACGGTCCTGATGAAATTTCTGCTGCAACATTTTCAAATTAATCACCGGTACCACGGGCTTTTCGCGATTCCCGATTCCGTCCAGGGTGGGTCGGGGGCCGTGACAGAAGGTGGTATCAGAGCCACTGATTTAAGCCTATAGGTGTTGTGATAATAATACCTAATTTTATATAAAAGAGTTAGGAGATTGTTATTAACTGGTAGCACACAGGATAGTATTTAGACTTGAACTTAAGAAAAGATGCCTTAGTATAAACTTCGAGATAAGCTAAATACTTGTGCAAATAAAGTATGATGGATTTTGGTATGCCGTAAGAATGACGATTAGAACATTGCAGGCAATAGCACTTAATTGCTATTAATTCTTGCTTATTGATATTACTTGGTCTAGAATAAGATATGTTACGGGAATACAAATTTCCCTAATTCCGGATAAAAGCCTAATAAAAGAGGCACTTTTAAAAATACTATTTATGGGAAATAGAAAATTTTCTCCGGCGAGACTGGGTATGGTGTAGTAGACTCTCCAGTTTGTCCGGATATACTGAGGTTACCTCTCCGGCGCGAACCGGATAAGACGGGGTATATAATATGTCAAACGAGTGACAAGATTTCCCTAAATAGTATTATGACCAGATATCTGACTGGTTTTTGGAAATATGAATCTGTTGCATACATTGACCTGATAGATGGTATGTTTATTTCAGCATGTGAAATATGTGATTATATAGATATGTATATCTATAAGAAATTCCAAAAGTCAAATAGGAATAAAGCACAAGCATATGTGTCTAGATTTCTTTATTAGGAATCTCTTTTCCGATATCAAACATTATTTCGTTTGATCATCTACCTCATAACTCGTGCAATGGAAACCCTTTAAGTTAAAACGCCTTCAAAAGAATTTCTAAAGTATTACCATAAACTATTAACGCAAGTAAGAAGCAGGTAAAATTGTGATAATGTACAAGAAAACACATGAAAATTTAATTATAAGTCCACAGAAGTTAAAGTATATCACACAACTTTCGAGGCATGACCTTTGGAAAATATAAATTAGGCACGATAACACAAATGCTAATTCCATCAGTAGAAGAACTACTAATAAAAAAGAAGCACTTTGCCACACGACATGAATTTCGCTGAGGTACGTTGTAACAATATTTCACAACCATCTGTGCACAGTCTAATCAGAGTCATAATTATTAGCACTACAAAAGAAGTCATATACCTTTATAAATTCCCTATTTCATTTTATTCGACATTCCTTGGTAATGTCACTTAACAATGATTATCACACGAAATTCCAGATAAAGTTCTTATATTTCTTTCGTTGAAATTCTGACTTTTGCATATAATAATTTGACTTTCGCGTTTCTACTTCCCCTAATAGTCATCATACCATGAGGATTTCTTTCTTAGTAGCGAATATTGATCTATTTCATTTCTTGGTAAATCCACACGTTACACATGCATTGTTTGTTATGCATTTGGTTCATTTGATTTATAAAGACCACTAGAGGGCTTCATTCCGATTTGTTATTTTATCCAAACTCAAATACCATTTCGCTTTTTGCACTGTGAACCGCATTATTACAAAACAGTGACTCTTTGATATCGAATCAATGAATTCTGTTAAACCAATGAGGTGAAGAATTTATATTTTTATGTATAAAAATTATGTTGAGGTATACCCTCATTAAAGTTTATGTTTAAGTTAATTATTATTAATACTTTTATTAGTAATAATATATATATTAATAATAGTAGTATTAGTATCATTCTTAGGTACTAAGGTTATTGTCAAGGGCAGGTATTGGATAGCCTAGCCTTAGTTAGGCATGGACTGATCACCTATGCTTAAACAAGGCAGCACTAATCAATATCCAACCATGATAATGACCAGTTAATGTATATAAATTAAGATATCATATTTATTTAGTAAATTTTAAATTATGTATAAAAATATATATTTTATATATATATATATATATATATATACTTTGTGCTGTAAGGAGAAGACATATTTTCATAAAACAATACAAGAATTAGAGGGACGAATAAAATTTTCTAAATAACTGTCTAAGTATTCATAAACAAGACATTTTATACTTATAAGTAATTGTTCATCTTGTTTAATATTTCACAAATATTAAATACTTATAGAAGTATTATGTATCAAGATCGACAAAAGAGTTATGCAGATCAGAGACGTAAACCCCTAAAGTTTTCATTAAAAGATTTCTGTTGATTACACGGTAAATTTGTTCGATCACCATAATTAATAAACTATTTCAATCATTACGACACTTGCGGTATTGGTATAAAACTTGTAGCTCATGTTAAAAAGAAAAATAATAAACACTAAATTTTGTTTTGGTTTTCTTATATTCAGCTTATGAAAGTTACATGTGTAATAGAATTACTTTATATATTATAAAAATATTATTATTTTACAATCATACACATAAATTACTATCTAAAGTAAATAAGATAAATATAGTATCACATAAAAGTTTATAAGGATTCTTATTGTCTTTTAAAATTCCAATTTAAAAAAAAAACTATTGAACAGAATATATTAAAAGTCTTGACGATGTAAAAAATTTAGAAACAAAAAGGTAATTTAAGGTGAACGGTTTTTTTTCAAAATTTTTAAAGAATCTTTTGATGAACGTATGCTAAATTATACTTGAATTGTCTTTTCAAACGTTAGACAAAGAAAACTAAATTCTTTTATAAACAATTTTGCGTGTACTAAATAAGTTTAAATATAGAATTTAATATTTTAATAAATGATTAAATTTATTATAGTCATGGCCTGACCTAAAGTGTGTCGAGTGTATTATGACCCAAAAGTTATGATTTTAATAAGTAAAATGTAATATGAATATTTATTTACCTTCTTGATTTTCGATCTTAAAACAATTATGTATTAAGACAATAAATACACTAACTCTATTTTCTTTTCATGTATCCTTACAATTCACTCATCTCAGCACATTGATTTTCTCATATCATAATTTAATATTTGACAAATCATTTTCATGCTTTTATTTCATTTAGACCTTGTCGATTCTAAATCTTCCTCAGTTACCAATCAAAGTAAGCTTTCTTTAAAAAAAAAATTATTGATTCTAAAAGTTCTTCACATTCGTTTTAAAAATCTATTGATCATATATCTTTTGGGTTGAACCTAGTCACTTTGGAAATTATATCATTTCATCTCATTCGTTTGTCATCGATTTCTTGAATCAATTCAGTTGAACCATTGAATTCTACTTATTGTATAACTCGTATTCACAAAATTTGATATTTTAAATCTATGTCATCTACCTTAATACTATTTTTATTGACTAAAATATGACATAAGTCTAAAAGAAATATCGTAACCCAAATCTCGAGGACTAGATTTAAAACAAGGTGGGGAGAATGTAACATCCCTATTTTTATATAAGAATTATAGGTTTTGTTAAATTTATTAACCACTAGTAACTAGTAACTAGTTTATTTTTAATATAAATATTCAACCCAAATAGTTTTAAACGCTATTTTATATATAGTTGGTTGAAATATTATTCTAAATTAATTGGCCTGTATATGGGTGACCTTTCTAATAAAATAAAAGTCTATAAAAACTTATATTATTAGACAGGTATATTACGGGTAAGTCGACTGTTAGAAATATGAAGTAACTAGACGGGTCCAGGAACCGTTTAATAATTAAACTATAAAAATACATTGTATTTTAAACCTACTCTATTTTTAATGAAACTTAGACCCAAATGTAGACAAAAATATTCTCGTTCTAATAACATATTTATTATTTTCTAGAACGTTATATTTTAAAAGTTATACACGCGAAATAAGTAAAGCAGTTAAATTAATTATAATAAATAATAAAATAAGAATACATGTAACACTTGAAATTTTATTTGATATGTGTTGGTACGTGTCAAAAGAATGAAAAAGGAATGTAAACAAAATATAAAATAATAATATAATAATAATATGTTCAACTAAACATATCAAATTATGGCATGTATGTATGTACGTGTATGTTTCCTATGTTTTCCTGCTTTCCAAGTTAAGATTTTGTACTACAAATAGGCTAAGGATAAGCATTCACTTTGCACACCATTTTTCTTTTCTTACTCTTTCTGTCGACCATCTTTTCCTCTCCAAAATTCTTTAGTAGTTATTTATTTTATTAAGGCTATGTCCCGTTTTAAGTGTTTTAACTCCCGATCACCGCTACCCTTTCCGATTGATCAGGAACCCATAACTCATGTCAGGGCTCTGCCCGACTAAGTGCGTTGGGATTCGGTCTCGGGACATCGGGACAAGGTTGAATTAGGGGTACTATACTTAACATGAGTACAAATATATATATATATATATATATATATATATATATATATATATAGCTCAAAAGTTATACCCAAAATTTATACCAGGAGGCTTTCTAGTTAAACCCTAAAGTTACAAAGTGGGTCCATTCTCTTTTCTCACTATTTTATTCCCTTTTTCTTTATAATATAATTATATTCAAAAATGTCCCAAACCATAACAGCTCTCACCAAAACTATTATATTTTTAATATTATTATTTTCACAAGGAAACCTTAGTTAAGACCCCTAAGTAATCCTGTATAAACTCTAAAAATTTCAGAACAATCAGAATCAGGATCAGGGCCCCTAAAATTCAGGGGGGGGGGGGGGGCATTTCCCATTCTATATTATCATCACAGTTTTTCGTAGAAATCGAATTTTCTCGTTCTGTCGACTCACCTAGGCTACAATTACACGCGGCAACCTTATGTTAAAAGTAACCCGTCGCGCCACGCGACGCCGCCCAAGTGACCCCTCGCAACACGCGAGGGGGACAACTTTTCAGTATAAATAGAGGGGTGTGGGACTTGAATTCCTGCGTTGGAGCGACGAACAAATTCGTTTTACGCTTCGAGATATAGTCCGTTTACTACCAAACACACACTAGCTCGAATTCTGCTACGATACCGGGTATTAACTTGATCGTTGCTACGATTCAATATCCGATCGATTGAAACTATCCGATGGATGTTTAAGCGCTATCCTTTGTCATTAGTCGTGATTCCGACGGGATGTTTGAGTACCACCCGAACTCGGGGAATACTCTGTCATTCGTTGTGAATCCGATGGATGTTTAAGTGATTGCACTTTGTCATTCGTTGTGAGGGTTTTAATCTCGTGAGTTATCGTAAATGCTGTATTAGTTACTTACCTAGTTCGTGTACACTAGGTTACAAGACTAATCAATAGGCTAAAGGTCTGCCTGTATAAATCTGCAATATATCAAGGCTTATCTGTAGACTAAAACTTTGCCCGTATGAATCTGCATACTTATAATATGAGTCATTCTCTTTTTATCAAATCTATTTACAAAAGCATGTTTATTTCAAAGTTATAATTACGGGGATTAAGTCTTTGTAATCACCAAGTTACAGCCGGTATGTGGGGTTTTGTATACATTACTTAATAATCGTCACCATTGGGGCAGCCAATGGGGGATATGACCATAGTCACAGATCCGGTCGAGTGACAAATACCGTGGGTAGTTGGTTTGATATCAGAAACATTGTAATCGCTCTTAATACTGTAAATTATAATAAAAGAGTCATTTTAGTAAAAAGAATGATTCACTCAGTATTTCCCGCTGACAAAACCTTTTTCAAACATGTTTCAGGTAATTACAGTAGATTGGATTAAGAGATGGATACGGCACTGAAAGGCATCAAGAAGTGGCTTATTTTATTAATTAAATTAAATTAAGAAATATTGTTTTATGTAATTAAATTTATCTTTATTAAAGCTACCATTGTAAAACATGGGTTTATCCCATCTATTTAATAAATAAAATCCGGTGTTTTCTAAACTCTGATATTTTTCCTAACTCACGGTCCTGATGAAATTTCCGCTGCAACATTTTCAAATTAATCACCGGTACCACGGGCTGTTCGCGATTCCCGATTCCGTCCAGGGTGGGTCGGGGGCCGTGACAATTTGTTAACATGTACTCCACATAATACAACTAAAGCGATCAAAATAGATTCTTAATTACAAGTCAAGGAGTACAATCAATAATTAAGCAAGGAGTGGCAAATCGTAATTAGCAATCTTTTCTTCCTTTGACTTTGACTTTGACTTTCCAAAAAGCGGGTTGTTACACCTGACTTGGGTTCGCTTATTTGGTGAGATCGTTCCCTGATTTACGTTCTTCATTTTTTCTTTTCCTCATATTAACAGTATTGCATTTAGGCATTGTTGTTGCCGTACTAGTCGGGCCGGTGTTGATTGGGACACAGACATGGTACAGTATGTTGCATTTGCTTGTGAATACTTGCTGTTCTGTGATATTCATTGTTGTATTTGTATTCATTGTTGTTATCTGTTCTAGGGTTTCTGTTTGTTGTTGTCTCTTGTGGTGTCCGGTTGTTTGCTATTTGTAACTCTATTTTAAAATGGGAGATACACGTGGTCCTAGTGAAACCTTAATTAGCAAGTTAGAACCTGATAGTCCTTTATATTTACATGCTAGTGATTCCGTTGCTTTGACTGTTGTTAGTGTAAAACTTAAAGGGACAGAAAACTATATGGTTTGGTCTAATGCTATGTATATGGCTTTGAGAGTCAAAAATAATACTGGTTTTATTGATGGTACTTTTGCTAAACCTGAGGGAAATGCAATTCTTGAAACACAATGGGAAAGATGTAACTCGGTTTTGTTAACTTGGATCTTAAACTCCGTCTCAAAAGAATTATATTTAGGTCGTGTGTATTCCAAATCTGCTGCTGAGGTTTGGAAAGAATTAAGGGATACTTATGATAAAATAGATAGGACATGTCACGGCCCCCGACCCGGTTTTACCCGTTTCAGGAGCCGCGAGACAGAAATCTGTGGTATTGACGTTTATTTTGGCAGCGGAACTTTTAACAGGATCTTTTAAATTGAAAATGCCCAATTTATTTTATTTCACATTTTGGGACAAACCCCATAATTTACAATAAAGGAAATTTCCCGGGGAAATTCCCTGTTGATACAAAAACATGTTTATTTATTTTATTTACTGAGCCACATTCTTCAAGCTGGTGTGCTACGCGCCACTTTTTCCTGGTTCACAGTAAATCACCTAAAACATGTTTAAAAAGATTTTTATCAGCGGGGAAATACTGGCGAGTCATTCAATTTACACAAACTGACATATTGTTATAATTTACAGCATTAAGGGTTTTTATATTTGCCCCTATCTTAATTAGCTGGTTTAGCTGTCACTCGACCGGATCTATGACTGTGGACATATCATAAATTAGGCTCGCCCACCTATGTGATAAATCGTTAGTAGTAATGTGCACAAAACCCCCCACATACTGCCAGTAATTAAAGATTAGCAAAGACTTAATCACTGTACTTATAACTGGAAAATAATTTGAGTTTTAGCAAAATTGTTTGATAAAAAGAGAATGACTCACATTGCAAGTTTAGTTGGACAGAACCTTGCCTACTGATTTAGCCTGGTAACCTAGTTAAATAACAATGCACACGAAACTAGGTCAGTAACTTAATACAACATTTACGATAAACTCACGAAATAAAAACCCTCACGAAGAATGACAAAGTATAGCTCGGATTCGGGCAACACTTAAACATCCATCGGATCGGTTTCAATCGATCGGACATTGTATCATAGCAGTGATCGAGTTAATACCCTGTACTCGTAGCAGCGTTTCCCTATTTAATTTTTCGAATTTGAGCAGTTTACTTCGTCTTTTAGAAATTTTTATGATCACAGATGAACAGGCCATGCACTGCCCCATTTATAGCAAAATTTTGTGTTTTACGCGGCCCGCGTAAACCTTCACAACAATCTTACGCGGCCCGCGAGGGCTACCTATTCTACGGTTAGGGCTAGCGTGTCACGCGTAGGTCCGCCACGTGGCTGACACGTGGCCTAAAGCGTGTCCCCGTCATCTGTTGTGATGTCGCGGCCCGCGTAGGCCTAGCCTAAATCTTACGCGGCCCGCGAGAAGTCCAAAATTTTTAATTTTCTTGGTTTTTCATGAGCACTAGGGTTTCAGGGGTCCGGGTTTTCACTTAAGGGTCATTTTGTGACATTTTTGCAGGTCCTTACATCCTCCCCACCTTATTTAAAATCTCGTCCTCGAGATTTACTGAAATAAGTGAGGATACTTTCGCTTCATTTCCGATTCTAGCTCCCAGATGTACTCAGGTCCTCTTTTTGAATCCCACTTGACTTTGACCAATACCAGTCTTTTGTGTTTGAGGAATTTAATCTTTCTGTCTTCTATTTGGAGCGGTTTTTCCACAAATTTCAACTTTTCATTTATCTCTATGTCTTGAAGAGGTACTACTAGGGATTCGTCAGATAGATATTTCTTGAGGTTGGATACATGAAACACGTCATGTATTCCGGCTAGCTCTTCAGGTAGCTGTAAGCGATAGGCAACTGGTCCTATTCGCTGGATTACTGGGAATGGTCCTATGTACCTTGGACTTAGCTTTCCCTTTTTACCGAATCGAACTACTCCTTTCCAAGGGGAAACTTTCAACAGTACCTTGTCTACAACTTGAAATTCTAACGGCTTGCGTCGATTATCTGCATAAGTGGCGATCTCGAGCCGTCTTTAGTCTTTCCTTGATTTGAGTGATCTTGTCGGTGGTTTCTTGCACAATTTCAGAACCTGATAATTGGCTTTCTCCTATTTCTGCCCAGCAAACTAGAGTTCTACATTTCCGTCCATACAGTGCTTCGAATGGGGCAGCTTCGATGCTTGCATGATAACTATTGTTATAGGAGAATTCGATTAAGGGTAGGTGGTTATCCCAGTTTCCACCAAAATCTATGACACACACTCTGAGCATGTCTTCCAGGGTTTGGATCGTCCTTTCACTTTGTCCATCTGTTTGGGGATGGTATGCAGTACTTAAATTTAGTCGGGTCCCCATTGCTTCTTGGAAACTTGTCCAGAAGTGCGAAGTGAAACGACTATCTCTATCTGACACAATAGAGAGTGGGACTCCATGTAAGGATACTACTTCGTCTACGTACAATTTTGCTAACCTTTCCATGCTAAAGGTTTCCTTCATGGGTAGGAAATGGGCTGATTTAGTTAATCGGTCCACAATCACCCAGATTGCGTCGTTACTTTTTCTGGTCTTGGGTAGCTTAGTAACAAAATCCATGGTTATTAGTTCCCACTTCCATACAGTCATTTCTAATTGTTGCAGTAGGCCTGAGGGTTTCTGGTGTTCTGCCTTAACTTGTGAACAAGTTAGGCACTTAGAAACATACCTAGCTATGTCTTTCTTCATTCCTATCCACCAGAAATTATTCCTTAAATCTTGGTACATCTTATTATTATCAGGATGCATGGTATACCTAGATTTATGGGCTTCCTCTAAAATTCTATTTCTTAAGTCTCCTTGCTTAGGTACCCAAATGCTTTTCTTGCGGAATCTCCAAATTCCATCAACCCCTTGCTCTAGTTCCTTTATCCGTCCCTTCATTCCTTCAGCATCATCCTTGATTGCTGCTTCCTGAACATTCTTAAGTTGTTCCATTAAATCCAATTGGAGAGTTAATCTAAGAGCACGAACTCGTCTTTGTTTCTCATGATATTTACGACTTAGGGCATCTACTACTACATTTTCCTTTCCTTCGTGATATTGAATATCACAGTCGTAGTCACTTAGAATTTCCATCCATCTTCTTTGCCTCATGTTCAATTCTTTTTGCCCAAATATGTACCTTAAGCTTTTATGATCCGTATAGACAGTAAACTTACTCCCGTACAGATAATGTCTCCAAATCTTAAGGGGAAAAATTATGGATCCTTGTTCTAAATCATGAGTCGTATAATTTTCCTCGTGCTTTTTCAATTGCCTTGAGGCATAAGCAATTACCTTTTTGCGTTGCATCAGTACACATCCTAACCCTAGCTGAGAAGCATCACAATAAACTTCGAAATCTTCTGTTCCGTCTGGTAAAGCTAGAATTGGGGCATTTGTTAACCTTTGCTTTAAAATCTTAAAGGCCTCTTCTTGCCTGGGTCCCCATTCAAACTTAACTGTTTTACAGGTTAGCTTAGTTAATGGCACAGCTATCTTAGAAAAGTCTCTTATAAAGCGCCTGTAATATCCAGCTAATCCTAGAAAACTTCTGATTTCCATAGCTGATTGCGGGACCTTCCACTTAGTGATCACTTCTATTTTGGAAGGATCTACGTGAATACCTTCGTGATTCACCATATGTCCTAAAAATTGCACCTCCTGTAGCCAAAATTCACACTTCGAAATTTGGCATATAACTTTTCCTTTCTTAGCAAAGTTAAGAGTGCATGCAGGTGCTCACAATGCTCTTCCTGGCTTTTGGAATAAATAAGTATATCATCAATGAAGACAATTACAAATTTTTCCAAATACGGTTTACAGATTCTATTCATTATGTCCATAAATGCTGCAGGAGCATTTGTTAGTCCAAAGGGCATGACTGTAAACTCGTAGTGACCATACCTAGTTCGGAAAGCAGTTTTAGGTATGTCTTCTTCTTGTACCTTCAACTGATGGTATCCGGAGCGTAAATCTATCTTAGAAAAATATCTAGCTCCCTGAAGTTGATCGAAGAGATCATCAATCCTAGGTAATGGGTATCGATTCTTAATTGTAACCTTATTCAATTCCCTATAATCGATACACATTCGCATCGAACCATCTTTCTTTTTCACAAACAACACTGGTGCTCCCCAAGGGGATGAACTAGGTTATATGAATCCTTTGCTTAATAATTCATGTAACTGCTTTTTCAATTCTAACATTTCGGTGGGTGCTAATCGATAAGGGGCATTGGCTATCGGTGTAGTTCCAGGAATTAGATGAATTCTAAATTCTACTTCCCTATCGGGTGGTAATCCAGGTAGTTCTTCTGGGAATATATCCGGGTATTCTAATACTACTGGAATTTCCTTGAGTTCCTTACTTTTAGTATTAATAACTACCGAAATCATATACATTATTCCTTGTTTTCTTGAATAACTGGCCACTTTCATTACTGAAATGAATTTCATTGGCTTTCGTGGCTTATCTCCTGTAACCATAATTATTTCTCCCGTGGGTGTATGAATTTCTATGGAATTCTTATCACAGAGGATTCGAGCATGGTTGGCTATTAACCAATCCATTCCTAACACAACATCGAATCCGGCTAAATTCATAGGTAACAGGTTTGCCGAAAATTTGTGGCCTGAAAGTTCTATCTTCCCTTCTTGGAGAACCTGATCTATGTTAACAGAATTACCATCTGCGGTTTCTACTGTATGAATCTGCCTAAGTTTGGTTAAGGGTAGGTTAAGAGCTTGGCAGAATGAAGTATTTATAAAACTTTGGTTTGCACCAGAGTCGAATAATAATTTCGTGTAAATGTCGTGTACCAGAAACGTACCAGCTATTACATCGGGAATTAGATCTGCTTCCTGGGTAGTCAGCTGGAAGGCTCTTGCATTTTTCTTATTAGTTCCTTCAGCAGGTTTAGCCTTGTTATCGGCTGGCTTGACCAGCTTAGGGCATTCTGGTCTGAAATGTCTGGCTTCTCCGCAATTGTAGCAGATCTTTGATTTCTTCTTGCATTCCTCCTCCTGGTGGCCCGGAATTTTGCAGAAATTACAATTTTCTTTACATCTTCCAAAATGTTTCTTTTTTGCAATTCCCGCAAAATGGCGGGGTGGAAGATGACCTAGTCACCTTTCTTTTGAAATTATTACCCATACGAAATCCTTGGGTAATCTTTTGGGCCAATTCCTTTTTCCTGTTTTCTTCTCGTGTACGTACCAGCCCGTCGGTCAAGGTGTTGGCTAATTCCACCGCATCGTCAATTGTGCGAGGTCTTGCAGCTTTGACGATATCACGAATCTCGCTAATCAAACCCCAAATATAGCGAGATATAAGTACCGGTTCTGGCGAAGCCAGGGTAGGTACAACTCTAGCATACTCGAAGAATAACGAAGTATATCCTCGACAGTCAATATCCACCATCCGGTGGTTCAGGAACTTATTTGTCATTTGTTCCTTTTCATATTCGGGACAGAATTTTCTTTCCACCAATCTCTCAAATTCTTCCCAATTCATGGCATAAGCCTCGTCACTTCCCTTGGCTTGTAGTACCGTGTTCCACCATTCTAATGCTCCTTCTTTAAAAAGGTGTGACGCATACATAACTTTGTCTTCCTTAGCACATTTACTTATTTTAATTACTGCTTCGGTTTTCTCTAACCATCGCAGTGCGGCAGTTTCCCCTTCATTGCCTGCGAATTCGACTGGCTTACAGGCAAGAAATTCTTTATAAGTGCACCCAGGTGCTGCAGCTTTCATTTTCTTAAGAAATGGGGCTTGAACCACATTATTGTTGTTATTGTTGCCGCCTCCATTTACACTGTTACTGAAATTGTCGTCGCGAGTACATTTGCTGTGGTTGGCTTGCGAAGGTTCAACGGGATTTCTTGCAGCAACGATGATTGTTGGGATAGCATTAGCTATTCCCTGGGCAACGATATTTTCTATATCTTGCCTATTAAGAAATTGATCCTCATTGTTTTGTTCAGATTGATTAACTTCATTAACTGGTTGGTTTTCCGCGTTTTCCATCTGAATAATTAACAATATATGCAAATTATTGTCACAAAATAGGTAACAACCAAACACAATAAGGCAATCACAAAAATCATGTTAACACGTATAGCCAAAATTGTCGACTTTGCGACTTTCATATTTCTATATATATTAGTATTATGCATCGATACACACTAGTTATATTACTAAAGTTTTATTTTAAGTTATTTTACATAATTATATTTTTGTTGTTATTATTATTATTATTATTATTATTATTATTATTATTATTATTATACAAGCACCCACATCACCACCACCACAGTTAACCGGCCCTTCAGAAACGACGCTCGCTCTCGTCGTATTTCCACGTGATTTTCTCCCCTACTTCCCGAATTCTATTTCCTGCGTCCACCAGCTCCTCGCCATAATGGCGGAGTTCAGCCATGTTTTCTGTGCTCATAGGTAGATTTGGTGTAGCCTCCGGGTCAAACTGGGGAAAATAGACATTGGGGTTATTCATGAAATTCTGAAACTGCCAGTCACTCGTCCACCATTCCTCCAATTCTCAGGGTAGAAGTTGGTGGTTGACAATAGGATCTGGGATTGCAGGTTGCAAATTAACTGGAAGTTGTGATTCAGCGGGGTAATTGAAGAGGTTTTCATTGGCAGGTCCAATGAGGTCACAATTAGCCAGTTTGCGATCAAGCTCCTCCCATGGTGGCATTTCCTGTGCTTGCCCTGATCCTTCTCTGATCTCCTTTCCTTTTCCTTTGTCTTTAGGATCCTCAGTCTTTTTAACCTTCTGTGCAACTGGCTTCTTCCTACCCCCACGTTTCCAGTCCAAGATTCTCCTTCTCTTTTTCGGCTTGGGTTTCTCCTAGGTCTGAGCCTGGAATTTCATAGGTTCTTCAGTATCGGCCTGATAACCGGAAAAGCCCCCGGAAACTTCCATGTCAGCAGAATAGATAGTGAGATTCTGAAGAGCTTCAGACAATTCATTCATGCTATTCATATATAAAGAAAACACAAAAAATCTAGTTAAGATGTTCTTTATTGCAAATTAAATTTTTACAGAATCACAGAATGGAAAATTGAAAAATTAAGTATTTCTAAATACTTAATTAGCTTAAATCAGTGGCTCTGATACCACCTTTTTCTGTCACGGCTCCCGACCCGGTTTTACCCGTTTCAGGAGTCGCGGGACAGAAATCCGTGGTATTGACGTTTATTTTGGCAGCGGAACTTTTAACAGGATCTTTTAAATTGAAAATGCCCAATTTATTTTATTTCACATTTTGGGACAAACCCCATAATTTACAATAAAGGAAATTTCACGGGGAAATTCCCTGTTGATACAAAAACATGTTTATTTATTTTATTTACTGAGCCACATTCTTCAAGCTGGTGTGCTACGCGGCACTTTTTCCTGGTTCACAGTAAATCACCTAAAACATGTTTAAAAAGATTTTTATCAGCGGGGAAATACTGGCGAGTCATTCAATTTACACAAAATGACATATTGTTATAATTTACAGCATTAAGGGTTTTTATATTTACCCCTATCTTAATTAGTTGGTTCAGCTGTCACTCGACCGGATCTATGACTGTGGACATATCACAAATTAGGCTAGCCCACCTAAGTGATAAATCATTAGTAGTAATCTGCACAAAACCCCCACATACTGCCAGTAATTAAAGATTAGCAAAGACTTAATCACTGTACTTATAACTGGAAAATAATTTGAGTTTTAGCAAAACTGTTTGATAAAACGAGAATGACTCACATTGCAAGTTTAGTTGGACAAAACCTTGCCTACTGATTTAGCCTGGTAACCTAGTTAAATAACAATGCACACGAAACTAGGTCAGTAACTTAATACAACATTTACGATAAACTCATGAAATCAAAACCCTCACGACGAATGACAAAGTATAGCCCGGATTCGGGCAGCACTTAAACATCCATCGGATCGGTTTCAATCGATCGGACATTGTATCGTAGCAGTGATCGAGTTAATACCATGTACAGTGTTTCCCTATTTAATTTTTCGAATTTGAGCAGTTTACTTCGTCTTTTAGAAAGTTTTACGATCACAGATGAACAGGCCATGCATTGCCCCATTTATAGCAAAATTTTGTGTTTTACACGGCCCGCATAAACCTTCACAACAATCTTACGCGGCCCGCGAGGGCCTCCTATTCTACGGTTAGGGCTAGCGTGTCACGCGTAGATCCGCCACGTGGCTGACACATGGCCTAAAGCGTGTCCCCGTCATCTGTTGTGCTATCGCGGCCCGCGTAGGCCTAGCCTAAATCTTACGCGGCCCGCGAGAAGTCCAAAATTTTTAATTTTCTTGGTTTTTCATGAGCACTAGGGTTTCAGGGGTCCGGGTATTCACTTACGGGTCGTTTTGGGACATTTTTGCAGGTCCTTACAGGTCAGTGGTTTTTTATTTATATCAGAAGATTAATACATTTAGTCAAAGAGGTTTGTCTGTTGCTAAGTATTATCATAAATTGAACATTATGTGGAAAAAATTAGATCAGATCTTACAGATTCCTGTGTGTACTTGTGATGCTTCAACTCAGTTTAATAATTTCAATCATTTGGTTAAGTGAATGCAGTTTTTAATGGGTTTGGATAGTGTGTATCAACCTGTTAGAACTACATTGCTCATTAGGGAACCTCTTCCTAGTGTGAAGGAAGCATTTTCTATTGTATCCAAGGAAGAGTCTCATAGAAATTTAAATGTCTCTTTGTCAAAAGAACAAACTGTTGGTTTCTTTTCTAAATCTAATACTGTTGTTGAAAATAAGAAAAAATATAATAATAAGACTCCAAATCAGAATTTGAAGTGTTCTAATTGTAATAAATTTGGTCATTCTGTTGATAAGTGCTTTGAAATTATTGGATATCCTCCCTGGATGAAACCTAAGTCCTATCAAGGAAAGAAACAGATTGTAAGTAATAATTATGTATCATCTGATCAAAATAAAAATGATGTTGCTAGTCTTTCTTCTGATCAGGTTGCAAAGTTGTTAAGTTTGTTAAATCAGAGGTTCTAGGAAGGAAATGTTAGCTGTAATGTTTCAGGTAGCAATGCTAGTGTGGTTTGCTATACTAGTAGTAACAAACCTGTTTATTGTTTTACTAATCTGAAAGCTGATTTAAAGATTATGGGTTGGATATGTGATTCAGGGGCAAACCAACACATAGTTATGAGTGATAAACAGTTAATGAATCAATTAGATGTTTCAGAATATAATTTTAAAGTCATACATTCTAATGGAACTAATGTTGTGGTTACTAAAATAGGGGACATTAAGTTAACATATGGTGTCATTCTCTATGATGTGTTTGTTGTACCTGATTACTATGTCAATCTTATATCTATGCATAAATTTGCGAGGGATAGCAAAATAACTGTGTTCTTTGATGAAAATAATTGTCATCTTCAGGATTCCTTAACAAAAGAAAATCCTAGTGACTGGTAGACAATATGATGGATTGTATTTTTGTGGTGAGTCTTCTTTGAGTGCTTATGTTAGTTATAATAGTGTTGATATAACTAGACTTTGGCATGCAAGACTGGGTCATCCTTCTGAGATTGTTTTGAAAGTATTAAAGGATGATTTAAATATAAAACATTTTGATAATAGTCTTCCTTGTGAAATTTGTCATAAATCCAAACAGCATAGAGAACCTTTTCCACTTAGTGATCACAAAACAAAGTGTTTGGGTGACTTAATTTATTTAGATGTCTGGGGATCTTACAAAGTGAAAAGTAAAGAAGGTTTTTGATATTTTTTTGACTATAGTGGATGATTATAATAGGTCTGTTTGGGTTTATCTTAGGAAACATAAGGATGAGGTTTTTGAAAATGTCACACATTTTGTAAATATGGTCAATACTCAGTTTGAAAAACATGTTAAGGTATTTAGAAGTGACAATGGTACTGAATTTGTAAATAATCAGTTTAAAGAGTTTGTTTTGAAAAATAGAATAATACATCAGACTACTTGTGTGTATACACCCCAGCAAAATGGGGTGGTAGAAAGGAAACACAGACATTTGTTGAATGTAGCTAGGGCTTTACTTTTTCAAAGTTGTTTACCTTTAAGTTTCTGGTCTGAATGTATATTGATAGCTGCTTATATAATTAATAGGACTCCCTCTTCAGTGCTTAGTGGTAGGTCACCATATGAAATGGTTCATGGTTTTAAGCCTTTTCTAAATCACCTTAGGGTGTTTGGATGCCTGTGTTTTAGCACTGTTTTAAACAATCATGATAAGTTTAGTAGTCATGCCAATAGGTGTGTGCTTATTGGATATTCAAATGAGAAAAAAAGGCTATAAATTGTGGGATTTTGAACAAAAGAACATCTTTTTTTTCTAGAGATGTTAGATTTTATGAAACAGTGTTTCCTTTTAAGGATTCATTGACTCTAAATAAAGTTGATTGTGATTTCAATAAAGAAATTAACTCGTTAAACTTTTTTGATCTATATGAACAAAGTGTATTAAAACAGTCTGAAGGTTCAGGTATACCCAATGATGAATTAGGGGTTAATCAAAATATAGAGTCTACTGTTCATGAGTCTCATCAATCAGGTCAGGCTTCTCAAGCTTCTGATACTGCTATAGGACAGGCTGAGGCTCAGCAACCTAGTAGGACTGAACCTAATCTTGATAGGGCTGAGCATGAACGATTAGACAATGAAAGTGATAACCTATTTGAGGGAAATGTAGTACCTAATGCACCTTCAACTGTTGTGAGAAGATCAACTAGAACTTCTATTTTACCCAGAAAACTTGATGATTTTATAATAGAAGGCAAAGTAAAATATGGATTAGAAAAAGTTGTTAATTATTCTCATTTGTCAAATGAAAATCTTTGTTTTCTTTCTATGCTTAATAAGGCTGTTGAGCCAAAGCATTATTATGAGGCTTGTAGAGATCCTAATTGGATTAGTGCTATGAATGACGAAATAGAAGCCTTGAATAGGAAAAAAACGTGGGATTTGGTTGAGTTGCCTGTTGGAAGAATTCCAATTGGGTGTAAATGGATTTTAAAATAAAATACAAGTCAACTGGTGAGGTAGAAAGGTACAAAGCTAGGTTAGTAGCAAAAGGTTCCAGCCAAAGAGAAGGTATTCATTTTGATGAAACATTTTCTCCTGTTGTTAAAATGATTACTGTGAGAACTGTTTTAGCTTTGGCTGTTAACAATAATTGGTCAGTGTATCAACTAGATGTGAATAATGCTTTTCTATATGGTGATCTTGTAACACCCCAAAAATGGGCTTGGTAATTAAACCACGTTATTAGTGATGACGGGTAAAATACCCTTAGTGGTAAAAATTAACCCGGTTAACATTGGGATTTAAATAAATAAATTTGATGCTAATTAAAGGAGGGTAAATACTTTGAGAAAACAAAGTATGTAGAAGGCCCGAGTTAACGGGACTTAAAATAAAACGAGTTATAGCTTCCCGAACCCATCAAGTTAACTAGGAGTAATTAACCTAGTTAATAAGGTGTAAATAAGTAAAGAAAACATGAAGTTCTAGTCCCTAATAATTAAAATCTAAACTTGAGGGACCTAAATCGTTAAAAAGGAAACAAGTTCTATTAAATAAAAAAAACACACCACACACACATCTTGTGTGTGTGGATCGATCATCAGGAGCGACCAAGAAGGGTCAAACCCAAATCAACAGAATTTCATCAAATTGAAGGGGCAAATTAAGTCCAAATCAAAATCCGAGTATGAATTAGTGATCTCCATTGAAAAAGGAGTCACGAGGTATGTAAATTTCTTGAGAAATCTCTAAGACGACCAAATAAATTAAAATAACGTCTAAAACCATATAAAAATGGTTACTTGAAAATGATTACGGTAAAGATACCCGATGAATGGGTAGGATTTGGAAAGAATGCGTAAACCAAGAGACGGGAACGCGAAACAGAAAGTCAAAAGACTCGGAATATGAGTCATGACTAAAAGACAATGAGAATTTGCAAACAGAAATGTTAATAACTATGCTCAACTATTTTAAAGTTGAATGGGTCGAATAAAGAATAGAGTTTGATGTTCACAAGTGATGAAATTTCACACGAACAAGACAAACGAGATAAATAAAGTATAAAAACTTGGTAGTGCAAGTAAGCGCGAACCGAATAATGGAAGCGCGAAACATTAATGAACCTACGTGATGGCTCATAAAGGAATATATATAGGAAAAACGCAAACTAGCGAAACAAAAGTGTTAAAAAAAACATTAAAATAAAAGAACCCGGGTAATGGGACGTAAAGGAGTATAGGTAAGAACCGGGTAACGGTGAGTGTGGGGCAGACCGACGTGTAATTGACGTTAGAAGTCACAAAGTCGGAAGGATAATTCGAGAGAAAACAATGTAACCTTAGACTATGGTCAAGGTTAAACGAAACCCAAAAAGTAAAAGTGAATAATTCTAAACATAAAAAGGGGTGCCTTAACGCCATATGCGTATATAAACGTATACACATTTGAATAAAGACTTGAATGAAAGATGATCTATGGGATCATCATAACCTACGGGATACTAATTAGTGTTAAGGTCTACGGGGCCAAAATGATCCACGAATCATGAATTGAAGCAAATGGATAGTAAAAGGGGCCTCGCCTTAAAGAGACCAAAGTTTAAGGAAATAGCCTACGAGGTCGAGTGAAGGAACCTACGGGTCAATAGTGTAAGGTGAGGGAACTTGTTACGATTCCCCGCATAAAACCAAGACTGTAAAGGAATAAATTATGGACTGTCAGTATCCATAATTCTGACAAAGTTAAAGAGAAGATCCTAAAACTAAAACTTTGGTTTTAGTAAGAAATAACGTTTTTACAAATATAAATTCTGATAGGAATTTAAATAAGTAAGCATGAAGGATACAAGTCTTGACACAAATAGGCGCAATACGATATATTCGAAAAAGTGATGTTTTCGAGAATGAAAGGTTGATATGAATTAAACATGATGTGACACGATCACGGTCAAGAAATGCAATGTGAGGTAGAATCGCATTATAACCAAGCGAGCGGTAAAAGTAACTGAGCTAATAAGTCTAATTAGTGAGACCGTTTAAGGTCACCAATTCAAATCAAGAAATCTGGTTTGCTTGTAAGCGATAGATTCGGTATAACTGAACTGAATAAATAAATAGAAAACAAAAGAATTTGTTGCTGAAAGTGAAGGAGTCCACTAAAGACCTTTAAACGGGTCAAAGTAACGGATTCATAAAGAATTCGATAGTATATGAAAGCGATGGACATCGCTAAGTTAACTAAACTAGTGGAAATAACGAGATTACGTTATTTCAAGTTACACCATGTCATATGAGATACGTGGACGGTTAGTAATCAAAAGGATATTATCATACTTTTCGGATAATATCAACAATTGGTTAAAATATGAGCAATGCCCAAATTGATTATCGAGATCAAATGCATGGAGTTAAACTCGATAAACCATGTAAGAAAAAGGTTTTGAGGACAAAACCTCTTTAAGGGGGGTAGACTTGTAACACCCCAAAAATGGGTTTGGTAATTAAACCATGTTATTAGTGACGACGGGTAAAATACCCTTAGTGGTAAAAATTAACCCGGTTAACATTGGGATTTAAATAAATAAATTTGATGCTAATTAAAGGAGGGTAAATACTTTGAGAAAACAAAGTATGTAGAAGGCCCGAGTTAACGGGACTTAAAATAAAACGAGTTATAGCTTCCCGAACCCATCAAGTTAACTAGGAGTAATTAACCTAGTTAATAAGGTGTAAATAAGTAAAGAAAACATGAAGTTCTAGTCCCTAATAATTAAAATCTAAACTTGAGGGACCTAAATCGTTAAAAAGGAAACAAGTTCTATTAAATAAAAAAAACACACCACACACACATCTTGTGTGTGTGGATCGATCATCAGGAGCGACCAAGAAGGGTCAAACCCTAATCAACAGAATTTCATCAAATTGAAGGGGCAAATTAAGTCCAAATCAAAATCCGAGTATGAATTAGTGATCTCCATTGAAAAAGGAGTCACGAGGTATGTAAATTTCTTGAGAAATCTCTAGTTGAAATTCTGAGCAAACCTAGAGAACTCGAATCTGAGCTTGCATGTTTGTTGTTTGGATGAAATTAGTGATGAAACTATGTCTAGGAGTAAACCCTAGTCATGTATTTGTTGAATTGATGTTCATGGTTGTGAATTCATGATCATACACTCATGTGTCAAGTGGGTTTTGATTATGTAGTAAAGATGATGATGTACACATGTTTAAAATCATCATAGTTGCTAGTAGAAACAAGATTCTTGAACAATTTGCAAGTTTGAGTGTTGAACATACATGACTTGAAATGGGTTTTGGATAATTTAATGAAATTGATGTTGTATTGGTGTTTATAAACACCATACTAACTTGTATAAATGAACTATTTGAACAAAATGGGGATTTGTTAAGAGTTCATACTTGATTTGAAATGGGTCTTGACACAAGAATTAAACTCATAAATTATGATTTAGTTCAATAGGAAAAGTAGTCAAGGGTTCATAAGGTGTGAAAGTCATGATTTAGAATGACTAAACTAACAACCTTGTGAATAATGAATGATAGTTGGCGCTTAACAAGCTAGATGAAGCTTGGGGAGCAAGCGGGTCGATCGAAGCAAGTGAGAAAAGAAAAGCGTAATTTGGATGTGAGGTAAGTTAAACTTACACCTTTTATTTGATATCTATTGGTATTATATACTTATAAGTAAATTGACCGTACGGTGTAAACCGGTACGAGTTATGTAGACGAGATGATAAAAATTCCATCTCGTAAAAGTAAACGGTCTTATAAGACCAAACGGGTCAAAAGGTGAAAATATCACCCTTTGACAATATCGGCTAATGTTTTGTCGAGTTGCATGATTACAGAAATAATTATCGATTGAATGATGACATCGCTATTACTTAGCGCCACTAAGGCAAGGTATAGTAACGGGTCAATACAATGATCCGGGCCAGGTATGTAAAATAACACAACTCATCATGTAGAATTTGGAGTTCTATAAGAGTTAGACAAGGTTGAAATATAGATATTCGGTTATCTTTTAGGTAAACCGAATAAATTGAATTATGTTTATGGTGATTTAGAAGCACATGGGTTATTAAACAAGATTATAGTTAGAAGGGTCGGATTTTGGGTCAAACAAGTATTTAAAGGACCTTGTAGTAAAAAGGGGATGAAAATTAACCAAATTTCCCTTGTAAGCTAATTCGTAGGAACGACCCTTAAAGGTGGTTTAGAAACGAGTCTTATGACCAAATAAATGCTTAGAATAAGTATAGGTAGTGAAAGATGTAAATTCTTGGGTCTAAAGACTTTATATGAGTCCTTGCCGTAAAATGATAATTCGAAGGGTAAAACTCGGAACATATAGATCTCTACATTAAATCCACCACAAATAAAGTTGTGGTGGAAGATTACTTGATAAGAAATGTAGGAATAGGATGTTAGAAATAAACGAGTATGAATTATGCGGAAAAGTGCATAAATACCCTTAACGGGTCAAAATAAGTATTTAAGAACGAACGGGTTAAGAATATACATAAACTCGTGAATTGAACTTATTATGATAGGAAATAATGAAATTATAAGATTCATGTGAGTTGGGATCAAACAAACATGTTTGTTTGACAAAATGCATAAACGGGTTAAAATTCGGTAAAAGGGCAACAAGTCGAAGGCTTAGAAGTCTGAAAATTTGTTATGTTGGATGTAGGATTCCAACTCCACAAGGTAGAGAATCAAATTACAAACACGTAGAAAGAAACGGTAGGTCAAACGGACAAGCGGATTGAAAGATACGGAGGTTTTCGTATCAAAAACGGCAAAATGGAAAGGTTGGTTGCAGGGGCCACCGTAACTTACGGTGCCACCGTAAGTTACGGTGTAGTTAAAATAGTTACGGTAGATTCCCCCTGATTTACGGTGGGGGGAATTAACAATCAGAGGCCACCGTAACTTACGGTGCCACCGTAAGTTACGGTGGAGGCCAATTTGAAATCAATGTTTTTGGATCATGAGATTTTCATTGGGATTTCCTCCCATTATCATTTATCTTGTCTTGTATCGTTATTTAGATTATCAAAACTAACTGTTAAGTTGGTTTTGAACACAGGTATATGTCGAGAGCCCGGATGAAGATAAAGCGTCGAGCAAGAACCGAACACATGTTAAATAAAGCTTCCGCAAGTTGTTTCGTTCGTTATTTTAAAACGGCGAATTAAATCGCATTATGTTATATCACTATAAATTGTAAAAAGTTTTTAACAAGCCCGTATTTTCAGTATAATCGTGATTGTAATTACATGATTATGAGTTTAAATTATACGATAAACGTTAAATAATAACTAGGGTGTTACAGATCTTGTTGAGGATGTCTATATGAAATTACCTGAGGGTTATTTTTCTAAAGATGATGCTAGAGTTTACAAATTAAATAAGTCCTTGTATGGACTAAAGCAAGCTCCAAGAATGTGGAATGCTAAACTTGTTAGCGTTTTAATTGAGTTAGGATTTGTTCAAAGCAAGTGTTATCACTCAATGTTTGTTAAATCATCTAAGTCTGTGTTTGTTGTGTTACTTGTGTATGTAGATGATATTCTTATTACTGGTAATAATGAACATGAAATTATGAACGTTAAAAAGCATGTGCAAACCAAGTTTTTGGTTAAACATTTAGGTACCCTAAAATATTTCTTAGGTATTGAAGTTTTGAAGGTTAAAAATGGTTTGTGTTTGTCTCAAAGGAAGTACTGTTTAGAGCTTCTTGCTAAGTATGGTATGTCTGGTTGTAAACCTGTGAATAATCCGATTGAGCAAAATCATGTAGTTACGGCGTTATGTGGAAAAGAAAGTCAAAACTTTATTAATATTACTGGGTATCAACGCTTAGTGGGTAGACTAATTTACTTGTCGCATACTAGGCTAGACATAGCCTATTCTGTGCATATATTGAGCCAGTTTATGCATAAACCAACTAGAGCACATTTTTTGCTGGCCATGAGGGTTTTGAGATATCTCAAAAATTCTCCTGGCAAGGGCATATTGTTTGTTAAAAGTCCCAAATTTGAGTTAACTGCTTTTGCAGACTCAGATTGGGGTAAAGGTTTAGAATCTAGAAAGTCAGTAACTGGATATTGTGTGTTTTTGGGTACGTCTTTAATCACTTGGAAAAGTAAAAAGCAGTCAACAATTTCTCAGTCTACAGCTGAAGCTGAGTACCGAGCCATGTGTACTTCAACATGCGAAATTATGTGGCTTATAAATTTGTTGAGTGAACTCAATGTTAAAGTTGATTTGCCGATTTCGTTATTTTGTGATAACAGTGCTGCAATATCTATTGCAGCTAATCCTGTGTTTCACGACAGGACAAAGCATTTCTAGTTGGATTTGTTTTTCCTTAGGAAAAAAAAATACAAGCTGGTTGCATAGCTGCAAAGGGTATTAAAACTGAAAATCAAATCGCTGACATTTTTACGAAAGGATTGCAAGTGGGTCAGCATATTGTCATTTGTAATAAACTAAACTTGTTGGATGTTTTTAAAAATAAAAGTGAGGGGTTGTTGAAATATATCAAAACACTTTTATTGCACTTTTATTTTTATAACGCTTATATTTTAGTTTACTAATGGTTGTTATATTTTTCATGTATGCTGCTTTTAATGTTGGGCTGGACATACATTGTGCTATGCTGTTAGGCTGCTGGGCTGGATGGAAGGGCTGCTAGGCTGAACAGACATATAGGAACGAGTGGGCTGAACAGACATATAAGAGTGCAGGATATAAAGGAGTTATTTTCATTCT
Organism: Helianthus tuberosus; assembly: GCA_030545235.1. Classification (NCBI taxonomy): domain Eukaryota; kingdom Viridiplantae; phylum Streptophyta; class Magnoliopsida; order Asterales; family Asteraceae; genus Helianthus; species Helianthus tuberosus. The sequence goes on from CM060355.1 coordinate 20,893,234, forward strand.
GCATAAACACACATTAGATATTTTCTCTCTCGTAAAGTTCCAGAATCGTCCCACTTCCTTCTATCTCTTAGGGTTATTAGATCTTGCTGTATTTGTGATCTTGTGTTAAGATCATTGTTCGTAGTCAGTCTTTGTCTTTGTGACACATCGACCCCGTGTGAACATTCCTTCGTGCTAAAGCAGTCAAAGTTGGCAACCTATCCAGCGAGATCCTCCACGCTAGGAAATTTACTTTTGATGGTGTTCAATTATTCCATACATAGTCGTTCCCCAGATCGTTAAACCTCAATAATTGTAGCACTTATTTGAGACTCTTGACCGAAAAAACTCCTGATGTCTCCAACTCCCAAACCCACCTATCTGACCCGCTATCCACATTCACACCCTGCAGCGCTTGAACGAGGCCCTGTAGCTCTGCTGAATCAGCCGGAGTAGCTGGTTGACGACCCCAGCAAAACTCCAGCAACACTGCCCCATTCTGTCTACGAACCCTTTCCGAGACTTTAGCATTTTTTGCCAGCTCCAGCGCGAACAAACTAGGGAATCTGCTGCACAATGTTTCTTCGCCTAACCATCTTTCTTTCGAAAACAATATAGTGTTGCCCAAACATGGAATAGCCTGAAAGCATTTAACCAGATTCACCCCACAACTTTCAGCATCGGATGACACCTTTCCTATCTATTTCCACAGGCCCGCAATAGTTATTTTTGCTGGCACAAAATTCCACGTTCTAGCATTATTGTGTATGCTCCATACAACTTTCTGCCACAAACTTTCCGAGTCCGTCTTGAATCTCCACCACCACTTGGCTAGCATAGCCAAGCTTGCTTCCCTTATTGACCCAATACCCGCTCCGCCGTGTTCTTTTAGCGTCATCACATGATGCCATGCCACCCAATTAATCTTGCCATGCTCGGGTGTGATACCACATAGGAATTCTCTTCTTAATCTTTCAAGATGATCGATCACTTGTACAGGGGCCTTATACAACGAGAAATAATATGTTGGAAGCGCATTAAGAACCGACTTAACCAATGTTAACCTGCCCCCAAACGACAATGTGCTTGCCTTCCAAACTGCCAATCTTTTCTTAAATGTATCGATTACCGGTTTCCAGTGCTTAACTAAATTCATATTCGTACCTACTTGGAGGCCCAAGTGTTTGAAAGGAAATGAACCTTCTCGACACCTAAAAACTCCCGCCATGTTTTGAATATGTTCATTGCTCACATTGACACCGTACACGCAACTTTTTGCGAGGTTGACTCGTAAACCTGAACCAAGGTAAAAGCACCGGAGGATTCTCTTTAAATTTTTCACACTCGAAAGCGACCAAGCCCTACAAAAACTACATCATTAGCATAAAGGAAATTCAACAACACCGAACCGTGATCCACAAATCGAATGCCTTCATAAAACCCAATTTCACATGCTTTCTTCATAACCCCATCAAGGCTTCCATAGCGACGATAAAGAGGAACGGCGATAACGGGTCGCCTTGCCTCAACCATATATGACAATCAAACTCTTGTGTAGGCGACCCGTTGACAAGTACAGAAGCCCGGGCATTCTTAACGGTGGCCATCACCCATCTTCTCCAAACTAAGGGGAATTTCATTTGATCCAAAACGGAGTCAACAAAATCCCAATTTAGCGAGTCATAATCCTTTTCGACGTCTACTTTGAAGATGAAACCTTTTTTTCTTATTTCGCCTCAACCATGGTATCAATTCGTTTAGAACAAGTGGGCCATCGAGAATGCTCCTATTAGACAAGAAAGTTGATTGTTCCTTGGAAATTAGTTTGTTGATAACTAATTTCATCCTGTTCGCCAACACTTTAGAAATCGCCTTATTGATACACCCTATAAGGCTAATTGGTCTATAGTCACCCAACCCGCTGGGATCATTACACTTCGGTATAAGAGCAATAAAAGAAGACATGCAACCTTGGGAAATAGTCGCATTTTACGAGAACTCCTCAAATAACTTCACAAAATCAGCCTGTAACAAACCCCAGCACCGTTTTATGAACCGAAAATTAATGCCATCCGGACCGGGGGCTTTATCACCGGCACAGTCCCACACTGCGTTCTTAATTTCAATTAAGGAAAACGGGGCTGCTAACATATCCTTCTGTACGTCCGAAAGCTGCTGCAAATTTGGGCAAAGCAGAGGCGTTCTCGCGTTCAAAGGTTCCTGGAATTTCTGCGCAAATAAGGAACATACGGTGTCTTTTATGAGTGGTGGCGAAGTCTCCCAAACACCGTTGATTTGCAGCCCATTAATCCGAGTAGAACTCACATTGGCTTTCACGATACTATGAAAAAACGTTGTGTTCTCATCCTCGTCTAGTACCCATCTAACCCTTGACTTTTGTTTCAAGTCCGTAACCTTTAATTTATCCATCTCCATAATTGCTTTCCTGCATTCCGCTCGAGTCTCTAGTTCATCTGGATCTAATAATTTTCCTCAGCCTCCAATTCTAATTGCTCTAACTTTTCCATTTTCTCCGTGTACTCAATTTCCTTGGCTGCCTTATAGTTCTTCACCCACGCCTTTATTTTGAACTTGACCCATTTTAATTTTGTCGCCAAACCCAAATCTGCCGGCCCCTCAAACCTAAAACCCGCCATTGATTGCTCAATAAAGTCAGAAATTCCAGGCATTTCAAGCCACGAATTAAAGACCCTACAGGGAGTAGGGCTGAAATCTATGGGGGTTGTGGTCATTAAAATAGGGCAGTGGTCCGAAACAAGGTTCGAAAGTGAAACAACCGAGGCCGATGGCCACTTGTCTCTAAAACCTCTGCACACCAAATAGCGATCAAGTTTACTCTTACAACCCATTATCAGAGTGGAACGTGTATTTTCGGCCCCCAATGTGATACTCTACCAACCCAGCCTCTTCGATAAACTGGTTGAAAAGGACGCATTCAAGGCGATGAATTCGGAATTCCAACGCTCGGATGGTTCTCGAACATCATTGAAATCCCCACAAAAAACCCATAAACCCGGCACTGATCTTCTTAACGTAAGCAATTCACCCCATAACACCCTCCTAGTAATAGGGTCGTTGTATGCGTATACATTGGCCACATTAATAATTTCCGCTGTCGGTTTCAAGAGCCCCCTGACCACCAAAAACCTTTGCTTTTTAATAACCTCTGCACATTCGAAGACAGCTGGATTCCATATACTTACCAGTCCACCCGATCGACCTTGAGCCTCAACAACTGACAGTTCAAAACTAGACCTCCCCCAAAAGTTACGAATCATGTAATTATTTACACCCCCCCCCGTTTCGTTTCATGTGTCACAAGAAAATGAACACCGTGTGACGTTTTCAAGCCCCTTATCCAATCGACTTTCCTCTGGTCCCGGACCCCCCCCCCCCCCCCGTAAATTTATTGACAAAAAATTCATTAGAAACCGATTTGTTCACCCTCACCAAGAACTACCTCACTAACCTGGTTTTGAAAACCTTCCAATTGAAATCCAATCGCAGTTCCGACCTGAACGGTGACATCAACTTCTTTTTACATCTGCCCCTCCAGATTCGTGCCCTGCATATCATCGACCTGATTCGCAGCCGCCCCATTGCCTTCAGGAATTTCACCCTGTGCTGTACCATCTACTTCTGCCGTGAATGGGTCACCTTCCGTTGCCGGAGTTTGATCGGAGTCTTCAACATTTCTGGAACAGGTCGCCCCTTGAGTAACAGAATGGTTTAGGTCAAAAGACCTCTCCAAATTTCTAATATGCGACACTTCTGGGTCCCTTCCTAAAACATCATCTGGGCTCCACTGAACTGGGCTTCTCAATCTCCTAGGTCTTTTTCTAGATTTTGTTCCTTGTCCCTAGCCCATCTCGTTATTTGGCCCCACAGAAACAACCAGAGGACTTTTTTCACGCACCATGTCTGCATCGTTGGAACCATTCCTTACATAATCATTTTCTGTATTTTCCTTGCCCTCAAAACACGTGCCAGGAGCCGCCCCACTATTCTCAATGTTGGAATTCCCATGCAGCGCATGCATGGGGACCGACTCTTCATTTTCCACCCTTTGACCCTCCGACTTCCGGCATTCTTCCTTGTCAATTTCTGATCGCCGGACCTCCCCATCTTCCTACTACTCCTCCCTTCCGACCACCGACTACATAGTGTGCATCAGCGACATATCTCCCCCGTTAGACAGCTTTCCGATGGCCTGCTCCAGCAAACTGTTCGACTTCTCCCTTACCCAAACCCTATATTTATTATCACACCACATTACATCGACTTCTTCATCTATGCGTTCACCGACTTCTGTAAGAATCCAACATCCTCCAATTGAGTTGTCCGTGGCGGACCAAGAGAATTCCGATGGTCCGATCACTCTCCCAAACCGTTCCCCGATATGGTTGTACAATTTACTATCCATCAGATGGATAGGCACCCCATCCATTTCGAGCCACACCAGCCGTTCAAATAGGAAATCTTGCCCCTTCCACAGTACTGCTGAAGTGATCATGTGATTATCACTCGACCCCTCCATTTTGATGAAATCAACACCATGCTTTTTGTCTTTGAAAACCACCATACATTTCAGCCCGCCCAAATAGCACACCGATTTTTCTTTGTAACCTCCAATGTCTAACCACTGTCTCATTTCTTTTAAACTTTCACCTCCTTCACCTCCACAATAGCCACCTTCATCATCCAGTGATCCGGTAAGTTGGTATTCTTTCTTCTGCAACAACCACTTTGTTAACCTTTGTATGCTATTTTTTTGTGCCAGCCACCACATCCGTATACGTTCGCCCATCTGTAACTGGCACATACATGTTTAGCGGTCGTCTTTGGTACTCGGTGTTCATTGCAACCCCTCCAGGCATTGCCTTTTGCGTGGTACCTGGAATCTGCTGCTGATGCTGAAACAACCTGTGGTCTTTATCAAATCTCGTCACTGAGACATTGAGTTTTGCTTCGAAAATTTTCACATTGTTCATTCCTTTTAGCGTTTCACTGATGTCCGACACCCCTTCATAACGGATGAAACCTAAGAAATTTCCCCTTGAATCTTTCTTCCTCGCAACGTAGGCGTCCTTCACCACCCCATACGGTTGAAACGCCTTCCACAGAAGCATCCTTGAAACCCCCCCCCCCCGGAAGATTTGTTACGAAGAAAGTCGTTACTGGTCTTCCTGAGCTCCTAGCTGGTTGTTTTTTCTGGTACGTTACCTCATTCCACCACTCACCCCTCTCTCTCCCCATAATTTCCTTCAGTCACTCCCCGTCTCTCTAAAAGTACTTATTATGGTTGTTGATCATTGTTTTTTTGTTTTGGGTGAGGTTGGAAGTACTAATTTTATAAACTATAATCACTGTAGGCGCTTTGCGTGTAGAAGACATGTCTGCTTCTGTTAATTCATCATTGTCTGTTAATAGTTTTTACTACTTTATGTGCCTAAGGGTGGTTTGAAATGATTTCTTGCAGGTTGTGTATGACAAACTGAAGAGAAGAAGTAGAGGTTTTGCTTTCATAAAGATGTCATCGGTCAATGGCGGCTATAGCGTGCTATGTAGCTAAGCGATGCAGTGTTGCTATTAGGGTTGTAGCGACTGATAGCGAGAATAATGACAATTAATTTTTTTATATAAATAATTAGATATAGCTATAAAACAGCTGGATTATAGGTTTTTGTTAAATATACATGTAAAATAACATATATACCATGGTATTTTGATATGATATACATATAAAAATTTTCAAAATTCATTTTCAACAAATGTATGCGTGTTTACATTCTAATGGATTTTAATTCACGGGCGAAGCTTTTAAGGGGCGGGAGGGGGCGGCCGACCCCCCGAACTTTTCGCTCAGTAGTGGAGAGTATGTACTTTTCGTATAGAAATTTTTGGGTATATACGTTTTCGACCCCCTAGTTTTATAGAAATTTTTAGGTCCGATAACTTCCGCCCTCCCGGTCGGAAATTTCAAGCTTCGCCACTGTTTTAATTCCTTCATCTTTAACAACCAAACATGGCATATAATGGAAATTTAGGTTCAAAGAAAAAAAAAATACATGAACCAAACACACGTAGTACATTCATCACAAACTACATCGTCGAAATCAATAATTTCTCGCTGCGTAAGCCAAGTATATCGACATTAGAACCTAACATACAATATGTGGTTCTACTTTTAACAAGTAAAGTAAAACATTTAAAATTCGGTCACACAACGCAAGTTTTAAAAACATTCTTCACTATGTAGTTGGCGCTCTAAGCCGCTAACGACTCTTCAAGTTTTCACACATCTTTCTGGCAAATTTGTTACGTTGCTGCTAATTAATTTATCTTGCTTTCTTGATAGTAATCCAGTTTTGTGAGTTTACAACATCTGCATCATTTCATATTTTGAATGCTAATAATATTTTTGTGGTGTAACAAACGACACGTTTTAGTTTTTGCAATTTGGATATTTATTTATTTGTTCGTGCTAATTATTATAACTAGTTCGGTTTTTAACCGGTTTTTCCGGTTGATTAACCAGATTTTTCCGGTTAATTAAGTGTGGGTTTTGCTATTTTTTTATTTTTCGGTTGACCAGTAAATCGGTTAAAAACTGGTTTAAAATACCGGTTGCCTCTAGAAATTTCCTAACCGGTTACGAACCGACGGTTAAAAAAACCACTAATCGGTTATTAACCGGTTACGGTTTCAGTTAATAACCAGTCATTTTGTGCACCTTTAGCTCACATGTATTTGTCCAATATCATTATTATGAGCCCATTTGCACACCCTTTAAATGGGCCTTATACAGATATGTGTATGCTTGCTACTTGCTAGGTTATAGTGTTACACACTTTAAGTGAGTGACTGTGTGGTGGAACTTTATAGTTCTCTCAAGAAATCATCACTCATCAAACCTTCTGGCCCATAACCAAGTGTTTGTTCGTATGTGTGTCGCGACATGAATAAAGTTGATCATGAAAGCTTGTCTAAAAATGGCAAGAAATGGTATCCTTGTTGGATCATCTGTGGGTCCGGTCCGGCCTGATTGTTGCGAGATTATGTACTTATATTTTGAGGTTTCTGTAATCATTGTATGGTTGTGTACTAGTGGGCTTTAAGGTGAGAATTGTGTCATACTCACCTAGTGGTGTGAGTCATTCTACATATTTAGCACTTGATGATGATGATGGACACTACTTTTTTTATATGTTAACAACATGAAAAACATGTTTAAACAAGTTTAATAACAATGTTGTTAGAACATAAAACTTCAAGCACTTTTCAAGCTTCCCTTGAAATAATCTAAGAATCTTTAATTGCTTACTGTCCGAGAGTTATGACTTATGACGCTTCGAAGTTAGGTTTATTTCTAGCCTTTTTGTCGTACTACTACTATTCCATCAAGGGCGGAGGATAATGGAGGCCCGACAATTTTTTCGTGCGTAGTGTTAATTATACTGAAGATTTCCGAAATTTGTTGTAAAATATTGGATTTTTAAGACTCCGGCCTCCACCGAGTTTCCGTTCAAGCTCCGCCATTGTACTCCAAGAATTAGTTAACCCAAAACGAGCACGTAGGTGGAATAGCTCAATACTTACACCCTCTCTTTAACAAGACACTTTTGAGTAATTTGTTGCTTCAAATTACACATATTTCATTAATAAGGCAATGATTACTCCATTTAAGTTGGGAAGCATGCTTACTAATAGCTTGTTTTTGGTCATATTTTAAATAATAATTTCTATCTGCTTTTTGCAAGTAGTTTGAATTATGGCAAAAAGATTCAAAGAATTGTGGCCTAAATGATTCCTTTTAGGCTTTTACCTTTGTTAACTTTGACTTGAAGCCAAAGGGTGGTTATTTTATAGTTATGCCCTATGTAAGGCATGATGTCATGCATGTGAGACAGAATTGACTTATAGAGACTTGATCATAGTGTTTAGCTTGCATTATTCAGTTCAAATCATTCTTTTACTACATGAGGAAAAAGGGTTACACACTTGAACTCATCTCATAAACATTCTTTATATGGATTAGTTTGTAGTTATAATTGATGCCTACTTCTTTTCCCCTAATCCTTTTATTTGATCGTGAATGCTTCCACCATGTTTTGGTTCGTCTTCAATAAGATTATGAAGTCGAGTTATGCTGTCCCACTTTATTTGTCTCTTCTTTGTCCCATATGTATTACATGGTTGAACAATATAACAAATACTACACATTATTTTATACAGTACAATGATACAATACACGTGTAAATATCTATATCTATACTATATAATAAAAAAAAATCAATTTGAGGACACATGAAGCTTTATAAGGTGATCTCTATGAAGTTTTCCTGCCTTGAGGACATATGACGCTTTATAAGATGATCTCTATGAAGTTTTTGTGCCTAAAATGTAAATGGTAATTTCTCATTATCTTATAATAATATAAGTCACTTAAAATTTGAATTTAACTTCATTATCTGATAATAATATAAGTCACTTAAAATTTGAATTTAACTAGTCTGACCAATTCAGTGCGGACCCGATAAGACAACGTAGTCTGGGCATATCTTGGCTAGGGCCGCCGTTTAGACGGTGTGACATTGGGTCACTAAAAAAGAAAGTCACCGTTAAAAAAAAAACTACTTTTATAATTAAACTAGTTAAATTTCCGCCCGCGCGTTGCGGCAGAGACCCAATGACTGCAAAACGCGTGTCAGTAACGGCAAGCGGATACCGAATATCAAAACATAAATAAAAATGTCGTGAAAAGGATAGTCAATCCGTCCTAAAAAACGATTTTAAATAATCTAATATATAATAATAGGACCTACACGTCCTACACGTTGGAAATTCGGTTGTTTTCAGTTCAGTTATTAAGGTGCTAAGAAGTTAAAATATGGATGAGCTCGGTACCGGTAACGGCACCGAAAGTACCGATCCGAAAAATCATCGAAATTAGGTACCGGCACCGAAAATGCTCGTTACAATACGGTATGGTATTTGAAGGTAAAAATCAATAAATATAGGTATGGTGCTAGACCGGTGTCGAACCGAAAGTAACGATTCTGAAAACGCCAAAAGGTGGGTACCAAATTGGTACCGAAAATAATTTGGTATAGTAAATTTGGTACCGATACGGTACCGGTTTGATTACAGGATTTGATACGATTTGCTCATCAATAATCTAAATATCCAAATTAATTTTACATGCTACAATTCATTCATTACGTAAAAAGACAAAAAAATAAAGCAAAATAAGCTGTTGTGTATATAAAACCTCATTCAAACGAAATACAGTTTACTTACTGTGTGTATGAAAAGTAATCTAAACTGTGCAATTACTTGCATTGCTACGTTGCTACAGGATTTGATGAGCTCGGTACCAACTGGTACCGAAAATACCGTTACTGAAATCCCCAAAAGTGGGTACTGGTACCGAATAAACCTGGTACAGTACGGCTTGATACAGTCGGTACTGGTACGGCACCGATATTTGAAGGTAAAACCCGATGAATACCGGTGCCGAACGGATACCGAAAATACACTCAGTTTGATAAATTTGATACCGGTACCGGTACCCGATACTATTCATTCATTTCTATTTTTATAATTCTTCATTCATTTTATTATTGTTCATTCATTTCTCTTTTTAATATTTATTTAGTTGTTACTGTTCATTTAGTTGTCTTTTTAAATTTCCGCCCGCGCATTGCGGCGGGGACCCAATGACTGCAAAACGCGTGTCAGTAACGGCAAGCAGATACCGAATATCAAAACATAAAAAAAATGTCGTGAAAAGGATAGTCAATCCGTCCTAAAAAACGATTTTAAATAATCTAATATATAATAATAGGACCCACACGTCCTACACGTTGGAAATTCGGTTGTTTTCAGTTCAGTTATTACGGTGCTAAGAAGTTAAAATATGGATTAGCTCGGTACCGGTAACGGCACCGAAAGTACCGATCCGAAAAATCATCGAAATTAGGTACCGGCACCGAAAATACTCGGTACAATACAGTACGGTATTTGAAGGTAAAAATCAATAAATATAGGTATGGTGCTAGACCGGTGTCGAACCGAAAGTAACGATTCTGAAAACGCCAAAAGGTGGGTACCAAATTGGTACCGAAAATAATTTGGTATAGTAAATTTGGTACTGATACGGTACCGGTTTGATTACAGGATTTGATACGATTTGCTTATCAATAATCTAAATATCCAAATTAATTTTACATGCTACAATTCATTCATTATGTAAAAAGTCAAAAAATAAAGCAAAATAAGTTGTTGTGTATATAAAACCTCATTCAAATGAAATACAGTTTACTTACTGTGTGTATGAAAAGTTATCTAAACTGTGCAATTACTTGCATTGCTACGTTGCTACAGGATTTGATGAGCTCGGTACCAACCGGTACCGAAAATACCGTTACTGAAATCCCCAAAAGTGGGTACCGGTACCGAATAAACCTGGTACAGTACGGCTTGATACGGTCGGTACTGGTACGACACCGGTATTTGAGGGTAAAACCTGATGAATACCGGTGTCGAACGGATACCGAAAATACACTTAGTTTGATAAATTTGATACCAGTACCCGATACTATTCATTCATTTCTATTTTTATTATTGTTCATTCATTTCTCCTTTTAATATTTATATTTAGTTGTTACTGTTCATTTAGTTGTCTTATTAATATATAGGTTAATTTCTCCTTTTAATATTTATTTAGTTGTTACTGTTCATTTAGTTGTGTTATTAATATATATAGGTTAATAATAGGGGTTTCGATAATATTTAGAAGTCGTTTAAAAGTCAAACAAAAAGCCATATATGATATTTTGTTTTATGTAAATGAAATAAACTTAACTTTAGTTTATGAAACCTTTGAACATTCATAAAAAGACATTTCTATGTTCTTTTTAAAGTTCTATAATATTTTATATTATGTTTTTATATAATAAATATATATATAATTATAGGTTATATTATAAAATCTATAAAATTAAAAATAAAATGTGACATACATAATAGCTATAAGAAGCAAACTTATATAAAAATTATGTTATCCTATTTTCTAATAAAGATTTTGAATTAAAAAACAAAGTAAAATGTAATAATTTATGTATTACACAAGTTTCTAACATAATAATAAATAAAAACAAAGTAAAATGTTATAATTAGTCAGAGTTCATTTTTTTTTTCCAAAAAACATATCTTGATGACTATGTGTGTTAACCATTATATTATATTTAGTCAAGCCGTGCAATACATATGTTTATTCAACTCGTGCAATACACGAGTTTTAGAGACGTGACTTTTTATTACTTAGTATGTAAATTATTATTATTCAATCCGTGTAATCAAGGGCGGAACCACAAGGGGGTCCGGAGGGTCCGCTGACCCTCCGGCCGGCCAAATTTATATATTAACCTATATATGCAACGAATACACTTTTTGGTAGTTTTGACACTTTGACCACTCAAAATGTATCTTGTACAACTATTAAAAGTGAAGAAATGAGTGAAAAAATAGCATACTTGGGAACTCCGGCGGCTGGTGATGAGATCTGTAAATTAGCGGTGGAGAAAGTGAAAGGAGAAAGATAACAAGTGGTCTTGTTAATAAAAGAATAAATAATATTTTAATAGATATGTACTATACATTTGATAGTGACACTTCCGTATTCCTCTTAGGGTGAAGGGAGTGGGGCGGCAAAGGCATCGGCAAAGCCGATTGCCGAGCGGCAACACCGCCGCCACCCCTTTATCCCGCGCGGCAAACTAAGGAACTCGGCAAGGCATCACCGATCGACAAAGAGGAGGGGGACAAGACCTTTTGCAGTGATGTGTGTGTGTTTGTTTGACTTTAACACATATATATATTTTTTTAAATGAAAAAAAAAAGTTTGCCACTTTCAAGTGTCTACACCACTGCCAACACTTTTCACCAAAGTTTAAACTCTTTACACTTGCTGACATGGCACACTCTGATTGGTCCATTTTAAAGTTTGCCACTTTCACCTGTTTTTAACCACTCCCTTCACCCTTAGTCAAAATGACAACCCATTTTTACTCATTTGTTGGTTTAACAAATAATAAATAAAAAGAGTACTGATTTTAGTTTAGTTTATGCCTTTCTATTATTTAATTATATGCTTTCATTAATCTATCTGTTTGTTGGATTAAGAGTTTTTACTTTCTATTAATTTTTCCACAATTTTCTTATTTTGAATCAAGAAATATATAACCAGATAATATTTTTTCATTGCTGAAAATTTTAATAAAAACTTTATAGTCGTTAGAACAAAAGTAAAAGATTATAAAAATGTCAAAACATATGGCCAAGAAGGGCATCTTATTAAATAACAATAGCTAGAATGATTAAAAAAAAATTTGACAACTAATGAGCTGACTTAAAATATTTTATTTTGATCCCCCAGTTGAAAAGCTCTAGTTCCACCACTGCGTGTAATATACGGGGTTATAATCTATAGTATAATATAACATACCGAGGTCAAGCATTGAAGTGTGAAAGAATCAAGAGGTAACCCATTTTGAGTGATAACATAGCGAGTTCAAGCATTGAAGTGTGAAAAGAATCAAGAGGTAACCCATTTTGAGGAAGGAACCATAAAACCACAATAGCAAAGATTATTCTTTAGTCTACACCTTATTCTATTTTTTCTTTTCGGATTATTCATCCTTCTTCATTGCAACGGGACCCACAAAATGAAACTAAAGAAAAGATGTGCATATTTATATATCCACGTGACAGAACACCATTTAGCAAAAAGTGATTTGCTTTGCACACTAAATGATATGAAATCACTCAAAAAAATGGTTAGTGATTTCTAATCATTTCATTGTAGGATCAAGTTAGTGGTTTCTTGATAGACTTTCCATGGATAAGAACCAAATTGAAGATACTCTTGCTATTTCTTCACATTTTCATTCAAGAAATATACACACATATTTGTATATCGTATTATATATAGTACAATAAACCAACCAACCATTCTCTTTAAATCTCATCTATAGCAAAGCTATTGGTAAAACCTAGGCAAACCATACCTCAGACTCTTAGATAATAGAAAGACCGCTTTAAGAGAGACCCATAACTCCAAAACCAAAGCCCTATATGGTCATGAAAAGAATATTAGAGACTTATAGTTCTATAATGACATCTAAAACAAAATAAATCAAGAAATAACTAAACTACATTATTAGCAAGCTACCATATAGACACGAAGACAAGATGAAGGCATTATGCAAATGCCACAAAAAAAATATATATATAGGTAAAGGCGTAAAGCTAAGTCACTTTGTGTGAAGAAATAAGCGATTAGCTATGTCATTGTGGAGTGGAATTTGGTAAAAGTAAGTAGGAGAATAAATAATATTCATTCTTAATTCAAAATAGCAAATTAAATAACACATGCAAGTGTGGAGTTTGTAATATTTGTACCATAAAATATTATTATCAGTAGCGTCCAGAGCGGAGATAGTGTACAAGCAGGGGTAGCACAACTTATTTCTTAACATCGTTTTCGTAATGTAAAAATACCTCTCAACTCCATCTATGTAGTGTAACATTTTTATTTTCGGTTTTATACAAAGGGTATCTCTCATCCTCAAAAAAAAAATTTGAAATACCTCTGAATTTTTTGGACAGAATTTTTTGATCAGATCCGCCACTAGTAGTGTTGGTAGTGTCAATTTCTTAGATTTGATGAATTTGATAACGTCGGCCAATGAATTACCTTTCCTTAAAAAATATGTATTTTTACAGAACAGAATTTGACTTCCAATTAGAATTATTTTCCTTTATTTCACTTCGAACTATTTATAAAATAAATCCTAACTAGATTTACCACCCGCCGCAATGCGGTGGGGGAGTAAAACTGTGCCGAATAGCACCAATACCACACCACCGCCAGCGACAACCAATACTGAAGTTACGGTGTATTAATGTAAAGAAATTAGACTGCAGCGTAAAACATAGAAAATAATAATTAAGTCGATTTAGGACCCTGCACGTTGTAACGAACTTGTCAAACAGGGAAAAGATAGACGACGTAAAAACGTTGAACCACACACGCACGTTGAGCCGTGTTAACTTGCAAAATCGAGTACGAAGCGTAAAACGAAATGTTAAAGCGTTGAACCACACACACGTTACGCCGTGTTAACTCGCAAAATTTAAAACGAAAAATCATCGAAATATGAAAAGTGTGGGGACCAAAGTTGAAAGTACAAAAGTTGTAAGGTTGAATTGCAAGAGATAAAAACTTTTTGTGTTATAAGTAGAAAAACAAATAGATTTGGGTTAAAAATGAAACATCAATTTTTTTTGAAAACCACCCTAAGCATAAGGTACACACCTATATGCATACAAATGTTGTTTATTTATAGTTTGTTAATTTTTAACTTCTCTCTTTTTTTTTTTTTAATTTGAAAACTTTTTATTGTTTGCAACTCTTCTTTTATTTTCATAAGTAGATAAAAGTTCATATATAAAAGTTGATAATATATATTCGCGTCCTGTAACAATAATATTCTTAATAGAAGACATATGAGACGAGACATATGAGTAGACCCATTAAAAATATATCATCGTACAGGGGAAATATTTCCTGGTTGATTTGATTTTACAAAATGCAAATGAACAAGATATGGCTTATGGCTATGCATATGTATCTTAAGGTTAAGAACACAGTTGTTATAAGTTTCACCTTTAATCCTCACATTTTCGAAATTACATGTATGCTCTTTATGGTTTAACAACTTGTTATTCGGATAGTCCCTGACGTAGATGGATGTTAGTTTTTCAGTGTTAAGTACCTGTAAATTGACTAAAAAGACTTGTGGCCCACCCCACCCTTACCTCTTCTCCGTTCACACAACCACCATATCACCACCCACCTGCAACTCTTTTGTCCAGTCGTTTTCCGGTCTCAGCCACCACTGTTGGAACACCACCATGAACCTTAAAGATGACGACTTTAGTTCGTTTGAGTTGTGGTTTACAATAGAGATGGAGTGTGTGATGGTCTAAACCACTACTGATTTCAGCAAGCACAACCACACCATCGTTCCCCCAATCATGAAACACCATCACGACAATCCCTCACCTATATAACCTAAATTCATTGTCAGCAACCCCTATATCCTCTAAAACTTCAAGGATCAGTCTTCAATAGGATGTTTTGGGTTTTGTAATCGGAAAATAATTCAAGTGCGTGATGATTCTTACCAAAGATAGTCGGAAAACTCAACTGAGACGATCTTAAAGACGCCACTGTCAAAGCGTTTCACCTTTGCCATTTTAGTCAAAAGGTTTCATTTTTCACATGTGGGTCCAAAAATGTTTCACCGTTGCCATTTTAGTCCACTGTGTTAACTTCATCCATTATTTTCGTTAACGAGAAGGGCAATTCGGTCATTTTATATGGCTGAATTGGCCTTCCAGTTAACAGATTTACATATAAGATGACCGAATTGCCCTTCTCGTTAACAGAAAAAATGGATGAAGTTAACCCAGTGGACTAAAATGGCAACAATGAAACATTTTTGGACCCAAATGCAAAAAATGAAACATTTGAACTAAACTGACAAAATGCACCAAACCACAGGGACTAAAATGACATTTAACATTTTTAATGGTAATGTTTGTTCCCAGTCTATTACACTGATAATCCTAATTCAATTTCTTATGCTCAGGTTTCAATTTGATACCGTCTCTCTAAAAGACATATACCTCTAGTAAGTGGACTAGACAAGCTCACGTTTATAAATCATAACCCATAACAATACAAATAAACAACACACGTCAAAAACACGATCTTCCCCCTAACACCCCTCCCTTCGATGGTCAAATCCCTTCAATTTAGGCTTTCAAATCTTAGAGGTGTCCACCATGTTTAACCTTTGCCCCCATTGATTACATGGCTCAACAATTTATAATTTTTGCCCCACGATTATTCTCTTGTCTTTTAACGTATGAATGTATGATATCTTCTTTTAGTATAATCAAAATCAAGTAGATGTGGTACAACTTTATTAGTTTAAATAGATCTAACTGTTATTGTCTTATTAATGCTTTGATGGTTTAATTAATAAAAATATATACTTATATCATCAAATATTTGACGCTTAAGACAACGTCGTTAACAAAATATCGCTAACAACTAGAAGTTACACACATGAGCTTCTTTTAATAAGAATAAAATAAAACGTGATTAATCAATCAATCATAGACTATAAAATATTAAAATGTTTAAACAAAATAAGATACATCTATCAAGAGATGTATCGAGTTTGAGCTTCTAATCCGTTTGTTGTGATCTAGACATGGTTGATATGACGCATGCTCGTCATTTTTACTCTTTTGTTCTAGAACATGATATAACATGGTTTCAAAACTCGTGATGCAACAATGATCCATCCTCAGTTTGTCGGTATATGGAAAATAACTTTCGTTCCTTAATTCACTCAATCGATAGATGTGATTTCGATTTGTTCTATGACTAATATGATTAGTCAAAACCTATTATGCACATGGTGTTGTGGGTTTTAGAGGGACAAGAGATGACAAACATCACATAGCATATCTTTCACAAAAAATATTGCAAAATCGACATCTACTATGCAAAATAGAGCACGTATCATTTACTTAAATCCATAATTTTCCGAAATTTAACATATGTAAACATATAATGCCCGTGGTGGAATTGTCTTTTCTTGTGTCCTATATGTAGGACAACCGTCCACAAATAAATAAGATAACAATTTTATTAATCAATTTTATACTTACAACTCAAAGGAAGAACAGAAGTAAAATGAAAGAAAATACATGTAAAATAAACCAAACTAAGAACAGATTACAATGGAAATATAAGGAAAAACATAAACAATGGTGACTGAGACACGTGAAGATCACGCTTCCCTTAAAACAGATTTCGGGCCACCCAGGTGAACTCGTCTGTTTCCCAGGGTACCACTGGGTGTGAGTTGTCACACAAGAATACATTTGTGTAGAGAATTTTAATTATAAATCCACAAGAGATTTATCTTTTCACCTATGTGGGACAAGCTCAATTTACCACATGTTTATGGTTCCAACACACAAGCTTAATGCATAAGATCTCTCATTCATCTTGGCTTAATTATTAAATAATCATTATATTAACTCATAATATAATATTATTTTTAAAATTTCCAACACTATATTTGTGCCTTATGCTTTTATTTCCACATATAGTTTGGGACCAATAGTCTCATTGTGTGGCATTTGTACCTTATCATATCATACACACACGTTACTAGATACACTCATTCATGACCACATTGTAAGATTTCACTTGGTCGATACTACCTAGCCAACCGACCAACATTGTCGAGTGCGTCCACATGTAGTTTTAGTGTACGATTTCTTCTGTTCTAGGATATGTTGCTCTATATTTTAATATCTCGATTTAGGCCGAAAATTTAACGTCTATGTTTAGTATCAAACAAATTGTACAACTTCTATATTTTAATATCTCGATTTAGGCCGAAAATTTAAAGTCTATGTTTAGTATCAAACAAATTGTACAACTTTTATATTTGTAAGCTCTTTTTATTCATAGCTCTTTTAATGTATTTACTTTTATTTTCATAGATTTTTTCATAACTTTTTTTCTTTCATACAATTTGTAGTCTTATTCTACTAAACAAAGGTAACATATTAACTCAAGCCAGTAAAATCTTTTCTCTATATAAACATACGAAGAACATGAAATTACTAGCTCGGTGAAACTCTTTATGGATTGATCATTTTATATAGAAATATTTTAAGGAGATGATTCTCTTGTCAGTTGTCACATTTGAATATTAACATCTACTATGAATGAAAATTTGCAACCTCATCTCATGCCTAAGACCATGCGTAGTGGTAAGGGTGAATAATGCCCCTATTCTTAGGCGTTTTTCGCCATTTGGCAGTACAGTCAGCAATGTGCATTATTAGGCGTTTTTCTAAAATTGGTGTAGTGGGGATGTGAGCATTATGTTAAAAGGGTGTAGAGAATTAAATAAAAATAAAAAAACCCAACAAAAAAAACTATTGGCCAAGAAAAAGGAAGATTAAATGTGACTGGTGGTTGAAATTTGGAGAAAACGTTATTTAAAAAAACGCCTAGGGGGGAAAATTGCTCAATAACGCCCAATAATGCCCAGGGGGTGGGGAGGGGGCGTGATTGGGCGTGTTTGGTGGCAAATTTTGAAAAAATAATGCCCACTATGCATGGTCTAAATGTTTGTTTCTTTTCCTTTTTATTTTTTTAATAGTAATTGGATCATCATTTAATATGATTTTCACTAATGTTATGTATTCATTAAGTTGTATACAAAATCTGGAATGGGATCAAATACAAACACTTAAGTTTGTAAGAACCGTAAGAACCAACACATAATTGACAAGTGTCCATCAATAAAAATTTAGTTTAGTGGTAATTTAGACATTTTGACCATATTTATTTATAACTAATTAAAAATAATTACAAAAAATATAATCAGCACAACACTATATAATTAGCAAAACATCCTTAATCGTTCTTCATTATCAGCACATCGTCCTCAATCGTTCTCCATTATCAACATAAACGACATTAGCACAACATCCTCAATCGTTGCACACCAGATGTGCTGATTATATATACTTTTGGTGTTTGTTTGTATTATTTTGTAATTAACACATAATCAGCACGTTATCAGCACAATTATAAAACACATTTTGTTAACTTTTTTAAAAATCACTTTTATAAATACAAAAAAGGTATAGCAATATGGTACTCATATTAAAGATAAAAAATACTTGATTTTATGATATATATATATTTTTTTTTAAATAATGAAGTATATAAAAGTTATTTTAGTTTAAAAAACCTTGGTGGAATTTGTATTTAATGGAAAATTGTCAAATGACTAGCAATTTTACAAAATTACCCCTAATTTGTTAGTAGTAATTTTTAATTATAAGGGTTTTATTTATAATCAATATCAACCCTTGATTTAAATTATCAATGGTTCAGATCTGTTCTTACGGTTCTTATAATTAGCACTGTTTGTACAAGATCTCAACCCAAATCTAACTATACAGTTAATAAGGCTAGAGGGTGTGGTTTAAAGCCCTAGGGGCTTTATTTTTTTTTTTTTTTGACCCTAGGGGCTTTATTACGTTACGTAAGCGCCACGTAGACGACACATAAGCAGGAGGCTTTATCGTTAATTTACACGGCATAGAATAACGCTCCTTATAAAGCCTCTTTTAACTATATTAAAAAAAAGATAATTAAAAAAAAGCTGATTGCTTGACTTTAGGTAGGGCCCCTTGATTTCATCCTCTCGCGCATGCTAACCCTTTGGCTGAATCAATCGATAGCGCTCCCTTTAACGGAGGCGGGGTGAGAGTGAGGCGCCAAAGGACGCTATTGAGCTTATGTGACGGGGTGGCGTGAAACCACACCCCCGACCTAAATGTGAGTTGTCATTTTAATTTTTTCCCTTGAAATAAAATCGTCGGGGAAGGTATAAACAAAAGTGTTTCTGGCGACCACACGTGTGAATTCTAACATTCATATTTATAAGTTTTATAAATTACCAACCAGTCCCTAAACTTTATACAACTACCAAATAGCTCATGCGCTTATATAAAACAAATAAATAGCTCTTATTTTTTAGAGTTAAATGCCATTTTAGTCCCTGTAGTTTGGGCTAGTTTACCAGTTCAGTCTAAAGGTTTCATTTTTCGCATGTAGGTCCAAAAAGGTTTCATTGTTGCCATTTTAATCCACCGGGCTAACTTCATCCATTATTTCTGTTAACGAGAAGGGCGATTCGGTCATTTTATATGGCTGAATTGTCTTTCTAGTTAACAGAATTACATATAAAAGGTTTCAAATGGCAACTGTGAAACCTTTTTGGACCCACATGCGAAAAATGAAACACTTGGACTAAACTGACAAAAGATAAAATCTATATTTGTGTAACTCATATTCAAATACTCTCCTTGATTCGAAAATTACAAATTCAAATTCGCCCTAATAACCAAAATATAAAACGAATCAGCCACCAACCCGGTCAGAGAAATTCAAATTTGTTGTTCAAATTTTAGTTTTTCGAATCCGATTCAAATACATGTAAAAAAAATCCAATTTTGTAGAATATGGATGTAGCTTAGTAGGGAGTGGGGGGTGGGGTTAGTCACAAGCCATGAACACCTTGTATATTTACAAGCATTTGCACCCAAAGCAAAGCAATATGGAAGCCATATAAGGACAACTAAATATATACACACACAAATAAATCTCTCTCACTTTCTGATTTGACACAAATCCATTGGAGTACTATTAATATCTACTTGTGTCTCACCTATTCTTTTACATCAAACACAATATTCTTTATGGGTGTGTGTCTAGCATAGTGTCTTTACTGTGTGTTCTTCACTACAACTCTACAACAAGCAAAACATCACATTTTTTGGTTTTTCCTCCAAATTTGTTATTACAAATAAGGGGAAAAGTGGATATTTTAGAGCCAAAAAATGGAGATTAATAGTGAAATGATGGTGTCAAAGTTCAAGAGAATTTGTGTTTTTTGTGGGAGTAGCCAAGGCAAGAAAAGCAGCTATCAAGATGCTGCAATTGAGCTTGGAAAAGAATTGGTATTCATTTATTTTTATTAATTTTTTTTCAAGATTTGTAATCTTGAAATCAAGCTTATATTTCAAGATTCTGTCTCATCAGTCATTAATGAGCAAAACAGTTGAAGATTTTTTGTGGGTTTGGTTTTCTTTGTTATAAAGTTTCAATCTTGAAGGGTTCTAATGCTCCAAAAAGATGAAAGTGTGTTTGTTTAACTGGTTTATGACCGAGTTGACTCAGTGATCATGGTATTAATTTGCAGGTTTCAAGAAACATTGATTTGGTGTATGGAGGAGGTAGCATTGGGTTAATGGGATTGGTTTCACAAGCTGTTCATGATGGTGGTCGCCATGTTATTGGGTAAGATTAAGACAAAGTGTGTTTTGTTTTGTGTGTGTATACTAATCAAATGTTTAAGAGATTATATATTTATATTGATTTTTGTAATGTTATTGGCTCTATTTTGCAGGGTCATTCCCAAGATACTCATGCCTAAAGAGGTATGTATGCCTTCCATTTTTACACAAAAAGTCTTCAAACTTTTCATTACATAAATATTATTATTATTAATAATAAAAAAAATAGAAATCTTGTAGTATTTGGTAAGTTTTTTGTAATATTCATGGCTTTATACCACTCTTTTCGTAACCGGACCAACGGGTCAGACCGGAAACCGGCTAAATAACCGGTCTGATTGAGCCCATCTCAACCGGATGGTTTGAAACACTTCTTTTATAGTAATGTTTTATTTCTTATCAATGTGATTGATAATGTTTTGTGAGTGAAAAGAGAATTTGTTTCTTTTTGGTCCGTGCAACTTGTACCCTTATCCAGATAATTGCTATATGTTTTTTTTTTCTTTTTTTGGAAAATCACCAAAATAACCATTGACCACATGGGAAACGTCAAAACAAACATGGAAAACATATGGGCTCTAGACGTTTCACGAAAAACAAGAAGATGTAGAAGGTAACACGTGGTTGAAAAGGCAGCCCCTTACTCGTTACCCTGTTAGCGGGACCCGCAATTGGACCATTAATATGCTGACACGTGGCATTTTTCAGTGGTAACGTCTACGTAGCCGTCTTGCGGCGGGAAAACATCTAGGTAGACGTTACATCTAAAAACGTCTAGGGCGCAAATGTTTCCCTCTCAAGAGTTGACGGGTCCTAAACGTTTCCCTCTACAGGTAGGGTCTATGTAGACGTTTTCAGAGGTAACGTTTACCTAGAGGGAAACGTCTGCACCCTAGACGTTTTCCATGTTTATTTTGGTGATTTTCCCTTTTTTTGTTTCGAAATGTTTATATTGAAATGTTTCGGCTAAACGTCTGCACACAAGTCTTAATGCATTTTGTACAAATCATTATAGCAAGTTTTTGACTTGTATGTTTTTATATATTTATTTGAGTATTAGGTTTTTGGTTTGTACAGTTAACTGGTGAAACAGTAGGAGAAGTGAAAGCAGTGGCTGATATGCACCAGAGGAAAGCAGAAATGGCTAAGCATTCTGATGCTTTTATTGCTTTACCAGGTTTTTTTTTATTAAACTGCAAAAGCCTTCATATTCTTTCACTAAAATTCTGTGTACAAATTCATCATTAGATGAAAGAGAAGTTGCTTTAGTGATCAACTGATCACTTTTCTGAGTCATCAAATCTGATCTTGTATGCAAATGCTGAATGCTCCATTAATCTTTTTAATATATTATAAAAAAACTTTACTTTTATAATGATTATCCATTTGGAATCAAAGTTTTCATGCTATGACAGTTATTTTTAGGGTAAACTTAGGTACGAATTTTGACACGACACAAACTTAACACGAATTTGAGTTTAGCCTAAACAGGCTTGGGTCAGTTTATGATCGAACCCGCAAGCACGTTAGCTAATCAGGCCGTGTTTGGGTCATCCTGGCGGGTTCGCGACCCATTTAACCCATTTATTATTATTGGTTTTAAATGTGTCAATGCCATGGTTAGGTATTTTATGCCAAAGAGAAATTGACCTCAAGTTTAATAATTTAAACATAATTGATTTATACACCTTTGTATTTTTTAGTTCTATATGACTTCTGATTTTTTAGAATGCAAGAAAAAAATAATAATAATAAAATCTGGTTTAAACGGGTCGTTCATGTCAACCCGCAAATATCCCTCTCGTGTTTGGGTTCATATTTCTGACATGATTTTCGGGCTCCCCGTAAACACAACACGCTTAACACCCTATATAAGCGCGGAAAGATTACAAAATAATTTACATTTTTTTTTCAATTTCAGTAACACTTTCTATGTTACATGTATTATGCAAAGTGGTCTTTAGAGCTGTGTCTTATGATATATGAAAATGCCTAGCTGACAATATTGATTATAGGAGACTGGAGACCCTTTTTAACTCCTTTAGTCTTTATATCAAAGGTACAACTTTCAATGCATAAAGTACCAACCATAGAAGCTACATTTGGTTTGATAGATCAGAAGCAAAGTTGTGCTCATTTTACTTTATGATTAAAATTGTGTAATGACCAAATTTTGTTAACTATAGTTGTATGAAAGCAACTTAGAGGCTATCTGCTCAAGAAAGCTCTCAACTTTTTAACAACCCACACCCCAAGATTCATGATTAAAGGATCATGTTTTTAAAACCCTGGTGTGTTGACCGTTGACCAATCTATTAACATCTTAAAACTCAAAATCAAGAAAAAAAATCCATGCCAATGACCCTTTGGTGGAGTGGTGGAAAGAACTTTGTGCCATGTGAGTGGCCCTGGTTCGATCCCCACCTCCATCAAAGGTGAGGCATTGGGGTTATCCCCAACCCAATGATGGTTTGGACTCCGGTTCGAGCCTGAGGGAACCCGAGTTTTCTACTAGGGTGCATTTACTCCAGCGAGTCGGTCAGTCTCGACAGGCGGCGGCTCGTGTGGAGGGTGCAACTTCTGTCTAGTGGCAGGGGGCCTGAAATTTTCTTGGGGAAAGCCAAATGTCCCATTCTACCGAGGCGTGGACCTGGTTAAGACAACATAGTCCTCGGGACAGAATGGGTGGGGCCAGGACTTCTGGCGTGAATCATCCGTCTGTTGAGAAATTCACCTTTCAAAAAAAAAAAAAAGAAAAAAAAAAATCCATGGTTAAAACCTTATTTCTTTGAATCTGGTCCTATACGTACCCGATTGTAAAACAGTGTCCCATACTCGTCTAGTAATTAACCCTCATGTATCAGGTATACCTGTTAGTTTGTTAAAAATTACCAGTTTGGACTTCCAAATACATTTCTTACTATTTTTAATTTTACATAATTATATTACCTTGTCAAGTTAGAAATATTAAACCAAAGATTAGTAAATTAGTAGATTAGTACTATGACTCAAGTAGTCAAGGACAAATAAAAATAAAATGTTTACAGGTATATATATTTAGGGTAATCAGGTCAGGTATCAGCTAATACCATATCTGTGAAATCTATGGTGACCCATGTTATGAAAGTTCTATCTTTTTCTATATATTTTTGTGGTTATGGTGCAATAAATAATTAAATATTAAATAGGACCCACAAAATTAAAATAGAGGAAACAAGACCACAATAAATGACTCTTTTGATTTCTAACTTTGCATAGGACAAGACTTGTTTAATTTGAACTAATGCTGACAAAAATTGATTTTGGAAGTTGCAGAAATTGTTGACTGTTATTATCAACTGATTTTAACTAATGTTTATTTGATTGCAGGTGGCTATGGCACACTAGAAGAGCTTCTTGAAGTTATAACATGGGCTCAACTCGGCATTCATGAAAAGCCCGTAAAATTTCTAAAATACCTGTTTTCAAATTTACATAGCTATATAATGTCGTCAGTGATCCAAATTTGTCTTTCAAAAAAAATATAATGTCAAAAGCTAATTGAGATGTTGAAAAAACTTATAGGTCGGTTTGCTAAATGTGGACGGATACTACAACTCGTTATTATCATTTATCGATAAAGCGGTTGAAGAAGGCTTCGTTAGCCCGAGTGCACGCCACATTATCGTTTCTGCTCCAACAGCTAAGGTTTTGGTTCGGAAATTGGAGGTGAGACTCATCCTTTGACTTTCTAGGTCAAACAAACGACTTTAAAAAGTCAAACTTTTTATAGATGTATTAATTTTTTTAACATCAGTTTCCTTATCTCTTTCGACTAGTCATAAATTTAACCAGTACCAATTTTTTTTTTCAAAAGAGTAAAATGTCATTTTCGCCCCTGAGCTTTGGGCAGTTTTGCGACTTTTCATCAAAAGGTTTGTTTTTTCGCATCTGGATCAAAAAGGTTTGAAATCTTGCCATTTTCATCCGGCTTGTTAACTCCATCCATTTTTCTCCTTTAAGTTAGGGGTATTTCCGTCTTTTTTGTTAACTTAAAGGGCAATTGGGTCTTCTGAATACTTCTACATTATGCTAAATGCTTGTACATAAAGTGAAAAAGACCAAATTGCCTTTTAAGTTAACAAAAAAGACTGAAATACCCCTGACTTAATAGAGAAAACGGACGGAGTTAATGAGCCGGATGAAAATGACAAGATTTCAAACCTTTTAGATCCAGATGCGGAAAAACAAACCTTTGGACGAAAGTCGCAAAACTGGCCAAACAAACCTCAGGGACGAAAACGGCATTTTACTCTTTCTAAAAAGATGTTATAGCTTTCATGTCATTCTAAAGTTGAAATTTAGTCAGTTTGGCCGAATAAACCGAATTGCTTAAATGATGAATAACAGGAATATGTACCATGCCACGAAGGAGCAGCGTTAAAACTAAACTGGGAAATGGAGCGACAACTTGAATTCACCGACTATGATATCTCTAGATGATCAAAGAAACAAAATGGGAAATTTTTGCTGCCCAGAAAATGTTTTTGTTTTCTTGAAAGAATATCTGTGGCTGGCAGTTGAAAAAAGTAGCTAACTTTGAAAGGGCTTTTGTTCTAATTAGATTTTTGATGTGAAGGGTGTTAATCTTTTTTAAACATGTAAATCTCTCATTTGTGAACCCCTTCACTTGCAACTCTGGTTATTTCACAGGTTGTAAGGATACCATATATAATTATATGTGTTTTCTTGTCATATGTTATATGTGTCCCTGTAACGATGACTATGTACAAAAGAATGATAATGTTTTATGTCCGTATGCATCGATTACTCGTACCATATAATAGAAAAACCATGATGTACATTAGAGACATGATTGAAGCAAAAAAAAAAAAAATGTCACAAAGTTATAGTTAAGGTTTGAATAGGTGGTGTGACCAAAGGGTCCAACCCACATTCTCTTTGGACCAAAAACAAAGAGAAGTTTTTATCATCATGTGATAGAAAGATGTGTGCAACTTCAAATCTAGCAAGCACCATTAATATTTTGTCTTTAAGCGTCTAGCGGAAACAAGCGAATCCATTGATTAATAGGATACCCACATGTCCCGTAAGTGTCTGTGTAACAAGTTCTTATGGTCCATCAAGAAAAAGATGTGTCTTGGTACCATTTACTTTCAAAGGTTTTCTAAAAGAAACAATATGATATATTTAGTGTTCTAAAATCTCAAATGGGTAACTCATCCGATGATAAGTTATTATTGTAGATATTATTATGGTACTATTGTTGTTGTTGGTAACGTCATGATCGTTGCTGTTGTCATTATCATTGTCGTTATTGTTGTCAATAAGTAAATAAAATCACTAAAGATAATATTTTTTTCTATCTAGAACGTTTTATATTTATCTCTCCACTTCTCTTAAGGGAATGGTGATGGTCCGTTGCCACATACATTTTCCTGTCATCCGCTGCTTAGGCAAGAACCATATTCTGGCCTTACCACTGCGACCTTCCAAGTAATTAATTGTAAATTTTTTTCTTACAAAGGTCCAGTAAATCCAAACAATACAGTAAAGAGCCTAAAATGCAGATAAAACTGACCATAAAGAGCTAGGGATGAGCATTTGGTATCAAATACCGATCCCTCCCGAAAATACCGTACCGAATTTTTTCGGTACCGAAAAGGGTATCCACTTTTTGGCATTTTCGGTATCGGTACCGTACCGACATATTTCGTTATCGGTACCCAGTTTTGAAGAAATTCGGGATTGGGATTTTCGGGATAGGGACGGTATCGGGACGGGATTTGCTCATCCCTATAAAGAGCCCTAATAATCTAACGGTTATTTTGTACTCTTTAGTTTTACAAAATTACGTCTTTTATTCACTAAGTATTATTATTATTAAGAGTATATGTAGTGGGGCATTGTGATAATGTATCTCCCTTGGTCTTGGGGCTTATGTGGCATGTGGCATCAAGCCGTTCATCGGGCGTTTCACAATCACGCCAATGAGCGGTGTATGGGGCATTATGGGGCGTTATCTTTGTCATGTGTGCACAACTTCACGCCCAATCACATTACCACTACACATGGTCTAACAATAGCTCATTTGATAGAGACTCTTGTCTCTTAGGGGGAGGTCTTGGGTTCAATCCTAAGCAAGGAGTAAAGTAGGATTTATTTGGTGTAATTTAGGAGTGTAAGATTTGCCATTCAAAAAAGCTTACAATAACAATCTATATATAATAATGCTAAATTAAAATACAAATAAGAGCTAATCTTTTTAGAAAAAGAATTAATGATAGTAAAAAAGACAAAATGATAAAATCGTTCATGAGGTTTTGGTCATATTTGTTTGGTCCTGTATGTATGGGTCTCAAACGGTTACAATTAACTATGATGTAAAAGAATTAGGCATTTAGATATATGTAACTTTTATTTAGTTAGGCACTAAACAACTTATTAAAAGGTTTATCAACTTTCATTTAAGAATCTATCAATCTATGAGTAAAACAAACATACTTTTCATTTTTAGTTGAATATAATAAAGGGTAAATTACTTTTTGAGTCCCTGTGTTTTATGGGTTTTAACTAGTTGAGTCCAAAAGCAAAAAGTTTAACGACCTGAGTCCCTATAAGCATTTTCCTTAACCATTTGAGTCCAAATTTCTAACACCATCCATATTTTCTGTTAGTTTTCTATTAAAAGACTAAAATACCCCTGTATCTTCTTTACCCTTATAAAAACCTAAAAGTTCTACATCTCTTCCAAAGTTACAGCTGCACATAAACCCACTCTCTGTTTTCTCTAGAGTACACATCGGTGACCGGAGATCGGAGCTCCGGCTATCTTCTCCGACAAGCGCCACCCTTGCAACCCGTTCACCTAAACCCCATCTTTCTCTGGTGCAACTCAGCCGACAACCACCCACACACCCTTACAACTCGTTCACCGGCGACAACCACCCACACACCCCAGCTGCCCTTCTTCTCCGGTGAGCCACACTCCACACGCACCCCTGTAAACCCCCAACACCTCCCTGTTACCCTCAGTTACACGGCCAACCACCACCAACCGGTGGTGGCGTGCGGCGGCAGTTAAGCGCAGGAGAGAGAGAGGGTTAGAGAGAGAAAGATCGGAGGAGGAAGGAGAGGGGCCGAGCAATTTTACGTCAACAGTAGCAGCGGCTGGATGTTTTTTGTTTGAGGGCATGTTTGGCTAAGCTTATTAGAGTTAAAAAGGACTTTTGGGAAAAATGACTTTTTGAGAAGGAGTTTTTAAAAAAAGTGTTTGGATTAGCTTATGGGGTGGGAAAAGCCAATAAGTTAATAAGTTGTTTTTTAAAAAGTGTTTGGCTTAGCTTATTGATGTAAAATGAGTAAAATGGACATTCTTTCATAAGTCAATAAGTTGCTTTTTAAAATAGTGTTTGGCTTAGCTTTTTTGTTTCTCTTCTCTTAATATAAAAATTTAATAAAAAAAACCTTTAGCAGATGGACCAAATAGGTCAGATAGGCATCGGTCATGACCATATTGGAGCCATAGAGAACCTTCGGGCTAGAACTATTTGACCAATTCTAACAGTTCAGTAGATTGAAGCATCGAACCGTGGTTCATAGAAATAGACCTGACTGTTATACGTTTGTAGAGCACAGCCTGCAATCCAAGACCACACCTTTTTATCAACGTCAAAGAGCAGACCTTTCCCTTGATTCCAAGACGTAAAACAGATCAAATTATCTTGTCCAAAACACTCGAATCTCTCCGCTGATAACCTGCAATCCAAGACCACACCTTTTTATCAACGCCGGAGAAGGAGAAGGAACCGCCGAAAGCGGAGAAGGAACAGATCTGTGTCGGCTTGCTGCTGTGTGTTTAGGAGAGAACGATATGATGAATGTGATGTGTCTGCTTGTGCTGTGTGTTTGAAGGAACAGATAGGGCGGACACAAATATAAGGGGTAAGTTAGTAATTTGTTTATTGAAAAGTCATATCTGGATCAAGAAGTCACAAATACTTGGCTTTTCAAAACCTCTGTTTCCTTCCTTCCAAAAAGCCATTTCACAAAAGGACTTTTGAGTTATCCAAACACAAAAACAGCTAATTGACTTATCCATAAGTCAATAAGCTAATAAGCTGGTTTGAGAAGCCAATCCAAACATGCCCTGAATTTGGTAGCAAACCATTATGAGTAAATTCCACTTTGAATACTGTTCTAGTCATGTGCATCATCCATCTTCAATTATTTTGCTGTTGTGCTTCTTTAATTATTTTGCTGCTGTCCTAATTCCTATTTTGCATAAATTTGGTTGTGGCTGTGGTGGTGACAGTGGTGGCGTGGTAGTAAGGATGCAGGGGGTGTAGAGAGAGAAAGAGATGGTGGTCTGGAGATTTGTGGTTGAGGTGGTGGTTGGAGACGAAGGTGGTGTTGATGGTGGTGGTGACGGTGGTGGTGTTGATGGTGGTGACAGGGGTGTTGATGGTGGTGACGGTGGTGGTGTTAGGAGAGATGTAGAACTTTTAGGTTTTTATAAGGGTAAAGAAGAAGACACAGGGGCATTTTAGTCTTTTAATAGAAAAGTAACAAAAATTATGGATGGTGTTAGAAATTTGGACTCAAATGGTTAAGGAAAATGCTTATAGGGACTCAGGTCGTTAAACTTTTTGCTTTTGGACTCAACTAGTTAAAACCCATAAAACACAGGGACTCAAAAAGTAATTTACCCTATAATAAAACATAAAGTTAAAATATTATTTGAGATGAACGGGCCTATGGGCTAAGGGGTTATGTCATGCAAAAGTGGGCCAAACCTCAAAACCGGACCGGACCGGACCGGTTAACTTGAGAACTTAAGTGGGCCTTAACATCTTTTTGTTGTCAACCGTTCTTTTTTCTTTTTTCAACTAAGAAAAACGATACACACAAATTCAAATTGATGAACATAACTTATCTACTAACTTGAATAAAATTAATCAATTTAAATGTAGTGATACTTAAGTGTAAAATAGATTGTAATATTTATATGAAAACCGATTAAGTGATTATGTAATTATTTACTAATCATAACTATAAAAAAAACAAAACATGTAATACATAATATTTCATGGAATGCCTAATATTTTCAGGTCTAATAACGTATTAAGTAAAAATGTAATACAAAACATTAACTAATCAACCTATAATAACCACGTAATGTCGTATATAGATTTAATCACGTAATAAAACATGAACGATTAAGTTCTTATTATTAAATGTTTAATTACGTAATAAGCATAATTGGAATAATATCAATTATAACAAATCATATAAAATATGTAATCACGTAATGATTTATATTGAATGTGTAATCACGTATCCTGTAAAAAAATAATAAGTAAGACCAACTATAGCAATAGCCTGCTCAAATTAAAGAGAATAAAATGCTCGTTAATATGGTGATTTAAAAAAAATTATCGTATGAAAAATTATAGTTGTTTGAATATCATGTGGGATTGTGGGAAGTGAGTTTATGAGTCATAATATTAAATTTTCCTAAAATACCCTTGTCTTTAAATCTCTCCTACACTTCGGTACGATTTAACCCTCTTGTACAATAACCATTCCGTGTCTAACGTGAAAAGAACTAAAAGTAAAACTTTAAGACGTTTCATTTTTAAAATGGTTTGTGGACATGAAATGTAACTTATCTTTCATGATTTATGTGTCAGATTAACTTTTAATCAATGTTCTCATAACCATACCCATTTTCAAGCTAACGTTCCTACTTTCTTTTAGAGCATTTGCAATGAAGGGTCACATACCCCTCCTATCCTCTGCGTCGAACGCAAGAACTATCTCTCTCCTCCGCCAAACGGCCCGTCAAAAACCTCCTCCTATCTTTCCCCCAGCCAACTATAAACTCATCTTCATGTCAAGGACGCTCAGGAACCAGAGTTATTATGTGGATGTAGTATGAATGAATTTTAATTCAGTTTGTATCAAATGAACTGACCATTTTGGTTCCTAGAAAGTGAATACTTGCATAATAAAACCATTAAGTCATTAATCTATAATTAACTTTTTTTTCTTGCTTATTAGTGATCAACAAAGTCCCAACTTTTGCCTCTATTTTACCCTACATTGTTAAATCAGTTGTAAACAATTTATGACATTGTTAAATCAGTTGTATACATTTTATGAAATCTTTAGGTAAGACTATGTGTTACGAATTACGAAGAGGTGTAAAAAAAAAAACGTATTGTCACCTAAGCATTAGTGGTTTCGTCTTTAACTAAAGTGTTATGGTAATGTGAAATGTGATGGGTGAGTGAACTTTTTTACAACTTTTTGTACATTTTATTAATGATTTTTTAACGACTAATATTTTTTTTTATTAAGGTGTTATGACAATGCTCCTTTCGCGCCCAGGGGCAGTGTTCCGCATCCCCGGTCCACCGTGGTACCTCTTCCACGCCCAACCTTCACCCCTCACACATAGTTTATGAATAAAAGATGAAATTGTAAAATCCAAAATATCTATTTATTGGCTTATGTTATTTAACATTTGTTACCTGGTTTCACAAGTTAACGTTGATCCGTGTCGTGTTTACGGGCCCCACAAGTGAAATAAAGTGGTTTATGTTTTTTTTCCGTGACATTTTTGTATGCAAATTTTGGGTTTTTTAATGTGAACTGTTTTTCATTTTTTTAATGTAAAAAAATACAAGAAAATAAGCGTATCGATTACATAAGTTTTTGTAATATGAATTGTTATTATTATTTTTAATGTGTAATTTGATTGTTATTATTATTTTTAATGTGAAAAATACAAGAAAATAAGTGTATCAATTACATAATTAATAAGAATCTTTGATTAATAACCAAACAACTACAACCTTTTTTAAGTATTGGCAAACTAAAATGGATTTTCCAACTTAGACTATGGGATATGGGGCTTGGGTTGGGGGAAAATGCCCAAGCCACCACCCCGGGTGGGCTTGGGTTGGGGCGTGGCCCTTGGGGCTTGGGTTTGAAGCCGGGCGTGGGGCGGTCTTGAGATCCGATGTGGCGGCCATCTATTCGCTTGGCCCCGCCATGTCATAGCGGGTTTGAATTTCAAATTCCAACCGTTTGGCCAAGCCAAGCGGTCACCCCCACCCCAAACATCCCCTGTAAATGTAACCCCAAACCCCACCGGCTACCCCATCCCAAACCGTCGCTATCCACCGCTACCCCACCGGCTACCCACTTGATCCCACGAACCCGCTACCCCAACCCGAAGAAGATGGCATCTTGGACCCACGAGGAATAATTAGCTCTCGTCACAAGCGTCGTTGACGCTATGAAGGGGCGGCAACCCGGCTAAACACGATATTGGCCGGAAGCATTCGCAAGCTACCGACATAACGTCGGACACGACTGCCACAACCTCAACACGTGCCAACATAAATGGTGCGAGCTAAGGCCAAAGCTCGATCGTTTCAATGCCTACTACGAAGCCGTTCCGAGCGGCGAGTTAAGCCACGAGGACCGGGTGGCGGTGGCGAACATTGAGTTTCGAGGCAAGGAGCGAAAGACGTTCGACAAGATCGCCATTTCTAAAATTTACCTTACGCTTTAGGTTTTTTATTTTGTAATTTTTAGGAATTATGTAATTTTTTAGATTATGTAATTTTTAAAAATCTAATAAGATTTTAGGTTTTTTTTTATAAATGTTGTGTGAATTTTTTAATTTTTTTGTAATTTTTTTTAATAATCTGCCAACCCAAGCGGTGCACCCACGCCCCGCCATACCCCACGAACACATCACTAGGTGGTGCGGGGCTCCAACTCCATGTGTCAACTCATGCCCCCAACCCAAGCCCCACCATACCCTAGTACCCCACGGTCTAATAGTATATGGAAAAAAATCGAATTCATTAGCAAAACAAGAAATAATTTAAATCATAGTTTAACATCTTATCAGAATAAAAACTCAAAAGGTTATTATATTATATACTTTTAAAAAAGTATAAGTGGTAGAAAATAACTTTTATATTTTGTGAAGAATTTAGCCTAATAACATTTAATCAAGGTGATCCTAACAATTTTAAATTCCATACCTTCATTTTGGTTTTTCAATCGACTTAAAATATATGTCCATATCCTTGATAATATTTTTTTTGGTTGCTATGCTGAGTGTTGGTGTCGTACCAAACTAAAGTGATACCGATCGAAGCCCCGTTACGCGGGTATCTTTTCTAGTTATCATATATTAAAAAAAGGAATATTGGATTTTAATAATCCCAAAACTATTCGCTGTTGACCGCCAACAGTCCCAACTTCAAAAATAACCACTGGTAGTCCCAACTATTGATATATTGGCCACCAATGGTGTTAGTGCATTACGTCTATTGACTTAGTCTTGTATCATGTAATAGGATAGATTAGAATAATCAGTGCACGAGGTTCGAGAAACAGAAGTTAGTGGTTAAGGAAGTAATTTCGCTTATATGGACATTGACCATAAAAGCGAAATCACAAGGACCTAATTTAGCTCATATGGCATGTCCATATAAGCGAAATCAGGTTTAGTATAAATAGGTGCAATGTTGATTCATTTGGTACGGTTCTGAAAATTGTAACGAAGTGCTGCCAAGTTGTTCTCAGGTTGTAATCAGTGTTAAATCAATCCAAGAGACATTATAATTAGTTTGAGTGTCTGATTCATTGTTTCCGCCTTTGAATTGGATAAACAACTCTTCTGATTGACTCATTCGGGTTCTACAACGATCCTACAAGTGGTATCAGAGCACAGGAGGAAGAGTTTAGCTCAATTGGATCAATTTTCTGTCTTCTACACCTTCTTTTTAAATCTGAACAAGTTTCCACGGTTAAAATCGGTCAAATTTTTCACAGAATGTGTATTAGTGGATATTAACAAAGCCTTGAAAGTTACAGGACAAAATTCGAACTAAAAATGATCAAAATTGATATCCGAGTTGATTTCGCTTATTTGAACAATCTGTGATTTCGCTTATAGATCAGCCTAATTTCGCTCCAAGGTGCATCATAATCAGTGATTTCGCTCCAAGAACACATGATTTCGCTTTTGTAACACAAAGAAATCCTGATTTCGCTCTTATGATCATGGGGATTTCGCTCTTAGGGACATACACGGTCTAATTTCGCTCATAAGTCAATACTGATTTCGCTTTTGAGACATAAAGTTACGTTTGATTTCGCTGATTTGGTAATAGGGAGTTTCGCTTATACAGCAACTTAGGTTTCGCTCTTGTGACAATTCAAGGTTTCGCTTATAGTGACATTAGGGTTTCGCTCTTGTGTCATTCACATCTAAGGGATTTCGCTTATATGGTCATCACCGGGTTTCACTTATACAGACACTAGGGTTTCACTTATAAGTCATCAAAGGGTTTCGCTTATTAGTCATCAAGTGTTTTCGGTTTTGTGTCACAAGTGGTTTCGCTTTTGTGTCACAAAGAAACTTAATTTCGCTCAAAGTGTACCTTGTGTGCTATTTCGCTCATAGAGTCATATTTCGCTCGATAGTGAACTTTTTCGAGTCAAGATTATTTCACGACAATCGAGTGTCAGTGTATTTCAGATTATTTGATATTGTTTAAACTGGTTGAGTTTGTTTGATTGCTTTCAGGTAATTGAAGATGTCAAGCAACGGTGAAGAGTTCTATAACACATTCTACAACGCGTTCACTTTCGAATCGTCAGATAGAAGATCTGAGATGAGAGAGATTTCGGAGAATTTGAAGTTTGAGAACATGTATGGAAGCCAACAGAAGCCACCGAAGCTAATGAAAGTTGAAGATTATAACTGGTGGAAAAACAGATTTGAGGGTTGGGTAAAAGCTTTCGCTCCTGAAAGCTGGTTAAAACTGACAAATGGATACACTGAACCAGTAAAAGATGGAGGAGAGTTAATAAATGCAAAAGATTTCTCAGACATAGATATAAAAAATGTTGTGGCTGAATATAAGATGATCACATTAATCAAACAGTCAGTGAGAGAGGATATTATCTCGTTACTTGAACAAGAGAAAACTTCAAAGAGTTTGTGGGAAGCGTTAGGGAGAAAGTGTGTAGGAAGTAATGAAATTGTTAAAAATAAAAAGAAGTTGTTGGGTAAAGAGTTTGATCTTTTCAGTTGTATGAAAAATGAATCTGTTTGTAAAATGATCGAAAGATTTGGACATCTAAAAATGGAGTTGGCCAGACATGAAATCACATATTCTGAAGAGGAGCTGGTGGATAAATTGTTTGATTCATTGCCAAATGAACAAGAGTGGCAATACTTCGCTCTAATGTTGAAAAACACAATCAAGCCTGAAGATTTAAAAGTGGATTTGCTGATCAAAAGACTTGAAAGTCATGAGTTGGAAATAAAGAGATCTAAAGTCAACAATCCAGCTTATCAGCAAAATGTGGAGCTTTACTACCGAGGAAATGCACCACAGGCTGGATCTCCAAAAACAACATTTTCTGCAGAAAGTTCAAGATCAGTAAACAATGAAAGTCTTCACAGTGGTTTTCACAGTGGATCTTCTTCAACAACTTCTGATCAATCTGCTTCAAAGAATTTATTCCAGTGTAATATTGTAGTAGATCTGAAGAATGGGCAGAATTTCAGCGAAGAATCGGCGAAACAACAGATGGTTTTCTTGGCATCTGTACTTGAATCGTATGAAAGCCTCGTTGCAGGGAAGATTGGCAATACCAACTTGACGAAAGAAGATTATGATCAATTAGACCCCGAGGAGATGGAACTAATGGATATAAGATGGTGCATGGCCAGTGCGGTTCGTCGGGCACAGCGGTTCATGGAGATCACGGGGAGAAAGTCAATTGGTGGACCATCTACCAAACTGGGATTTGATAAATCTAAGGTGACATGCTTCAAATGCAAACAAAGAGGTCACTTTAAGCGCGAATGCAGAAATGCGTATGCTGATGATGATTCTGCAAACCCGTTCAACAAAGATTATTACAAGAAAGCGATTTACCATCAGAACAAGTCTGAGCCTCCAAGATTGAAACAGCCTGAAGAAAAATCAAGGGCTCTTGCAGTTATATATGACGATGAAGGTTACGACTGGAGTCAAGTTTGCCCTGAAAAAGATGCTGTTGGGTATGCATTTGTTGCTGATGCTGATCCTAATAGATGGTGGAAAGCAGACTATGCAAGATGGGAAATTGGAAAATTAAATGAACCATTCAAAGAAGCCCAGAGAGCAAAACGATGGAATGATGAGTTGGAATGTTACATGGATTCATGGGGTAATCCAGTTGTTGACCCATCAAAAGTGGATTTCGAAGCTGTAACAAATTTGATTCCAAGGCAAGCGACTTTCAACACACGAAGGTTATCTGATAAAGCATATTTGCATGATTTGGAGAAGAAAATTAGAGAGGTTTGTGAAGCAAGTCTACCGAAAGTGGTAGAGATGAAAAAGAGAAAAGAAGAAGAATTGAAGAAGATGATTGAGGAAGTGAAAACTGTCGCGAAGCTTGCTGTTGAAGAAGAACAGAAGATGTACAGAAAGAAGAAAAAGAGGAGAACAAAGAGCAAGATCAGAAAGCTGAAACAGAAGAATCGGTGCTGAAAAAGACAGAGGTAAATGAATCTTCTGACTTGTCGAATGTTGAAATCGTTGATAACAATGAAAACAAGTGCAGGAATTGCATAGAAATGTGCAAAGCCTGTACTAAAAAAGATGACATCATAAAAGCAAAAGAAATTGAAGCAACCAAATTTGAAAATGTTTTCACAACAAAATGTAAAGAAATGATTGACAAAGAAGAAATTTTGAAACTAAAGGTTGAAAAGCTGACACAGAAGTGTCAAGATCTTGAAAAGGATAATGATGTGTATAGACAAATGTGTTCAGCAAAATGTGTTGATTGTGTTGAAAAAGAATCTAAATTTCAAGATTTACAAAAACAGTATGATTCTTTAAAGTGGTCGAGTCAGAGAGTACAAGAAGCTTATGATACTTTGAAGAGCCAAGTCAAAAGTTTTGATCAAAGATTTTCAGAAACTTTAGTCACTAAAGAAATGTACGAAAGAAAGTTTAAAGAAAAGCAAATTGAATTAAACAAATGTGTTGATGAAATTGCTAATCTTAAACAAGTCTTGGCTGAAAAAGAAAAGTTTGTTACAAAACTTCAAAGTTATCATAATTCTTCGTACATTCTCGAACGCATTTTCAACATCACACCAGATGACAAAGATACTGATAATTGCAAAAAGGGTATTGGTTCATAATTTCATCAGGTACCACCACCATTGAGAAACAATTATACTTTTTATGATGAGGAAAAGGTGGCAAAGGGTTTTAACATAGCTGACCAGTTACCTGAAAGTATCGATGTGACTTACTCCAAATCTGATGATGCTAATGATTCAGAGGTGGTAAGTAAGGTTGTTGAAAGCGTTTTGAAAGATGAGTCTACAAAAGGTAAGTCTGAATCACAGGATGAAGATGAAGGAAATTTTCATGATGGTTATCTGAAAAATACAAAATTCGAGAAAAATTTGGATGATGATTCAAAGGGATTGGTCTATACCATGATTGGATCGGACAAACTATTCTTAGATCTTGTATTCCCGATTCAGAATGTGATTTCAGAAAAGGTCGATAAAGTTTTTAAAATGGTTGAGATTGAGAAGTCGGAAATTTCAAAGTTTGCTGGTAAAGGTCACAAATCTTTTTATAACAAACCTGGTTTTAAGAAGAAAAACATGAAGGCTGGTTTGAGTTATAAAAAGAAACAGAATCGAAAACAAAATGAAAAACAGGATTTGCAACAAAAATTGAATTTTGTTCAAGGAAAAAGTTTGAAAGAAGAGGAAAAACTCAAATTTGGACAGCAGTCTAATGAGGAGTTTGAGACTATGAAAAAGAAACAACAACAGGCCAAGGACGTTTCAAAGAAAGTGTGTTTTAAATGTGATCAAATTGGACATGTTGTACGAAAGTGTCCAAATCCAAAGCCTATTGATGTTGAAAAACAGAAATCTGAGGATGTGAAACCTAGGTCAACCAGATTTGATTCGAAACAAACTTGGAGGTACAATACAAACAAGTTTGTTTCAAATCAAACTTGGAAATCTAACCCGAACAGGTTCGATTCAAGACAGACCTGGAATTCTCACACACCCAGATTGAGAACAACACAAAGTTGGGGAACATCTGTTGATACGACAAAACCTCAAGAGTTTTGGAAACCTAAAAATGTGGTTCAAGATCAAAAGGTTCAAAAAGAGACAAATTTTTACAAAAGAGGTACTCCGAAAGGTCAAATATGGAGTGCTAAGAAACAAGTAACGATGGTAAAAGATGAGAAAGTTGAAGTCAAAGTTGAAGTCAAAGTTGAAAAAGTTTTAAGTGACAAAGAATTTCCAAAATTGAATGAAAATTATTGTATTGAAATGCCTAAGGTCCAACAGACCTGGGCTAAATTGTTCAAATAATTGATAAAGTTTGAATGTGCAGGTGCTCAACAAAGCTGAAGATTGTGAGAATGGTAGTTGGAGCAGCCTGGCACAGAAAGGGAGTTTAGTTTGATTGTTTTCTGTACATAAATAAACAATATTTTCAAAATCCTAAAAATATGAAAAATTAAAAATAAAAAAAAATATGTTGGTTTTAATTTTGTTTGAATAAATGTTGATTGATTACGCCGAAACCCTCACGACTGAACAAACATGATTAATTTCACAAGATTGAAAAACGGTTTTCAAACTGTAAAATATCAATGTGTTGTAAATCATGGGGGTACGTTATATTTTCTGCAAATCAGAGCATGCGAAGCAGAAAATGGATGGCGAGACAAAGCTATCTACATTGGTTTGTCAAATTTTCTTTAAATGGTTTTGCATTTTAGGGGGAGATATATTGTTGTCAGAAAATCCAAAAACATTTGAAAATTTGAAAATTGAGTTTTGCGTAAAAAGAGGAAATGATAGTACATCAGTGGACAGTTACAGTATGCTAAAGAATTGGAAAGTTAAAATGTGTTAAACGATCTCACCGTGGATGTGTCGGTAGATTTTTATACATTTAGTAAAATTTTTTTGGGATATAAACATAAATTCAAACTTGCTTATTTTGTGGGGAACACTATTTGGATATATAGGTAACCCCTGAAATCTCGTTTGAAAGATTTCTTTTTCTGATATACTAGGTCTTTATACTCAGTGATATCTGGGGTATTATTCTGGGACTTCTGCTGAATGGAAGTTCTGACCTAGTCCTCGAATAATACTTTTTTCAATGCTTGAAACACAGCATCACCCTCAGCATCAATGATAAGACAATAAAATTGCTTAGCAATGCTGTTATAAAAAAGATCCTCTAAAGGGGACACACCCACAAGTTGAGTCATGATCTCTCTGCTGAACGATGGTTCTGACCTGAGCTCTCATGATTCTTCATAATTTATTAACCCCTTATAGATATCATTTGTATTATAATTGCCTGTAAGACTGAATATTGGGATCTGGATATGGGAGTATATTCAAGAGGTGGGACACATGAATGAGTTTAAGTTCTTAAAACACCTAATTCGTATCC
This sequence comes from Helianthus tuberosus, assembly GCA_030545235.1. Lineage (NCBI taxonomy): Eukaryota > Viridiplantae > Streptophyta > Magnoliopsida > Asterales > Asteraceae > Helianthus > Helianthus tuberosus. The sequence continues at coordinate 20,932,824 of CM060355.1, forward strand.
TGAATCAGTTGAAATTTGTATGAAAATTTAAAGTGGACCAGTATATCGACAATCTAAGTGAATTGTTTAATTCTTACCGTGTAACTAAGCTCAACGGTACTTGTGACTTGTCAAAAACTGATATGATCCTCTGACGCATACTCAAACAAAAATATTATATGTAAATATGTTTGTACATATTTCTTTACTGCTTTATGTTTTCAGAAAATACAAAAATATTTTTATTTCTGTTTTATTTTCGACAACCGATATCTGAGTGCTGAGTTTCAAAATCTAAGTAAGCTGATTGTGTTTCTGAAAATAAAACAAGTTCATTAATTTGAAACTTGAAATTTTTAAAATCAAAATCAAAAACAGTTTGTGATATCTCCAAGGGCATTAATTTGGACTTGGATGATTAACCGTGGGGGATTTGGATGCTTATATTGTTATAAGAGTTAGTTTCCGATACGATTCGATGAAACTGCCAAATTTATGAGAAGTAATTTTGAGGAGATTGAATTTTTAGATTGCGATATCTGGAAGATTAAAATGTTGTTACTTATAGATGTATGAGTGATTGCAGGAAAAGTCCAGACTACGATCCCGAGAGCAGAGTCTAAGGGGGAGTCTGAAGACAAGCTAAAAGTTAGGAGAAGCTTATAGCTTAAAAGCTAGGTGTCGATCCCTAAAAGCACGGAAGCTTGATGAAAGGGGGAGCCTGCTGATGATAAAGCTGTTGATGATAGAACCAGTGATGAGATCCTGGTGTAAAAGTCAAAGTGTGAAGCTGATCAAGAGAGTGATGGATGCTTACAATGTTACAATCTGAACGAGAAGGCAGAATGTTCAAGACAGAAGAGGTGTCATAACAGAGACTAGACACTGAAGACTTCGTCAATATCCGAGGGGGAGTCTGTTAGTGCATTACGTCTATTGACTTCGTCTTGTATCATGTAATAAGATAAATTAGAATAATCAGTGCACGAGGTTCGAGAAACAGAAGTTAGTGGTTAAGGAAGTAATTTCGCTTATATGGACATTGACCATAAAAGCGAAATCACAAGGACCTAATTTCGCTCATGTGGCATGTCCATATAAGCGAAATCAGGTTTAGTATAAATAGGTGCAATGTTGATTCATTTGGTACGGTTCTGAAAATTGTAACGAAGTGCTGCCAAGTTGTTCTCAGGTTGTAATCAGTGTTAAATCAATCCAAGAGACATTATAATTAGTTTGAGTGTCTGATTCATTGTTTCCGCCTTTGAATTGGATAAACAACTCTTCTGATTGACTCATTCGGGTTCTACAACGATCCTACAAATGGACCCTGTCTAACAGAACCCTAATGCCGTTAGTCTCCGGTCGCCGAAAAAACATTTTTGGCCAAAAAAATGTTTCTAAAGGTCCCATTTAAGGTTACAAAGAGGTTTGGGACGAAAATGTTGAGTTTTCTAGACAAAAAGTTTTGTTTTCCGACTAAAAAGAAGTTTTCCGGTGAAAAAAGAGTTTTCCGGCGACTACAATAATTGAGGCTTTTACTAGAAAAAGGTTTCTAAATGTCCGTAATAAGGTTACAAAGAGGTTTGTTACGAAAATGTTGAGTTTTCTGGCAAAAAATGAGTTTTCCGGCCAAAAACGTTTTTCCGGCGACCGGAGACTAACAGCGTTAGGGTTCTGTTAGTCAGGGTCCATTGGAGGCCAATATGTTAATAGTTGGGACTGCCAGTGGTTATTTTTAAAGTTGAGACTGTTGACGGCCAATAGCAAATAGTTGAGATTATTAAAATTCAATATTTCTTGAAAGAAATTATGATTTTGACTTGTTTATTCCCAAAGCATTTATTCACCTATTAAAGTATAAACTTTCACGTGTTAAACTACTTGGTATGATTATGATTCATGTATATACTAAGCGGGTCAGACAAGTCAACGGCCCATCACCCACTTTAAAACACTGCAACATATTTTAAAATGCTAAAAGCAAGTTTAATGGTGCCTCCAAAACGAAAAGATCGGTTGACAAAAGTTAGCCACTAGTATTGTTCTTGTACCCGTTTACGAAGCCTCAAAGGACAAGACACGCTAATATGTTATAGACTTATAGGGCCCGATTGGTATCTATTTAGTGGTTGCTTAAGAAAGGGGAGGTGATTTGTACATCCAAAACGTACATGTGATACGACAATACATAACCTATAGTTTGGTGTGTGTTAGAGTTAACGGATTCAAGATTTTTATTACATATATGTTACTCTTTGAAGATGTTTAGTGAATCGGTGTTACTTAAGTGTCGGATACATATGTATTACATAAAGAAATGAGTATCATATACTATATAACACATAAAAAATTACTTGTGTCATGTGACACCAATACCTTCTTACTAGATCTACTACAAAAATAACTATCGCAAAACTTTAGAGATTATTTATTTAAAGTACGGTTGACTTCACACACATATGCCAAAGGATCGAGTTGCCCTGCTATTAAACTACAACTTATATTTGTCTCATCATCAAAAATGACAATAAGACATGTGAGACGTCATCGCCTCCTTGGGTGGCCCTCGATCTCACTAGTGACTTCATTGCACCAAGTTGGAAGATACAAGTGTCGGTCTTGTTCCTTCTTCGTGGTGAGCCTCATATGAAGGGGACGAAACAGAGAAAGGGACGTGTCTAAAACCATTACAGATATAGTTTTCAAAACGAGAAACTTTCTAGAGGTTGAGTTGTTGTTGATTGGGAGCAATGGCAAGTGAAGTGTGGTGAGATGTTTAAATAAGGATAAAAGGAAAGGCCACTTGTGAGTTGTGGTGGAAAGTAGAAAAAAGGACAAATCAATTAGCATCTTGCAAAGGATATGCTATTGGCACATTACATAAAGTGCACCAAACTTGCCTATGTATTATGTTCCTTGTTGGCCACAACTAGATGCTCAACTTTTATGATATCCATTGTTGTATTTATGATTGGTTACAACCAAAATTTCGATTTGATTCTTCCTACTAATAGGGGCAGATCTATGTAGGTTAGACCAATGTCACATAACATTAGTTAAAAAAAGTTATAGTTTATACATCGTATTTTGGTTTTTATATATTTTATGTATGAATGACACCTTTTTACGTAACATTTTTGAAAAAAGTGACACGGGTAAAATAAAAAAATTCTTAAAAGGTGTTTACAATAGATGAGTTTAGCAAAGAGGCTCATTTTTTTTTTTGGGTAAAGGGTTACCCCGGTGATTCTATATATTCACAACCAAATAAAACAAGTAGTGTAGAGTGCCATGAACGGACCCAAACCATAACTCATATTAAGCCATTGACGAGTGAATAAAGTTTAGGACTGGTAGGGTTTTCGCGCAACGTGGCGGTCACGGTAAAGGTATCAGCACTCACTGTAATAATTGAAAGAGAAAACCTAAAAAATAAAGTCATAATATGAACAAGTCTTTTACATCGATAGTGAATACTGATACCGATTCCAATAACAACAAAACTGGTACCGATGTCGAGAGAGAGAAATTAAACAAGTTTTTTTTTATATAAAGGATAAATATAAATATAAATATATATTTCGATATGGCTCGTACTTATTTTAAAATTAAAAAATTGTTATAGTTAAAAATTACGCGATATAAGTATTGCGTATGTTTTTTTTCCACATGTATCACCTTTAGGCTCCATGGTATGGGCGTCATTCGGCCTTCCGCCTCAGCATTTTCTTTATCAAAAGCCCCCCCCCCCCCCCCCCACATCATACCATGGGCGCTATTGGGGGATGCTTTTGAGTGTCCGCGAGTGAAATGGCAAGCAATACGGAGGTTATGTGGGGCCATGTCAATTTATAACTAATAAAAGGGGACGCTATTAGTTGTTTAGGGGGCTTTATCCCATTTCTTGTTTGTTAATGGAGGGCGCTGTCGGATGACGTGGCGCGTACGTGACGCTAAGGTGGCACAATGTTACCCCATTCCATACCCTATAGCCTTATACTCCATTACTATTTACTATGCTCATGAATGCGTTTTCTATGTGACCTTTTGTTGTGAATCACCTTGCAGTTTTTTGTGTCTTAGGATTTTGTTGTACCTTTTTTTATTCCTTCTACATGTTGCTAAAAAAAATTGATACGGATGTGTTGACGACTTGGTGGGTTTTGTGGAGATTCCGGAAACACAGTTAATCAAAGATCGAGTGAATGATAAAAGATTTGGGGGGGGGGGGGGGGGGGGGGGGGCGTAGAAGACTTATACCACCACGAGATCCTTGTGGGCTGCAACGTTTTACCATATTACATACCTCGTGGGGAATCAAAAGATACGCGACTGAAATTTGATTCGCTACAAAGGTTCATATAGAAACACATTTATGAGTGTTGTAACGGGTGATACTCGCGGAAAAGATCTCCATCTACAACAACTTTGATATCTCAAAGAAAGAAAAAGATTAACTGATTAGTTATCTTATAACTTATCAACAACCCTTTCAAAGGATCTGGTCAACTAAGGCCGTCGATTCGAATCTACACCTTAAAAAAAAAGTAACCTCGTTTTTATGTCGTCGTCATCTCATCACTCTACCCCATGACACACATTCATGTTGATGTTGTTAGACTATATATTATTAACCGCGCTTTAAAAAGCCGAAAGACTACATAAAAACCCAAACCGTATCATTGCCTGTAACCAAGACTTCCAACTTTACCCGAGAACAACGGTTTCTCCTTAAAACCGGTCCCCGAAAGCGAGTCAGACGTTGTAGATTGATCGTCGCTTGACGAATTTGGTCTGGTCCAGATCTTGATGTGACCTTCTCGACACGCAGTAAGTACATACTCTTGTGTGAATATCAAACCCGAGAGTGGTTCAGTATGAACACGATGAACCACCAAAGGTGATAGCTTTGGAACATCACGCATGCTTGGTGCAGGTCGTAAAGTGCCAGCTGGATATGTTTGGTCCCAGTGAGCAGACTGGGACCCGGTACTCATTGTTGGGGACCCACCATGAGCCCTACGCATTGGCACCACTAACTCATCCATTTCAAGATCCCATAATAGCACTTGTGTGTCCTGCATATATGTAATAAGGTAAGCAGAATCCAGAGTAAATTACATAAATAGTCCTTGTGGTATATATAAATGCCATTTTCGTCGCTGAGGTTTGGCCGATTTTGCGACTTTCGTCCAATGGATTGTTTTTTGGCATCTAAATCCAAAAGGTTTGAAATCTTGCCATTTTCATCCGACCGTTAACTCCATCCATTTTTTAATGTCATATCAGGGGTATTTTCATCCGTTTAACTATTTGTTTGTTTGTTTATCTTTCTATACTAATAAACAAAAATCTTTTTTGGACACGTGTCATTCTCTGGTAATTTCTCACCCTTATTTATCTCTTTTATTAAATAATAATAATAATATTAAACATCAATTTAACTAAATCTATTTATCTCTTTTGTTTAATCGATTTCTTTTTTAACTCTAAAATTTCAATCTTTGGCAATTTAAGTCTATAGTTTCAATCTTTGGTATTTTAACCCCTTTGATTAATTTGATTTTTCACTTCTAATTCAAAAGTTTTCATCTTTTGCAATTTAACCCCTTTAATTTTTTTTTTACTTTCAACCCAAAGCTTTTCATCTTTTGCAATTTAATCTCAACACTTTTTTTACTTTCAACTTTAGTATCTTATATACTTTTCATCTTTCATAAGTTATCCGTTTAGGGTGTCGTTCTAAATTTCCGACTTAACACGCCGCAACGTGCGTGTGGGGTTCAACGTTTTTTCATCTATTTTTTTCCTGTTTGACATGTCCGTCGCAGCGCGTCTATTTTTCCCCGTTTGATAGGTCTGTCGCAGCGTGCGAGTCAGAGATCAACTTAGTTATTTTTTTCTCGGTTTTACACACAGGCTCGTGGTCATGTGCGAAACATTTGCCTTTCATCTAACATGATATATAACTAATGAATCCCTGCCGCATTGCGGCAGGTGGTAATTCTAGTTTATTTATATACGTAAAAGAACAAAAATAACCTCGACTTAACGTTAAAAATTGGATGGATTTAACGGGTCGGATGAAAATGACAAGATTTCAAACATTTTGGATCCAGATGCGGAAAAACAAACCTTTGGACGGAAGTCGCAAAATTGGCCAAACCTCAGGGACGAAAATGACATTTACTCTTTGAAAAATGTAAAACTCATGGTACCAAAAAACGGATGTCGGTTTTAAGACATAATTCTAGAACAAAATTATCTAGCTTACCTGACCAACAGAGCCAAACCGATATACGATACTTTCCCCAGTGCCATCAGTATTGGGGGCAGACCAATATGAATCAAACGCAACGCCACTGACCTGTAATCTTATTAGAATATCATATATCGCCAAACAGAGTAGAAGAATTACCAGATAATAAAAACTTTATGATAATAATAATAATAATAAAATAAAATTACCCATGAATTATGTCCTTCACCCCATGCTACGATTTTCCGTTCTTCCATACTCCATACTTGGACCAGGTCATCTTCGCCACCCGTTAATATGTATTTTCCATCCATGCTGTTATTTGTCGATTATTAAAACGCAACAGAAGATTATTCATAGGGTGGCAAGATGGGCGGGTCGGATAACGGGTTGAAAAAAGATCGTTTTAGTATGGGTCGGGTCGACCCACGGATCACTTTTTGGTCCATCTAAATCTTTGAATAAAAACATTATAGGTCGTATGCATTAAATTTAGACTTTGGGCTGCTTTAAACTTAAACCAGTTTGACCCATTCCCTTTTTACCTAAAGAGTAAAGTACACGGATGGTCCCTGTGGTTTGCACTTTGCAACGTGTTTAGTCCTCAGCCAACAAATCGAAAGCTTTTAGCATGTCTAAGTTAGGGACTAAATGCATTACAAAGTGCAAACCACAAGGACCATCCATGTACTTTTGGAAAAGCTAGGGACTAAGTCCGTTACAAAGTGCAAACCACAGGGACCATATGTGTACTTTTGGAAAGCTAGGGACTAAATCCAAAATTTTGGTAAACCACAGGGACCATATGTGTACTTTTGGAAAGCTAGGGACCAAATCCAAATTTTGGTAAACCACAGGGACCATATGTGTACTTTACTCTTACCTAAAGTTTCATTTAGACATGTTTGATGCCAAACATACAAACACAACCCAAATAAGACCATTCATAATTCATAAAGAAACAATAAAAGGGCAAAACGGTAATCTTTAGTCAGCCGATTAGAGTTAAAAGAAGGAGCCTTTCACCTCCAAGTGCAACATAATAAAGCACCGTAATAGCTTTTGCCTCCACATATAAGTTGTTCAGTTTTAAAGTCAAAAACTCGCAGATAACCTACAATCAATATTTAAACTCAGAAAGCTATTACTTTGGAAAAAAAAAACATATAAAAACTAGCAGCCAGCATATATATAAAAGGAGATGTTATAAGTTATTATGTACCATCTCTTCCAACAGTTGCAATATAACCTCCATCACTTGAAAACGCAATACTATTTATCGATCCTTGACATATATGCCATCTAGAAATTGGATTCTGCACAAAAGAATAATAGTTAACTTTAAAACTCAATAAAAATTGACCCGGAATTCTGTAAATAAGTAAATGGGTTAAATTTGAGCACTCCAAAACAGTAAATCGGTACCTTACTGTAGCGTGCATGTGAAACGGAAAATTGAGTTTGATCCTTGATGACCGGGAACGAAGGATCGCCTGAACCCTCTTTACTCTGTAAAATACAGGAAATTTAATAAAAATACAGATACTTTGCCACCAGCCATCATATTAATCGGTGTAGAAATTATATTTATATGACTTGCCTTTTCATATACATACATATTTCCATCTGCATGTGCAACAACGAAAATTCCATCGCCGTTAGGAACCCACGCAATACCAGTACAACGACTGTTGAAAACAACAAGACTTCTTGATTAGAAAACAACGAAAATTTAACCCGTATTTTTTATTATATTGAAATATTTGCATGTCAAGAGACGTAAATTTATGTCTTGCCTGTTATTGACACATCCATCTTTATTATAATGTTGGGCACCAACAAGCTTTTTCCCACCATCTTGTAATTGTTGTCTTAATGACACCGAATAAACTGAAATTTTCATAAAACATATAACATACAACCGAAAAATGATGCCATTCATTAAAAAAAAGGGATATTGGATTTAAATAACCCCAACTTTCACCATTTGGCCGATAACACTCCCAACTTTCAACTTATTTTCCTCTGGCACTCCCAAACTAACTGAAACCTAATCCCATTAGCTGATGTCACATGCCAGGTCACTAAACAAGTGCCACATCAGATGCCACGCTGTCAAATGTCATGTCACTAAATAAGCGCCACATCAGCAAAAAACTAACTGGGTGAAGGCAGAGGCGTCTTTAAGAATTCACGTACTCTGTTCGAGCTTAAAAAATTGTGCCCTTCCGTAATATTTTATTATTATTAAGAAAAATCAAATTAGTGGGCTCAATAAACCTAATGCCAAGTGAGCTAAATTCTAAACCATAAAAAATGATTTGTAAATGGGCCTATATATAGGAATTGGTATGTGTTTACTATCTAAAAAATTAACATATCTATATATATATATATGTCGGATTTTTTTTTAAATCGCGTGCCCCTCAAAATCACGGGCCTTATGCGGAGGTCCTCCCCGCACACCATCAAAGCCGCCACTGGGTGAAGGTTCAGTTAGTTTGGGAGTGCAAGGGGAAAATAAGTTGAAAGTTGGGAGTGACATGGTACAATTCGTAAGTTGGGAGTGTTATCGGCCAAATGGTGAAAGTTGGGGTTATTTAAATCCAAAATCCCAAAAAAAATTAAAAGAAAAAAAAAAGAATACCATCTCCACAATTCAACCCGATGAGCAAATCATGTCCATCTTTAGCGTCCGAGTCAAAAGCATGGGAAACAGGATTTGAATTACTAAAATGTATAGACTTTATAGGGTCCTGCGTAGCACATTAACGCCTCTTACAAAGTTACAATCCAAATTTACTAAACGAAGTACGTTTACATGTAATGAGCTCACAGAAAAGGTACCTTATCTTGAGAATTAAGATCACTAATGAAAATTGCATCACCAACATTGAATATCAAGTAAGTTCCTTTGCCGTCAAAGTTTAAATTGGGCGTATAACTATTAGTATATGAAGTACCCAATGATCCGACTTTAGACACCCCACTTGAAGATTTGCTACTACCGTTACCGCCAACAAAACTAAGCGCTCGACTCCCGTTGCCGCCACCTAAGAATTTTGCTGCTGCAGATTTTACTCCACTACTGATGCCTATACTTGAAGATGATGATGACATGGCATGCACGGGTTTATCCTTGAGATGAGCCAGAGTCACCTGACAAGCATATAAAAAAAATAACAATAATAACAATAATCCTTAAGATATTCGAGTTCAGGTTATTTATTCGAATCTCGAGTTACTCGAGTGTGATTCGAATAACGAACTACCTAATCCCATTGGTCAGCACAGTATTGGTGGGCCCGTAAGTTTTCCAGTAACAGATTCTCACAGTTAAAAAACACATCGTTCAAATTACGACAACACGCTAAGCATACGTAATTTCTACCATGTCACATACATACATACACAAATAAACAATTCATCAACTTATCAAAATTCCAACATACCACAATATTATGTATCTAAATAAACCACAACTAAAACAAATTAAAAATCACATTTTTATTTCCAAAATTAAGATTAATCAATAACCCAAAATAATATTTTTACCACATCAATGAATGTATAAGAATAATCAATGTATGAAATGAACCTATGCATACATTTTTACCATATCACATACATAATCAATCCAGCAACATATCAATGTCAACATGCCACAACTAAAACAAATTAAAAATCACATTTTGTAAGAACCCAAAATAATAAATAATAATAATATTATACCTGAGTAACAGACTTTCCAAGATTATAGTGAAGAAGACCAGAAGGATGAG